>OX421977.1:5409983-6609983 GCA_949128135.1 Parasteatoda lunata
CTGCTCCGAACCAATAAAATCAGTTCATTTATCCTCTTCAGACCTGATATTATCAATTTGTTAAAGTGGTAGCTATATTTTGAAAAATATACATACTTTAAAGTATTCATATCTGCTGAAAAATAATTTCATTTCGTTTATTGTTAGTTGAAAAATTCAATACTGATCTTATAAAATTAATTGGAAGTAAAGTTAATAAAATTTTCTGCAGTCTTGAGAAAAGTTCGTCACCACTCTATAATTTTTCCCAAGTTGGTGATACATTGGGTCTGAAGAGGTTAAGTGATTCGTATAAATAGAATCAATTCACTTTCATGATTTGAATTTATAGAATCAATCCGTTTAGGTCACTCAGATCGATAAAATCAATTCACTTAGTTGACTCAAATCAATATCATCAATTCAGTTTGAAGTGAATCAGTTATTTCGAATCATTGCATCAATATTAATTACGAAAATGACATTAAACTGATACATAATTTCGACGATTTGAATTTATTAAACTATTTGAATGGAATGTGGATTTTAATTTTTTTTTAATACAGTAGAAAAGTTAAATAAAATGAAATAAATCAATAAAATGAAATGAATCCATTCATCAAACAAGTATCTTAATCACTTGCTTAAAAAAAGTATCTCTAAAACTGCAGCTTGATTTGGATCAAGTGATTCGGACAACTCTAAAACACAATATAATATATGTAAACGTTAACGGGAATTTCTGTAAACTTGAGAGGTGTTTCTTTGAAAAAGGGTATATTTTTAGTTCAGTTTCTAAAAGAGGATAAAACGTTTAAAGCGCATGAGCAGGATAGTTACTTGCAATAAAAAGAAGAAAACATCCGGAATCAGTTATTTATATTACTTAATTAAAAACTTCATTCGCTTCAAAAATATACATGTTTCAAGAGCTCAAAAACAGGCGTCCTTTTTCAAGACTTGCCAGGCATGAATGACTTGTCATTCACGTCTGGCAAAATTGATACCATTTTTTTTTCAAGGCTTGGCAGACGTGAAAGATAAGTCATTCAAAATTATGTAAAATGGGCGCCTGTGTTTGAGAGCTTGAAATATGTATATTTTTGAAGCGAAAGAAGTTTTTAATCAAGTAATATCTTACCGTTTCCTGGGATCATTTATTTAAGTTATCTACATCGTTTCATATTTTATCGTCTGGCAATGTAGATATGTTACAGGCATAATTTAAACAATACGGCGGATAACTATATTTAGATATCAGAATTTAATGATTTATATTTCTTGTCTAAGCTTTTCATAAAATACGAAATAAAAAATCAGCCAAATTTAATGTGAAAGGTATTGTGTAAAATATTTGAGATTTATATTATACTGCAATTACGCATAATTTTATTTTTATATTTAAAATGGTAATAAAATTTATGCGTTTTGATGTAAACAATTATTTTTGAGCATGTCATTGTATATATAAAGGGTGAGAACATTTATTTTCATGTTTCATCTAAAAAAGTCCTTCATTGTACCATTATCACCACTTTGACAGTCACATTAGACCGAAATGGGTGAATGTTGACAATCACATAAGTCGCTTTATTAAATGACCCTACATCAATGTTTTTTAAGGTTCAGTTCCACTGCCCTCAGGGGTCTGTCTAGGTTTTTCTGAGATGTACCTATTTTGTGAAAATTTAGACATAATTTGTGAAAAATCAAAAATTATATTAAAAAATCAACACAAAAATAAAATTTGAAGAAGTATTTTGTGAAACTACCGTTTTTCCTAAAATTGAATTTGTGAAATTTCAGTTTTTCCTAAAGTTGAATTTGTGAAGGTACCGCTAAACGGTAGTAAATTTGGCCTGGACAGACCCCTGGCCCTACATCAGAGTTTCCCAAACTTCTGACTTTTGTGTACACTTTCTAAATTTTTCGTAACGCTGTGTACGACTCATAAAAAAATGAATGTATTTTTTACTATAAATAAATTGCACAAAAGTTAAAAAATCACAATTTGCTGTTGACACCAGTAATTAACTGTTAACTCTGCAAAAAATAGCCAATAGAAAAATACGTAATAGTAAATTGTAATGGCCAGCGTTGTTTTTAAATAAAATTTTTTGAAATTTTCGTTTGTTGCAAGATATTTTGCATAAGAACGTGTACCCACGCTAAACTGTTTCCATACTCCTGGGGGTACGCGTACCACGCTTTGGGAAACACTGCCCTAATAAAAATAATAACTATTTAATAATAATTGCAGGATTACTTTCCCATTGTGCAACCCTGAGTTATTTTGCCATAATTCGCTTGATTTTTTTAGATTTTTAGAATAAAAATTACGAACAACTCACGCTTTCTAATTTTAATTACTCGTGTAAATCAAAGAAAATTGATTCTTGCGACTCCAGAGGCATTTTGTGACGCAAAGAGAGAAAACTTTATGTTCAAAAAATCGATAACAATTTATATTGAATATAATCTTTTGAACTAAGGTTTATAGTTAAATGACCTACTAATTAAGAATATAAGACTTTTATCGTAACTAATTTAAGAAAAACCTTTGAAAATTACCAGGAATGGCGATAATGGATTTTAAGAGTGAAAATACAAATCGCGATATCGGATTTTAAAATCGAGTCATTATGAATCGCGATATTGGATCTAAGAACGGGAAACTACAAATCTCGATATCGGATTTTTGAACCGCGTGAATACGAATCTCGATATTGATTTCAAAAACGTGTCAATACAAATTACGATATTGGATTTGAATACGATTCACAATGAGTGACTTTTAAATAAGGTAAATACGAAAATGGATATTTGATATTAAAATCACGTGAATATGAATCATATTAGCGGATTTCGGCGTAGTTTCAAATATTAAAAACGAAGAAATTACGACAAACCGAGAAAAAAAATCAAAATTGCCGAAGAGTCACGTGTATGAAAACGTCTCGTTAACGTGATTCAGTGAAGGTTTCAAAATTTTAATTCTAGAATTTTTAATACTTACTATAAATTTTAGATAGAGGTGAAAATTGGGTCGGATCACAAGTTTTGTTTCGCAGAAGTCCGCGAATCAATAGTTCGGAGATACGCTGAAATCCGCAAAAAAATCACATGCCCTGCTCCTAGTTTCTAGCCCTGGAGAGATGATACGATATTATCACCCCTGGACCTCTTATGTCGTCGTACACAAACTTTTAAGAGTAGAAAAAATATCTAAGTACTCGAATCACGCACTATCTGTGACGTGTGTCCAAAAAACGTTCTTCCTCGAAGATACGTTTTCCAAATCAGCCGAATTCATAACTCGAACAAATCTTCACCTCATGTTTAAACTCGAAAAAACTGTACAACTCTATCTAAGTTCATAGCATTGTTCCATTTTATCGATTTTTTTTCCGTCGACAAATTTCTGACAGTTTTATCAAGCAATTTAAATTTCATTCAAAAAATGCATCGTTTTTGTGTAACGAAAAAAGAAACTATTTTCTTCTCCAGCCATTCGCAAATAAAATTTTTAAAAAATGTGGTCCCCCCCCCCTCCTAAACAGTGTAAAGACTTTTAATTTCACAATGTTAAAGCATCTTAGTACTATTAACATTAAGTAAAAATATTAAATACGTTCAAGAGAGCTTATTTAACCAGCGAAGTTACTCAAGCTGGGTTTTACATGCGTAAAAACATTATACCGACAATAGAAAGAGTTGGGGACATAATAGTAATTAGCCACAAGATCGCTCTCTTAAATTATTTTTACTGAAAAGGAAAAAAAAAAAAAAAAAAAACGTTTTGACATAATAAAAAATCAAATAAATTGTGAATAAAACTGAATAAATCGTCATTTCTGAAAAGAGAAGAGCGATTGCTATAATTCCGTTTATTAATTTATTTTTTAATTATTATTACTTTCAGTATTGTTACTAAAAAAAAAAAAATTAAGATCTCCTGGCTACAAAACCAAACTGGTATTTTGTAACAACTATAACTATTCAGCTAACATTAAATTTTCTCATAATGTCAAAAATTCAATCTCATAAATTCATTCTTCCTAACTTACTGTTCTGAAAAAAAAAATTTTTTTTAAATCATATAAAAATTTTTATGATCCCGGGGCAGTGCCCGGGGGCCCCAAGATCTCAAGGGCCCCTCGAGAATCTTACTTTTTATAAATTGCGTTAAAAGAATAAACAACATTGCCTTAATATTTTTTAAAATAAATATATTCCATTATATAAAGTGTGAATTTTTTTTCCTTACAAATTTTGATTGATTATCATGCAATCACCAATAATTTTAATAGTTTATCAACAAGAAAACTTTAAAAAAAAAGGCAACCGAAATCTATTTTTCTACGTTCCAATGAAAATCTTAGGTACTTGGGCATTGAAAGATGTTTTAATAACTGTTCAGTTTGGCAAAATAATTCATACCTTTTGAATTTATTTTAATTTGTTATACCTTTATGCTTATTTAATTTAATGTAATTATTTTAATTAACTTCCATGATTTTGAAAATTATTTTATTACTTGAGGATTACAACTGGGTAGCATCTCCATTTTTATTTTAAAAAATGTACATAGTTTAAAAATGCTTTTTTTTCTTGAGTTTTTGGGGCAATCAAAATGTGTTTAAATTTGTTAAAATCCTATCTTAAAACTGATTTATTTTATATATGTGAAGTTTTTTAGTTCGTTTTTAAACATTATAGCATGTTATAGGAGTCTAAAATATTTTTGTGCCCGGGGGCCCTACATTTTATTAAGACGGCCCTGTGATATACATTTCTAAGCTTTGGTAAATGAGAAATTTTTTCCGTCTATTAATTCACTTTATTTATTCTTAATTCTGTATCTATGAAGATTTTAAAAAAAAGAAACTATGGATTTATTAGCCACAGTATCCTCTTCATAATGAGTAATGCACGAAGAACGATTTATATGGAAATGTTAAAATATCGTCATAAATAAACTTTTAAAAATAAAAGACAATTTAAAAAAACATACAAATGCTTAACATGAAAAATAAATGTATCGCAGATATGTTTGAAAATGTTGAACATTAAAAGTGATTTATATGTAAAAATATCTTTATTTTCAAGTACATTTTACTTTTTAAGATTTGAATAATTAATAACTTATGTTTTCATTATTTAATAAATAACTGATTAAAAAAACATTTCAAATTAAAAAACACAGAAAATTTCTTTCGTTAAAAATATCGTTGAAACTTATGTATTAAAACTCATGGATTATGCATTATAATATTATTTATATTAGAAAAAAAAAAAATTATAAAAACACAGAAAAACTAGTAGAGAAAATATTTGTAATGTTACATGGGTGCTTAAAGAAAAATAGTTAAAATTAATCTACGCTCAAAAAATTATATTCAACTAACTAATAGTTCAATAAAAAAAATGACATTTATAACAATAAAATCTGGCACCGTGTTAAAATTATGTACGTAGTCGATATAAAAAAATTATCAAAAGAAATAATAAACAAGTAATGACACTTCACAAAATAAACCCACCTGGCAGTAATCCGAGTTCTCTTCGAATAAACTTGATCAAAATGACATTGTCACACAATATTTCCACACAGAAGAAGGTTTTATTAGTAAACACACACGAGCTTTCTCCGAAGATGTAAACAATACAAAGACACACACGTTTCAAAATCTCTTCTAAACTGTCATTTTTTTCTGATACGAACTACCGCGTCCCGCTTGTCAAACTGGCAGATCAACCATTCTGATTCGTTGCTAGGGTTACCTTTTTTACAAACTTTTGAACCTAAAGCCAAACTTGTAATATTTGGCGAGAAAGCCTCCCTTTTTTTTGAAAAAAATATATAATTTTTCTTTTTAAATCGACAGTAAGGGAAGATCGGGTAAAGCTGAATACCTAGTTTAAAATATGCTTTCAAAATGCAAAAGAGATTATTTTTATTCAAAATTATTATTATATTTTTTTTATTATTCGGCGAGAAAGCCTCAGTTTTTTCGGAAAAAAATTATGAAGTTTTTTTTATATTTTTAAATTGATAGTAAGGGAAGGCCGAGTAAAACCGAATACCTAGTTTAAAATATGTTTTAAAACTGCTAAATAGTTCATTAAGACAGCTACAAGCGTTTTTATAAATAGATAAGGCTTTCAAATTCTTAAAAATACAATGTTTTTTTGGAGAAAAATTAAAAAAATTAGTTTTATTTAAAAAAAAAAAAAAAAGATAAGGAAATTAAAACAAGTGCTCTATCCTTACCCACGTATGGGGCAGAGCGAGGCAGAAAGGATAATTAATTATTAAAACGAACGGAAATGAAAAAAAAAATAGTTTACCCTATATTTATTTAGTTTTAAGTGAGAAAGGATCGGATTTAAGGGGTCTAAACCCCTAAGAGAACGCTATCTCGCGGGAAAAACTCTTCATGGCCAATTTTCTTTCGCCTACATACATAATTTACAAAGTACATGAAGTAGATATGCAACCTATAAAGTATAGAAAATGTGAATTAAGGTAAATCACTAAGTTTCAAAAGCTGATTTTTTTTCTTCTTCAACATATTAAAATGCAAACAAATTATGTCAGGATTACGCAGTGGGAAGGTTAACCAGCCAATAATTTGATTTCATTTTAATATTTTGAAAACATTTTTTCGATTTAATGGTTTTCTCTAAGATTTAAACTTTATTTTCTCTATACTTTAAATTTCCAATAGAGCAGGTAGAGAATTAGTAACGAAAATTTTTCCCCGAAAATTTCTATGTCGAAGAGTTTCTTCTCTAAACCTTGCTACGTCGATTTTTTTTTTTCCTTCTTCGAAATAAAAAATGAATTTTTTTGGAAAAACTACAATGTAAGTTCATTGTACACCAATTATTTTCTATTGAATGCATAATTACTTTTGTCTTACTTTTAGAAATAAAATTATTTTGTTGTATCAGACCTATAATTTAGACTTAAAATCAATCATCATTACATACATATTTATTGGTAGTTATTCTTATGTTTCATGACTCTACTTTTCAGAGTAATATTATAGAATATATTTTTCTACTTTTTAGAACATATTTAGTTTTGAACTTATTATCTCGAAAATTTTTTAGCGTCCCTTTAACTTTGATCGAGATATCGAGAGTATACTGTATTTCAAAATATCCTATACGAAATGAAAAATTTACTTATCATGCATTATATGCTAGACAAATCTAGCCATTATTTCAGCAGTATATTTTTAAAGATAAATTTCATTTTTCTCTATTCTTTTTTCTTTAGCTGTGAATATGTTCCAAATTCTGTAGTCACTTTAAAAACAAAAATTTTCTGAAACCGATTTTTATCACTATAAAGATTTTTGTAATATACTGTCTAAACAAATTATTTATATTTGATAGAATAATTCTAATTGCAACTCTTCAAATTTTCCTGTCTCATTCAAATAATGTATGAATTAAGTCATTCAATCAAAACCGGTTTTAATCACGATAAGATTTTTGTAATATGAAACATATTTAGTATTTATATTGGATATAATTATTCTGATTGCAACCCTTCGAATTTTTCTATCTAGAATTAGTCTTTCAAAAAATGTATGAATGAAGTCATTCAATCAGTGTTACAAGTATATTGTTTTCCTAAAAAACTATTAAAACCCTCACTTTTTTTTACTGAAAAAGGTAGTTTGATTGCCAAGATACAAAAAAGTATGTATTTTCCTTTTAAAGTACTTTTTAAAACTATTTCTTTCTATTGACCTCAGGATCAATTAAATTAACCCCTTAACCTTTATTAAATTACCTCTAATTAAATTAACCTTTCTGTTTTTGAATACACAATTAAACTTATTCTTAGACTTGAGTTAAACGAAAGATGTATAGTTTTAAATTATTATTTTTGGCGCAAATGATTGCACTACATTTTTTACCAGTATTTATGTTTCTTTTTCTAAAAACAAATGCAATTTTACAGCACTAAAGAAGATTAACATTTTTAAATTTAATGAAGCTTCTAAAAAATCAGAAATTGAAATTATTGCTTTTGGAAAGTTTATATGAGCAAGTAAAATGCAATTTTTATTCATTCCACTTACATTCGTTAAACACAGTATTTTCACAAGGCAAAAAAATTATTGTTTTGGTCAAAATGATTTTTTTTTTTTTTTTTTTTTTACTCCAAAAAAGAGTATTTTTTTTCCAGATGAAAAAGGGAAAAAAATTAAAATCAGCCTGCTACCTAATTAAAAAATAAACCTACTAAGTCTTTTTTTTTTTTTTTTTTTTTTTGAAATCATAATGTTCTGTTGGCATTTTTTATAACTTTTATGTATATATATATATGGGTGCTCCTCACACTATTGTATTGATATAGTATTTTGCTTTGGTTATATCAATTCAATATTAGAAAGTACGCCTGCAGATATAATTGTGTGATCTGATGACGAATTTATATTTTTTCATTATTTTGTTTACAGGTTTCTTAATAATTTTTTTCAAAATATTTTTAAAAATAATTTTTTTTACTTTTCTTTTTATTAATCTTTGTTACATTATTTTCCATGTCTTCTCCATATTTTTTTACTTATTTCATAAGTTCTATATATTTGCAGCTTATGCACTGTAAATAAAACCAATTAGCCATTATTCAGCCAAGAATAAAACCAGTGGTCGGAAAAACTACACTACTTCTGAAGCTTACTACAACTACTTTGTTACAAATATAGTTAACTACTTCACTACTGTCGAAATGTAGTGATTACTTCACTACTTTAAGGAACAGAACTTTGCTGAAGAAATTAATTCTTACCTGTATAATTTACACTGCTGGAGAAATTAATTTGCATATTATGCTCAAAATAGTTTTGAATAAAAAATTGACTTATATTAAACACGAAGAATTATTGAGAAATATTTATTCATGTTTACATAAGACAGTTTATTATTCTAAAACAATTTTTTTTTTTTCTGAATTTGTGCATTGGATCTTCAGTTTCTTATGCCCTTCTCGAAAGAGAATATTTAATTTTAGAAATGCTAGGAAGTTATCAAATACTGGCAGTTTCGTTGCATGTTTAATTCTCTTTTATTTCCTCTACGAAATGAAGTACATCGAAAATATGTTTCCTTCCTTTGAAATAACATCAGTGTTTTAATATTATTCATTCGCATGGGAAAATGCCACCAAAGAGATAAATTATCTATTATTTATAATAGCTAGTTTAATTATTAGTTTTAAGTGATTCTAAATATATAATTCCTGTTAACTAACAGTCACAGAATTTTAAATTGTATCGATTTATGGACCCACAAAGACTTGTATGCATCAAATTTGAAAAATTAGTAGTGTTAGATTTGTTGTTGTAGTTCATTTGCGTCGCACTATAACTTCACAATGGGCTATTGGTGACGGTCTGGGAAACATCCCTGAGTAGTAGTGTTAGAACCCTGTTTCTTTAAACTATACGTAAAAAGTTGTTGCCAGGAATCACTACAAACTACTGTTTTCTGTATTACACTACCCGCTACACTGCCATTTTTTAAAAAATAGCATGCTATGAAAAAAAGAAGAGACTGCAGTAGTTTCGCTACTTCTGACCGCTGGATAGACCATATATGTAAATATCTGATTCACCTGATATTTTGAAGCCATTATTTAGCCCATATTGAGCCTACATAGTTTTTTTTTTTTTTTTCAATACAGACTTAATTAAGCCACTATTCAGTCAACATAAACTCTATTTAGTATTGTCAGATTCATTTGTATTTTATGACTCTTACTGAGCAGATAAATATTTGCCTGATGGACAGGTTCATTTTTTGCCCCTTTGATTGGGGCCCTATATAAATTTTTCTGACTTAACTTATCTTTGTGAACCACTTTGTAGCCAAAATAGAACTTGCATGAATTTCCTCAATATAGCCATGATTTAGGAAGCGGATTTTGAATTATTTAAAATTATTTTACTGCTCAAAAACTATTTGACTGATTCCGCTCTAATTTTGTATTTTTCCATTTAAAATTATATTCTTTCAAATAATGCAAAACTAATAAATATGTACTAAAAGTTATTTTTGCATAGAATTATCTTTGGATAAAAAAATTTTATAATTATGTGTAAAATTTTTTCAATTCGCTAAAGACTGTCTTGAGAAATGGTAAAATAGGCAAACATTAAAGTTGACGTTAAGAAGCACTACCACCGAAAAAAATGCCAGGGAAAATTCAGAAGACAATGTTTTTTCCGTACCAATAACAAAAAAAAAAAACAAAAAAAAACACTACAGTATAATGATTCTGAAGTTATATGTAGCATAAAAATTTAGTATATGCTGAATTAAAGAAAAAAACTATAAATAAACCAACTGTTAAAACATAAGAACTAATCTAAATTTTGTTTGGGAAAAGTTATTAATTGCAAAAAATATTAGTAGAATTTTAACAAATGCAAACAGATTTAATAGCATAATTTAATTTTAATTACTATGAAAATTCAGAGAGTAATTTATGCAAGATGGATAGTGACGGACCTACCCCCAGAGGAGTTTTTGGCTTTGACCCATTGAGAACCAAACTACATACCTGCCAACATTGGGAGAAATAAAATAACGGAGATTTTACCAGCAAAATATTTTTTTAGGCTGTTTCGATACGTCATGCATATAATCATGAAAGTCAAAAAGAGAAATTCAAAATAACATAAGCACTTACATTTAGCACAAAGTAAAAAATATGTATATAAATCTAAAAAACATTTTTTAAATTATTTCTATTAATACTCAACATACAGCAGTGCTAGTTATAACACTATCTTTTGAGGAATAAGAGAAGTATTTTTGCCATCAGCTGATATTTTATAGCCATTTATTTTTGGTTTTTAATTTCAACAAATACGGAGAAGTTTGAGAATAAACGGGTAAACAGGAGACAGTGGCAAAATACAGGAGTTTTTGTTAAAAAAACAGGAGACTTGGAAGTTATGCAAACACCGCAAAATTAAAACTGATAAAGATTGATACACATTAGAAAATTTCACAATATCGATGACATGTAGATTTAAAACAATACATCAAGTATTGTGAAACATGAAGGAAAGTAAAAAATATGAAATGGATAATTAAACGCAAAATGTGCCTGTGCAAGAACAGATAGATCAGCAATGAGATTTATAAAATTTAAAACCAATCATAATAATTTCAAAAGGGGTTTATAGTTGAAACCGATATAAAATTTTGGACATCAAAGTGTATGGCTATCACAAAAAAAGGTCACCAATGATCAAAAGTTCTCTCTGGTAAAAGCAACCTCTCCAAGTGTCGGGCTTAAAATAAAAGGGATCTTAAAGAGAATTCTTAAAAACAAGTCAAAAGTACTTAAAACAGAGTAAAATTAACCAAAAAGTGTCAAAAATGCAGTAAAAAAACGTGTAAAGAGTAAGGTCAGGTAAAACATCAAATGGTAAAAATAAGATAAATCACATTAAAAACACATAAGATCAAAAATAAGATTAATAAAATTATTAAAATAGTCGACAAAAAGTTCAAGTGTCCCCTTTTGAAGGCAAAGTGCCACTGGGATAAAAAATCTTCTAATGTATATCTAAGTTTCTCTTAACACATTGCTGACCGGTCACGAGTTAACTCATGTTTTCGTTAGCAGTGATCTTGTGGTGACTATTTTAAAAAGTGGGCATAATTTTCCTTACTTTTCAAGTCTTACTATTTAATTTCTTACCAATTTATTATAATTTTACGAAACCTGATATATTTGCAAAACTTGTTGTGTAGCATTACTTGTAGGTGATTGTTATACTTTTTAACATACAGCATTAAAAATTTTTAAAGTTTATTTATATTGTTTTACTTCCACATCCGCTTTCAAAACAATAGCCGGGCACAAGGGGTAATTTTCAGAAAAGTTGCCGGTCAGCAATGTGTCAATAAGATAAAAATTCAAAAAGGACGCCAGGCAAAACTGAGTGGGCTGAAGTTCACTAAGATCCAAAAATTCAGTTCAAATGTCCAATGTAAGATGAGGATTTTAGTTCAAGAATAGGACAAAGTCACCAGAGCACAGTAAAAAAAGATAAAGTACTAAAAGGCAAATATTAAAACCAGGAAATCTAAAAGCCAAAAGTTTAAAAACCAGATAAAATTAGTCAGGTGTACTCTCGGAGGCAAGCAGAGACATATTTAAGGTATCTTTTAAGGTATATTTAAAAAATTTAATGATTTTTCTCCGGCAGTCAATATCATCATAAAGTTGATGTTGAGTATTTTGGTCCCATTTTCTGCCATGGAGCGTCCAGAATTTGGAACAAAATTTAATAAGATGGTCGATGTCTTGCACTTTCCCACAAAATTTACAAGTTTCTTGTTTATTGAAGAATTTCTATTGATATAATCTGAAAACCCTGTGACCTGTAAAGAACTGATTTAAATAGAAGTTTGACTGCAGGCGTGATAGTGTGGGATCTTTAAAGAAAAGATGTATCTGCCTGCCTTTTGCTGATTCACTCCAATCTAATTTCCATTTAATTGTGTAAGTAGTAAGGTTACTCCAGCCTGCCCATCAATTGAGCATTCCGATAAGACAACTAGCCATCACGACAGTGCCCCCAAGAGGACCGCTGCCCGAACACACGGCACACATGCCGTTTGACCAGATCAACTGGAGCACCACCCGTTTAATTGTGTAATAAAAATTTGGAATATTTTTCATGACAAAATTTTTGCAATTAAATAATTTTATATAAGATTATGAATATATTATTTTTAATTTTGGTAAAAGAAGATAATATATATATAAATCATTATTAGACGAATTATTTAACAAGATTTTTTATAATATCTAAATCTTATTTACAAAAACAATATTTTATGAGAACAAAAACTTGAGCTTGATTTTTGAAAATGCTGAATCAGCATAATAAACATACTATTGCAAATTCAGTCAAGAAAACAAGGTTTGGTCACAATATTAAAAAATATTTAATTAAAATAAAACAATTTAGTTATTCAAGTTGAAAGTGTCAAGATCTCCAAGTTACTTCAACTTCATCTGTACGATACCTGGAAAACCGACAAACTTGATTTATTCACAAGAGCTTAAATTGTTGTTTTTATATTAATAAATGCATATATACACATAATTAATTATAAAAAATTATTAGAAAAGTAAACAAATGAAAGTTATTATAACCAATGATAAAGCTGCAAATCATATAAAACTAAAAATGCAGTAGAGTTCCGATTGTCCAAATTTCTACTTTAACTGAGCTATCAAATATTTCAAGGAATTGTTTTTTTTTTTGTTCTAGTTTATTTTTTATTTTTAAATTTGCTACCGAAAAAAAATCTGAATTTTATCTTCCAAACACTCACGAAAACAAGTTGATGAACAACACGAGATTACCGATGAAATGATCAATAATATTGTCAATGATAATGAAAACATGGAAAAGTTTTACTAAAAAGTGGAATTTTATAAAATAATTGTAATAGACGTTAGAATTATTTAACTCGAATCTCAATAACTGATTACTATTACAGTAAGACCGCGATTATCTGAGCTAATTGGGACCGCTAGTACCTCGGATATCGGAAATCTCGGTTAATAGAAACCATGTATGAAAACCTTCCGTGCTTGCGAATTTTACTACTTTTTAAGTAAAAAACAATAGTACGTTTTTTAAATGATAAAAATAAACATGTATGAACTTATGTTTCACAGCTAAAAAGATTTAAAAAGGAAATCAACTCTAGTAGTAAATTTTAAAAAGTAAAATGGAATTTTTTTTTACTATACTTAGTTAAATATCGAAAGACGCATTTTCAAAAATAACACATATCTCAAGAAAATATTGTATTTTTAAAATTTAATGTACATTAATTTGTTAAATTTACATTCTTTTAAAAAAATCTGTTACCTTTCGTTGCAAAAGTCCAGAATTTCTATCATGGGCTGCCCTATCGCACCAATTTTTGAGCAACAGGAGATCCATCTGTGTAGCATCGTTTCGTTGCTCCAAATATTTGATGGCAGTTGTCAGTGCTTGAACACCTTCACTATGACTTATAGTCGCAGAATCTTCAAAGTCCTCGTCTTCATTTTCAGTGTCATTAATGTCCGATGAAGGGTTAACGGCTTGTATGATTTCTTCGTCATTGAGAATTTCAAAATTTGGATATTGATTTTCAACGTCCAGCTACTCGCAAATGTCCTCTTCCAAAACTTCTCCACAACCTTCAATAACATTGATGATCTCAAGAAGTTCCCCTTCTGTTGGTATGTTTTCCGTCTGCTGGGATTCACCCTGTCTCCTCTTTTCAACAATTATTTTGTTGAATGATTTACGAATTGTAGCTGGATTCACTAATTGCCATGCCTGGGCAACCATGTAGATAACATCTTTCACATTTATTTTTTTCAGAGCCTCATTTAGGTTTTCCTCGCATTCAAGAATATGAGAGATGAGTTTCTTTTTGTAGTGTCTCTTCGTTGCTTCAATTACCCCTTGATCCATTGGTTGTATTAACGATGTCACGTTTGGAGGAAGAAAAGTCGCACGTATTTCTCCTGAAATGAGTATTTCTTCTTCCGGGTGACAAGGAGCATTGTCTATCAGCAAAACTGCTTTAGGTGGGAGATTTAGCTGCGCCAAAAGTTCCTTTACATGTGGTACAAAGTCACCATAGAACCACTTTTCAAAAATTTCGGAATTCATCCAAGCAGACCTTTGATTTGTGTATTTCACAGGCAAGTAATTCACATTAATATTTTTAAATGGTCTCGGCTTCTTTGATTTACCGATGAGAAGTAGGGGTAATTTATCAGTTCCACTTGCATTTGCACAAACTAGAAGGGACACTCGGTCTTTGCTCTTTTTGTAACCCGGGGCACTGGCTTCTTCTTTAGATGCCAAAGTTTTCGATGGCATCAATCTGTAAAACAAGCCAGTTTTATCGGTGTTATAAATATTGGCAGACAACTTCTCACCAGCAATCGCCAGTTATCGAATTCCATGTCTCTTTTTAAATTTATCTAACCAACCTTGACTTGCAGAAAAACTTTCATTTTCGTTTAATTTTTGGCTGAGAAGAAGGGCTTTTTCTTTTAGAATGTTCCCAGAAATAGGAATGCCCTGCGCGCGTTGTTGCTTGAACCAAAGACAGACTGCTTCCTCAAGTTTTTCAGTTTTTGCTTTCTTTAATGTCGATCGTTCTTCTAAGGCTTTTGACGAATCCATCTTTGAACAAAAGGCCTCTATTTGAGCTTTGTTACGTCTCCAATCACCTACAGTGGTTTCACCAACTCCAAATTCCAAAGCAATTTTTTTCAAACTCTCACCGTTATTAATTCTTTTAATAGCCTCAAGCTTTTTACTCATCAAAACAACAACTCTCTTTTTTGGTTTGGCATTTTAAAAATGAACAACTTACTAGTGCGATGGTCAAATGTGAAATGATTTAAGCAAAGGTTCACTATGAAATAGGGGATTTGCTAAAGAACAGGCAAACAAAAGAATGCTATGAAACACAAATGCCTATTGTAAGAGTCGCCAATCCCTTCCCCCAACCGGGAGTTACCGATAACATATTGCACCTGGTATTCAATAGGGTCACATGACCACTGTTAACAAAGCATTCATGGATGTTGTCTTCTCAGGGTGTAATATTTCTTGGAAGTTCAGTGCTTTTGAGGGGAAGAAGTGCCTGTAACACGGACAGCGAACTAAAATGTGTATAATTTTTTCCAAGCTCATTTTGGAAAGGAGAAAAAAAAAGCAAAAAAAAAAAAATTTTAAAAATTAGACTTCGTTATTGCCTCGGTTAATCGAGGTTCTACTGTACTTGCAATTAAAAGACAGACTATTTTCCCGTTATAATATAGGAATTTTCCTGTTTTTTTTTTTTTTTTTCTTTTTGTACAAAATTGCAACTTTCCTTAATAATTCTCTGTTTTTTAGAATAAAATTCCCTGACAATTCCATGTTTTCCCTGACCTGTTGGAGCTCTGTACTACTTCTTTAAATAAAATTGTTACGGTTTACTGGCATTGACTTTATTATTTAGGTTGTAACTATATCATGATTTGTTACTATTTCACAAAAAGCCATTGTATTGTAATAATATTCATACCTTTGTGTGACGGTTGTGTCCTCAAAATCTGTCACCTGCCCAGAACGATACATTTCCCAACCAGCCTGGGCAATCATTGCACCATTGTCAATACAGAATCTATAGAAAGGGAGTGAATCTTACACATATAGACAGGTTGAAAGAAACATTATAATTCATTAAGTCAAAACAGAAGAGGCCATGCAGCATCTGTTATAAGTTGGAATTTTAACAATTTAAGACTTTCACAAAATATTAAACACAGCATCAAGGTTTTAAATGCTCCAAATTGCTTCTATACAGGACATGTATATTTATGTTGTCTAAAACTATCCAAGATTGTATTAATAGACTCTATAAAGTGAGAGAAACTTTTCATTGCAAATTTTGTTTAATCTCTATTGGTGTATTAAAATATAAAGTTCAGAGAAAAGTAAATTCCAAGATACCTAGAGTAAGCTATTGAGTTTCAAAAGTAAAAAAAAAAAATTTTCAAAATATCAAATATCAAACAAATTAATGGAGGAGAGTTTTTCCAAAATGTATTCATAATTAATCCTTTCATAATTTGTTTAAATTTTATTTTGAAAAATTGTTAACACAGTTTGAAACTTCATGAGAACTCATTTTTTTCTAAATATTAAGTTTTAAAATTACTTATGTCGGTGAAAGAAAATTTGCTGTGAAAGGTTTCTCCCATGATATAACATCTTTTTAAAGAGACCAAAATCAAAATTCATAAAAATAACAAAAATGTTCAAATGTTATTTTTCTTACCAAAGTAAAAAGTGTGTGGTTTACTGGAGAAAAAAAAACTATCTTCACTCAATCTCTGTGAATATTCTATCATAAAATAAAGCAGTGCTTCTAAGTCAACATATGAACTACAATGACAGTCAAAATTGGAAACTTTTTGTGATTCAAAAATATATTAAAACTACATTGTCTATTCTACTTTTTTTCAATAACTTCTTTTAATAAAAACTATTTTTTTAATAACTACATTTTTTATCTTTATCATACAATTATTTTGAAGGAAAAAAAAAGCATTTATTAAATTACAGCATTAAAGCATTAAAAGCATTAGGTATAAGCATTTTTTTGCATCACACAATTAATCGCAGAGATAAAATAAAAAGCAAGAAAAATGAAAATATTAGGTGAGGCCAAATTTATGACCACTCTCCCAACAAAATAACTTACGCCAAATTCCCCAAATAACGATCAAATTTGACAAATAAAGCTCATATCTATTGAGAAAAAAACATGTTTAAATAAAATAAATAAACAGTAGGCCTAACCTGATAAAACACTAAAAAATTAACATTTGAAACATTAGGATTGAATTTTAATGAGTGAAAATCCAACCGTGACATCAAAAGTTATGAAGGGGGATTGAATTTTTTTTCCCTACTGCTCTTGCAGTATTTAAATCTGGAGACCTGAATATTGCCAAGACAATAGCAGTTTATATAATAACTAAGCATTAAAAAGTATCTCATTTATTCTAAAAGACATTCGGTTAGGAAATTTTTAAAAAAAATGCTACATGGTTTAAAAATTGCATTTTCATCTAAGCTTGAAACCCGCAAGCAAGAGGGAAAAAAAAGATGCAGTGTGTTATAAAGCAAAATTAATGATCGCCACCAGGCGATATATTACTAAATATTACAAGTGGTGATTAAAAATATGTCTACCCATTGTCCCCTGATTGAAATTTTTTTGTTGTTGAAATGCACCCAATGTGCATTTTATTATTTTTTTAAATATATATAGAATTATTGGAATATTTTATATTTTGAAACTTTCTTTATTTCAAGTTTGTTTCTTAAAATGTTTCTTCATATTAGAAATGAACCTTGTAATGCTTACCATATTTTGAGAAATACAGTAGAACCTCGATTATCCAAGCTAATTGGGACCACTAGTACTTGGGATATCGAACACTTCGGTTAATACAAACTGCATATAAAAATTCGCCTTGCTCGCTAATTTAACATCTTTTGAAATAAGAAACAGAATGTTTTTTAAATGATAAAAATAAACAAGTATAAAATTATGTTTTACAGCTCAATAAATTTAAAAAAGAAATCAACTACTTGCAGTAAATTAAAAAAAAACAAAAAGAAATTTTTGTTAACTAAAAGATGCATTTTTCAAAAATAACATTAGAAATTATATTATATTTTTTAAATTTAATATACATTTAATTGTTGATTTTAAATTACTGTTTTGTAAAATATTTACTATACCTTTTGTTGTGAAAGTACATTGTTACAAAATTACAGTCCCATAACACATTTGCACCTGGTGTTCAATAGGGCCACTAGAAACAAAGCATTGTTCGCCACTGTTGACTTCTCAGGGTATAATATTTCTTGGAAGTTTAGTGTTTTGGGGGTAGTACAGCTGGACAGCAAACTAAAAAGTGTGGTTTTTTTCAGGAGTTCATTCAGAAAGAACAACAGAATTAGTTATAGGCTCGGTTAATAGAAAATTCGTTAATTGAAACTCAATTAATTGTGATTCTACTGTATTTCAAAAGAGATGTTTTAAATAAATAAATCATTTTAAACCACTAAATCAATCATTAAAAATCACTGTCAAAAATGCATTAACTGACCAATAGCACAATGCATACCTTTCATCAGTTGCATAAAGTTTGGCTCCTCTTTCTTCAGCCATTATCCCCATCATTTCTTGCAACCTCTCATTGCCTAAAAAAATTCATTTTCATAAGGAATTTTATCTTTTACAAAAATAGTGCCATTTAAGACAACTTTAAAAGATTAAATACAAGCGGGTTTGTCATACTGACAAAGCATTAATTTGCTATTCTCAAAACCAGCTGATCTCAACAGAAAACAGATTGAAATAATATTTAATTCCAAATAGAATCATAAAAACCACCCATGTCTGTGATTTCAGACCAATAAATAAAAAAAATGGGTTCAAAACATGAAGTATTTTACATTTATACACAAATACTGTTTAGACAGACAAGGTGCATAGCCAAATTTTTGAACAAAAAATAAGCACCTCTTAAGCACTTTTCAAGCACTCAAAAAATATTCTTAAACTCAACTCTGCTTTGAAAAAAAAAAAAAAAAGAGGGAATATTTCTGTATTTTGACCTGTCTTGCAAACTATAATTGCCAAGGTGCTAAATAGATTTTAAACTTGCAAATTAAAAAAAAAAAAGCATGTAGATGCTTGCCCGGGGTAGCTGCTAGTTATATCTTTCCAGCTGGTTCCTTTATGTGACGTTGTTTTTAGCTTTTCGAAGGCCGCTGACCAGAAGTTGCCTAGACTTGGCGATTATTTTGCCACAGATTACAATACGAAAATCTCCCTAAATACAATTAGGAAATGTGCTCTAATAAAAAAATTTATTCCTATTATTGTAAGTTCATATGTATATGTATATATATGTAATATAGACTTCCTCATAAAGAGTCTTTCTATATTAACTGATAAGCTTAAAACAGATGTTTCTTATCAAGTTTAAGAAGTAGAAGTTGGTCTCTCACAAAGAGTCATAAAAAGTCAAGATGAACCAGAAAAGGTCAGGTAAAAGATTATTTTCTGAAGTTAATGGGCAATACTTTATAGATGAAGTACACTCTAAGATAGTTCCAAAAACTTCCCAGCACCAGAATGGCGCCATCCTTTTATCGAATCAAAATCTCTAAATTTTATCAATTGAATGACGTTTCATTGAGATAAGAAGATCCTTGCAACCGCCTTCCTTTCAGAACCTCTCTTTAAATATCGGGATAAGCAAAAATGCGTGTCTTTTTCATATTTATCATGGCTAGATAAATCTGGGCCAAATCCAAACATCCCTGCAAAATGGAACCATCATTACACATAGTCAACGAACACTGTTTTAAATAACTTAAGATCCATTAATAAAATGCTTTTTTTAAATGTATTAGCCTAAGTCTCTTCAATTATCTAGCCTTTAAAGGCATATTATTATATATATACATATGAACTAATTTGTTATTCTAATTTCAATAATAGGAAGAAAATTTTTTTATTAGTTTGCATATCCTAATAGTATTATTATTGTGGTTGAATGAATTGTGAAAACATGGAATAGAATAGTGTGAAAACGTTTTTTGCATAATTTGTGGCAAAAACCGACATGATAAAAAAAAATCTCATTTTGGAAAAGCGAACATTAAGGACTTTTTAAAAACACCCAATGAAAAGAGCACCTTTAACGTCTTTTAAAAAACAAAAATCAAAAATATGCACCTTTAAGTACTTTTTAAAAACGCTACGTACCCTGTTCGAGAAAATGAGATTAAAAGTTTACAATGAATTATGAAACATTTTTTCCAAAGCAGTGTTTATTCTTTACTAGCATCAATGCCTGTAACTTTAATTCAATCTACTGAGTGTTAACTATGACTTTTTTACAAAATTTCAGATGCAGTCCTTTCTTTATCAATAAATCTGCCATCCTGTTATTCAGAGGGACAGTAATGCAAAGCAGGAAAATTTCAGTACAATTTTATCCAGGGACTCTACACTTGGAGGGTTAATTTTTTTTCTTCTCTTATGCATTTCAGCCTATTTTGGGCCTTGAATTACTGAACATAGGCTTACATTCCTATTCCTTCTAAATCTTTTAGCCGTAAATTTCCAGTTTGAAATTTTCACTGTGGTTAAATATTTTGAACATCAATCTCTTTTTAGGTTTCCCACTGAATCTTAACTTTATAGGTTTGCAATTAAAGATGCTTCTTTTTTTTTTCATTCTTTCTGTGTAGCCCTAATGTTATGGATCAATATTTTTTTTACTGTGAATTCTTTAATTGAATTGGTTAAAAAAAAAATGTATCTTTATTCCTCCAAGTTCAGATTTCACTACCATGTTGCGTCAAAGGTCGTGACAAAATAAATGTAACAAATTCCCAACCAGTGGCGTAGCTAGGTAACCAAGGGCCCTGGGGCAAATTAAAAAAGACCACTGCTATGTAAACTGATTAGGTTTTATCAAATGAAAATATGAAATATACAAATACTTTAAAAATGCTAAGCTACTTAAGCTCTTTTTTGTGCACTGCAGGGCAGGTAACAAAAATATTAAACAGTAACAACATAAATTACAATTAATACTTGGTGTAGGTTTGGTTAATAAAACGAAATAGAGAAGATTCAAGGGTTTATTATATAAAGGTTGGGCCTACCAACTGACTAAATAACAATTATATTTAAAATTTTTTTCTAGCTTTAGTTTTCGCAAAAGTATCAATGACTTCGTTTAAATCCAGGCTTGATGCGGTTTTGTATTCAATTGCTATTAGCGATAAATGTCGGAGTCGAGTTTGGCCCATATTATTTCTTAAATAATTTTTTATTATTTTTAATTTGCTAAATGACCTTTCAGCTGCTGCAGAAGTGACAGGAATTGTAAAGAATAATAACATTGCTGTAAATACTTCCGTTAGGTCGCATTCTAGCACTCCATATTTGCTCATTATTTCCTTACATAATTGGTGAACAGTCCATGCTTGAGTTAGTTGAGGTAAAACTAGGTGGTAAATATTAATAAATTGAAGTGAAAAACTAGGGCCTATTATATCTGAATATTTTCTTTGGAATTCGTCACACTTTTGTAATACAGTTGCTACATCAACATGTAATAAAAATGTTGGTGTTAGAAAATCGAATATATGACAGACTGCACTCATACGAATAAAACGTGTATCTAATTGAGATATTACTGTGTCTAGTACATTATTGAAAATCTCAATTTTAAATATTTTTTCTCGGTTTGGAAATCGGTGATCAGCAGCTAATTCATCAAAATGTTTTTAACTTTTCTTTGCCTTTTTTCCTGAAAATGGGTATCAATACCATATTTTCTTGCAGTTTCACTGGCTTTGCATTTGAATAATTCGAAATCATTTCTATAAATTTGCAACTTTGCTTTGGTCTCTGCTAAAACTTTACTCGCCTCACCCAAATTGATGTCGCATTTTTGTAAAGTTTTGGATGCATAATTGATGTCGTTCAATACACTGTGCATGAATTCGCAAAGCAACACGAACTCGAAATTTAGCATTTTAGTTTTAATACTCTCTGCTTTAGTACGCTCATCTACATTAGGACTCTTTAGAACTATTTCTGATAATGCTTTGATAATATCAAAATAACGAAGTTTTATTGCCGATATCGTATTGACCCTACTGGACCATCTATTCGGATTTAGTTTTTTTAGAGTGGTGTCCGATTCGTCAGTGAATTTTGACAGTAGATCCTAACGTTTGATGCTGTTTCCGAAAAAGCTATACAAATCTTGCAACGTTGCGAAAAAAATCTGTATTTCCACACAACTGCTAACGGCATCATTTATCACCAAATTTAAATTATGAGTGGCACAATGTACGTACTCTGCGTTAGGCTGGATATCCTTAATATGTTTTTGTACACCATTATACACACCACACACTGGCTCCATCATAGCCTTGCCCCACACATTTTTTAAATCAATATTTTTGTTGATAAATAATGTTGTCACTTGGTTGACTAAATCTACTGCGCCATGTTTGATGGCTGCATAAAAGCCTAGAAACACTTCTTTTACTTCTATATCAATTGGCTGTCCATTTTCCAATCTGGTTATTACTGCATACCTCGCGACAATGCTTAGCTGATCTACCTTCGATATGTCCTGTGTCGTATCCATTATGATGGCAAAAAACGGTGACGCTCTAATTTGTTCTAGTAGATGGGTTTCGAGTTTGGTCCCCAAGCTCTCAATCATTTCATTTTGAATTGTTGCACTCAGATATCTTGCAGATCCTAAAAACATAAAAAAACACAATTTCAAAAAAGTCCTGATATTAAACAGTTAATAATTATAAACAAAATAAAACGATAAAAAAAACTTAGAAATAATTATTATTACCTTTGGGCATATCCAAAACTTGCCGCAAAATGTGATAATATCGGGCGACAAGCTCTAAAAAGGACAGAAAATTTCCGTGGTATCCTTTCTAACTTAAGTCTTCTTAATATCCTCTCAAAGCCATAGAACTCTTTGCTAGGGTAAGTATGATATCGAATAACCTTTGAAGAACCATTTTCCAAAATGATGCTTCTTTGCGAATTTCATTTTCAAGTTCCTTGTCGATAGTATTAGATCGTTTTTTCCCCAAAATTCATACACAGCACATGCTTCCGAACGGCCACTCGAACAACTGTGTTGTTGAATTCTTTCTGATAAATGCTTCCAATCTCGAATTCCCGTACACCAAACATTATTCCTTTGTGAAGCAAATAACCAGCAGGGTTGACAATAGGCAGCGTCTAGTATTTTGGAATAACTCAACCAAAAACGATTAACTGGCCCATATTTAGAACACGAAACGTAGTACGATTTTGAAAAACACCTATTGTTCTGGTTGATGTCTGTTGGAAAAGGTCCTGAAGGCTGTAAAGGCCCCATATCAAGAATTTGACGTTTTTCGTTATCACTTAATATCTTGTTCGTGGAGTTTCCCAAGTGGAGTTCCAAGTCATAAGAAGATTTGTCGTACACATTTACGCTTCTCAACCAACACTGCAGTTACCACATTATTTGAGTCACTATCAATAGAAATATTTTGGCCAGATGTACTTGCAGAAGGCTGACTAAAAAACTTGTCAATTTTTGTTTACTATCTTCTCTTTCTTGGCGTTGTTTGTGTTTAAATGCACCACTGGGTTTCTTCTTTTTATTCATAATTTTAGTTTTCTAATTTATTTAAACAATACAATATTAAATTGTGCTCGAGTAGGTAGGTACTCACTGTTCACTGACGATGTTAAAAGGAAAGAGAAACACAATGATACGCTACAAGTGTCGTTGGGGAATCCCCGGAAAAAAAATTATCACCGTTAGTGTTACCACATTTAACGGTGGAGACTGTAATGGTTGGCAACTGTTTGACGACCTTTTAAGGCGCACTTGGCGAATTTTGTCATCCCGTCGGAGGGATGCGAGAGAGAGAAAGGTAGATGTTTGATATAATCGAGAGAGGGTCTCCCTAGGTATTCTAAGAGGTGGAAGCTCTTACTGGAAAACAATGCCTATTTCTTTTGCAGGGGTCTGTCTAGGTTTTTCTAAGAGGTACCTATTTTGAGAAAATTTAGACATAATTTGTGAAAAATTAAAAATTATATTAAAAAATTAACACAAAAATACGGTAAAAATATGGATATATCGTTTCTTCAGGGATGCAAAAATAAAATTTTAAGAAAAAGTACTTTGTGAAACTACCGTTTTTCTTTAAGTTGAATTTGTGAAGGTACCGCTAAACGGTAGTAAATTCGGCCTGGACAGATCCCTGTTTTGTTTTGAAATAAAGTTAAGTTTTATTCTTTTAAAAATCTGGTCTGCTTATTTATTGGAAAGGAAAGGCATTACAGAGACCAAGAACGATCTCCTGCCCGCGAACCTGAATTAATGTACCTACTGCAGGTGACTTGCATTTTTTCACGATATTTCGCGTTATACAATGAGCTGTAGCCGAAATCTATAGATTTGACACGATTTATTGACTTAACTGACATCAATATGAGTGGTAAAATCAAATTAAATTGAACCACTATATTGACCAGTACAAAAAAGTTTATTGACATTAGCTTACTTACTCCTGATACAGCATTAATTTTTTAACCGTTCTTGAAAAAAAAAATCTTAACTCGAATTCACAATAAAACGCACATCGATGAATAATAAAACGCACATATCACTATCCGTCAAATTGACAACACTGCCAACCTACAGAAAGAATTCAGGGGAATTCCCTAGGCATAACTTTTGAATTTCTCTCAACTGAGTTGTCAGGATTAAAGTGGGGTTGCAACCTGTCATATTTATTTTGAAAATGGGAGAAATTTCCAAAAGTTCAGCTCGATCGAGACTTCTGGTAAGGATTCGAGGGCCCCCTGAGCTTGAGGGCCCCAAGGCACTGCCCCGCCTAGCCCCTAGGTAGCTACGCCACTGTGCGCAACCAATAAAACCTTCAATAAAATGAGGAAAAAAATTGTAGTAAGCAGATATATCATGGTTCATGATGAACCAATGATATTTGATTCATGTGATATTATCGCTATCAGAATAATAAAAAGTTTCTATTAGCTAAAATATTAAGAAGAAAACATAATAAGGTAAAAAAAAAACTGTAACACTGAGTTTTGAGAATTAAAAGATATTAAAAACTACTAAAAATTAAAATTATTAAAAATTTCACGTAATAGCATTGATTTTTAAAATGAATAGAGGAGTAAAAAATTTTTGTTATTTATAAAGAAAGTATTATCATGAACAATAGATATAAATATATAACAAACAACTTACAAGCTACTCCACCAACTAACAGGACTTCCTGTGAACCACAATGGGCCATCGCACGTTCTAGAATAAACATACTTTTTTAATAAATATCACTTAATAAAGTAAGTAAAAGTTACTGAAGACTTAGGGTAGCCATTTCTTAAATGCCAAGCTTCTATAAAATTGCAAATCTTAATAGGTTTCATTATTTTTCACTGTTTATTATTCAATATATGTATAAACATCTTAACTATAAAAAGAATGAAGGGAATCTATAAAGATTTTGCATAAGATTATCATTTGAGAATTCAAAATTTTGTCTAATATCAATGTTATGCAATCAGATGACTTCCTAATTATCGGAGGCACTTCTAATTAAAATATAATAAGTAGGGCATTTTTATAATTCAATGGTGGAATTCATTTTTATAATTCAATTCTGAACTTGGCCACAACTACATAAATGCCATGTTTAGTAATAAACGGGCTTTCTCCATTCTAGTAATTATATAGAGAGTTTATGGACACAAAAGTCAGGGTGTTTATCAGCTATAATCCTCAAAATAAGAGACCAAACATTTTGAAAAAAAGGGAAAAAATTTTCAAAAGCTGTTTTTTTTTTTCACAAGAAAAATATCTATATAACATACCTGCCAACTCTTAGTCTCTCGAAAGAAAATTTTCCACAGTGGGAGCAAAAAAAAAAAATTTAATTGCTAGTGAAAACAATAATACTTGTCTTATTTGGATCAGAGTTCGAAAATAACATTCCATAATTATTTTGTACTTTTATAAATATTAATCCATTTATATGTAGTGGTAGTCAAAATCATTTGAAGTTAACTTAATAAATAGAAGAAAGAAATAGGAAGTATAAATTTTACTACCAATTTTAAATGTAAAAACAAAATTTTACACAAAATTCATAAAAGTTGGCAGCTATGTATGGAATTCAATATTCACTAAATATAGATCCACCTATATCATATATATATACAAACTACCCTAGAATAATGGTAGATACTTTCAGTTTTTGATATTTTTTAAAATTTCTCAAGAAATACCAAAAATATTGTGTTGTAACTTTAGAGATGCTCAATTCGTATGATTTTTCATAATTAGCATTAAGATTTAAAGCTTTCATAGGTTTAGGAAACCTACAATAAAAAACAAGAACGATAGAAAACGAGTACGATAGAAAACAAGTACTTTTGAACACCTTATACCAGAAAATCAAGCCATAAGTATGTAACTTGCATTGATTACTAATGTTGCTTTTTTTAATAACTACATGAAATTTTATAAACTTAGTGTAAATATTTCTGGAGATGTGAACATGATTTATTAGTGGTTTAATCAAAAATCGGTCCACCTATATGGGATTTATTTTGGCCTTTTACAAAAAATTTATATTCACAGAAAAACTTAAAAAGTCACTCTACTTATTAAATTTGAAATTTCATGCTGTGTTACACACATGTAAAATCAGCATATACACCAGAATTTTTTAAAATTGCAGTCTATGTATTACCTGTTGTTTCTACCAACATGGCAAAAACTGTTTCTTGCAAAGAGAAACATAAATCCTCTTTCGTATACTGGCCATCTGACAAGAAGGAATCAACACGCTCCTACAAATTACAATAGAACAAACTTTTATATTAATATTAATGAATTTATCTCATTAATAATACACATAAACTAAAAATTGGTTTCTCCAGAGAAATAACAAATTAACCCAGAAGCAGTTCTACATTAACATTTAAAATGATTGTGTCACTCCATTTTCTATCTACCAAGAGCCCTGCACTTATTACCCACTTATTTAGAATAAAGGAAGAGTTAACTCCCCCCTACCGTATAATTAGGTATGAAATATATTGCACTCTTTAATTAGTTAATTTGGTGAGATTAATTATTATCAAAAAATAAATATGCAGATTTTGGTATTTTTAAAACCTGTTTTTCTTGTCTAAACTTGCAAATGTTTTTATCCTTTTAAATGTTATTTTTCTACCTTTGTTTAAAAAATTCAGGGGATCTTTTCATTTTTTTTATATTTCACTTTTTCCTCGTAATTTGGGTTTGATAAAACATCGGTTCACGGGCATTTTTGGCCGATCCAGAAAACCGGGCAATTCAGACATTCGGAATAGCGATGGTCCCAGGCATCCCGATTAATTGGTTCTCTAATGTATTACATTTATTTTGTTGTCTATATGAAAAGTGAACATTTGCGTTAGCTTTGACAATTATAGTTGTGAAAGCAGTGCCACCATCAATAATGTACCACTTTCTTTCTCAATGTTTGGGACACCCCTTTATCACAAAATCATACACTTCACCCCTTTGTCAAATGTTTTACACTTTGTTGACATAAACAGATAGCTTACAGTTCTGAAACAAAGTGTTGAAGTAAGTTTTGATTTATGTTAGCCGATCTATTTTCCGAACCTGACGAGGTCCTGGGATATTGTACTGAATATAACAATAACTAATATAAATAAATAATATAATAAGAATATTGAATTTTTTAACATACCAATACTATAGCTAAGTTCTCAATAATAAGTAAATCTTTTTATATGTAAAGTTTAATATTAATGATTTTTTAAAAAATTTTGTTATTCAGCCACTCATTTGTTAATGTATATTCAGCCACCTTAAAAAAATAAATAATAAAATAAAATTACCACATAATCTTTTTATCAAAAATTACCAGACAAATTTACCTCAATATAAGATAATAAACCAGAGAAAGATACGTCCATGCCCTTCACAACATATGGCAGCGGCAAATAGTTTTTCCCACTAAAAATGAGCAATTCAGTAAATAATTAAAAAATATCAAATAAATTTAAATTCGGTTTAAATTAAAAGTGGTTTAAGACAAGTCATTCAAGCTTATAATCAAAAGAATTCCAGGAAGACATCTCCAACAAAATTTCTTTGCCTTTTGTTTAGCATTGGCAATAATCAGTGTACATACAAAACATAAAAATGTATGAAATAGTTAAAAAAAAAAAGAATGTCTAAATATAGAAATTGAAAAGTTGAAGAATCAAGAATCTTGGAACTATCTTTTTGTTTTATCCCACAAATAAATTGGTTTGTGGTGATTTTAAATCCTTCTTACTGTAATTGACCTTAATAGGAATTTTTTTTTATTAAATCTAAATGTTTTTAAACCTATGTTTGATTGACCTATTGAAAAGAAACATAACTTCAAATTTATTCAGCTAAGTTCTAAAGATAGTGAATGAGTTTAATGTATAATTTGTATTAGTTTTATAGTTTATGAATATTCACCAAAGTAACTTCTTAAGATGTTTGTATAGGCTCAAGTGTATTTGATTATAAAACATACTTCTTCAACTGTTATGCTATAATACACAATTTTGCCAAAAGTATCTCTGGTGGAGCAGACTAGGTGTCCTAAACAGTGGTTAGAAGTAGTGTACTACAAGTAGTGAAAATACTGTAATTGCTACTTTTTTCATAGTTTGTAGCGTAGTGTGCTACTTAAAAAAATTTTTTACAAAAAAGTAGAGTAGTGAGCAGAGCGATACAAAGAACAGTAGTTTGTAATACTCCTAGCAACTACTTTGAACGGTAGTTTAAAAAACAAGCAAGGTTCTAATATAACTAATTTGAAGGGTACATATAGGTCCGTCTATGGATGCAATGAAAAGGATCCTGTAGCTGAGCATTAACAGGATTTAAATATTTAAAATAATGTATAACTAATATTTAAACTAGCTATTACCAAAAATAGATAATTATTTTGGACACAGTTTCATATGCACAGATGTAAAACATTGATGTTACTTAAAAGGAAGGAAACATATTTTCAATGTACTTATATTTCTTAAGGGAAATAAAAGAGTATAAAACGATTAAAAATTGCAAGTATATGATATTTCCCATTTCTTAAATTAAATATTCAGTCAAAAGAGGCATAAAAATTCAAAGGTTAAATGAACAAATTCTAAAAAAAATGTTTTGGAATAACAAAATGGCGCATGTAAACATAAATAAGTATTTCTTAATTATTCTCTTATATTTAATGCAAGCCAATTTTTAATTCAAAACCATTTTTAACATAGATGTAAATTAGGTTTTCTAGTTAAGTTTGTCTTTTTAAAATAGTGAAGTAGTTACTGCAATTCCGAAGTAGTTAGAAGTCACTACATAAAAAAAGGTAGTTGTAGATGTAGTTAACAACATTTGTAACAAAGTAGTTGTTGTAAACTACAAAAATAATGTAGTTTTTCCAGAAACTGGTCCTGAATATTTAGTATTAATGTGATGTTGGTGCCACTTTTGCAGACCTGCAAACGTCTAGTAATGCCGGGCAATATCCTAATTTTTAATACAGTGTAACATCCCATATCCGGACGTCCCTTTTCCGGAAGAGTCAATTTCCCAGACACTTTTTAACAATCAAAATAAACAAACATTTCCTTCCCCTCTCTTAAATGGGGGGGGAAGAGGTCTTTTGACAGGTTTTTTCCTTTCTTAGCTTCTAGTGATTTATGCATTGAACCCATAAATCAACAGAAAGGGGAACAGAAGATCTACCAAGACCATACCGTTAGTTACGCTCTCCTCCTTTGGAATGCAGGAAAGGGGGGGGATTTGTTTTCAAAGGAGCACAACTGAGTCCCCTCCACCTCTTCTTTCCTATGCGGCTGGCTAGTAAAAGAGGCATTTCCTGAAACCTTTTTATTAGTGTGTTAGGGAAAGAAAAAGTACTGTGAAAAAGTGTAAACACAACAAAAATTAAAGTGGAAGGGGAATCCCCTTTAGTCACACAAGAAAAAATAAAGAGAACCCAATTAGCATGCCACGCCTTTATGCTTGATTGATAGCCACTGATGGGAGAGAAAATAAGAATTTGTCACTGCCCCACCCTCAACTTGAATGAGAAATAAGGAGGAAATGAATTTTCTCCTCCACCTACCCACCTTAGTGAATGACGGAAATTTTCCCTTCTTGCTTGAATCGTTCTAGTTCAAAATGGCGGAGAGAGCAATTAATATTTTTTGTTTTCTATATTTATTTTTATAATAGCAATAATTATTTATTTTCTAATATTTTGTTTTTGATTGATTAGATATCATTCTAATACTAAAACATTATTGCCCGAAAAATAATGTTTAATTTTTTGCTTCTTAGATTCAGATCATTTTAAGTTTTGTTTACCTTGGGGGTCTATTATACGGAAAAATCGAATATACGGACTTGGGGAAGTCCCGCCAATTCCAGATACGCGACTTTCCACTGTATTGCAAAATATCATCAGAAAATCGATATTTTAAGATAATGTCACTAATTAACTACTTTAAACTAACTAAATATTTTTTATATTGTACACTTTCTTTCATAAATGAAGAAAAATGACAATTTTTTCTAAAGCTAATCATAATTTTAAGAATAACAGAGTCATTAGAAAAAAACAAATTTTTTTTTGATATATATATTAAACTACATTTATTTTTATGCATTAAATGAATATCTTTTAGGAGTTTATCCTAATTGCTCATCTGCATCGTAAAAAAAAATAAGAAAAAAAATGCATCTCTTCTTCAAAAAAGTGGAAGAACTGCAAGTTACGATATAGTCAGCATTCACCAAGTATTCATATTTAAGAGTCAGCATTTTCGTTATTTTTCAAATATTGGTGTTTTTTGGTATTTATCGAGTGTTAGTGTTTTTGGTATTTATAGATTGTTGGTATTTTACAGTATGTTTATCATGTGTTATCGTTAATCATTTATTCCCGAATCATTAAACCTGATTTTTAATATTGCAAAATACCATCAGAAGATATCGATATTTCACGATAATGTAACTAATTAACTATTTCAAAATAATTAATTTACATATTTTTTATATTATACATTTTCTTTCATAAATGAAGAAAAATTAAATTTTTTCTTAAACCAATTATACTAATCCTAATTTTAAGAATAACAGAGTTATCAGAAAGAAAGAAAAATTTTTTTTTGTTGATACATAAATAAAACCGTTTACTTTTATGCATTAAATGAATATTTTATAGGAGTTAATCTTAATTGCTTATCTGTTATCTGTATCTAAAAAAAAACAATAAATAAAATACAACTCTTCTTTAAAAAAGAACTGGAAGTTACGATATAGTCAGCGTTTATCAAGTATTGATAGTTGAGTGTCAGTATTTTCAGTTACACTTTGAAAAAAAAATGGTTTAATAGGATTCAATCACAAAACTGAAGTACATGATGTTGTAAAAGACTTATGTCAATAAGACTTTCAAGTTAAAGAATAGTTAAGAATTAAGCAACTTCAATAAAATTCCAAATACGAATTTCATAGTTGCATTTTTAAAAATTATTGTTTTCTATTTTGAAATTCAGAGTGAAAATTTAAAAATAAACTAGAATACTAATTACATTTTGGAAAAGATTAACAAATAATTTCTATAGATAAGAATAATAAAAGAATGATAGATTTATAGAATAATGAAAAAGAAAAGCAAGTCAATCATAATCTAGTACTTATTTTGAAAGTAAAAGAATGATATTATTAATAATGATCAACACAACTTTAATTTTAAAATCAACAATAAATGTAAGAAAAATTTAGAAAAAGTATGGAAGAAATATTTACTTTTTAGCTAACTGTTCAATGTTATAACCAGGACTAGGATCATTAGATAGCTGTAATAAAAAATAAAATCAGTTAATTATGGTGAAAAAAATCAATTAAACTTGTATAAAATAAATTTAGTGTTACCTTCAAGGCTCTGGCAAATCTATCCAGGCAGTTACCGACAGCTATGTCTATTGTTTCACCAAATATTCTATAACGTCTTTCATTATAAGCTATTATCTAAAAAAAATTTAATTGCAAACTTATTTCTAGGTTTATTGATACAAAAATTTCTTATTTTAAAACTAATTTTAAATTCTCTGCTGATCAGAATTTTATTTTAAGCTAACATTTGAGACATTCAAAGCAAATGAAGTCCATTCCTAAAAGTTTTTAAAATAAATACACAGGGTTCATGCTCTACTTTAAAAATTAAATTCAAGTATACTTTTCAAGGACTTTTTAAGACTTATTATAAAATTTTCAAGGACTTAAATTTTAGTAAGATATAGACTGAATTTTAACATTTTAAACTGAAATGTTTTGACAATAATAGTTAGTTGACAATAAATGTTAGATGATAATAGCAGTACGGAAAAATAAGAATTCCATTGCTCTCTCTTGATTTTGGAAAGTGATCTAAGCATAAAAAAAGCAAGGGTGATTGATATCAAGTCAAGAATAAAATTCGTGATGAATAAAAACGTCGGATTTGAATTTTACACAAGGCCTATTTTAAGCTAGGTATACAACCTCTGAATAAGCAAAGATTTAGACAAGTCATGAAGAAAAGAGGAACATTTCAAACAATCTATACAAAAATAAAAACAAAGTACACTTAAACTTATTTGTAATAACAAATTTACAATTAGAGTAAAGGAAATAGAAAACATACTAATTAAAACTAGTAAAAGATATTTATTTGTAAAAAACTCAAGCGTCTTATATGATATGTAAAGAACAAAACTAGCATTAACATATATACTAAATAATTTCTGAATGTCTGTGGTAAAATATAATTGAAAAAAGAGCCAAATAAAGAGGACAAAAATTAAAACAAAGCTGAACTTCTCCAACGTAGTCACTGGGAGGATGGGGGAGGGAGTGTTCTATATAATACTGTGATATCAACTAGATATTTAAAAACAACTCTGCCGGGAGATTTTTATTTAATATTTAAAGTGGCAGAAGACTTCAGACAGTGAAATTTAAATTGTTCTTAAATATAATTTTAAAATTTCGACCACTTCTCTATTAAAGAAAATTAATCAATTATAGGATGTTGCGGTTTAATTATCATTTTAAATTTATTACCGGTCAACCATTTTAAATTGAAACAGTTGCCAACTTTCACTTCAAAATCTTCTGATAGATTCTTACTAACAATTTCGGTCATTTTGACTGTTTTAATTAACCAATCATACTTGAAACTTTTTTTTCAGTAGCATCGATCATACGCACTTGATATGATCACATGAACACGAATCGCAACGAGTAGTTTTCAAATCGCGTATAAATACGAAAATCGATGTTTGATATTACAACCGCGTGATAACAAATCGCAATTTTGAATTTTAAAAATGTGTGAATACGAATAACGACATTGGATTTGAAATTTGCGGAAAAACTAATCGCGATATTGGGGTTTAAAAACGCTAAAGTACAAATTCCGATATTAGATTTTTAAATTGCGTGAATGGGAATGCGAGTACGATTTTTGAATCACATGAAAACGAATTGCAACACTTAACTTTTAAATCAGTTAAATACGAAGATCGATGATTGATATTAAAATCGCCTGAATAAGAATTGAGATTTTGTCAGAATCCGGCGCAGTTCCCAATATTTAAAACTTCTAAAGTCAGCCAAACACACGCAAAATCCTAAAATCAAACAGTACGCGCCATCATCTGAAAGGCAGGAAAGTCATTCTCTCACACTTACGAGCATCAAAAGTTAAACACAGAAATGCAGGAAATAGGGCTGTTTTCGCAAGTTTCTGATACTCTTCCAGGTCATTTTGAATTTTTCAAGGATTTAACATCATTTTCAAGTATTTTTAGGGGCCCTTGAAAATCAAAATGAAATTCGAGTACTTTTCAAAGTTTTTTCAAGGCCGCGGGAGCACTGAATACATTTTATCAGTTTTTTAAATTTTTTTTTAAAAAAAAAAAAATTTTACATAAAAAATATAAAAAGCTAGAAATCTGGCAAAAGGGGGAAAAATCTCATCCCTGAAATGAAAGTTTATAATTTTTTTATTTAGTTATTTTGATTACAGATTTTCCATTAAAAGTACTGAAAAAGTCAGAAAAAAACTACAAAAACTGGACTGAGAGACCGTTAATATAAAAATGATAAATAAAATTAACAGAATTTAGAATTTCAACAATTAAAAGCAATCAGCACTTTAATTACTGTTACAAATTCTGCATGAATCACAGCCAAAATGCTTTTATTATTGCTATTACTCTTATATTTGTCATATTTACTATTAACTGAATTACGAGGTAGGAAGTGAATTTAAAACACTTTCGGACCATTTAGGATTTAAAAAAAAAAAAAGTTTGAACCTCTTTCTTTGTTTTTAAGGTTGAACTGCATTAAAATTAATTCCTGTTTTCATAGATTCTTTATGGCCATAAATGATGTCACCCTTAGAGGAGAAGGAGCGGGTTTGTAAAAGTTGTGACACATGAAATGCAACATTTTAATTTTAAAATAAAAATATTTAAAATCACCACATAAAATATTTTTTGCATTATTTGTTTCATATATTACTTTCATATTTTACATCACAATAAGTACAAATCTAATCATTATTATTCTTACGTTTGCATATGCCATTAAAAAATGCAATTGAAATTTCAGAGCATTACTGACATTCAGTTTTATAAACATTCATAACTCATTCTCCCACAGAAGCTTCACCAACTCTTTAAGGGTGCTCATTAAAGTTTAGATGATTAACTACCCTAAACGCAACAAGAGGAAAAGATTTTTTTTTTTCTTATACATAAGACTTTAAAACAAATTGTAAACAACAAAAAAAAAAGATAATTATTTTTGGAAAGAAAAAAAAAGAGTTTGTCTCAATTGTGTGTCTGGATATCTGAGTATCAGACTTTGTACTATAAATGAAAAGATTTAAATTAGAAATCCACACGTTAACAAAAATTACCTGAGTATTTCCACCACTGACATACAAAACAGTAGGATTATCAGCACCAGTTACAAGGCGTCCCATTTCGATATTTGTTATCAATGAAATTAAGGTGTCATAAAAAAATTCTTTTTAAATACACAAATCCTAAAAGATAAGTTAATAATGAACAATTAAATAATTTAATTATACTCTTTCAATACATAAAGAAAAAAATCTCAAAAACTTTTCATCCTATATTTCCAAAAATTTTATACAGTTCAACCCAACTTAAAGGAATATACACAATTTATGCCAATAATAACGTAAATCCATAGTGTTTCGATTGTATTTTCGACAGTCATTGACATTAATTTTCGCCTAGTTTTTAAAATTGATATTTTTAACACAATGTTTATTACAACGATCGAATCTCGAAACAGAATGCGCATTTGAGTGACCCCTTTTTGAGGAGTCCGATTCACAAGATTTTATCATCAATATTTTTCTTGGTAGTAACTGTAACGAATTTTCAGTAAGCCCAAAAAAACTCGACCACAAGGCTGTTAGGGTCAACAAGTAAATGAGGAAATGTAACATTAGTTTCATAAATAATGATTAGGTTCCAGTTAAATTTTATTCATATAAGTGGGTTATTTGATTATCCGATATGCAATGGAGTGGGGACGATTGTATAAACTAACATTAAGAGATAGAGACAAAAAGTTCCCATAATAGGTCAATTATATATTATCAAATAATGGAACAATTATTTTATTGGCTTTCAAAGCATTTTCCTCCCACATCCCCACACTTCTTCCAACATTCATATAACTGTTCTAAATACTCATGGGATCCATTTATTAAGAGGTCCTTCAGTTGCTTATTTACATTTTTGATCACCTTTCACCTGAAACCGCAAAACTGTGTTCTTTCATTTTTGATGTGGAAACAGGTAAAAATCTGGTGGTGCTAAGACAGGAGAATAAGGAGGGTGTTCCAGAGAATGTGCCTAGCAATGTACATTTTCACAATCAAAGCCAGAAGGAGAGTAGCATTGCATGTAAAAGAAAGCTTGTTGCCTATTTTTCAAGTCATTTTCGCCTCTTAGTCGTTTAAGGATCTCAAGGTTCTTTACTGACAGTTTAGAATTAATTCATAGTGAATCACCCCCTTGTAATCGAAAAACAGCTCAGTAACTTGTCCTAGGAACAGCATTTTTCTATGAGGTTTTTTACTCAATTCAAGATTTTTTCCAGGCATATCAGGTAAATTTATCTATACCATGCAAATCAGTTTTTTTTTATTATTAGATTTTGTGAGAAAGTATCACTAAAAAGTGGAATTTTGTAAACTCTAATCTCAATAACTTATTACTGTTAATGACAAGTATAGTACAAGAATTTTTCAGGTTTTTCCCTAACTATTCCCAGCTTCTTACAATATAATTACAATATAATTTCAGATTTTTCCATGTTCATGGGAGCCCAGTTGATGTTTTTGTTTTTCATTCACTTAAATGACCTTTAGTCTGATGGTCGTAAAGAAAGCGCCATGTCTTATCACCTGATACAATTTTCTTTTTTCGGCATCTCGAGCGCCTCAGATGGAGATTTCTCTGGTAAAATGCAGAATTTGATGCTTGCACACCCCTCTAAAGACGACATTACAAAGTCCGATGCACAAAAAAGTCACTTTGTCAGAAATGATCAGCAGCTAACGCCGATAGTACTAGAAATGAATTCCAAACGGATGCGTATTTTCATTGTTAGTGCCACCAACCTCTAAAAATATATTTCCCTTCCAATGAACATCTGCGTGTATGCGGTGGTCATTCCAGGAATTTATTGACTCTATCCAGTAACATTTTTTTAAATTTTATGTTACAAAAAATACTTGAACGAAATAATAAAAGAAAACCTAAAATCATGATTCGGTTCTCTTTTTTTTCTTTCATGTCACTGCAATTCTGAAAAAAAATATATGTTTTATTTAAAAGTATTAGCAAAAAAGTTTTGTTTTATTGTAAGTTTTGGTATTATTTGGTACAATAGTCTGAACAAATAATACCAAAATTACAGCTATATGTGCATGCTCAAACAATTCTGCTAGATCTATAAATCTAATGTGAAAAGTTTAAACAGAAACAATTCTAACTGACTTCAATTAATGATATTATTATGGTTACAACTAGAGATAGAAAGAAGCTTCAGCAAGGACTAGGCTTTGGCCATCTCGCCAAAGCTTTTTCCTCAATTATTATTGTGACATCGAGTCACAAGTCTATTTAAATTTTTCTCATAATTCTCTTAATTCTAAATACAAATCGTTAGATTTGCTGATCGGATTCCTCTCTCCCCTTAAGCTTTAGGCAATTGTGACACTCTCCCCGGGAAATTCCTTCTTCCATTCTTCACAACCCCTCCTTTTCAAAACCATTCCTTTCCCTTTCAGCCCTTTTTTTTTTCTTGGAACAACACCTGTTTTTCGGCTTCTTTCATGCATACTTTGAGTCCCTCGTGGACATCACGTGCACATGAAAGCCGAAAAACAGGTGTTGTTCCAAGAAAAAAAAGGGCTGAACGGGAAAAGAATGTTTTTGAAAAGGGGGGGTTGTGAAGAATGGAAGAAGGAATTTCCCGGGGAGAGTTATCAATTGTATTCGATTGATTTTAAATTTTTTTTCAAAATTCAATTAATGGATTGTTGTACAAAATTTTGTTGTACAAATTGTTTTTCTCTTTCGTAAAACTCGGAGTAGTGTCAGTCTACAAAGGTAGCTTGATAATTTTTTCTTTTATTTGTTTGCAATTCTCTAATTTTTTTTCATTATAATTTTCAGCAAACAAATCAAATTAATTTTCATTCCTTCTTACAAGGAATCATATAGGTAAATATTCTACCTCAATTTTTTTCACAATTTTCAACATTTCCCTAAGTGAGATATTTTAAATACTCATTTACACATGTTTACCTCCTGAATGTTACTTTCTCTGGAGATAATCTTTGCAGTCTACTTCAGGTAGAGTGAATAATTCTGTGATACGGGTATGTTGTAACTATCCTATACATTGGCATGCAACAATGGATATTATGTTTAATATGTTTTGACTTTTGTATGTTAAAAGTTTTTTCATCATTTACCGAACAATTAAGATTGTTTTTTTTTTTTTTTTCCATCCATTTGGCAAACAATTAAGATTGTTTTCCATGTTACTAATCAAGATGCAGCCATGTAGAGCTGTTTATATGTATGTGTTGTTTTGTGATACCATTTGTTTGTATGTTTGGGGGCACAGCATTCCTAATTCTAGACTAATTTAATGTCAAAATGAGTGATATGTAACATCTGACAATTTGTAAGTGGAGAGGTGGTAAACTGGAGTGGCAGGCTGTGAATAATGAATTTAACTCTTACCTTTTCAATTCTTTGGAATAAACTTTTCTTTTTAGCAATTAATTTTTTTTTTCAAAAAAAAAAAAGTTTCTTCAAAATTTTTTCTGTAGTGGGGGGTATAATATGACATCGAGTCACAAGTCTATTTTAATTTTTCTCATAATTATCTTAATTCCAAATACAAATTGTTAGATTTGCATTTGGATTCCTGATCGGATTCCTCTTGCCCCTTAAGCTTTAGGCAATTGGGACACTCTCCCTGGGAAATTCCTTCTTCCATTCTGCAAAATCAAAATGCAAAATCATGCAAAATCAAATCAAACACCAACTAGATGCAGAATCAAAGAACAGAAAAATAAATGGCGATGATACGCCATGTTAAAGCTTCTCCGTACCAGAGTGTGGGAGGGGGAGAAAAATAAAACTCCGTTAGGCGGAGGGCGAATTAGATGATGATACAGGTGTCATGAATGCATCGAGCATCTGTTGTGCTCTGTTAAAGTTGAATTTCCTAAATTCTCGAGTTGAGAAGTTAATGTATCTTTATTTTAAAGGTTATATTCTCACTTTCTGATTGAAAGGGAAGAATTAAGATCATGCATACTTTGAGTCCCTCGTGGACATCACGCGCATATGAAAGAAGCCGAAAAACAGGTGTTGTTCCAAGAAAAAAAAGGGCTGAAAGGGAAAGGAATGTTTTTGAAAAGGAGGGGTTGTGAAGAATGGAAGAAGGAATTTCCTGGGGAGAGTGTCACAATTGCCTAAAGCTTAAGGGGCGAGAGGAATCCGATCAGCAAATCTAACGATTTGTATTTAGAATTAAGAGAATTATGAGAAAAATTTAAATAGACTTGTGACTCGATGTCACAATTATATCTTTGATAATTTTAAGAAAATTAGAATACTAAGTAAAAACAAACACAGTAAGCTGTAAATGATGTATGAAACTAAGAATATTATAAAATATGGAGCATAATAAGATATTATTATATAAATATATTTATTAAGCTTTTAATGCTCAAGCTCAATATGTAGAGGATCCGAAACTTCAGATGAAGCCAAGCTTCATTGTTTGGTGCTCCAGCTAAACTGCACTTCAACCATGGCTCAACAGTATAAAATGAGATTTCTCAAAAATACTTTACTTAAATACAAATGTGTGTAATATTAATATAAAAAAATTTAGTAGAAAATACAAAAGGATATGACCAATACAATGATTAACACCAATAATTGGTTTTTTCCAAAGTTGAGCAATCGTGCGAGCAACAACAGCAACAGACATTAGAGGAGCTGCAATACCAGGACCTAAAGAAGTTGATATAAAACTACAGCACAGAACTATACTAACATAAGTACAAATATAAAAAAATATTTTAGAAATTTGAAACATATTTTTTATTATTTTATTTTATTTTGTTGCTTTTTTTTTTCTTCTTTTTCCTTTTTTTTTTTTTTTTTTTTTGTTGTTTACTCAATTTTTATTACATTAGTGACGCAGAAAAATATTATTGTTTTTAAAGTTTCTGTAAAGTGATGTGATATAAATGAGAGAATTATTGTATGTTTATCAATCAAACAATTATCCTACATTTTTTTAAATAAAAGAAAGAATATAGGTAAGGAAATCTCAAGCAAGCAAGAGAATGATAAATTTAAAAAACTTCTAATTAGAAAAATAAAACTGAATGCAATTTGTTAGAATGTAGTCAGAATGAATTTGTAGTTTTGTACATAATAACATACTATATTAGCTTTTTTTTTACATCTATATAAAATTTTTAATTTTGAAGTAACAATAAAAGATTAATAAAAATAGCCTTAATAGTATTTTTTTTTTTTTAATTTTAAAAACTTAATGAAAAAAGAAACTGGCTTAAATACAAAATGAAGATCATTATAATACCTTTTGTATAACAAACAACATCAATTTCAGTTGGTTCAATCTTTGCTTCTGCCACTGCTTTTTGTAAAACATCCAGAACATGCTTCTGGTGATGGTGAGCTGTATCTCTTGGCAAAAATCCTAACAAAAAATAACAACAGTATATTAAATTATTTCAATGTAAGCATAGACTACAGTAAAACTATGTTACAGCACTATTTCTGTCCCCAAATAAATATATTGATGCAGAGAGATATTGCTATAATGAGGGCCTACATTCTGGCGATTTTTTTTCTCCAATTTTTAATTAATATGTGCATACATGCCTTTATATATTAATTAATTATATTGTTGGTAATGTTAGGTATATCTTTAAAGGAAAGTTGCTTTCAAAATATTAAAATAAAAATAAATTATGAGAACTAACTACAACTTAGGATTTTGGAATGGAGAAGTTCTTTTACAGTAATTTGTTTGCATTATGATATTAGGAATTTTTTTTTAATTGACACGGAGGAAAAAGAGGTTCTGCGATGAAAAATTTCTCTCATGGTATTTTGTCCTTCTTAGTGCAAATTGATCAAAAATATTTTTAAAATATAAATAAATTATATTAGAAATTATATTATTAAAAAAATATAAAACATTTTAAAAATCTACCTTCACCAGGAGGAGTTATGTATGTAGCTCTACAATTTGACAATACTTTTCCATCCTTAATGATTCCAACACCCAGTTTATTGGCACTTCCTTCTAATCCAATGGCTATAGTCATCTTTCTACCATGAAAAAAGATTATTAAGATTTATTTTACAGATATTAGAAACACTACTAAATTTTTATTAAACATCGTTTAACTGGAAAATGGCCTCTATTAAAATGATCATATGCTCTCTATTAAAAAATATAAAAAAAGACTATTAATAACAAACTTAGATGAATGTAGTATGTTTAGTAGTTTTTTTAATAGAATTCATAGGGTTAGAATTTTGTCTGAAAGAAACCTATTTCTCTCAAGACACTAGAACAGGGCTGTCCAACAGGCGGCCCGCCAACACATTTTGTGCAGTCCGCCAACTTCTTATTCAGCATATTTCTTTTTTCAAAATTTTATGGTATCAAGAAGCATCTGAGACTACCATTCTTGGTCAAGCCGAGATCCCGGAAGTTCCTCTTGATCGCTCTTTCACTCCTTTCATTGTATTGGGAGAAAAAGGTAGAGGACATCTACAGGTCAAGAGCAGTCCTACTCTGCACGCTGGTGTTATACAATAGTATTGCCTCGCGTTAGATAGACAGTGAGAATCGAGTGTTCCAAGACTGCTGGGAAACCCAGTATTTCATCACGAATAGAAAGGACAAACTCCAGTGCTTGATTTGTATGCAAGTTATGGCTGTGCGCAAAGAATATAATGTCAAAAGGCATTACGCGAGTCTTCACGAAGGGAGCCACAGTAAGTATCAAGGAGAAGCAAGATCTCCGATAGTTTCAGAACTGAAATCAAAACTGCAAAAACAAACTGGGATGTTTACTCAAGTAAAATCTTATCAGTACAACGCTTTGCATGCTTCGTATGCAATTTCACTTGAGCTTGCTAAAGCGAAAAAATCTTACACTGTTAAAAAGGCGTCATTGTTAAAAAGTGTGCTGCAGAAATGGCAAAAGCATTTGATGATAGCAAAATGGCTAAGCATTTTGATTCAGTTTTCCCATTAAAATGTAAGCAAATTGTTTTATAATCCTTCTGTTCCATTGTTCTTGAAATAATAATTCAACTATTAATTGTTATTGTATAAGAGGTTATTGTTCAACTTTTTAAAACTGCGGCCCGCCAGGTGATCAGTGACCAGAATTCTGGCCCGTGGGCTCTTTGCAGTTGGACAGCCCTGCACTAGAAGAAACCGTAAAAAAAAACTAAACAAAATCTGAATAATATTTACAAAATGTATGTAAAAATGTTTAATATCATTGTTTAATAATAATAATTAAAAGAAAGTTCAAATTTTAAGAAATTACATTTATTGTACACCATAACGTCATAAGCTTTTCACATCTATTTTTTTCTAAAATACACTAATTTCAACATTATTTATTTTAGTTTTATTAAAATTTTTTAATTTATAATGAGTAAAATATCATTTATTTCACTTATATGTTGTTTAATTGAAATCTCAGTTTATATTAAATCATTGCAATTCTAAAATAATTCATTTACACAATGGAAAAAATACATATTATCAGTAATCTGTTGGTTTTTTTTTCCTTCTTGTTTCTTATTTCCGTCGTTGAACAATTTTTGAGTTTACAACTACTAATGTTCACCTCCATAACTTGTAATTTTGAACCAATCCAGAAAACAAGGAAACTCGTGGATCAGTACCCCCAGAGGTAGATTTGTTATGGAAACATGAGGACTTTTAACGTGCATCAGTCATCATTTACTACAGGGGAGTCTTCAGCTGGCTGGGATCTAACCCACGAACTCTTGGATAAGGGGCCCAGTGCCCTACCTACAGAATGATCGCCAAGTCTTGAAAACATGACAGAAAAGGACCAACCGTAACGGTTAATTCATAGCCACCCTTACCATTTTTTTTTTTTTTTTAAATTTCAAGTTTAACATTTATTTGGTATGTTGGCGACTTTAGTTGGCACCATAGATCACTAACTGGGAATTATTAAACTCTATGGTATCCAAGAACTTACTATTTCAGTTGTCAGCTTTAACACAAGAAACAGTTCTTATTAGTTTTTGGACAGTACAATATTGAAGCCAAAGAATTCTATGTTTTTTCTAAGTGTTTTTAATTTTCTCACGAAAAATATTAATTATGAAGCAGGGACTAATATAAGGGATTTTTGCCCTTATATCCAGCGAGAAAGCTATGCTTATATCTATTATGTTTAATAGATTTTGAAAAAAATTCACACATACATTCGGGCAGTTTCGCATCATTATGCGTTATAGATATGCGCTTATAGCTTTTGAGGATAACATTTACGGGATATTCTCACTAAATGCAAATGCTCTTTTTAGTCAATGCGAAATGCGATTACAAGTTGTAGTTTATTTACATCGCACTAGAGCTGCACAATGGGCTATTGGCGACGGTCTGGGAAACATTCCTGAAGAAGATCCGAAGACATGCCATCACAATTTTGATCCTCTGCAGAGGGGATGGCACCCCTGCTTCGGTAGCCCAACGACCTGCACGCGAAATACGTGTATTTATGAAATATGAAATTTGTACTAAATCGGAAAAATAGTTATAAACAATTTGATTTTAAAAAAAAGATGTGTATATATAAGTTATTTCTCAAGAAATGTTCACTCAATTTCATTTGAATTTTGCAATTTAAAATTACATTTTTAAAAAGGAAACTCCAATTTTTTTTATACCATTAATAAATAAAATTACAAAAAATAACGAATTAAAATTATTTTTTTCTTGGAATTATCTTTGGATAAAGGAAATTTATGTAATAGATGTGCGAAAATATTTCGGTTCACTTAATAGCTTCTCTATATGACTTAAGATATAGAAAAATGCGGAAGAAGGAAAATTAACTATAAAGAGTCCAAATGTCAAACCGCTCACCTGATCAAATTCCAGATTGCAATCTACAATCAGAAATTAATTGCAGCTACCAAATAGATGCAATCAATTACCAAACCGAGCACAATATGAAAAGAAAATTCAGACTACGACCCTGAATAACTTTTGATAATATCATGAGCGGATCTTCACGTTCTAGCACTCCCTCTTAATGTATCGAGAGGATGATTTCAAACATGTTAAATTAAATAGTGCAGACGACATTTTGAGTCACGAAAACAGACACAAAAACGTATTTTCTCAGAATAAACATAGGGCAACCACCCTTACCAAGGCATCAGCAGCAATCTAAGAAATATAGTCCCATTCAGGTATTGGCCGCAACACTCGAATACGCCATATGGGTAGAGACCGGTTTCATGCTTTTAGCCCTTCTCCCTTTCCTCTCCTCCTCTTTTCAGTTGTATGAATGTACTACAATATTTTCCCTTTTCTTAATATTTTTCCTTTTTATTTAATAAGAATATTTTTTTAAATTTCTGTGATACTTTTCTTTAGAACTATGTTTAATGTAGTTTTCAGTTCTATAAAGTTTTCCAAGTTAAAAGATTTTAATCTATTTGAAAATCAAGAGAGAAACTAACGTAGCTCCTTCCTCTATGACTTCCCACACGCTAATGGGGAAAGCATGTGAAGTATTGCCATAGGTAGAGAATTCTGCTCTACGCCACCTGCAGCCCATTTCGATCGTCCATGTTAACTTTACTTTTCAAAAAATAATATTAGTAAATATTTACTATTATTTTATTTAATAATATTCATAAAAAATTTAAATTGTAAATATTTTTACATCATTTTACAGTATCTAATTTTGCAAAGCAAAATTTGAACTAAATCAGTTAAATTCCTGAGAAATCGAAATTTTAAATATATGACTTTTTAAAAATTCTAATCGGTTGAATTGCTCCCGAGAGACGAATTTTAAATGTACAACTTAGATATATTTTAAGAACGCGGTTACCCTCTATATTTTGGGAATAAGAAAAATCCGAATTCATTCGAGGGAGGAAAAAAAAGTATGTTTAAGTTTATTCAGAGAAAGTACGTTTTTGTGTAGGATTTTGTAATTTAAAATATCGTCTGCTCGATTTAATTAGCATATGCTAATTAAATAGAGCAGACGACATATAATTGACGAGCTTTGAAATAACGTCACCCTGATTAGCTTTTGATCTTATGATTGGATATTCAAGTTCTAGGATGACTTAATATTATTGGTTCAAAGAGGGGGTAACCTCACAAAAAAATAATTGCCATTCAAATTTTTTTTGACTATTTATTAAATAAAAATGGAATAAATATTTACTATACGTTCTTTTTTGCATGGAATTATCTTTGGATAAACGAATTTCGTAATTGTATGGAAAATATTTTCAATTAACTTAAAAAGTTCTCGAGATATACACCAAAAAGTAAAATTAACATTAAGGGTTTAAACTTTGAACAGTTCTACTGACCAAACTATGGCTACCCCCTATATTTTGGGGATCAAAAATTCGAATCCAATGAAAAAAAAAAAAAGAAAGGAAGTTATGTTTATTCAGAGAAAGTACGTTTTTGTGCTTAAACATCGTCTGCATTTATTTATTAGCATATTTGAGTTTGCCCCTGTAAATCATCAAGATTCGCGATCGCAACACTCGATACGCCATCTAGCGGGAGACTGTAAATATCGTGCATTAGTTCCCACATAACCATTGGCAATGACGGACGCCATTTTCTTAGCATAAAAAAAGAAGCAAAATTTCCCTAAAGAAAAGGTAAAACTTCTTGAAAAAACTAATCAGAACATGCCAAATATTGAAGCAGAACACGCCAAGCATTTGAAGAACAACTTCTCAATATTTTTTACCTTTCTATTACCAACAACATAACATGATTTCATGATCACTTGCTGTTACAGATGTGTGTATTGCGGTAAAATAATTTTTCAGTCTTCAATTCATTACAAGTTAAAATGAAATCAACATTGCTTTCGTCATTCCAATGAATAAATGTGTTCCAATGAATTCCATACAGAACTGTAATAGTTATAGAATATTCTTCTTCTTCATAGAATAGTATATATTTCTGAATCTACATAATTCAGAAAACAACAATAAAGAATAATCCGAATTACTTGAAAAAGTATCTTTTGTGCTGATTATAAATAAATTTTTTATCGTTTTCTTGGTAAGTGTTTTTTAGTTTTGAAAGAATTTCAACTAGAATACAGCTATTCTGTTTTTAAGCTACATATTAAAATTCATATCGAGATCTTACAATTATAAAATTTTGATGTGTGGTATGTTACTTAAAAGTAATGAAGGGATAAACTATGTATATATTATTTGAGAATAAAGTTTTCAAACAAAGAACATATCATTTTGGAATTCTCCGGACTTATAAATCAGGTAAGTGTTATGATTTTTATAATAAAAAATTTGCTTGTAAATAATTTTTTTTCTTACTTGATGATCGTTCTCTACAAAATGGTTTTTGTACGTCTGATTAAATACTATAAGAATTTATAAAAAGAAACAAAACGAAAGTTTTTATTGAAAAATGAGGAAATTTTAAAATCGTTTTTATACTAAGAATTCTTTATTTTACGTTTTTTAGTTTATAATTTTTTGATAAAATTGTTGTCTCAAAATACTTTTTTTGAAAAATTAAATGGTATTAAATTATGTGTTTATGTATACTTCTTGCATATTCTAATATTTGAAGTAATATGATTCAGAAAAGTATGGAAGAAAAATTCAGTACTCACGTATTAACCACAGCTACAGATTTGGCAGATTTTTAAGTGCCGCCAATCTACACTTAAAATTTTTGGAAAAAATCTTAAAATGAAACACTTTGTTTAAAATCAAAGTAGTCAATCGGATTTAGGTGGAAAATGGACCGATATAGAGTTTAGCATAGATTCAAAACAAACTTTTCTCTCACCTGATTCTATAGCCATTATGAACTCTAATAAATAAGATTCAAAATGAAATAACATTTCCAAAACGAACTTTTACTAAGATAAAGTTTCATGTTATGGACATTGGTACATTTTCGTTATATTTCACTCTTAAAAAAATAAAATTGCATCTTGTTTTGTTTTTGGCAAGTCCCAAAGACTCATTTTCGTAACACTAAAAATGGCGACAAAAAAAGAATAGTTCTTTTTTTGTTTTGTTTTTGTTTCGTAAGCATTCTTTATTTTAAGTTAAAATTTAAATGGGCCTTTCATGCTATACCATTAAATTTAGTAAAACTATTTCTCAGGCATTAGGTTTGAAATTTTATAAGAATATACCTATTTTTTTCTCTTTATTTACAAATATTTTTCCGATGTGTTCTGGATGTTCCTTCTCTAAAAAAAAAAGGAGATACCATTTTGTTTTCGTTTGCATAAGAAAGAAAACAAGCATTTTTCTTTTTTAAATTTAATCAGCCACAATAAAGATGGAACGTTACAATGCTACATGTTACATTAAAGACGTCTCCAGTGTAACTGAATGACTGCTCATATGGAAATCGCAGGGATTCGGCACATACAACAACGCCCCCTATAGTTCGTTGCGATCGCGAATTGAGTCGGAGGGTGAAAATCTAGAACCTAAAATATCTTTCTGCTAGTTTTAGTGCGTCCCTATTTTTGAAAATTAATCATTTAAAATTTTATTTCGTATGAAACAAATAAAGCGCAAGAGATATGTATTATTTTAATTTAAAAAAAAATAGCTATTAAATTTATAATTAGATAGCTGTAGTTATCTACATAACTCGATGAAAATAACAATGTATATTGGTATTTAAAAAAAAAAAAAATATTTTTTCAATTAATATTGCTGACTTCTGGGCTATGAAAATTTCTTAGTAGAAAAATGAGAGTAAGAAAAATAATATGGATATTTCGTAGCTTCACGTTATCTTCAATATGAAGATTTCAAGTAATATTGCTCATGCTCCCGTGAAAAAATATCAAACCTAGTGTAATATCATAATTTATCATTTTGCCTATTATTTGTGCTAATTCAGAGATGGCGCTGCCATCGTATTGCTTTTGGTAGTTCCCTCCTTCCTAAAAGGGGTAATTAATATTCTAACTGGCAACGAGCAAGGTTGCCCGGCTTAAGCTCATTTGTTTATGTTTCGTTTTCCTAATTTTTAATAAATGTTATTCAGTTTAATCTTGGTGTTTATTGAATAGATCCATACTCACGAACCGCAGATACCACACTGTCGCACCCGCACAGGATTTTTTATGGATTTATTTTAATAATTATATTCAATTTCGAACTGTTTATATTACTAACTAAAAAATGGCTTTCCTTGCGAGAGGCAAGAAAGAAGATTTGCTGACTATTGCTACCGAAATGGGCGTTGCGAACGCTGAAAATTTGAAATTATTCGAACTTAAGAAATGCATTGTAGAAAACGAAAACTACGCGGAAGATTTTGTGAAAGAATTGTTGAGTTCCCTTATAGAAGAAAGAAAACGTAATTTAGAAATTCAAGAACAGAAACGTAAGGATGAATTAGAAGAAAATAGACGAAAAGAAGAAGCTGAAATGGAAAAACGAACCCAAGAAATAAATTTTGAATTCGAGAAATTGCGTTTAGAAAATGAATCACGAAGTAATGAAAACGGAAGGAGCGAAAATGATCTTCTGATAAAACCGAAACTGGAACTTCATAATATTCTTCAAAAGTTCGACCCGAAAATGAATGACATCAGCTTATACCTGGTATTGTTCGAGAGACAAGCGAAACGAGTAGAAATTAAAAAAGAACTCTGGGTATCGCATTTAATAGGATTACTGCCATACGATGTTGTCCAAATTATCGCTAGAGAAGAAGAAGAAACAACAGATGATTACGGTAAAGTGAAAGAACTCTTGTTAAAAAGATTCAAAATGACGCCCGAGAAATTCAGACAGTTTCTCACAAAACATCAGAAAAAGCCAGAGACGAGTTGGCTTGATTTCACATACGAACTAAGTAATTATTTCAACGAATGGATAAGAGGATTGGAAATAACAACATTCGCACAACTTTGTGATTTAATGATTACTGAACAAATTAAAAGAAAAGTCCCTTTGGAAATGAAAGAACATTTTATAGATGTGTGGATTTTAAAATTCCGAATGATTTATCCAGTAAATTAGATGATTACGAAAATGTTAGAACGAATATGAAAACAAAACCGAGAGATTTCCAAAAAGAAAATTTCAAACTACCAAGTTTCGAACGAGAACAGAGAATTCAAACCGAATCGAAATATATCCCCCCATATGCTAGACAACAGAAATTTAGAAGCTTTAAAAAAGAAGAAAATACAACAAGAAGAATTACAAAAGATTGTTATATTTGTGGCGAATCCCATTTCGCAAGAGAATGCCCAAAACGATTTAGTATAGCGGCGGATAATTTGAAAAAAAACGAAGTTCTGACAGCCAAGATTCGTTCTGAATTATTTAATGGAAATTCCAACCTTGAAATTAATCCTCTACATTTCATTGATGCTCTAATTGACAACAAATCATCTAAGGCTCTCATAGACAGTGGGTGTCAAATTCCAGTGATACATGAGAATTTAGTTTCAAAATCGAAAACAGAAAAGGGTAGAATTATTCTTAGCTGTGCATTTGGAGAAAGGATCGACGCCGATCTCATGAGTTTCCAAATAGCCTTGAAAAAATAAAATACTATGTTATCGGAGCCAGTCGAAATTCTTGCTGCAGTAACAGATAGAATTCAAGAAAATTGTATACTCCCCCCGAACATTTTGAATTTAATTGGAAATAAAGAAGTTGTTACCATGACAACCAAGGCTAAACAAGAAGATGCGAACGAAAAAAAGAAACACCTACATTTCGAAGATGATATACTGTGTGGTCAAATTAGTGAAGACGTCATAATTAAAGGCGGAGCTAGTGACTCAGAGGTGCAGTTGAACAACGAGAGTGAAGCAATACAATTTAAAAAAGAACAACAAAAATGTATGTCCCTAGCAGATGCCTGGTGCCATGGGAAAATTAATAAGAACGGTTATTTATTTATTGATGGAATACTACACCATAAAGAAAATATTTCAGGACAGCCTACTAGTCAGTTGGTACTTCCGAAATCAAAACGAAAAAAGGTCCTTGAACTTGCTCACGATTCTATTTTTGCTTGTCACCTGGGAATGAAGAAAACAAAAGAAAGAGTCCGATATTCTTTTTATTGGCCCGGACTTGCTAAAGATGTTGAAGAATATTGTAGAACATGCAAGGAGTGTCAGTTAAGGAGCCCAGAAAGATGTACTGACAAAATTCCGATAACTCCTGTTGTAAGACCTAACCTACCATTTGAAATTGTGAATGTTGACATAATCGGACCTATTGATCCACCTTCTGCCAGAAAACATAAATACGTTTTATGCTTAGTTGATCAACACAGCCGTTGGCCCGAAGCCATCCCTTTACGATCGTTAAATGCTAAAAATACTTGCGACGCTCTTTTGGAAATTTTTATGAGAACCGGAATACCCCGAATGATCGCAAGTGACCAGGGCACCAATTTCGTATCAAAAATGACACAAGAATTCATACATCGTCTCGGATCGTCACCCAGATTGTCAGTTCCTGGATATGCTGCGAGCAATGGCCTAGTAGAACGATATAATAAAGTACTAAAGAATGCTCTTCATCATGTAATTCGTACAAATCCACATGATTGGGATAAATGTTTACCTTTTATATTATTCGCTTACAGAGAAGTACCCAACTGCACTACTGGTGTATCACCCTTCAAACTTATGTATGGTAGAGAAGCGAGAGGCCCACTCAGTGTATTGAAATCTAGCTGGTGCGGAGACATTCCTATCCCTTTAAATATGAGTAAATCCATAATTGATTATCTGCAAGAATTAAAAATTAACCTTGAACAAGCAGCAGAACAAGCAAAGTTGGTAGCAGAAGGAAAACAACAAGCCTATTCTGATTACTTTAACCGGAGAACAGCCTGCAAAAGTTTCAAGCCTGGAGATCTAGTATACTTGCTTATTCCAGATAGCAGCAATAAATTATATGCTCGATGGACTGGACCTGGAGAAGTCATCAGACACTGTCCGCCACATTCTTATATGGTTAAGCTACCAGACGGTCGAGTTAAGCATGTTCATGTAAACAAGGTGAGACGTTATCAAGCTCGGACTAATGCGATTGGAGTTATTTTTGAAAACAAAGATGAATTTGGAGAAATCTTCCGATTTCTCCAAAATTCCGGATTCCGGAAAAGGACTATTCCGTGCCAACAGAAAAGACAAAAATCAACGAAGAAATAGAACTTGATCATCTAAGTGCCGATGAAAAAAGAAAAATCGTGTCTCTTATGTGCAAACATCAAGCACTTTTCACAGGTAAAGTAAGGCAAGCTAATGTGGAAGAACACAAAATTCGACTGATTCCTAATAAAGAACGAAAGAAGCCTTATATTTACAGAATTCCTGAAGCTTTGAAACCAAGGGCGGACGAACAAATTGAAGAATTGTTGAATGCAGATTTGATTGAAGAAAGTGATGCTGATATCGCACATCCTGTAGTCTGTGTTTGCAAGAAAGATGGAAGTTTACGTTTATGTATAGATTACAGAACTTTGAATACAGTTACAAAACCTGATGATTTTCCTATGGAGAACTCTACTGATCTAATGTATTGCATAGGGAAGTCAAATGTAATAACTACCTTAGACTTACTTAAGGGTTACTATGCAATCCCAATGGAGAAAGAAAGTAGAGAGTACACATCATTCAAAACACATCGGGCCCAATACCGATTCAAAGTTATGCCATTTGGTTTGAAAAATGCTGCGGCTACTTTCCAGAGAGTAATGAACAATGCCTTAAAAGAATTTAAAGAATTTTCCAGAGCTTACTTAGATGACATAGCTATATTTTCTCCTGACTTTACAACGCATTTACAACATCTTCAGAAAGTTTTTACCAAACTAGAAAACCTCGGATTTACTGTGAATTCCAAGAAGTGCTCCTTTGCCAAATCTCAAATTAAGTATCTTGGTCATATCATTGGATCTGGAAAACATCAACTTGCTCCTGAAAAGGTTAAAGCCATCCGAAATCTTCAAACTCCTACGACGAAAACACAATTAAGAAGCGTGCTAGGTTTGTTTAATTACTACCGAGATTATATCCCTTGCTACGCAGAAATAGCTTACCCACTCACAGAACTCACAAAGAAAAGAGCACCTGAAGCGCTGGAACATTGGAATGAAAAACATGAAAATGCTTTTATTGAGCTCAAAGAAAAATTAAGTTGTACACCTGAGTTATATACACCTATTAAAGACTTACCATTCATTATCCATTCTGATGCTTCTCAAATCGGGATCGGAGCATGTTTAGCTCAACAGAGTGGTGAGAGAGAACATCCCATTTGTTATGCGAGTCAGAAACTTTCTTCGACTCAACAACGCTGGCCAACAATAGAGAGAGAAGCATATGCCATTGTTTGGGCTCTAAAGAAATTTGAACATTGGGTGTTTGGTTCAAACATCAAAGTGATTACTGATCATAACCCCCTCGCTTTTGTGGTGAAAAATGCACCACAATCATCAAAATTACAGCGTTAGGCACTTGCTCTTCAAAAATATAATATACAGGTTGTTCACTGTCCAGGATCAAAATTAACTAATGCAGATGCATTAAGTAGATTGTTTAATTCATAAACAATGTGTTCAATTTTGGATTATTTCTTTTTTTTATCCTGTATGTTTAAAGGTAAATATTTTATTCATAAACCTATAATAGATTATATAAGAAGTGCTTAAAAGTTCAGTATAGGTAATTGAACATCTTATGAGATTGCTTAATTTTGTTATTATGTCATTTCAGCTAATTGAGTTTAAATTATATTATATATTTTGAGAATAAGTGTATAATAATTGATGAAAATTCCTTTGTTTATTTTCAAGCTAATTGTGTCATGTAAATTTGTTAGTGATGTTTATGTTATATTAATGCTAATTATTTGAGATGAGGATTGTTTAAAAAAAAAAAAAAATTATTATGTTATTTTTCTCAGTATGAACATACCTATTTTTGTGAATAATTTTGAGTTTTAATTCTTTGGTATTTCTTGATTTTAGAATCTAATAGTTTAGATCAAGTACTTAAATTTTGAAGCATTTAAACAATTCAAGCAAATATGTTTAGGGTAGTTCATAGTGTTTTTATGTGATTAAGTGTTTCATATGTTCACATTTTTATCATTATGCATACTTGTGTTTATTATGCTAAATTCTAATTTTTAGTGTCAGTTTTGTGTTTGAATTTATTTTAAAAACCCAAACCCATAACTTGGGGGAAAGGTGTAATATCATAATTTATCATTTCGCCTATTATTTGTGCTAATTAAGAGATGGCGCTGCCATCGTATTGCTTTTGGTAGTTCCCTCCTTCCTAAAAGGGGTAATTAATATTCTAACTGGCAACGAGCAAGGTTGCCCGGCTTAAACTCATTTGTTTATGTTTCGTTTTCCTAATTTTTAATAAATGTTATTAAGTTTAATCTTGGTGTTTATTGAATAGATCCATATTCACGAACTGCAGATACCACACCTAGGTTTAAAATAAGAGATTTTTCAAAAATCAGTAAGTTATTTTCAATGGGCGTAGACTATCTCTTTAAAGCTGTGGCATACGATTCAAGATGCTTTGTTCTACGTAAAACTGTGGTTCTATAAGCAAAAATATTTGGAAGATCATAGATTTTAAGGAATTCAGCGAAAAAGAATTGCATTTGTAAAATTAATACAATATCTGAAAGCACCAATTCCCGAAGATATAACCGATTTATCATAAAGCTTGAGAGGCTTAGACACCCCTCGAATTGCTACTTAATTTTTTCCCCTTTAAGAATTGTCAATTAGAATTATGAGTTTAAAAAGATTGAAATAAATATAAAATCAAATTTACTAATGTCATAAATAATTAAGTTTAGTTTAAAGTAACGACAACTAGGGGACAGCTTTCTGTGACTAGGACCCAGCGATTTGATTATTTTATATTGGATTCAATGTATTTGCAGCTGAAACAACAAGTTTATGATTTATTTGCATTGCTCTTGTTTTTCAGTGGCGCCAACTATGGCCAAGACTAAGATTTCTGTTTATAGGGCGGATCCATTCATACAGCCACAGATTGTAATTTTGACCGGACCCACAGAGATATAATTTGTAATAGGAACACGAAGGACTCTGTGACCCGTCAGATTTGACGTGGGAGTCTTCGGCCGGCTGGATTCGAACTTCCGTTTTCATGAACTAGTGTGTAGCGCCCTACCAACCAGGCTATCCCGTAGAGTTTGGTACTGATTCGAATTAGATGATTCGATCCACCAAAAAGTATATGAATCAAAGGTTTCACAAGATGAATATATATATATAAATTCACCGCCATTTATAAAAAAAACTAGAATAAAATAGGTTTGTATTGAAAAAACCATTCGAAAGCAACTACAAAAGCATTTCCAGGGATTGGCAAAAAGCAGGGTCTATTCTTATTTTTGCACTATATTTGTATCAAAATTAAAAAGATAATTTTGAATCACCCTTTCAATAGAAAGGAAAATATTAGGAATAGTTATAATAATTATGCATTTTTAGAAGACAATAAAATCATATTAAAACATATAAATACTGCCGCAAAAAATTTTAAAGTCAATTTTCTAATAGATAAATTATTTTTATCAATTTTATTATCAAACCCCTCACTGATTCGAATCAGTACGTAATTGGAAACAATGATTCGAATCACTTTGTACGATTCGTTTTGCCCAACTCTATTATCCCGGTCCAATCCTCTTTATTTAAATTTTCTCAAATAAACTGTTGGTGAAATAATTACTCTAATCGTCCATAACTTTCGAAACTAATATACAAATTCGGTCATCCAATCAGAAAAGGTTTAGCATTTTAGATTCTCTGCAATAAAAAGATTTCCAAAGACTGTGTGGGGACAACTAAAAGAACAGGGCACATTGAAAAAATAAGACACAGAGTAAAGAGAATGATTTTTAATGTTAATTTTTTTAAGGCACAGAGTTTAATGATTTCACAGGTTCCAATTGAAATACTTAAGACACATTTTAATTTTTACAATGAAACAAAGATCATAAAAACTTAAGGTGCAACGAAGTAAAACTGCTCAAGTTTGAATGAAAACAAAGAGAAAATACAAACTAAGAAACATAAGAGAAAACGTGCTCTTACATAAAAAAAAGCATCTCAAGGAGGAATCTTGATTAAACAGGAGAAATATACAATAAAAATGTTTGCATGTCGTTTGAAACAGTTGCTTATACATATCAACAGAATATGAAAAAGACAATAGTTACATACCAATGAAAAAAAAAAAAAAAAAAATGCTTTTCATAGCTGCCAACATGGATAGGAGAAATTCCAGTAGATATTATGAAACATAAATTTCATGATAATTGTTGCATAATGTAATAAATATTTTACACGTAGGGAATTTTAGGGTTATGAAAAAGAAGGACCAAAATATAAAATATTAATTTCCAGTTATAATTGACATTAAATGAATTGGAAATGTTATGTATTATGTTTACTCATAATTTTGAATAGCAATAAGCATTTAATTCATCATAGTTATAAGATATTTTAATTTAAAAAGGGAGAGTTCTGAATAAAAATAAACTGAACATTTTAAAGCAAATAAGTTTTAACCCGATTTCTATAAATGAGGCTCGCTACATTATGTATTGGTAATACGTATTTAAATATTCAAGCAAGCAATATTCTGTGCAAAAATGCTATTTTAATAGGGATTTTCTTAGGAAGGCTACTCAATTTTAGGGAACTTTCTAAAATGTACAAAAACTGGCAGAATTTTTAATAAACCAGTAGGCTAAGAGAAACAGGGAAAATCCAGTTGTCTAATGGAAAATCTAGTAGAGTTGGCAACTATGGCTTTTAAAACTTTTTGAAATTAAAAATTTTATTGTTCACAGTCAAGACAGGGTTGGTAAAATTGCAATAGTTTTATAAGAAAAAATTTTGGGTCAATACAGTAACCACTTGTAACGCACTAATTCAAATTAAGGCGTTATTCTGTATTGGCTCACTTAACAGGTGATACAATTGTTTTCGACTATCTTGATTACAGAAAGTCAACTTAGGACAAGGTGATCAACTTACTAAGGTGGTGCTTCTTGGCAGGTTTCAGTATCAAAACACTTTTTGTTGAAATATTTGGACAGGTTTGTAATAAATTTTTTTCTTGATGCATTGCAAGTAGAAAAACAGTTTTCTAGGAAAATTCTTAGAAAGTGAGGATCAAGCAAAAATGCAGAGCTTAACGATGAGAGGAAATAAAAAGCAACCAGTTTAATGCTAGCCCACCAATCATGATCTTCATAGTTAGAGAACAGATAATCAGTGTAAATTCTACCCTTGAAAATTAATTTATTATTATTGTTGGATTCCACTAATAGTACTTTTAAACCTTCTATGAGAAAACTTAGCTTTTAAATTCAATAATTGGTAATTTAAAACGTGCAATATTATCGATGTTGGTGACATAAATTCGTATTCTGTTGTTCAGAAAAATAATATATTAAATAAAAAATTACTTCTCCCAAATAATATAAAATATTTTTGACTTTTTATCACTTTAGAAATAATTTTTCTTTTTCACTTATGCTTCTAGTTAAAAACCTTTTTTCAAAGTAAAAAAGAAATTAAAGTTTTTGAATTCTCCTTCGATTTAACACAGACATTTCCTATTTTGCAATTACATTGCCTTTAAGCTTTTCTTCTGTTGAGACATTGGATGGTTAATTGAACCTTTTCCCTCTCGACAGCTTAAAACTTGATGCAGTATACTCCAGATTATAAGCTTTCTGGAGAAAATCTTGCGTGGGTGTAACAGGAGATGTCCCGACGAATCAATGTGACCCGCTTCCCGACCGACCCCCAGACTTTTTCCTGCGAATGAAAACTCCAGGAGGAGAGTATATTTTAGGGACATAAGACAGAAAGGATTGCACCAAGGTTCTGAAAGACACCTTCCAAATCCTAGGAACTCAAGAGAAACCTACATATTTCAAAAACTTTTAGCATGTTGGGCCAATAAAAGATTTCTAATCAACGCAACTTTTGGACAAATAGAGAAGCTGATTATTTTCCAACACGAGAACCAGATATTAAAATTTCTATAGGGTACCTTGTGAGCTTTTTATAGTTGTGATGAGTGAAATCTAATTATTGCTAAAAAAAGAATGATCACGAAAAATAAAGGCAATTGTTTTTTCTTTACAACAGTATAAGAATATTCAGTAAATCTTCATAGAGAATCTAAAATTTACTGCTTCTCTCAAAGGAAAGACTAACCAAATAATTTGATTGTCTAAGCTTCACAGGGAAGTTTCACTTTGCAAAGGTTTCATTTACTGAAAAATTTTTCTTAACAGACTACTTTTTCAACTTGAAACAATTAAATCCACCCGAAGTGCTCATATTGGAAAAATGGCGTCTTAAAAGTTTATTTTAAGTAAAGAGTTTCAAGTTCCATTAATTTAGTTCAGAATTAAAATATTAAATAATTCAGCATTTTGGTGCAATAGATCCGCCCTGGCTAAAGTAACTAAAGCTGGATCGGTTAAGAACAGCTTATAACCCTTAAATTTGTTTGATAAATGAACAATTGAATAATCACTGTGCCAGTATAAAAGATCTATAATTATGGATGACCAACCAGGTAGAAAAGGTGTCATTTATGTGTTTTATAAGCCATGGGCCATTACATGCTGAGCTACTATAACTGCATAAACAAAATTTTTTGTTGTTGCATAGTTAAACATATAACAATAGAATGGTGGCAGGTACTGCTCTAACATTGAATAAAATCCAATAACAAATAAATCAGGAACAGCTAAACTGACAAATCAGTCGTTCATATTACAACAAATATTTTTCCACATATAATATATACACTAGTGTGCAAAAGATTTTGGTCAATCTGAGGATGCCACTTTGACCTTCCTCTCGTTTTTTTTCTTTTCTTGTAGTTTGTTTCTATTGTTTTTAATCAAGTTAAAATACATGCTACACTTGATTTCAGAATTAATCCTTTTGATAATCAATCGTATATATAACCTTCGGATATAATTTGAATCTTTGCACGCAGCTCAACTGAATTATTCTTTTTTTAATTTTTTTTTTTTATATATCTCAAGTCATGCCAGAACAAATTTTTACAAAAAAACTTCAATATTAAATTAATAGTGTATCTATAAGATTACGAATAGGACACATTAAATAAATATGCAAAACATACTAGTAAAAATTGTATTTTAGTAAAATATTATAAACAATGAAATTCATCCAGTACTTAGATGCACGAAAACCGATAAACACTAATCATTTAATACCTGACTGATATGAAAATTGTATTTGATTTAACGTGACAATCAGAGCGCTGACTTTGTCTTGCTGATAAGCATACTAAACAAGCTTAGAAATAGAATTATATATTTTTTTCTCTAAATTTTGAATCAAGAATCTATAACAATGAGCATGACCTAAGACTATTTGCACGCTAGAGTAACTTACAGACAACTTCAAATTTTAACGATAACTCATTCTTACTTGATGTGCTTTTTGGGAAATTTGAATAAAACTTACATCAAAAGTATACTATGTTTTATCAATAGAAAAGCTTAGATAAAAACTAAATGGCATAAAAAAAATCCAACCAGGTCTCACAATTAATTTAATTCCTCGCTGTCTCATTATTACAATATTAAACGATTAAAAATAACATAACTTAATATTTAGAAATAATGTGAAAAAAATAAAAAGTTAAATTCCAATATCGAAAATGCACAAGTTATAAGAATCTGCAGGATATTATAGCAACTCATGAAAAAAGTTTAATTAAATTTGATTAATAATAATCATTAAATTTAAAAATCAACAAAAAGATTTAGGGAAATATATATATATATTTAAACTAACAAATTAGAATAATCATTTTGGTGGAGGGTTTGTTTTATGTATAAGGTATGAGGAAATTATATTGTATCATTGCATATAAAGAGAAATATAATCACAGTTCAGCTATTTTACTTTAAAATTACTGAATACAAAAATTTGTATTATTCTGAGAAAATAAAAACTGAATAGGAAAAAAAAAAACAAAAAAAAAAACGGTTCTACAAAAACATTAAATTGATATTTCAATTATAATCCGAAGTAAAAATTTAACCAAATACAAACAAACTAGAAATATTTCTTTTAACACAAACATTTAATACAGATTTGATTTCAATTTGACACTAATGCAATAATATTTAAACAAAACTTGATTCACTTAACATTAAAAAACAATTGCTAGACAAGGTCTTCAATAGAAAAACAGCTCAGCCATACAAACCTTAGTTTCTCAAACCTCCAAACGTTACAACTCAGAGGCAAAATTGCACAGCATTTCCTCCACTAAAAACACCATTTCTTCTTTAAGTAAACTGGAAAAAATTCATTTGCAACAGAAAATCCACAAGACTTCAAAATTTGGAACTTCCACTCAAAGGTTCAAAATAGGAATTTCTCCCTTTAAATTTTAAAATTACAAACAAATATGCAACAAAGGATATGAGTTTAAGGGAGGGGGGAAACAACAAAATGAAACTAATAAACGATTTTGCAAATTAAATTGCAACAGAGCTCTTGTATCCTCCCAAATAAATAATCCATACAAACACAGCTATTCACAAGACAGTAATAAAAGGATAGGGAGATTGAAGTGCTACACATTTAGTGTTATTACAATAACCCAAAGTCATTATTTTCAAAGAAATATTTGATATTTAGCATCAATTTAAAGCACCATATATCAATATATGTTGCTTTAAATTATTTATGATGCTTGTAATAATTGCAGGTGATGTTTGAAGGTTAGATTTTAGCATGCTTTGGCACATGTAAAATTTTATAAATGTATGGATACAGCCTACATTCTTTAGTATGACCCATTATAAGGACTGCTTCACGAGGCCCATTTGCTGTTCAATAGACGCAATGCAATTTTAATGCCGATTAGTACGTTCGAACTAATCTGTTTTTTCTAATATAGTGATTGAAATTTCATTTAATTTCTTTTTAATTCCCGGAAAATCACTCCAAAAACGGGTGCAAGACATTTTCACACAATCAAAACTTACATTTTCCCATTGACAATGAGTCAATTGATAACAGAAGTCTTGAGAAAACTATTCAAACCAGTATTTTTTTATTTTCATGTTATCGCTCAATAAACATAAAACATCTTGAATTCTCTATAAATGAAGAAAGGCCACCTATTTTAAACCTAGGAGCTTCTAGGCGCAATCTGTGATCACAAGAATTGTGAAATATGGATTACCTACAATTATTGAGAATTTGAAACAAAAGTATATTGCAACGTCATTCAGAAATTTCAGTTTCCTGTAAAATTATAACCTTTCAAAAGTTTAAACATATTCATCATTTCTTTCTTTTTGTTGTTGTTTTGTTTGAAGATTGTATTCACTCTTTCTGTGAAGTGTTGTAAGAGGTGGTTTATTTCGGAGTTGAATTATATTATTCGTATTCTTTTTTATTTTAGTTTTACTCCTTCTCTGGACTGATGTTATTCAGCAAAAACGGCTGCTTCTAACCAGTGTAATGCTTTGAGCAGGAATTAAAAATTTTAAAATAAGTGGATAGAAGAAGAACACAAATGGTTAAAATATTCAAGATTCTAAAAATAGCTTGTGCAAAATTAAAAGATGTCAATTGAAAAAATTTAAATGAATTTTTTAATCTTTAATGAACTATATGAAAACATTTCACTTTACTTTTCAGTCATTTTCATAATTCTGTTTAAAAAGTAGTTTGTTTTTGCCAAAATAAAAGCAGCATTTATAAAATATAAGTAAATATTTGCAAAATTTTTTATGTAATCACGATATAGCAACCCAATATTATAATGCCTGTTTTTGTTTATACCAAGGGTGTTATATTGAGCGTCAACTATATATATATATATATATAATAAATTAGTATTTAGAATTTTTTTTTATTATAAAATTTAAAATAAAACCATTCTATATATATATATATATATATAACTATATATATGAACATATATAATAAATGCATGCTAGGCAATAATTTAAGTTAATATTCAAATGGAACTTTTAGACTATTAAGTTGAACAGTTATGAGAAACATCTCGGAATATACTAAATATTTTATTGAGCTGATATTGTTTTGCAAGCTGCACGGAACAATAAATTAAACTTTAAAGCGATTTTAATATACTTTAAAGCATAAGAACTTAAATATATAAACTTTGTGCTTAACTTCAAGCACCCTATCCTGTAAACCAACTAAAAAATTGTTCAAGATAAATATTATTTTAACAAACCACCCAAAAAAACAAACAATATTTTTTAATTATACATCCCCTCCAAGCAACTCAAGTTACTTCTTGTGCTAGATAATCGAAATATAAAGTGTTATCTACTACGAAAGCAATTAAGATTCTCAACAGTTTAATTTTTGATGGGATTGAAACATTTGCAGTTGTAAAGTTATGTTAAAATCATTTTAGATGGAGTAAGCTAATAATACATCTAAATTTTCTGCCATACAACTTTTATACATAATAAAAAATATACAAGAAAGACAGAATATAGTAATTTGTAGAAGTTCTTCAAAAACAACAAGTCTATTAGAACTTTTTAAAATGCGTAGATTACAATTATTGAATTTTTTTACATATTTTTAGAGATTAATAATTTAAAAATAAATAATGAAAAGTCAAACAATATATGAAGATTTGGGTATTTTTCACAAGCTTGAAAGGATACAATTTTGTACAGAGCGCAAAAAAGGGCAGCCTGAATAACTTTTGATCCAATGATCGGATTTTCACATACTAGGAGACAATCTAAATGGTTAAAAGGCACGTAACCTTAAGAATACATATAATTTTGCATCATCTTACTTAAATTACATACTTCAAAATGATGTACAAATCTGTTTTGTACAATTCATTTTTTTTAAAAATTATTATTATTAGATATAACTCTCAAGCAATCTCCTCACCAAATAATTGGAACCACATTTTCAAAATTTGATGGTTTAAAAAGTGAATCTAGTTAAAAGAAAAGTATGTTTAATCAGAGAAAAATGCATTTCTGTGTCATAGATTGTAAATATCGTCTGAGCTGTCTTATTTGAGGCTCTCAAACCGATGAGATACAGCATACAAAACTCTGGTCAGTTCAAAATTTACTCAGGGTATTGATTGTATTTATATTTTGCGCACTGTACCTCTCTATCTCTCGAGAGAGGAAAAATTAAATGCTTGATATGAATTTTTTTCTTTAATAAAGTTGCAATTTAAATATATTTTACAATTTGATGCACAACTTATGGATGTCATAACAAACAATACTCTTCTTTAAATAAATAGGAAAGTTATGAAATGAAAATTCACAGGATATAAGTGAAATAAGAATAAAAAAATGCAAAATATTGAAACTATGTTTCATAGAAATGATCCTTAATAATCAATTAAATTTGAGCTTAATTAATTTCTTAAGCCCCATTACAAAACATAACTCAGAAAATATTTAGATGAACAATAAAATATTTCTAAAATTACTCAGTATGTACCTTATGTACAACTTAATTATGTTAATTTTCCATTTATATTTATTTTTAATGCATTTTTGATCTAATTTGTATTCTGAATTTCAACTTTTTATGTGACTTTACATTCAATAGAAATTTGTGTTTGCAACTGCATCGAAAAGAAATGTTCTGTCCAAACTTTTGCTTTTTAATGATGAATCCATAATTACAATAAAATATGCAGCTTACTGTTTACGATGTCATCTCATTTTAAAAAGGTACTTTTAACATGGATCAATAATTTAGACAGAAAGAATAAATTTTTTTTAAAAAGCTTTTTGCTGTTAAATTTGAGACATTTTATATTTTGTTAACTCAACACAACTGAATACAGCATGAATGAGATATTTCAACTTGACACAATAAAACTTAAAATAAATAAGATAACCAGGTTTTGATGCTAGTAAAGGTCTTAGTACAATGAAATGTCAAATTTTAATCATATTCTGTAATTAAGTATAGAGGTTTTTCAGATTATGAGGGTATAAAGCAGATCTTATCAGTTAAAATTCAGTGCTGACAAGTAATTATTATAAGATTAATACCAGGCAAGCCCTAAATCCAAAAAACTTTAATGCTTCCTTTGGCTGGAGACAAAGCAGTTTTTCTGATAAAAGGATGAACACCAGGCACAAATGTTTTCCTATCCTATGCAGTAAAAACTACATAAATCTATTGTCTTTTAACATTTCATATTGCTCACATCAACAATTTGTGACTTGTTCTCTTGCATCCATCTCTTCAATTAAGGGTTTGAAAATAAAAGCAGTCTGTAAAATCTAGACCACTAGAATTTCACTGGAACCACCAAGAAATATTTATTAGAGATCCCTCCAGACCCGGAATTGATGTTAAGATGTTCAGTTTTGTGTTTTTGTCATAAAATAGCACAGCATACTTCATTATAATCGTGCAAATTTTTTTTATTTAAATTCACTTAGTCATTTTTTAAAAGAAAAAAAAAATGATAGAGACATGTATTCGAGAACTTTTTTACTTTACCATTGAAATATATTTCAGGATTTCGCATTTATACATACATACACACCTGTACAACAAAACTTAGCTATCTTATTCATTTAAGGTTTTTATCTTTTGTGTACTCTAGTTAAAATTTAATTCTTTCCCTAGATCTACATTGAAGCATCTCTGAGTAAAATTAGTCTAATGACAAAAATTAGACCTAAACTAGACTGTTACACTAAAGAAATTTTTTTATAAAATATCAAATATAAAAGATAAACAAATATGGATAATTTTTAGAAATTTGAAATTCTTTTGAAAAAATTAAAAAACCTCCCATTAGACGCTGATTTTCATAATATCTACAGAAAATCTGTAGGACACTAGTCGTAAGCAAAAACTGAATATGTTATGAGATTTAATTTTTTTATGAAAGGGAGAAAAAAAAAGAAACAATAATACATTAGCTCCAGCAAACAAGAAGTACATAGGTGATGGTGAATCACATATAAAAACTTAATGATTTAATTTTTCATAATAATAAAAAAAACATCCCGGTAGTAATAGTAACTTGAAAATTGTCTAACACCACACACAAGAAAACCATTCAATTAAAGGAAATGTGATTAAATAAATCTTCTATGTACAATAAATCTAAAACAGTACATCTCCGGCGATGAAAATATATAAGAGAATCCATTATCTAAGAATTAGCAATGACTTATTAACAATGTGCAACAGAAATAAGAGTATCTTAATATATATATATATATACAAGAGGAAATTTTCTCTGATAATTGTTTCTAAGTTACTTGAAATGCAGTGGTAGGGTCACTGCATAAAAGGCAATATACAAGCTCGATCACAGTAGTACATGGTCCTCATTTTGAAAAGGCGTGCAATGCGCCACAGAGTTTAATAACACGGCGGTAGTATAATTAGCTCCCAGATAACATGTAAGCTTAAAACAAGTTTTTTTTCAGATAGGAATGTCAAAATATAAATATTTCATTTGAAATCTACGTTCTGCTTTTTGTACATAAAAAATTCTAATGAAAAAAAGGGAATCAACAAAATGCTCTTATTGTAGTCTAATCTAAGAATAGAAAAAAGAAACATGATTATATCATGTTTATTTTTTCAAAAGATGGGAAAAATCATTGAGATTTTAGTGACTTTTGTTATATTTTAAAATACATTTGGCAGGTTTGGATCGATTAGATGCGTAATTGGAAACCAAGTTAACTACTTTTGAGGAAAAGTAGAACAAAATAAGCATAAATAATTTGTTGTAAAATAAAGTTCCATCTTTAATTTTGAAAATGAACTTTAAAACAACACAACTTTATACTCTACATCTTTTTGGATAGTTTTGAAATATTTTCTAACTAGAAAAAGGAAAAAAAAATTAACATCTTGGGAAACTTTTGCCGAAAATAATTTTGTAATAATATATATATTTAAAAAAAAATCAAATGCAAATGTTTTTAAAAAATACTATAATAAGTTTAGCAAGAAATAAAAATTTAAGTATAGGTGATAATGATAAATAAACTGTATTTTAACTTCAACTAATATTAATTTCAACTATATTAGGGCAACATAACTGAATTCTTCACCATGGTTCTATCTTAAGAAAGGAAGAAAAATAAAGGTTTCAACCTCAATATTTTCATAATAGATTAAAATATGTAAGAAGGATGCCAAAGTTTCTGAGAAAAAAATTTAGGAACAAAAAGTAAACATACTTAAAGGTAACTTTTTCTAGTTATGAGTAGAAATAATAGAGTTCTTGCAGATTTCTGGATTTTTAAGATTATAATGTATAATGATTAGAGTTGCTAGTGTGTTGCGGTGCAAATTTCCATGAATTGTTAATGCTTTTCCCCCCCTCAAAAACCATGAATATTTCAAAATGCCATGATTTGCACGAAAAATATTTATTATGTTATGTTTAGTATTTCTCTCAAATTTTAATAGCAATTAGTACTTTTCTGAAGCTTCCAAATAAAGCATTCAGAAAAATGACAGGAAAATATTTAAAAAATAATCATTATCTGTCAAGTAAAGTGACGTTTCTCTAACTTAAATGACAAGCTAATAAGGAAATTATTTGAAATTCAAGTACAATAAAATTACAAACTGGATGAAAAAGTTTAGTAAGCCCTTACCCTGAAAAAAATTATTTACTGAAATGAGGGAGAACATAGAATATCGCATTGGGCATTGAAATTTCTAAATTTTTTGTTTTGAATGTTTGTTTGAACTAATACTAGTTGAACGGCAAAACATAAATAGAATAATTCAACAATGAACTATATTTTGTATATAAATCTTGCTCGTTTGATCTAAAATTAATATTGCATAAAATAAAAGTAAAAATTTTTTTCCCAGCTCTAGTACATGCTTTTATTTTGTTATTTGTACAATCTCATAAGTTTTTCAATAAATAGATTGTATAATATTTTGTATTTGCACTCCTGCAAACTGTTCAAGATTTTTCATGAATTTCTGCAAATTTCAGTCCTTTTTTTTTGTGACAAACTTGAGACCGTAATAATATTGTTAAATAATTTTTTGAAGATACCCAATAAATATTTGTATTTACCAAAAGTCTTGTAGCAGAACATTTGATAAAATTCTGCTCATGGTGCTGCATGATTCCCAATTAATCTGCTTGCAAGATTCTTATTGCATGTTCTTAAGTTTACACTATATGTACCTGTAAAATGGTTATTGCAAACTTGGTTCGACCTTTCCACAAGAGTTACAAGCTTAAGATTACTTTGTTACCTGGAGATATGTCAACTTTCTACTTAGTGATGCAAAAATTTAAAAGGAAACCAAAGCCTTTTGTCATGTCAATCAAATGGTATGGATTCACACCTGAGTATATAAAAACTACTTATAAAATAAAATAGAAAGTTACAGTTAACAGCATCATGCTGTCACATTTTAGTTAACTTTAAACACTATAAAACATTATATAAAAACCCTTTAAAAGATATAAAAATATTTTAAAAGGCGACATTGAGTCTCAACCGGTTTTGCATAATCAGTCCGCTTCAAGCGAATAAAACAACATATACAATAGCTCTCACTTTTTTATCGTTTTTATCACGAATTTTCGAATCATTTTGTACAATATGGAGTGCTATAATAAATAATATGATAATTTGCACAGTACTTTGTTTACAACATTTCAAATATATTATCTCTTTCTTTCTCTCATAAAAACAAAATTAGAAGCGAAGCAAAAGTACAGCATTTGAATTGTGTCCTATGTACAACAAAAAAATAAATCATTTACATTCACGATTCTCACTGTGACTGTCGCTTATGGATGGACAGCAGAAGTCACATGATCCAAAATTCATGACTCATCCATGAAAGGTTAAAAGGGACACATATCCCGCCTAAGTGACAAGTTAGTGTGATACATCTACCTAGCATAATATTTATACAGTAGTGAACTGCGGACAGTTTTAGGCTCTGTTTCCATCACAAACAGCAAGTCTCTAAGATTGACCCTCTTGACACGAGGCCGAGTCTAAAAATAAAAGAAAGGAAGATGTGTTAAAATAAGTCTTTTTTACTCACATATAAATTAAAGTGGCCACAAACATTAAGAAAGATAAATTCTGTGACTTCATCAGACCCAGTGATCAGAAGTAGCGTATTTGAAATTACTGTAGTGGCCATTTCTTTCTGTAATATAGCGTGCTACTTTTTTTTAAAAAAACAGTAGTATAGTGAGACGTGCGATAATAATAATAAAAAACAGTAGTTTGTAGCAATTTCTGTAAACTACTTTTAAGGTTAGTTTAGAAAAGAAACACGGCTCTAACACAAGTAATTTGATAGATACAAATCCTCGCAGGTCCGTCAATGAATGCAATGAAAATAACCCCGCTGCTACAACTGAGTATTAACAGAAGTTACGCACTTAAAATCCTGTATCATTACGAAAAGTAGATAGTTAGTCACTTTGGTCGCACTTTCAAATGCCAATGCACACTCGTGAAACATTGACGTTACTTCAAAGAAATGGAAGGTATTTTTGATGTACTTAGTTTCTTTGAGGAAATAAAAGAGCATTAAAAAATGTCAATTATTTCATAATTTCACATTTCGTGAATAAAATATTCACTGTTGAAAAAGGCATAAAAAGTTGAACATTAAATGAACAAATTAAAAATAAAAAAAATGTTTTGGAATAACAAATTTGCTCATATAAACATTAATAAATATTTCTCACTTATTCTCTTATATTTAATGTAAGCCAATTTCTTAAATAACATTTTGAACATAGGTGTAAATTAAGTTCTTCTAAGTATGAAAAATGTTTTTAATAAAAAGTCTGCATCAAAAGGTTAACTAATTAGCAAGTGGCAAAATCTGTGGAAAACTTTTGGTGCAAGTTAACATAATTATGGAATACTGTTTTTCAAATAATGTAGATTAATATTTTTGTTAGGTTGAACATTTAGTACTGAATATAAATGGGAAAATGTTTCTCCATTATGCACTATTTCACTATTGAAGTACATGGAAAAACCAGTTTTGCTATGAGGAGAAGACTGCAGGTTAAAATAAGACTTTTTACGACCAGAACCGTCAGTAGGTAAATAAGACTAAATATTTAAAAAAAATAATATTTTTTTTAAAGCTTAGAATAAATTAATGCAAAAGGAGAAAAAACTAATACTAATACAAAAAAAATTAATAAAAAAATGAAACGTAGGAAAAAATGTAAAAGAAAGTAAAAAAATAAAATAAAAATATAACTATGAATTTTTTGCTCTAATTTATCTCACTTCGAAAATTTTAGTTTCCTTCATAATTGCACTTACTGTAAAAATGCTGGACCACAATAAATGCAGATTAAAACACAAAGAGCAAAAAATTAACATAAATAATAAAGATAAATAAACTGAAAATAAATAAAATAAATAAAAATAAATGGCAAAGTTGAAAAAAAAAAAAAAAAGCAATAAGTCCTGTTGATGATAATAACTGATAACTCACAATTTAAAATCTTAACTCACTCATAATAAAGGGGAAAAAAAAAAGATGGTAACATTTACTGAAAAGAAAATATTGAAAGAAAAAAAAAAGGACTAAGAACAAAAATAAAAGTGAAAAAAATGAAACAAAAATTGTTGGAAACAAAACAAATACTTACAGGTATTCGAAAACTACTGTTGTTTGAAAAGGAATTATCACTATTACTTCCAGCCTAAAGGAAAAAAAAAAAAAAAAAAAAAAAAAAAGGACATTATAGGAAAATTATGCATGGTTACTAATCTATAAATTCAAAATTCAATCTTTTTACCTGGCCAGAAGACGATGCAGAATTATCAATTTTTTGCTTTTTTCTAGGACCTATTGCAAGAAGGGCAGTAAGATTTGCTTCCCGTTGTCTCATCTCTTCTATTTCAGCTCTTTGCATCTGCAATTCAATATTCAGATTATTTTTTTTTTTGTTAATTTCTGCCTGCAATGCATATTCTGCGTCAGAGTCTTCTGCTGATGATTTCTCCAAGACAACCTATTTTTTTTTTTACTTGAAAAACCAATTGTTTACCATAAAATCAGATTTCACATTTCAAGCCATGGCTATTTTGTTTTGACCTTCCTCTTTTTAGACTAGAAATGTGATTTGAGACTTTTTAAATTTTTTTCCTCTTTTTTACTGAATCCATTCTGGTTGAATGAACAGCCCAGTTCCTTCTCTAAATATCAATACTTGTGACAGGGTTCCTACACTATTTTGAGAAAACAATATCCTGACTTTTGCAGGTTTTTCCTGACCTTTTACAATAAAATTCCTGACCCGCCATTTCCCACTCCAACAAAACTTTTAACACTGCAGTTTCAATTAATTAGTAATAATATACTACTTAGTCATAAGTATCATATATTGAATAAGATAAACACTTATATATTACAGGGAAATTGCGTAATAGCACTTATTATCCCTAATTATATTTTCAGAAAACTTGCGAAACATATCTTTAATTATCATGATTAGATTAAACTTTTAGTGTGTTTTTGTAGTTAGATACGAAAACTATTTAAATAAAAAGATCAAGAAAATCTGTTGGATTATGGAAATATTATTTTATTTAATGTTAAGTGGAACCAAATGTATGAGTGTCGTCTGGATATAAATGGTTAATCAAATCTGCGAGATATGTATCAGTATCCTCAAATAATATTCACTCTTAAAACATACTAGAACATTTGTTACATTAAGTTATTAATTTTTAAAAATCACCAATTCACTTAAAACTGACTTTTCTTTTAAAAGATAATATTGAAATATAAAAGGGAAAAAAGTCAAGAAAAGTTAATTATATACAAATAAAAATTCAGATAGAAAAATTATGCAACTTGTGAGAAAAATAAAATCAAAAATATCTTTTTTTTTTCAATATTTCTAAATTTATTTCTGTAATACTCTAAGCTTCCGGAGAAACTCAGGGGCTCCTATGTTTTATAATATTTCTCAACATATATTGTTTGACAATTTCTGAATCAAGAACATCCAGCTCTGTTGCAGCAGTTTTTGTCAATTTAGATTTTCTTAATTTAAAATCATCTATCTTTTCTTTTATTCGTTTTCTAGAAATTTCAGCTTTTTTATTCTCTTCGTTTATCTTTTTTTTTTTTTGCTTCTAATGCATGTCTCCATCTTGTTCTAGATCCTTTTACAGCATCTAGCATTTTTTCATTAATGTCTAGGTTATTTATTCCATTTATAAATGAAACATAATCACTCACACCCCTTTGGGAAATAATAGAGTCTTCATTGAGGTTTTCAACCAATAATCTTTTATTGATTGAAAACCCCCTTCGACTGTTGCGCTACCATGAGAGAGGATAAGAACAATTTTTATAACCTCCCACAAATTTTAAATTTTTTTTTCTCCGTGCAAATATTTTGAAAAAAATTTATCTAATCTCTGTTGCTGTGGATTAAACTCTAACAAAATCTTTTGCTCTTCTTTTTTTTTTGGCAGCATCACAAAACAGTAAAAATTCCTTTTTTGCTTTTTTTGCTGTTGTTTCAGCTACCCAGTTATTAACATGGAGAATTTCCAGGTATCCATCCTTTTTTGAGCAATGGATGGATGTTGAATGATCGATTCTGGAACTAAACTTGAAATGCCACGTGTCATACTATACAACAATGGACTTTTTTAGAGTATTTTTTCGACCGTCGTCAAAAGGAATTTTCGACATTCCAACTTGAAATATCCCTTTTCTTTCTCGCTAATTTTATCATTCTCAGATATTAACTTGCTGCAAAACCTATATTCACATTATTAACACTTAATAGATTGTCATTGCTTGTTAAGTCAATACTTGCTATTTTTTTTTGCAGTTGTAGCATTGTCTATAACAGACTTTTTTTACACAATGCCGCAAAAGATTTTGTGTTAGTTCCAATATACTGGAATATAAGTACGGACTGAGAGGTTTGGAGGTCTGAAAATTTAAAAGAAAAGGTTGAAATTCTTCAGAAATTAGCTTAAAGAATGCTAATTTTGGTAGCATTATCGGATCCTTAACACAGTCTTCAACATTTTTTATTGAGATTCCGGCTGGCTGAGAATTTTTTTCTTCTTCTATGCACCTAATAATGTTGTCAAAAATTAATATGGCCCGCTCCACACAAGGAAGATTTTCCAGCCATCTGATTTGGCAGAGCGTGTTTACCAGATATTTTAGTATACTCTGCTCGTCTATCAGGACTATCTTTGAAAATATAGTATATTCCTCTCAGAAACTGGGCCACCTTCCATCCTATTTTATTGTGACCCATTTGAAATGCACCATGGATAACCTGAAGGCCACATGATCCAATATTCACCATCTTAGGAGCATCTTCATTGAATTCAATGCATGATTTTAAAAGTGTCAAAAACTTCCAATTCACAGCAAGACCATCCATGCTTACTTGCAATATTTTCTCAAGTGGAAGTGGATTAATACAGGCCTTAAAAACTTCCAGAATATTCTCTGCAGTAGACTTTTGAAGAAATGCAGAATTCAAATATTGGGTGCAAACTTGTTGTTTCGAATCACACCAAAAACGAATGTGCAGTTTGAATTGAAACTTTATTTTTGCCTGTCAGTCTTTGAATGAACTATAGTTTTTATTTTCCTAACTTTATGAATATGTAAGAAAAATCCTGACTTTTTGAATATGTGAGAAAAATCCTGACTTTTTAGCTTAATTTTAGAATATCCTGACTTTTGCAGGTTTTCCTGACCGTGTAGGAACCCTGTGTGATGATATCAGGCTCTTTAAAGTTTCTATAAACTTCCAAGCTAAAGCGACTTTGCCAAAGGCTATTTTCTTTAAAAATTACTGTTTATAAAAATGTAATATTTTATGGCAGTATTGTATTTTAAAAAAATATAGCCATTAAGCACTGTATTTAGATTAGAATCCAGCATAAAAGGATATTCCAAATATGCATTAAACTATTAAAAAGAAAAAAAATTAAAAAGAAACTATCTTAATAGACCAATCCTGAATTTTTTAATAAATTTTTAGTCCTATTTTACTAGTTTATTTTGCATTCTGAAAAGAACATGTAGAGGAGCAGACATTTTTCATCAACATTTTAATTATTTTCCTAGGAAAATTAAACTAGGAAATCTAAATCTGATTATCAATTTCCAAATTATTTATTTCATTGTGCCATCTTCATTTTATCATCTCAAATATTCCAAAATAAATAAATAAATAAAAAAATATAAAAAAATAAATAAATAAAAAAATAAAATTTCTAAAAAAAAAAATCAAGGAGGTTTTAAAGAGTTCAGAGAAACCTAAAGTAAAATTTTTTAAAAGAAAATATTTGTAACAGTAATTAAACCTGCAAATACAAATTCTATTGGTCAGAAATTATCAATCGTGCATTTTGTTTCTTAAAAAACAGAATAAACAGGAAATTAAAAATATAAGTATAATAAGTAATTTATCTAGATAAATAAGGATAACATGAGATCCCTTTAAATTTTTTTCTTAAAAAACAGAATAAACAGGAAATTAAAAATATTATAAGTATAATAAGTAATTTATCTAGATAAATAAGGATAACACAAGATCCCTTTAAAAATAAATTATAATAGAGGTTATATAGATTTTAAAATTATGTATAAAACTGATAAGAGTTCTTTTTTTTTTATTTTTAAAAAGAGCTAATGTTATAAAAACTTTTGCACGGCATTGTTTCATTTATTTAATCATAGGCTTGTGGACGCTGAAGACATCTAGGGAGGCATTAGAGATTTCTAGAGGACTAGCAACAAATTTGTTTAATTAAATAATATGATTAAGAATAAGAAATTTTAAATAAAAAAATTTTTTTTTCCATATAAGTAAAAGGTATCTAATCATTTGGCACTTTTTCTCTGAAACTTTTTAATTTCTTAGTTATTAGCACTGGGTGATGTTAAGATTTTGGCATCGCGATATATCATCATCCTAATATTTTACATTTGGTATCGTGTAATTTTCAATTTTTGTACTTTTTGATTCATAAATAGAGGCAATTATATTCACGTAATAAACTAATACGTTTCAAAAAATGCTATAAATTCATCAACTATTTTTTTTTTTTTTTTAAATTAATAAATCACACAACAATGACATGATATATTGAATATAAAAACAAAACAAATATTTGAATAATTTGCGCAGAAGGGCGGAGGGTTGCAGCAAAAATTAGTTTATTGCTGCCTATGTTAAATAAGTAGTTATGAATATAAAAATCAAAATTTAAATGCACAATGAGATCATTAATAAAAATCTTCATAAACAGAAAAATAAAAACTTTGCCGATGAATTGAAAACTTGAGAACAGCTGACGCTAAAATGCATGAAACTTCTAAGCCACCCCCCTTCAAACTTAAATTAAGTTCATTACCATCAATAATAAAAAAAGGAAAAAGCTTTTTGTGCAAGCTCGCGGTCATAGATTTCATGGTCTCCCTACCAGGAAACCTTCATCATCATCACGCGTGTAGACATCGATGTCACTCTATGCATCGGAAATATCGCACGCATCTTGGTAAATCGCAATTTTTTGATGCTTCGAAAAATAGCCGATCGAAACATCGGATCGGCGATGATTACACAACACCAATATTTTTTGATGCTTCGAAAAATAGCCGATTTAAACATCGGATCAGCGATGATTACACAACATCGATATTTTTTGATCCTTCAATGTATTGCCCAGTCCTAGCAGTGTTTACAAAATTTAGCTGCTTGACTAGAAATCACAGAATTAAATGTACGGGACAACATTGATGAGTTGCAGGTTGGCCCAATTTCCTCATAAATCTTTATTACAGATCTATATGGAATATTTATAGGTAAATTGCTAAGTTGATTAAATTTTAATTGCATAGGAATGTTATGTCATTATATATTGTCTATTTTAATAAAAAAAGGTTTTAATTATAAAATTATTAACTAATAAGAATTTTCAAAAAAATAACAGCATGATAAAAGCGAATAATAGTTAAAATATTAAACCATTTTAAAAAAATGAGTTGAATAAAAAAACTTATTCTAACAGAGTGGCGTAAATAAATTGTTTGCTTTGTCAAGTGGACGGTGATCCAAAAACGGATGGGAAAAGGTTTAAATTTAAACTATTCTTATAATACTTCGATATTTAACAATTGTTCGATCTAAACAATTTAGTTCCTTCCAATCTCAATGGTTTTTCCCAGTGTCCTGAAATAAATATGTCTCTTTCAGAAGAAATTTTAACCTTGTCAAAAACGCATTTGAAATTAATAGTTACTTTTCTAATTATCAGTGGCTAATTTTAATTTTGGACTTGGCCCACAACCTCAGGCAAGCAATGATATTTTCAAACTCTATCAGAAATGCCAGAAACATGAATAGCCAGTTAAGTTTTTGTGCCTCTTCGGATGTAGCATTATTCACTGGAGTACATTTTCTCTCTTTTATATTCGTTGTTCTAGTTTACTTGCATACATTATAGATGAATTGATTTCTAAATAACGGAATAAAGTTACATGAAAAAAAGTTACTTTTATTTATTGACAATTTTGATAAATGCCACTCTAGATTATGATTTAATTTCATTTCTTGCATACCAGTGCCTTGCCTCTATGAATGGAACAGCACAATACATTCTTTTCACTGCAATGAATTTTTTTTTAAAAGTTTTAATACTGTATAGTTAGTAAGAATTCTAGTATTCAACCTAAACTTGTTCTGCAAAAAAAAAAAAAACTATTGCTTGTGTCTTAAACAAAACTTTAATCGATATCATGTTCAATAGACAAAAGTTTAATGCACATACATGTGCAAAAAACAAAAAAGTGTACTCTTTTGCCTTTTTTTAAAAACAAAACATAGTTAAATAAATAAAGGGGAATTAATCACATTGAAATAGAACTAAAATTTGAGTCTTAATAAATTCAAATTGATCAGAACTTTTTTAGAATATGGCAATTATCTCTTTATTTTTGATAAATGAACAATAAATCTTTATTGTAATTTAAAGATGGCACCCTGACAGCAATAAATTCCCATCAAAATTGTTAATTATTTTCTGTAAAAATAAAAAGTGCTCTCTCCTGACCACAATAAAGACATACCTCTTTTGCTTTAGCTTTCAGTTTCAAGAGTTCTGGGTCTTCCAGTTTTGATCGACTCTGAAACAAAAAGTATGTACTTAAATAAAAGAATATAATTTATCAAAGTATTGAAATGAAGAAAGCAAATAGTTTTCACTAAAATAAAATGTAATGTTTATTGCAAAATTTCTTGAAAGTTTCAGAATCTCTGAAGCTTTAAATAAATTCATATTTTTAAATCTTTGGTCACCGAATGTCCAGAAGAGAAGGCTAATATTTTCCGTATCAGATATTTTGGATTTGCTTTATCAGTTTCAATAGATCTTTTCAAAGATCTGTTACACAATATAAAATATTAGTTGAAAGCTGGTATTTGATTTGGGTACGTAAAAATTCATGTCAGCCAATGAGACGCAATGATAGTGCATAGTCTCTTACATCTTTTATCAGCTATATATAACTATCAATATAATTTATAGATCTACTACAGCTGATTAAACATGCTAAATCTGTTACTTCTTAACAGATATGGTTTTGAATCATATTATTCATAAAAGCCTACTTGAAATTAGTTGTGAAAATAACAAATTGCGTAAAATTTTTAAGTGAATTTTAAAATATTTTTAATGGAGAATGTAAATGATAGCTGGTGATGAAATGATAATTTAATGGCCATGAATAAAATATTTCAGAAAGTGATCTTGTTATGATTTTGGTTTTATATAAAAACTAACCATATATTTGTTTAAAAGCCTGTTACTTACATTGGAACAAGTATTGTTTTGAATACGATAATCCACAGCAGATTAAAGAAAATTAGTTGTATAAAATTTGAAAGCATATTTTAACATAGTTTTATTCACTCCATCAAGAATAGAAAGTGTTTCATTTTACATAAAAAGCCGCACTGAATAGCTTTTGATTTTTCATCAAAACAAAAGCTATTAGTTATTACATTATAATGAATAACTGTTCAACTACTTAAAACTACCCACTTTTGCTGCTTTAAGTAAAATTTCTTTTTCTTGGTCATCATGACGCTTCTTTTCTAGTTTATCCAATTCTTCCAGGAACTTTATCTGAGATTTTGTATCTCGCGTTATCTCATATTTTGGATCATTCTAAAATAAAGAAAGAAAACTATCATCATCACAAGGTTAGCAAAATTTAAATAAACATTTTTAAATATTAATTGAAAATATACTCTCAAGAGTATAACTATAGTTTATTGTAAACGATAAGTCTTATGCAGAGAAATAACAAGAGGGAGGATTTTGATAAAAGTAATGTGGAACATTTAAAAAATATAAATTTCTTTTCTATTTAAAATTACAACACTTTAGTTTTATGTTGATTTAAATACAAGTACTTTTTAACTTTATAAAAAATGTAATTTATTTTTATAAAAGATAAAGAAAAAACAAGGAATAAATTGGCATTAATTGATATTTTCTTTTACATTTTCAAATCTAAATCATTTATTCTTCTTTTTATATCTGACTGAGATATCGGGCCTTGGTCGTTAGAAATTCCCGAGGGTGTTTATTGTTGATCTTGAACAAAGATACTGTTTTTAAATAATATTAAGCATTATTATACATTTTACAAGTTTCGATTGGTAAACAAAAATTGCATTAACACAATTATAGCAATTTCATAAATAGAAGCTTTAAAATGAAAATTGATACCACAATAAGCATTACATGATTTAGAAGAGTAGTAAGTATTACAAATGTAGGGAGTAACTTTATTTTTTAATAATTAGATGAAACAAATATTCTAATCTTGGATCAGAGAGAGATTTGTACTATGGATCAGTGTAATTATTTGCACGGAGTCATTTATATTCTGTCACAATACCTTGGACTCGTATATGTAACAGGATGCTCTGATCAACAATAAGCACAAATGGGATTTCTTATGGCCACTCAAAAGATGTGATAAATCAATTTTTGAAATATAAAAAGAAAAATTTATTAAGTATCATTGTTAATGATTTATTAGATAATTTTAGCTCTTGCAGGGTAGATGAAAAAAGTTTTAGTTGCAAGAATATTTAAATTCAATAAATTAACAAGTTAAGAAGAAAAGATTTCGGACTGAGTGAGTAAGTTCTAATTGTACAAGGTTTAACAACCTGTTGCACTTTAAACTTTTTTTTTTTTTAATTTCGAAAATTGTTTTTTTAGAAGTTTATGTCAGAATTCATTCATAAAAAAAAAGCATTAAAAGACAATTAAATAATCTATTTCCCACCAAATTTGTAGGTATTTAAAGCTTTTTGCATAGAAAATAAAAAGTTAAAAATTGGTTGAAGATACATTCTTTTCTGCATGAAAATAATTTTTCTGTATACTCTTGTTATAAAAAAAAAATTGTGATTTTATTTTTAATGAACAGAATCCATGCTTAATGAAATTAATAATAAATTTAAATTAAATTTTTAAATTTAAGTAAGATATACATTTTACTTAATATATACTAATATGTTTGAACAATGCGCAAAAAAACAAACAAACTCTGAATAACTTTTGATCAAATAATTAAATTTTCCGTACTGGGATTAAATCTTAATGGTTTGAGAGGGTGACCTCAGATATGTTAATTAATACAGACCAAATTTAAGTTATGAAATCAGACATAAAAATGTACTTAATACTTCCTGAGAAATCAAATTTTAATCGAATTTACAAACATAGAGGTAGATATTTTCTTAGCTCCAGATTTGGATTCTTTACCCTTAAAATATAACCACAACCTGAGAATTAAGGTCCCACTAGTTTGGTCAGGAGAGTGATCCAAAAATTTGATTCCTTAAAACCTTTATTTTTTTGAATATTTTGCCATATCTCAGGAACTCTTCCAGCAAATTTTTGCAAACAATAATAAAATTGGTTTATTTAAAGACATTTCCATGTAAAAAATAATTTAAAATAATGTAAAAATTTGTAACTTATGAAAATTTTCTCATTATTTTAAGGAATGTAAATTTCTAAAGCAAAATACAATTAGTTCCTGAGAAATAGAATTTTAAAGAAGTTGTATATTCAAAATTCCACTTCTTTACTCGACTGATTTTGTTTAAATTTTGTATTTTGCCTTGTAAAATTATATTCTTCAAAATTATATAAAAATTCGTATATCTTAATACTACTATTAAATAATAATAAATAAACAAAAATATTAAAAATAATTGTAGGCATGGAACTAACTTTGGATTTACAGTTTTATTTACAGTTGTGTAAAAATTTTTCTTGATTCACTTAAAAAATTCCTGGAATATGTTGAAATATGCAAAAGGCATGGGGTCCAAACTTTAGACCAGCCTCCTGACCTTACTACTGAGACCATAGTTCTAGATTGTAGTGGTGATTGTAATATCAGAAATCAAAAACAGTTGGAAAAAGGTATGTTTATTCAGGGAAAGTTTCTTTTTGTGTCTGATTTGGAAATTTAAAATATCATATGCACTAATTAATTAGCATATTTGAAGTCATCCCCTTGAACTATGAAGATTGAGTCATAGTACTTGGAGATCAGGTCAATAGTACAAAAGTTATGCAGCATGATTTGCTTTCTTTTCTTGCGCACTGTATATTTAAAATGTCATTGTAATTTTAGAAATAAAAATTTCTAACAATATTTTTGGAATAACTGTTTAATAAACTATAGATTGATGATCAGTAAAACGAGGGGAAACCTCATGATGAGTAATAAAGTATACCACTGCAGTAAGAAAAAAACAAACTGTCCAACAAACAATAATCTTTTCAATAACAAATTTCATCTAGCCAGTGTTAAAAAGAAAAACTTTTGAATTGGCAGTTTTTAAGGAAAAAAAAAGTGAATAATTTATAAGAGCAAACCTTTATAATTTCACTCCTGTGGTCTGATACTATACTTAATCTTTCAATTAAAGTCTTCAATCTATTTTCGGCAGCATGCGACACTAAATCGACAACATCACTCCGAATTTCATCCAAACCATGTTTTTTAGCTAAGAACGAACAGCAAAATAAATATTTCTTAAGTAATAACACATATCATTTTATGTAGTATTTTTCAGGGGGGAAAATTAGCAATAATAAAATTTCATATAAATTTCATTAATTGCTTATACTTAATTTGTAGAAAAAGAAAAAATGAATTTTTCTTGATTGTCAAGAGAAACAATTCAAAAAAAAAAAAAAAAATAATGCACATAGCCATGCATTACATCAGTAAATTAAATATGAGAATAATACTGCTGCACCAAGAGCAGCAATAAAAAATCTTAAATGAAAAGTAATAGGCATCATTATCATTCTTACTTAGTACCAGGACTGTCACATTTTTACTTTATAAACACATTTTTTATTGAACAGTCAACCCAATTTTGGGTTTACGACTATTAATGTTCAACTCCATAGCATCGTAATTTTGAACTCAATCCAGAAGACAAGGGAACTCCTGAATCAAGTATTGGGAGAAATTTGCCATTGGAGAGTACTTTTTTGATGGAACTAACCCTAATTTGCATTACATGGAGGGGAAACTCACACGGTTAGCCTGACGGCAAGGGTACTCTAATCCATGATCTATCTACCACTCCCTGAGGCAGAATTTTTTCTGGCTTTCTGCGACAAACCTAACTAGAACCAATATCTTTCTGCAAGATATTTTTATCATTATAAATATATGTGTAATGAATTTATAATAATAGATGCACTTCGTGTTTATAAAAAAAGCCTACGTGCATAGAATAAAACTGTGTAGATTGTTTTCTTCTTAATTTCATAATATAAATTTAAATTTCTTAATAAGTTTAAATTATTTAAGTTTAAATTTGCATAATCTTTGATAATAAAGAAAAATTATAAATGTATAGATCTGCAGACAAAAATGCTTACTAGAGCATAAATAAAGATTACCCAGAACCTGTAATAAGATGGAACTTATAAAAATAGCTAAGACAAAAAGATTAAATTTATAAAACAAGATAACTGAATTTGAAGTATCAGTTGAAAACAGTATGATTTAATGTTTCATTATAGTATCAGGTACTATAAGGTACAGAAACAAATCAGGTGAAAAATCAATATTGAAGTTGAGTAATCAAAATCAAAATTTAATCGAAATAATAAAATAGGATTGACTATATCCGAATTCTAAAAGCAAAAAAATTAACGCAATCTTTGTTTCAATTTTTTCTATGTGAAAACAATTACAGATCAATTAGATTCGATTAATATTGTACTGACTTATTGAAAGATTTTTTTCTCTTAAAAATAAGAAGGTAAATAAAACTTTTTTTGTGATCAGGTTAAGTTCAGAACGAAATAAATACACAGTGCTTGTGATTTGCAACAGAAGTCGCACTGTATTGTGTACAGCATCGATTCCCCAAGAAGTACGCAGACGCGGTTTCCGACTCAATACGATCAAATCTATTCAACACCTCGAAATGAAATCATCTTCATCAGTACTGAAACATCGCGTCCTATGAGTATGGCTCTAATACCGATTTTTTTCGCATGCGTATGGAAACCTGTTTGAAAGTGTTTCGCCAGTAAATATTTTCCACCAATCTAGTTTTCATTCGCAAGCTAAAAAATCTTAGATAGTTAGATATCTTTCAGGCTTTATTTAATTTATCGTTAGATTGCGAGTGTTTTTTTATATCGACGACTTAATTCAAAGGATATAGGCATTTTATCTTTAAAAATATATATATAGTTATTTTTTACCTTTGACTGCTTCTAAAATTTCTTGATTTGTTGGAGATGCTGTTTCATCGTTACTATCAACATCGCTACTAGTAAGAATATTTGGTTCGAATTTAGAACTTTTTTTTTTAAATATTAGTAGCGTGGGAAGCTTCTCTCCTCTTTTCCTGTCGCTTTCCAGAAAAAAAAATCTCTGACATCGCTAGATGTTGTCGACTTCCATCTTATTTCTTTCTCAAATTTTTTAAAATTATTATTGCTTTACAAGAGAAACAAATAACCTTTTCGCTAGACAAGATTTTTATTTTTTTTTTTATTTTTTAAAAAAGAAAAAAGAATCTTTTTACGCCTGAAATTTTCCACATAAGTGCAAGAAATAAAAAACACTCTGTTCTCATAAGAAAACACAAAGCAAATTACTGCGCCAGCGATAGAGGCCGAAGTTGGCAAAATTCCAAAAATAGCTTAATAAAGGGGAAAAAATTTCTCCCCTTTTTATCCAGTAACTGTTTGTGTTGGAGATTAACGGAAGATCACGAGCGCTTTCCCCTTCCGCGGTACGCTAGAAAAACAATTATTTAAAAACTATTCTGTAAGTAAAAATTTTGCAGAACCATTATTGCTTCTGCAGAAATTTTCCGCTTCTGTAGAAATTATTTTTTTGTAAAACAGCTTCTGTTTCTGCAGAATCTTTTTTGAGAACTTTTGTTTCTGCCAAACCAAAATTTTTTATTTCCCAAATAGAAAAATCTTTCTGCAAGAACTCAGTCGCTTTCTGCGACAATGTCGCCGTGTTTCTGCCACAGGGCTACCACTGAGGATATTTTCCATAAGCACTTTTGTCGGTGTGTGGAATTTGTATCAATTAACCAGCCATCACTGAGATTTGAACCCGGTTTACCTCATTCGAAGGTGAATGCTCTATCCTCGGAGCCAGGATGGCTCCTTTTAAACAGTTGAAAATTTTATCCCGTTTTAAAAGTCAGGCTTAAAACCCCTTTTTGACCATTGCTTAAAATTCTTCCAATTAATGCCTACACAGACTAAAATGTAGATAAACTAAAACTATTAAAACATACTAAAATAAAGTGTGGGTATTAAGAAATTTATTCTAATAACTGTACTAAACATTGAATAAACAAACTTGAAGTAATTGATTGAAATTTTTTTTTCTAAGTCATTCTATTTTTTGTAAATTATAATGAATTTACTTATCAGAGAATATATTATAATCATGATTTTTAGGCAACGTTCAGGCCCATATTAACAATAAATATTGAGAATAAAAAAATTATATTAAAAATTATAACATCAAAAGAAAAGTTCCTAAAACGCCCTTTTTTTCTCTCTCCAGGTTCTTTAAAATAATGTGACACTTCCAGAGTTTTACTTAAGGCACATGAATCCCCAGTGTTAAATTCTAATGGTAACACAAATAAGGCATTACGTTTAATTTTTTTTATACAAAAAAATAAGTGAAAAATAAATAAATAAAATAATAAATTGTGTTTGATTATTTACGCACATCAACATTTTTAAATAAAGTCTCTCGTCAAGTAGAGAGCCGTTGGGACTTAAAGGAAGACTTAACAATACAATTATTTTAGAGCACTCTATGTGTGAATATACTAACCAATTGTAAGAACCCGCCTATGAAGTGCACTTGATAAAAAATGGTTTTCATCCTTACAAGATCGAATTTGAGTACCAACTAGTTCAGAATTCGTGGCTAGTATCCTCTGGCTTTCTTCAACCAAGTTGACTCCACCCATGGCAGCCACATCGTTTATGTCATCCTCATCCCTACGTCCAACATAAAGTTTAGTTAAAATGTAATATATATATACATTTGGACAATAAACCACAATTCAGGGTCAATATAACAAGCATCAAGCATGACACATAGCTGTCAACAGGGATAGGAAGAAATCCAGTAGATATTACAAAATAATATAAATTGTTGTATAATGTACTAGAATTTTACACGTAAGGAATTTTAGGGATTTTATAGTCATCACAATAGAAAAGCTGCAATATTTTCCAGTTATGATTGACAATAAATGAAATTGAAAGGTTATGTATTATGTTCACTAATGATTTCGAATATTAATAGGCATTTAATTCTTCAAAGATAGTTAAAATATTTTTTTAAATTTAATTTAAAGAGAGTTCTAAATAAAAATAAACTGAATGTTTTAGAACAAAAAGTTTTCAACTGATTTCTATAAATGCAGTTCGCTTCCTTGCGTATTAGTTATACTTATTTAAATATTCAAGCAAGCAACAATCTGTACAAAAATTCTATTTCAATAGAGACTTTTCTTAGGAAACACACTCAATTTTAGGGAATTTTCTCAAATGTACAAAAACCAGGAGAATTTTAATTAAATCAGTAGTCCAGGAGAAACTAGCAAAATCCAGTAGAGTTGGCAGCTATGATGATATTTATTTGTATAAACACAAAGAATAAAAAATTTATATTTTTATGATTAGGCTGTTTAATTCAGTAAAAATTTTTAGTAAAACTTTATTACTATTAAAAAGCTGTTTTGTTCATGACAAGCATTTTATTAATTTTTTTAAACATTAGTTAATCAGATTTTGTTATAAAACACGTATATTTTACGAGAAGTAATCTTCCAATACAATGCTTTTTTTGTTAGTTTTTTTTGCCACTGGATGGCACTGTTTAATGTTACTGCAGTGTATTCAAAATGTTTCACTTTCACGAGTCTTTTATCCTCCTTCTTGCTAAGAACATTAACTGGGCACAGTAGGTTTTGGCCCTCCATTGGCTGTCGCGCCACAGAGTTTAGCTACCTAACATCAAGACTGAATCCAAATAAAAACATCTTACCTCACAGAAACAAAAGGTTTCTTTTCTTTGGAGGCAACCGCAGAAGGCTTTATTATTGAGACTTGTTTAGGTAACATAACTTTTGATTGGAGGGCACCCACTGTGGCTGGAGATTTCTCAACAATACCAGTATAGGAACCAGTTGTGGTGGATAATATAGGTCGTATAGATCTTGTTATATTTTGTGGCATATTAGGCTAAAAGAAATGAAAAGTACATTTAAAAAAAATAAACACACAAAATCAAAGGTTTACAAAATTCTTCGTTAGTTTGCATTAACTTTCCCTCAATGTTTAATAATAATTTCCCCTAATGATTATATCTATCATATGATTCAAAGTCACATGAATCAAACAGCAAACAACAGTATTCACACCTTTCTAAAATTCAAAATCATTATTCACTTCACTCTTCTTTATATTTCAATATCATGATTCATATTAACATGATTTTAAAATAAAATAGTGTGATTCATATTCACACAATTTTAAAACCAAACACTAATTCGTATTAACTCTATTTCAAAAGAAAACATAGCGACTTGTATTCATGCAATTTTAATTCAGACAATGTAATTCATATTCATGCGATTTCAATTTTTTAAAATTTATTTTAAAGCCTTTTTTTTTAATTAGAAATGTTTCTAAACAAATTTAAATTGAAACTTTGGTTGTTTGTATTATAGGATTAAAATGTAAAATAAAAAATTTGGAGTAGATGATAGAATTTCATGTTTCTACATAAATTCATTATGAAAAAAATTATAAAAAACCAGCATAACTTCACACAATCAAATCTTAATTTAATAATTTTGATTGGAATGAAGCAAAAAAACCCAATTTATGCAATAAATTACAAAAAATTATTTTTCATTCATGCTACAAATATATTTAAACAGAAGTAATTAAAAAATATGACAGAGACACTAGATAATAACGTAGAGTGTCAACTATTTACATATAATTATTTAACTAAATGTTAATTTTTCAATATAATGTTAAAACCATGAACTGTAATACTTAAGGATGATCCAGTCTGGCATCATCAAGTTGTACGGGCTTGGCTAACTCAAAATAGAATAGAAAAAGAGCGGTTGCAAACGTAAACAAATGTCACGCTTCAACAACTAATCACGATTGATAAACCCACACTATGTCACTTGCAGGTATCCAATTTAAAAAAAATCAAGACAAGTTATCACCCATGTAATAATTTTTTTTCTTCAAAAAAACGTTTGTCTGAAAGTGGCTTACAGATATGAGTCTCTGAGTTAGTAGGGTATTTCCAGGAGGTTGAGAGAGTTGAGCAGTTAAGGCACTTGCAGCCATGTTAGTAACAACACTACGAGTAGATGAAGGGGTGAGAGGAGGTCTCAGGTTAGACATCTGAAAAATTATTAAAACATCATTACACAATACAAGTTAAGCATTCATCATGCATCACAAAATATTATACTTAAGACTCTCTACAATTCATGTTTTGTTAAATCTGATAATTTATTCAAACAGAAAACATTGATTTCGTATTTTTTTTATTTTTATTGCATTGCATTGCATTATTATACTCAAATATACATCGGCAGAAGTTCATTTAGGCTCGATCTTTCTGCTATATTAGAATCTATCTCAGGAAAGTTAATTTAGATGCAATTTAGAACAACAGATGGCAGCATTTTACTGAAGGTTTCAAAGGAGATTGGTTTATGTTCAAAGTGGGCAGCATTTGATGCCACAAAATGGCTACCAATTCTTCAAAACACTAAATAGATGCTCTATTTTTTTTTTTATAGAAAATAATCAAATTTATTTTTAATCTTTAGAAAATAATGCACCACTAGAAGCGAACTTTACCACTGCCATGCTGAGTGTCAGTCGCCTCAAGCGAATAGGCAATGGCTACAAAACCTTAAAATTTTTATGCATGCCATATATATCAATTTTTAACTACTATGTATATTTTATTTTGTACTAAACATTTGAATTCTGCAATAGATAAAGTTGACAATTTAAGTACCCAAATTATCAAAATAGCTTGACAAATAAAAGGTTAAGTTGGCAAAATTTGGGGACAGGAAAATATTTGTGTGACTAGTAGACAGGACATTGTGACTTAATTATAAAATACAACATTTAGTATCATTCATACTAACAAAATTTTTCATTTCACAAAATCTAAAGCGTAAAATCTTTTAAAAAACATTTTTCAACCAACATTGCATCACTGCTTAATGTAACAGAAATTTAAAAGTGAGAAATCTTACATGTTTTTTTTTTTCTTTTTCTGTTTATTAATCAAAGTCAATATTTGTGTTCCTGATAGGAAGGACAATTTGACAACTTAGTTATAAGATTTAAGGCAATCAAAATTTATTTTTTTATTACATTGATGCTTTAATTAAAAAAAGCACTGAAAGCATGAATCTTTACCTGTGTAGAAGGCACAATAACAGGCTGCATAGAAGCAGGCAACGGAGGAGGGCGTATTCCTTCAATTTGCATCTCCCCACTCATAAGAGCCTGTCGCACGTGGGGCAAACTCTTCTGCAAAACAAAAAAAAGAGCAGATTAATATGGGTAGCATTACAGTTAAATCCTTTCACATAAAAGTATAATAAAATAGGCACCATGGCATACGGAAAACACTGAAGCTTAACTAATTTAGAAAAATCTCAGGTTTTTCTTCTTTTTTTTTTTAGAGATTTCTACCAAAACTTTTTTAATGACTATACCAATATATGTACACCAAATTCTTGTTGGGCTCTCTAATGTTAAGAGGCAAATAATAGTTTTATCTTATTTCAGCTTTGCTGTCTTTCTACAAAGGATTGTTCAGGGTTTGCTGAAAAGTAGGTTTTTAAGAAAAACACAGCCCTAATGGTTTTTTTCATGAAAAGACCCGATTTTACCCAGACACAAGTTTTTATTTTTAATAAAATTTAAATACTCTTAATGCAAAATTATATATACTGAATATAAGAACAAGAAATAGGATAAACTAAACAATATTGTTCGATAATTATCAAAAGAATTGACAAAAGAAAAGGTTATGAGGATAATTATTTCAGTCTTTTTTTTCTGCCTTCTAAATGTATAATGAATTGCATAATGAAGTTACTGAAATTGTTCTTTGTAAAATAAGAAGCATAATTTGTGACTTAATTATAAAATGCGATTAGCTATAAATTATAAATAAACCTGTAATTTGGTTTAAAAAGAATGAATGGAATTTCAAGAAGCATTGTATATATTCATGGAATGAACTGCACAACTTTTTGTAGCATTTGGTACATTAATTTCTATTTTTAAATGCATGATTAGTTTTCTTCATTGTTAAGCGTTTATTCTTTATTCCAAGTACATAATTTACAATTTTGATAGACATGCAGAAATATTACTTTTAATTGATAATTGTGCATGAATGAACATATCATGAATAATCTATATCTACTATATGTAATTATATTCCATCAATAAATGATTCAAATATATGAAGAAAATTGTTTGCTAATGCTAAGATGCAAAAAAAAAAAATAGTTGGGTAATAAGATGTTTTTTTATTATTTTTTTAAGTGTCATTTATTAAAGCATTGCATTTTCAGGCACCTTGGTGAACCCTGGTTGTTAAGGAATGTTTGTCTAGAAATTTTGCTTGCACAGAAATTTTATTGTTATCTGTATGGTTAACAATATTTGAGTACATTTTCAATTATACATACGAAAATATTCAACACTGCATTGAAAAATTTTTTTAAAAATAAATCTCAACTTTAGAGCAATACTATGCGTCGATTCTTAGCTGTAGTTCATTTACGCAGCACTAGAACCTGCACAATGGGCTATTAGCGACGATCTGGGAAAACATCCCCGAGGATGATCCGAAGAGATGCCATCCCAATTTTGATCCCCTGCAGAGGGTTAGGCCCCTCCGTTTCCGCGGCCTGACAACCTGCAGGCAAAGTCGAGCACTTTACGGTAGAACAGTTTAACGGGGACCCATACTGGACACCCTCGGTCCCTATGCAGACTGATCCAAGTGCTCACCCACCCGCACACAGACCGCAGCCAGTGATGCTTCAGTTCAGTAATCTGCTGGGAACAGTGACTTTACGATCAGTCCACTGCAGGTTTCTTTGAATTAGAATTTTAAAAAAAGGATGAAAAAATTGGTTACCAAGAATAAAAAGACATAAAAAAAGTGTGAAAGAAATGTTACCTTGAGAAAGTGGATTAAATAAGGCTGATGGTTTGAATGCAACTCTTTTTGCAGTTGAGTAGAAAATTCCTCAGGTTCAATAGTGCCATCCTAAAAAATGAATTCATGTTTAGTTATTCTAATGTATCTCAAAATGCATGTTTAAGATAATGAGCGCAGCTAGAAATTTGTGTTTAAGAAAATGAACACAGCATGAAGACAGTGTAGGAATTTAGTGTCTTTTATAACCACTTTATCGGTTAGTGTTATTAAATACAAAGAGATGCCTGAAAAGTAACATCTGTTATATACCTGCTTTCGCCAACCCTGGAGTACAGGACTTAGCCCAATATTGATTATGCTTAGTATTAAAAAACACAATTCTACATGAGATCAATTACTTTGTGTCAATTCAAAGTCAATTACTTGTATCAATTATTTCTTAAACATGCCGCTGATGATATTTCACATTACTGATGAACATTTCACCAACAATCAGTTGACATTGTTAATAAGACTAAATTAAAATTTATACTAATTAGAGTTGGCCAATATGCATTTTGATGTGGATGGAATAAAAGTTTCAGTCTTCAGAAATTTAACAGGATTAAAAATACTCCATGTTTCATAAATTGTTAGTTCTCTAACACTATTAATTTGCTTTGCTTCTTCTACACTTAAGATAAGATTTTTTTAAATACAATCAAAAGTTCCATATCCCTACGACAAGTCTAGAAAATAGGTGTTTAGGTTACCAACCCGTAAAACATGTATAGATTAAAAAAACTAACAAGATAAATTCAATTCCATACAAGCACATATTTTATAGGATATTTGACCTTGCATTAAAGAATGTTTAGCATGATAAAATATACATATAAAATGTCCGAAAATTAAATAAATGATTTAATTAAATTATTAGATTAGGAATGATTAAAAAAATTAAATTTATGAAATTAAAGAAATTTTAAAAGCTAGGAAATAGGTAATGCCTTTTATGGTATCAAAGATATTAAATTCAAACATTTCTTTTTTTAACTAAAAAATTGAAAATAACATTGAATAATATTTCTTGGTTAAGTATAAAAATAATAATTCTAGAAACTTTACTTTGCATGATTAATATGTCTAATATAATGAGTATTATAATATAAAATGACATAATTTCCATTTTGAAGTCAGCTTTCCTATTTTAGGTTTCAATCTTCATAATTAGTTTGAGAAAAATTACTCTCTAAATTATATTATATATATATATTTGTTTGTAACAGTGACAGTAAAAATAAATAAATAAATAAAAAATATATATATATATATATATATATCAATACATTTGTCATGTAATAGATAAAATGAAAGATTTAAACAGGAATGAATACTAACAATCAGATTTTGTATGAGTTTCTTGACGTTGGAGGCAGTTTTTGTTGTTTCGTCACCGGCTAATCTGATGAGTGTGCTCAAAAAATTTTGGCATTTTTTCTTGATAGTGTTTGGAGACATCTGTAAAAAAACATAAATGAATAAAGCATGTTATTCTTTTTCAAAGAGCAACAAAACTTTTTATAACAGCTAAAAAAGCAGCTTTAATGAAAAAAAAAAGTACTAGATTTTCTTTTTATTAATAATTTAAATAGTAGTTTTGTTTTGAATGATAGTGTATTATAAGAAATTTTGCACTGGCAAGAAAAGCCCAAATCTGGTAGTACTTTTTTAAGCCTGAATGCAATCTTTACAAGATAATGACAAATTAATTTTAAGTTATTTATACTTCACTTTGAATAAGAGGGTAAAAACTTCTTCTGAGAATCCAGAATCTAAAGTTTAAATAAATTAAAAAGAAAAAATTACAGGAAAAAAATAGGGAGAAAAAGAAGAGATGCCCATTGCAGGGACGTACGCAAGGGAGGGGTTTAAACACCCCCCTTGAGCTCTGATAAAATGGCAAAAATAAAAATTTTAGTAGAAATTATACGGACTATTATATTTTAAGACTATATATTTTTTATTTGCCTTATGCCTACTTTTTTTCTCATGGTATTTCTCAGAATACTGAAAAAAAATTTACTATAATAGAGTTGTACTTTTGAAACCAAATTCACGAGATACTGTTACGGGCGAGCCCCGATCGCTGGTTTCTTTCTGTCCTGCCAGTCATGATAGTTTTCGAGACTGGCTGGCATTCTCGAGGTCTTTATGCGATGACTCTGGAATTCTAGACGTTCTGTAGTCTTTGAGGCAAATCGAGAATTTTGGACATCTCTGCAGTTTGTCTTTCGGAACTCGTCGCTAAATCTGTTTTGTTTTGTCTAAACAAAAAGTCCATTCAATAGCCGAACCCGTCATCGCTAGTATTTCGACTAGTGAAGAAATCAGTAATACCATTGGAGATACTGTGCTCGTTGAAGTTATTCCTTCCAGCTCGAAACTTTGAGATCGTACCATAGCGGATATTTCTGTGCCAATATATATTTGCTGTTCTTGGATCTTTAGGATGTCAAAACACAAGAATTTTAACAATTTTTAATTATTTTGGAAAAAAAATCACGGCCTAAAATTAGTGAGGGGACAGCATTTAGTACCAGTGTAAGTTTTTCTGTTGAACAGAAATGTGATACTTCCATTGAAGAAAAGGTTTCTAGCATAGCAAAATCTGATGAATGTGAAAGTGACTCTCAAAGTGTTACTTCCCACCCATATGACATTGGACTTTTTTCAGAAGATAACGTTTGGATAAAAGACTAGGATAAAAGGATAAGAGACTGGATATACTAAAAAATGTTTGGGAACCCAATCCAGCATTTGTTTTTCCTGAAAAAGGAAAATTGAAATTTTGGTACAAATGCCTTTATCGTTGGAAATGGCTTGCATATTCAGAGGTTAAGGATGGTGCTTTTTGCAAATTTTGTGTACTTTTCGCCCCAAGTGGTGCCGGTTCTGGCAAGCAAGCTTTAAGTCAACTGTGCGCAATGTAAAATTTGACAACTAGAAAAAAGCAGTAGAGCGATTTTCTGAACACGAAAAATGTCTTTATCACAAAAAATAGATCGAAACAGCTGGAACATTAAACGATATTTTACTTGGAAGGATGAAACCTGTGGATGAACAAGTTAACAGTGCAGCAAGCAGAAGAAAATTAGAAAATAGAAAAAACATTACTTCAATCATTGAAATCATCCTATTTTGTGGAAATCAAGGTCTCGCTCTAAGAGGACATAATGATTCAAAATGAAAGAAAATTAAAACAGCTATGTGCAACCCGCTGGATGGAAAGATACGACTCAGTAACCTCTGTGGTGGAACTTTTCGAGCCTATTGTTGAAACTCTTAAAAAAATATCAGAATGGAAAGATAAGGAATCAACTACTCAAACCAATTCTTTACTGTGCACAGTATCTAATTGCCAGTTCGTAATATCTCTTTTGTGCATTTACAAAGTTTTCACCATAACAATCCATCTTTGTAGATACCTACAAAAAAACAAGCATCGATTTGATAGAGGTAGTGAGTCTTGCAGAAGATGTTATTAAATATCTAAAATTAATGCGTGAAAATGCCACTGAAATATTCAGCTCTTCTTCTCTTATGCAAACAAGCCTTGGATCTCCCATACAAATCCCTAGAATAACGGGAAGACAGAAAAATTACGCTAATTTTCCCATATCGACACCCGAAACATATTTCAGAGTTAGTGTACTTATTCCATTTATAGAAAATTTTATAACACAATTAGACTTAAGATTTGTATCACACCGTGAAAGGATTTTAGTGCCCCTTTCCTGCCGATCCTTTCATTTGCCATCCTTCAAACATAAAAGCTTTTGAAGCACTAGTGGAATTTTACGCTCAAGATTTGGATAAATGTAAAGAAAGCCTTAAGTTTGAACTAAAACTCTGGTATAAAAGATTAAAAAGGATTAGCGAAGACAGAGGTATCATTCCAAAAACTGCGGCGGATGCTCTCGAAATGTGCAATAAAGATATAACACCAAACATTTTAAAACTCCTAGAAATATTGGTCGTTCCACCTGTTTCAACGAGTGCAAACGAAAGATCCTTTTCGACTTTACGCCGTTTAAAGACTTATTTATGAAATTCAACGGGCAAAAATAGAATTAATGAATTGGCGCTCTTAAACATTCATAGAAAATTTACCCCAGTTGTAGAAGACACCTTAAACAAACTTGCAAAAAAAAAAAAAAAAAAAAAAAAAACGTCGTTTGGATATCACTGTATAAATTAAGAAATTTTTAGCATGTTTTGTATACTGGTTTAATTCCCTATTTGTTGGTAAGTTATTTTTTCTTATTTTTTGGTCAAATTCATTGATTTTCAATAGAATATACACATTTATTAATTAGGTAGCTGTTACATTATGAGTAGTTTTTTCTGGCTTGAGTAATTCCTACTTTTTAATAAAAAATAAAATATTTTACCTCTTATTATAAAAAAAAAATGATGTTCTTAAACTTAAAAAATAAAATCAAAATTTAACTAAACAATGTTGTCTAAATAAAAAGTCAAAATTGTCCAGCTGTCTAAATTAGGGAAATAATAGTGCTTTATTACATACTCGAATTTCTTTTAGTAGTATAAAAAAATTATGAACACCCCCATTGAATATAGAAAAATTCAACAAGATCCCTCTGCTTTTTTTTTACAAAAGAGATAAGTTTTAGAATGTACAAGACAGGAAAAAAAAATTGAAAGCATCAAAATCTGCAAGAAATGCAAAAGAAAAAACTAATTATGTCAATAGGGTAATAGAAGGTAGTTTTCATTAAAAATTAATGAGATATGAAATTTCTCCATAAAAAATGTACAACATAGATTTACTTTCAAAAAAAAATTTATATGAAGGAAAATATTTCTTTAGGAACTTTTCTCGTTAGCAGACGTACCAGACGAAAATCTGTCTCAGATCTTGTACTTAAAATGGTTAGCCTAGTAAGAATCAGCGGGGGGTCACAGAAAGGGGAAAACAAACTAATGTATTACATTAAAAAATTGAAGAGGCTTTCAATTCAAATTTTGAAAATAATGACAGAGTTTTTTTTCTTTTTTCCTTCAGAAAATATACCATTAACATTAAATTTCAGTTAACTAAGTAACTAAAACTCATTTTAGTAAACTCTTCATTTAAATATTAAGGTGCTTTTTTTAATGTAATTTTTCATTACAAATATTTCCTCGTTTATAAAACTTAATTAAAAATTAATACAGTAAACATTTATAGTACAAATTTAATAATACATATATTAATTTTAAAAAAATGGTTATAACGCTATTAAGTCTTATATAATATCTTAATCTTCATATAAAAAATTTTTTTGTCAGGGAATTTGTTTTATTTTTTGTTTGCTAGGGAATTTCTATATTTTTGATGAAAAAGGAAAGAGAGTTAGGGAAATGGCACAAAAATTATAGTATCTAGAAATTTCTATGAAAAAATTAGGAGAGTAATCAAGAATTGTAAATTCAAAAATATCTCAAGAAACTTTTTCTTTAAGACTGAAACACAAAAATATGAATCATTGTGGAATAATCTGAAAAATCTGTAACATACATGAGTCAATTAAGGAACAACTAAGCAAAGCTGAAAATAAAAACTGTATTGTGTGAATATTTATTGCACACATTATAGTAATGATATGATACATTAATATAGAAATTAAGGTATGATGCAATCAAATTTTTTAACAAAATGTTTAGCCTAAGACATACAATACTTCAATGAACACAAAAAACTTAAGCATGTGTAGCAAAAGCATGAAGAAGCAATAGGGCACAAACTGATTCACAACAAAGACAGTCTCGACAGAAAGAATTAAAATGGGCTCCATTCCTTGCTAACAAAAACCGTATCACAGAATGCACTTTACAGTTGCGGGATCAGTATTAGACATTTTGAACACTTAACAAATATATAACTATAGTCAGGGTGTTTAGCCAAATCTTGCAAAAAACAAAAAAAAAAAAAAAAAAAAAAAAACATTATTTTTAAGCACTATATACATTAATAAAATACAAAATAATTCTCAAGGAGTTTTCATGATCACGATAAAATAACTAGTTTCTGGCAAAGAACTCTTTTCTTTATTATATTAGTCAACATAAAAAGATAGTGATTTTTTGGTTCGATTTTAGAGAGCGGAAAATGAAATCCTGAAATTGAAAATATCTTGCACAATGCAGCAGAGTTGCACATGACAGTGCAAGAATCTAACCAAACCCAGCTCAGTCTACGGACCCACAAGTATTCCATCAAACACGTCAAATGGTTTGTGCGTTCATACGCTACGGCAGTATGCAGAAATGTATTGTGTTTGAATGAAATGTGAAAATGTTGAACAATGTGAAAACCACGCTTATAATCTGTGGCAAAAATTGGCATTATAAAAAAAATATATATATATCATTTTTGAAAAGGGAAAATTAAAAACTTTTTAAAAACACCCAATAAAAAAGCACCTTTAAGGGCTTTTAACAAAAATAAGCATCATTAAGCACTTTTTAAAAATGCTATGCACCATGTATAACATGTAAACAGAACATAATCTGACTGTAATGGAGTCAGGACACAGACTATCAGTCAGAGACACGTGCGCACATGCACTGATCTATGTCACAACCGCTGCGGTGGCAATAGAGCAAAATAGAGCTTACCTCTCAGGACAGGCCTTTTAGGATCAACCCACAACAATCTGAATCTAATAGGGTCTACTTAAAACTTAACTGTGTCGGAATTTTGACTTACTGTTAGTTTCACTTTTTAGTTTTAATATATTTTAATAGTATTTCCATATTTTCACGCTTACTCATTTTTCTTATTCTTTATTCAGAATTTTAAAAAAAATCACATTTGATAATATAATCACATTACGATGCTTCATTTATTATGTACATTAAAATTATTTTTCCCTGTACAAGTGCTGAGAGCTCACAGTCTATCTCAAGCAAAATACAGCAAACACAAGGCATAGAAGAAAAAAAATAATTTTATTTCAATCATAGATTATTTTTTTTACAGAAATTTAGAAACATTAAAAAAAAAAAAAAAAACATTTTTCTATGACATATTAGAAGTAAAGAGACAGGACACATAGGCAAGGTTATCCTGCGTAAGACAGATTGCATTATTAATGTGATATGTAAAATCGGCTTTTAATAGGCTACTTTTAAAACGTACCATTTTAATTTAAAAAATTATCGAGCAGGGAGAAAAAATCATTTTTAAAAGATGAACTTCAAAGGGCAAAAAGAAAATATTCATAAAATATTTATTAATATGGATTAACTACTAATTATGCTTTCAAAACTTGAATAAAAATAATGTTAAAATAGATTGAGGCCTTTAACAAGATATTCGGGAGGAGAGCAAGTTATAAAGACTTTCAAAGACTGATAAAGCATTCAAAACAAAAACATCCATGATGGATGCCACAGGATTTGAGCAACAATTACATTATTCGCACCATTCTTTGAAGCCAACAAAAAGCTTTGTGACAGTTCAAAGAAAGCAATTTAAAGCAGCTAGGGAAGGGAGGGGACAGTGAAAGCAGTGATAACAAGAGGCACTGCCACAAACCAACAAACACACCCAAAATAGGAGAGCACATAGAGATGGAGTCAAAGTGGTATGTGCAGGTAGTTTTTTTTGTTGTTTGTTTGTTTTGTTTTTTGTTGTTCCAATCATTTAATAACTTACCCTATAAGCATCGTAGTGGTCACGATTGTAGCCAGAATAACAGAAATCCTTTCAAAAACAAAAATTAATGAAACAAAGGACTATTTGATACGTCACAATCGATAAAACCAATTATTACAAAGATATGCACATTTAAGTAAATAGAACAATAAATTAAGTAACAGTTTAAATATTTTCTACCAGTTTAACTTCTTTTTTAAGAAGAAAATTAGGATAGTTCAAGGTTATGGACTACATTTGAGAAGTTGATCAATCATTGTACATTATCCATAATTTTTATCAGGGGAAATACTAGAATTTAAAAAAGCACTCCTCAAATATTCTGGTGTCAGTCAAATGGGTCATGGATCATTTTGTACTGACCAGATTTACTACTCAGACAAGCTAGTACACGTCTACTTGAACCAAGGTAGGCTTCAAGTTGTTACAGGGTGAAAATCCCTAAGTCTTTAACAATGATAGATCAATACTTTAACCACAGTGCCTTTATAAATAATGTAAGATTTACAAAGACAAAAAGACGTGCCAAGAAGCATAATTTGATTCAGGGCATGAATAGAAAAAAAAAAAATGTAGTTTCCTAACAGAAAGCTAAACTTTATATAAGCGAGAAATTTATAAAAAGTAATTTCTTTCTTTAAGTTTCAAAAATTGTAATTTGGGTTATTTAATGCTCACCAAAGTTTTAGGAATCATACAAAAACTATGACAGAGTTCCCACTCAATTTCAGAAAAAAAATTCCCCGATTTTTCCAGATATATCAGGTAAATTTAATGAAAATCTGTACCATATTTAATCTATACCATGTAACTTTTCATCAAAAAAAATTTTTTTTCATTAATCATTTCAAATATTAGATTTTGTGAGCAAAAACATATAATAGAATGAGAATGGAAACATGAATAAGTTTCACTAAAAAGTAGAATTTTATAAAATAATTGTAGTAGATGTTAGAATCATTTAACTCGAATCTCGATACCTGACAATCGGTTCTTTTCCAGGTATTTTGTAAAAAATTGCAACTTCCCTGTTCTCCCCGACTCCTGGGAGCCTTGCTATGAATGCAGTTGGCATATGAACTGTTTGTGTACAAAATTTGAATTTCATATAAAAATTTTTGATTATTATTTTATTGTGCAAGACATGATATAAGACAGTCAATGAACATTTCAAATAATTTTTGAAAATGATTATATATTACCCTTCATTTTATATGTATGTTTATTTTTTAAAACAAAAATGTTTTATAAAATTTTTTAACTTACTTTAAATGAAAGGAAATATTTAATTCAATTAAAAAAAAAAATTATGAAACAAACATTTTACGTTAACGGAAGATAGATAACTCAAAAGAATCATCGACCGTATGAGACTAATAACTTTTTTGATTTAATTGTTTGTAAAATTTTAATAAAAACTTACAACACTATTCTCTTAAAGACTTGAGAAAAAACAAAACAAACTTTAATAGAAAGTTCAGTTTCACCAGTACGTGTAGTTTAAAATTTAAAAGTGATGTTTTAAGTAGTTCAGCAAATACAGAGTGACCAAGCAAATTTCTTTTAAATATATAATCTTTGTTTTAAATTAATCTGTTCAATGAGTAAAACAATGAAGATGGAAACTACTAAATGCTAAAGAGTCAAAATTATCAAGCAGACAGACCTAAAGACAATTTCATAATACAAACTAAGCTTACAAATAAACACAAATATTCTCACACTAAATTAGCTAAACATTTTTATAAACTCATAAGACCGGTAGCAGAATTTATGGTGTAAATCTGCAGTGCCATTTTCATAAAACGAAATTTGTCTGTGACGTAAGTGTAGTAAGACAGATTTCCATTCGAAAAATTCTCCTGATTTAACATGCATGAAGTAACGAGTATACAATAAACAGCAAAACTTGGAAATCAACAGTATTTAACAATAGTTAAACTAGTTTAAATAGAATTTAAATTTTATAAAATGCTGTTTAACTAAGAAAATTATTATTATTATTATTATTTTTAAAGTTTGTTTTAAGGTGCTCAGTAAAATCAATGTTACATTTTTGATAATTCTAAGTTTAGAAGTGTTTTAAACATAGTGTTTAAAAATAAATAGACACATTAAGCACAATATCATAAAAAGATATTAAAAAAAGAATAAAAAACTTGAAAGTTGATAATAAAGAAATAAAAACTTTTTGTCAAAGGGCAAAATTAAACTACAGTGCTGGAGGTTTCCTGCTACCAGGCTCATAAGAAAATAATAAAAATTTACATAAATACAAAAATCTGTTTACAATTTGAAAGTATTTTACATTTTAATTCAAATAAAGGAATAAATAAATTAAATAATATTAAAAAGGAGTCCACAAATAAAAAAATTATTTTGGACATTATTAAGAAAAAAAAAAGAAAAGAAAAAAACCAGAGAGATGAAAAATTACGATATAAATTGTTCCATCTCCCCATGCCCTCCCAAAGAAAATGTATTTTAAAAATTGAGAAGCAAAACTTAAATATAAATGAAAGCAAAATATATACTTACTGCCCCAGCTGATTGAGTATTTGCTGAAGTAGTTCGAGAAACACTGGTTGTTGTTTGTTGTACAACAGTACTCACTACAGACTAAAATATAATGTAAAGACAACCTTAACAATTTTCTAAACTTCATTTTGACTTGATGTATAAATAATTTTAATTATTATAAAAGTAAATCCATTCATTGGATAATTCTATAGGAAAAAAAATCATTATTTTAATAACAGGTAGTTTTAACTATATATATATATATATATATATATATATATATATATATATATATATATATATATATATATAAATACAGTAGTACCTCGATTGTTTCTCAAGAGACAATCATTTTAAATGATAGATACAGGAAAACGATAAATGCAGGTAAAAAAAAATAAAAAATACTGACTGGAAAAAGCAGTCACACTTTTACTTCAAAATGCACTTGAAAACTAGCAAATTTATAATGAGGATAAAAGTTTTTTAATTTTTAATTGAAAAATGATGCAAAAAGATTTAAAATATATAAAAATATTAGTTTGATCATTTTTCATTCACAATGCAAATAAATGTTTGAAATTTGTAAATTAGTGATCTGATTATTGTAATTTAGTGTAAACACAAAAAGTTCTAAAATATTTGTACTGGTTGTGGTTCCATTTCACCATCCTTATATTATTTTGCACTTTCTCAGTTTCTGCAATTACGACATTCACACCTAAAGTTTCAATATTTTCATTAACTGATGCATCAAATATGATGTTGGAGGCAATTGAAACACGTACCATACTCTTTTTCTGCATTATTCACATCACGATTTACCGCTTTTCTTTAACAACAACAAAAAAGAAATAACTAGAATTTATTTTAAATATCGGAATAATTCTTCAACAATTTACACGGGAATTTGCTAGTTTCTATAACAATCTAAACAAGCATTAATAACATTATAAGTATCGCATTTATGATGGGCAAGCGACACACACAGGAAAATGAAAGACACGGAAACGATGAATCGAGGTTCAACTGTAATGACTACAATTAGCATAATATATTAATTGTAGAATCAATTGCACACAACAAAATAAACTAATATATAAAGAAAAACAGACATAGGGTGAGAATTTATTGGAAACTATAGTAAATTAAAGTAAGAGAAACAAGACTACTGAAAAACAAAACGCATGATCGATAAATTGCTAAACATCATGAAACAGTCAGTCTGTGCAAAGTATATATATATATATATATACATAAAATAATAGTTTAAAATTAAATGCTAATACATAAAAGTGGAATGAGAATATTTCTTTTAATAAGATTCTCTTATACTATTAATTTTTCCTTATAAAACACCAAACAATTAAAACTATTGAATAGAAAAGGTTGAACACGAGTTGAACTTCAGAATTGTAATAGCTATCACTGTTGGTGCTTGCTTTACTTCGGCTTTCAACCAAGTTGAACTATTGATGATGTTCATCTGAACAGGTAGATTAAAATGTTTGAGAGAAAAAAAAAAGAAAAAAAGGAAAGTCTCAGCAGTACTTTTAATGGATTTTTATTTTAGAAAAAAAAGGTGATCTGGCGCTGATCACCTTTTATGCTGAGTAGTCCAAAAAAGCAACTGAAAAATGAAGAATTTTTTTACTTCCTTTTTTTGGCTTGGTTTTCAAATTTTGGATTTAAAAAAAATTTACAAAAAAAAAAAAAAAAAGGTGTATTGTTAGTTTGTACATAGACCAGCTAATATTAGATAATATACAGTAAATCAATTTGAAAACCAGAATAAAAAATACATTTTCATGTCAACCTAAAAATGCATCCAATGATATTTACCGGACTTTTAGAAAGTGCTTGTGATGCAACTGTCATCTGAGGAGTTAAAGTTCTAACAATAGTACCAGACCCAGTCTGCAATTTTTAAACAAAATAATTAGAAAAGAATTTTCAAATATTAATAAATGAATATAAAAATGAGTATTTGGTGGACAGAAAAATCACAGTATTTTGACAAGGTTCATTCTAGAAGTTAGCAGGATTTTTAAATAAGATTAATAATTAAATTATCTACCAATAAAGAATATCAGGCTTTGCATGCCCTCATTATGTACTCCAATATATTTGTGTTGATTTCTACGTAAATCCTTGTCTTTCCAGTCATTCTGATGGGATATTTTTAATATGGTGTTATTGCAAAATGTAAATTTAGAGCTTGAACTGTTTGCCACAATTTCATAATGTTTTCTGACTTTTTTTTTCTTTAACAATAATTACAATTATTTATTGTTTTCAGCCATTTACAAAGAGTTTTTTTATTTATTTATTTTAATCTGAATATTTTAAATATATAATTAGGCTGAATAGTTTTAAAATCACTTATTTAAGTAATAAATTTTAATATGCTCAATTTGTGATTTCATGTGAATCTAAAAATTTAAAAAAAAAAATCTTTTTTCCACAGATATAGCCATGGACTTGGAAACGGTTTTTAAAACATGAATGATTTTAATAGTGTGAATTTATTGCAAGTTACATTTTATTTCAGCTTGAACTGTTTTTAATTGCAAATTACAAATCCTTAAAAAAAAAAAAAAAAAAAAAAAAAAAAAAAAAAAAAAAATTAAGAATCTGAATAGTGTGAATCTTAATAACTAGCTCCTTTTCCTAAAGGGCACCCTTTTCCATTTTCAGCACTCTGCATCCATTAAAGGTCTACAATGAACCTTGATGGTCAAATAAGTAAAATACCAAAAGGGTGTCTAAAAAAATAAATCAAAACAAACCTGTAATGTTTTAACACCTGCAGATGAAACAGGAACAGATACTACTTGCTGATGTGACAGAGTTCTAATCACAGGCCCCTAAAAAAATAACATTTTTATTAATTAATGTTCTGCAATTTATTTTTTATTGGATAATTGTATCAAGATCTTTTTTGTTAAAAATATATACTGTCAAAAACTTCAGATATAGCATCTTTTTTTGTAATTGTATAAAAATCCTAAAATTCTCAATTTTATTGATGATAAACAATTACAAATCTTTAAATAGGTTTCTCTTACATGTGGTGGTACTACTATTTCCCAATGATATAGATTTGTATTTCCCAATGTTTATTGGCAACAACTGATAACTATTTTGTGACCATTTAATTATTAAATGACAGATATTCTGTAATGGAAAGAAATTGAGAAAGCTAATAAAATTTTAGGGATATTGTCATATTTGTGCACTCCAAGACACGCGTGAATTATACGCTAATGACAACCATGTCTAATTATAATTTTTGTGAAAACCATGTTAATAAAAAGTAGTAGAAAATGAAAGTAATCCTTTATTTTAATAACATTTATAAATTACGGTAATAGAAGTCTAGAATAAATTTGATTTTTTGGTGATTAAATAATTAAACCAATAATGAAAAAATTCAAACAATTTTATATTAGGGAGAAATTTTCTTTTTTACTGATTTTTAAAAGCAACTATTTAACAAAAAATTACATACTTTTGAAATACTAAATTAAAGAATTATCCATTAGATCTAACAGACTCTTCAGTTAATAGCAGAATCATATTTCCATCCTACAAAATTTTAGATAATTTTTTGCTTGGCTGTTGATGTTGCATCCCTTTATGACAGAAAAAGTACCATGGTGACATTTTCTTTCATGAGTGATCTTCCTGTATTTTATTCCGATTATAACAAGTAGAAATCGACTTGATACTTCAATCAGTTGACAGACTATGATCTCATTTGCAATGAACAGCAAAAAAAAAATCTATTCGTGCAAAAATTTCATTATTTTTACGTAAACAAAAATACATTTAAACACAATAAAATATACATATTTGAAATTTATAGGTTTTTTTTTTTTTTAAACAGATTAGACCTTACTGAAAATATAACTCATACCTTAGACCTTACTGAAAATATAACTCATACCTAATATAACGAGATATCATACTACACATGGTAAAAATACCATACTGTAGTGATCCAGATAAATTTTAACAATTAAATTTCCTTTAAATAAGAGGAGATTTATACCGCCAATGTCTGCAACCGGTATGTAGTGTTGGGAGAATTAGCTGATCCTGCTGGTAAACCAGGAGGCCCAGCGGCGACATTAAATACATGATACTGGCTACCATCAGCTCGAACAACAATAGCACTTCTCATACCAGGTGGTAAAGCAATGGCACCCTAAATAAAAAATTAAAGATTAGAAAACAAACTCAGGCTATATGTTAAAAATTTACAAACTAACGAACCACTAATAAATATATGATTCATCATCAAAATATAATATATCATAATGTTCATATAAATTTATTGAACATACAAATGGTGGACAGAAAGTTTTATAAAAACAAAATTACAAAATAAGATTTTTAAAGGGCTTATAGTTTTTTAAAATTTCCATAGACACATAACTGAATTTTAAATAAACTCACCTAAAATCTGAAGAAAATCACTTAAAAAAAAAAATTGACGCAAAATGCCTAACATCAAACACTAGAATTGAATTCTTTATATTATGCATATATACTAACAGAGATATAAATCTTTACTATTCTTAAATACAATTATTTTTTAATATTGATTTTATTATTTAAAATATTATCTAGGTACAAAAGAAAACAAATAAAATTTTCTAGATCCATAATTCAGTATTTATTTTTACATGATGATCTTTCTTATTTTTTTGATTTTAGTAAATTTTTCATAATTTAACAGTTATTTTGCATAATTCTCAGTTTTTATACATACTGTAGAGTTCTAATTGAAGATAAGATACTAAAACCAAATGCCTAAAAAACACTTGCTTTGATTAATGTTAATAGTTTAATGTTGCATCTTCATATAAAAGCAATCTAAATTTTAACACTTATTTACAGCTAAATATCACACACAGTTAGTTGAATAGTTATTTAATTATTCACAATTAAAATATTTTAATACATAGCAATGTGGACATTTCCAGACAAGTTTGGAAGAAAAAAACAAAGGGTTAAATAATACTTTACGTCCTAAGCTATTATAAAATATAATCATGAAAACTAACTATCAATTGATTTTTTTAACAAACAATTAAAAAAATATCAATTTTCCATTCATAAACTTGCTAACATGATAAAGGAAAAAATTATTGATGATTTTGAATATGAATATGCTTAACCTCACTTACTTAACACTTAAAATTCTTGTAAAAGAGAGTTCTCCTTTCTCCGTATAAATGAAAATATCCTTTATCAATATTTAGTGTCATTAATTAGCATTGTTCAATTTACAATATTTGCATTAATTTACTTAATAAAATGATCATGTATTTTTATTTATTCTTTTTTTTTTTTTTTTTTTTTTTTCAATTGAGTAAATGCACAAATTTGAATTTTTAACTTAAAGGATAGCATGAAAAATGTAAAGTAATTTATAATTTAAATTAAAAAAATATTTGGAAATAATGTAATGATGATAAAAACTAAAAATGTCAATTGGGCTGCAGACATCTATACAATAAAATAGTGAAGTAAAGGTGTGTTTTAATACTAATGATTTAATAATAAATTAGAGTAAACTACCTTTTGAGATTAATTTTAACACATTGAAGCTTTAAGTATAGCATTGCTTATAAATATGCAGTATTATGTAGCATATGAATTTTGAATATTTTTGAATTCTGTCCTTTTATATAAGAATGATATTTGGAAAATATTAGAATTATTACTAAGAACATACTTCATACATAAAATAAAAATGGGTTTATACTGATGACGGAGCAAAAAAAAAAAAGAAACTGAAAAATAAAATTCAGAAAAGCACCTTATTTCTATTTATGTTTTACCATTACATGGAACAAGCATAATGTTATAAAACCAAGAATTTTTTATCTGAACATATGCTGTAATTGCATTTTTTCGAAATAATTTAAAAAACTATCTGAACATGTCTGCTTACAAGAATAGAGAACCAAGTTTCTGAGTCAAAATTTATTTTAAGAAATTTTAAAAGATTTGTCATTTTCCTGTTTTCTTGAAATCATTTATAACAAACTATATAATTTTGACCGAGTCATTTTAAGACATAGGGCAGGGTTTCTTAAAACCCTGTTGTTTTTAACAGAAAGTAAAAGTGTTAGGCGTAAATATTGAATTAAAGTCATGTTAAATTGTCATTCTTCTGGCTTAGGAATGCCAGGACAATGACACAGTTACCAGGAAAATGGGGGGAAAAAAAAAAACAAAAAAAAAATCTGATTTTTAAACAGTGTAATGTAAAGAGAGGAAGCAAATAATACCTATTTATGTAAGATTGTAATATGCTTGCACGTTATTTAAGTTATTTATTTATTTAATGATTGATTACGATACACAGTTTTATTCTGTACACAGCAACAACAAATACAATTTTGATTCCTTCTACAGTAGATAGTGAAAGAGAGAAAAAATACTACTAACTACAGGACAAACTAGAAAATAAATGCTTTTTTTCCTGGAATATAAGATCTAAGAGTTTATGTACACTACATACAGATGAAAGATCATTTTCAAATAGAAAAAAAAAATATATATAAAGGATATCAGAGTTTTCTAAGAGTTTATGTACCCTACATACAGATGAAAGAGCATTTTCAGATAGAAAAGAAAAAAAAAAAAAAAAAAAAAAAAAAAAAAAAACTTGTTGAGACAGAGCTAAAGCATTTAGAATACTAGAAACACCAATTAAACTGATAAATGCAAAAAGATCAACAGCGATATTACAAGTTGAAAAACAATATTTCAAACAAGAACAAGGAAGATACTCCTAGGAAAAAGAATGAAAAAAAAATTATTGGAGGTTTCAGGATTACACATCAGATAAAACAGAGAGTACTATTTGCAGAAACATTATCTTCTCAATTAGAGGAAAATTATAAGAAAATGAAAACTCACAAACAAAAACAGTTATTTGATAAAATTGTAAGAGGCAAAATTTAAAATAAATACCAAATTGCTGAAAGAGAGAGTAGTATGTTTCTGAAGCACAAAGCTTACTTAGCTAATCAGATAAGGTCAAATTTAATTTCTGAAAGAAAAATGAATTCAAAGGGTTTCAAAATTGAAGATGGTGTAAAGAATATTTCGGAGAAAGAGGAAAGTTTTCGCCCATGAAAAAAAGAAACAGTCAGTGTTAACAAGATTAAGAAACAAAAAAGGCTGTTGAGTAGTTCTTTAAAATCCTAAATTCGGCAATTTAACAAAGAACATACATACACAATAAGTTACAGTACTTTTTGCAGATACAAGCCATGCTGGATTGTGCAGCCTAATATTGATGCCCATAATACATGCTTATGCATTTGAATATAAAAATGTTATTTTATTAGTAAAGAAATTTCATTATGTTAAAGTAATAAAAGAAAATTGTGATGAAATATTTCACACTATGTGCTGCTCAATTACAACAAAAGATTGTTTTTCGAGAAAATTCAAAAAATTTGAAAGTCAAAAATTATAGTTTAATATCAATTCTGACGAAATAATATTGTATTAAAAACGCAATAGAAAATCAGCAGAAAAGTCCACAAGTTCATTTGCAACTCTATCAGAATCTATGATATGACTCATGTGCTGCATATAAGAAATGTTCCACAAAGAGAAAATACATTTTGGAGTGTCAACACAACATAGAAATAAATTTTATTTTTTTTTCCGCCTGATGTATCACCTGTACAGTCCGCAAAAAAAAAAAGATATCTTCCTGAGTAACTTTTGTTCTAATGATTGGATTTTCACGAACTAAGTGTCAATCTTAATGGTTCCAGGCGATGACCTCAAATATGCTAATTAATTAGCGCTAACTATTAATTAAGTTACGAAATCAGACACGAAAACGTACTTTCTCTGAATAAACACATTTTTTTTACATATTTGGAATCCAGATACTTGAATAAGGGGGGTAGACAAAATTTTAAAAAAAAGTGGGTGGTAAATAGGGTAGCAATAAAGGTTTATATATTTGGCGATAGTCCAGAAAATCGCCAAAAAAAGTTGCCAGCGCAAATGAATTTTTTAAGATAACCCTTTGACTAATTCAAAAGAAGAATGCCTAATTTTACTAGGTTGCTAAGCAACCAAGCTCTGATTGTAAAAACAATTGAAATAATATTTCTGCGATTGCTCGGAGAGGTTTAATTAATAGTTAATAAAAAATATCTCGAAGTCTCTAGGCAAAAGACAATTTTTATGTTGATTTCTGTCCAAAAAGCAAAATTTCTTTTATTTTAATTTCCTTTGAAAAATTTTTTGAATCGATTTATAAATTATTTATGATTTTCTAAGTTTTTAGAATTTAAATACGTGAAGTTTTTATCTTATATTATTTAGATTATGTTGTTTTTGCTATATTCATTTGAGGATTTCATACTAAAATCAAATTAACATAACTTATTATGGCTATATACAAAATTTTAGGGATAATCATTTTTACAGCTTTTATCGAGTCTTCTAGGCAAGAAAGTTTGAAAGAAAAAAAAGTGCTTGAAAAATAAAATGTATAGTAATTCTAATGCACATTCACAAGTTTTTCTATAATTTACGATATTTCTTTTTTCTATAACTCAAGGAATTGCTGAATGTTTAGTGGTACTTTAAAAACATTGAAATATGTTATGTTTAAGAATAAGAAATTGAAATAATATGTTGCATATAGTATTATTCATTGTTTCAAAAATCGCTTCATTCTGCTAGATATTTAGATTACAAGGTTTTCTTTGGATAAAGATGATTAGCAAATAGCATCGTCATGCTTCGATACATTCAGAAACTTACATTCGAAAATTCACCATAAAATATCGCACCACATATTCTCCAATTACGATTAGCTACATTTACCACTAAATACTGCTCCAGGGTTGGAGTTTTTGCCGGTAAAAAGTTTTTTTTTGCCAGGACAGTGTCAAAAACCTGGTAAAAACCAAATTATTTAAATTGCTGATTTAAATATTATTACAAAATACTTGAAGCAAATTTAAAACAAACATAAGGAATAATAATTTTGATACATTACATGAAAAAATTATTTTTAAACTATTATAATAATTAATGTAAGGGTAATAATTTTTTAAAGGATTGAAAGTTTTTGACCTCTTTTCATTTTAGAATCCTTTAATAAATATTTTTTTAACAAATTGTATATTTTTTTTACTTCTTCATAATAACTTTTGATATGTATTCAGGGGTCTGTCCAGGCCGAATTTACTACCATTTAGCGGTACCTTCACAAATTCAACTTTAGGAATAACGGTAGTTTCACAAATTCAATTTTAGGAAAAACGGTAGTTCCCCAAAACACTTTCTTAAAATTTTATTTTTGTATTCCTTAAGAAACGATAAATCCATATTTTTGTGTTGATTTTTAAATGTGATTTTTAATTTTTCACAAATTATGTCTAAATTTTCACAAAATAGGTACCTTTCAGAAAAACCTAGGCAGACCCCTGGTATTATTTTACATATCACTCGTACACAAAATTTAAGAGAGAAATAAGAAAGCTAAGATGGATGTTTTATTAGATAGATTTTGATAATCACCTAATTTCTCAATATTACTTCAAAATGCAAACAAAACCACACAATTTAAATTCTTGTGAAATTTCCAGTGAATTTTGGGAATTAATGTCTCATTTACACTCATGTCCTTCTAGTAGTACTGCCATTGAAAGAGTGTTTTTGAATTTTTCATTTGTACATTCTAAATTTCGGAATAAGTTGACTCTAAATAATGTTTCAATACTAGTGTTCTGTAATGCTATGTTGAGACAGCACAAATTGTATTGTGATGATTAATAAAGTATTGAATTTGGGCCAATTTAAAATATTGCATTGATACTTGTATATTTTAATTAACTACACATGTTGATAGATATTTTATGCTTTAAATTATAGTTATATTAATTTAAAATAAGTTCATTTCACTGGAAATTTCGTAAATTTTTTTTAATTATATATATTTTAATTTTAGGAATAATTTTGTATCAAAAATGTGTTTTTGTCCTCTCAATTTGGAGAAATTTTTTTTTTGACACTTTGCTTGGCAAAAACCTGTTTTTGCCAGGACAGTTTTTACCATGGTTTTTTCCACCTGCGGCAAAATCTTGCCAACCCTGACTGCTACTATGATTATTTTTGCTTTCTTATATATATCTGATATGATACTCTTTTTTTAAACAGAGCTCGTAAGGTCCTTAAGATACTGAAATGGGGGCACAAAAACTTAAAAGATAAAATATTTAATTTTATCAACTCAAAATATCTGGTCTCAAAATTTTAATTTTGAAGTAAAATACAGCTTTTACAATATTGATGCTCGTACGTTTTTAAAAACCACATAAATCCTGTTAAAATTGGAAAATGCATATGTTTACTTTAACGAGTGTAAAATCCTTATCAAAATAATGATCAAGACACAAATGTAAAACAGAATAATTGATGATAAAAACTCAACTGGCTTCAAAAAATATGAAGAAGGAAGTAAAAGTCGACATGTTTCGAGCTTTCAAATATAATCGCGCATTTTCAAAACTTGTCAAGCTTGAATAACTTGTGACTTTTATTATTGGACGCTTAAGACATGTCTATTTTTATTATCATCTATAATTTTTTAAATCAATGAAGTTTTTATATTTTTGATTCAGTTTCTTGGGATTATCTATTTATTTACACAACATATTAAATTATTTCACTCGATATTTAATTAAATTTTACTTAAGTTATAGGCACAGGTTCTTAAGATTGAAAAAATAATAATTCACAACTTTGTAAAAAAATCACTGTAGTAAAATTTTTTTTTTTTTTTTTCTTTTTGCTGCAAGCCTTAACATTTTAATTTAAGGACACAAAAAAATTCTGTTTACAATTGAAATTTCAAAAGTCGAATGTGAAAATGGAATGTCCCCAAGCACCAGGAATCAAAATTAAATAGTTACAAGGACAACTATTTCAAAAAAGTTAGCGTTTCAGCCCTACTCGAAGTTGTTTGAAAAGCTATTTTTTATATATCGATTCCAAAGTTTATTCTACATATACTTTAGGGTATACTTACGGAGTATTTTGATAGTTTATTTTTACACCCTTATTTGCGGAAAATTATTAAATAATTTGCTTAAAATGATTTATTCAAGCTACATGACTTAATGCATTTATAGTATAATAGTAAACGGGGCTTCCATTGCATATCCTTAACCTTGATACCGCTATCATTAAATAAATGGAATAAGCTTAGATAAATATTAAAAGTTAATTTTTTCCTCATTTTAATTTTCCAGGAAATATGTTTCGATCAAACAGATTTCATTCTGGAAATAGCGAAATTATTGAGTAGGTCCCTTGGAACAATATCATTCTTATCCTCTTTTGACGAAATATAGGAAAAATTGGTTTTCACAGTTTCTGTAAAACGTATATTAGCCTTCTAGCCACACTTTTAAAATTTTTTATTTTTAATCAAAATAAGTTTGGAAATTGAGCATTTTTTAAAAATCAGACAATTCTAAAATTCGCACGGCTTCGTAATTTTCTAACAAATTGCAATTGTTAGTATTTCCTGCTTAACAAAATAAGGCATTTTTCCTGATAACAAATTATACTACTACAATAATATCTTGGGAATCATGCTAAAGTAAAATATTAAACAAAGTAGTTAAGTATATTATCCAGAAAAAAATCTACATGGAATTATAAAGAAAGAGTAAAAGATAGAATGAAATAATTAGTGAATCACGTGTGGTCAGATAATTAAAAATTTAATTTCACAACTAAGATGTTAGGACGACATTTAAGATACTGAGATATTTTAAGACGCTTAAAAAGTTTGGCTACGTATTAGACGGCTCTCCATGTGCGGTATCTTTATACTCTTTGTAGTGACTTATAAAACATCACTATTTTAGATAATCTATGTTGAAGTTACAAGAAACAAAAAAGACAATCAATGATTTATATTCTTTGTTTGAAAAAAGTAGTATGCTTAGTAAAGAATCAGCTGTTTTGCATTAAATAAATTTAAACAGCGGAATGTTTTTAATTTATTAACAAGGTCTTAATCTTTGCTAGCAGACAATAATTCCTTCTAAAAAAAACTTGATTATAATTTAAAAAGGAACTTTACTTTAAAGAAAACTTAAATTAAAGTACTAAAAAAATTGATTAGTATATTAATGAAGAAATAATAAATGTAGTAGGATAAAGAATAAAATATTTAAAAATGTTAAAATTTAATTAAATAGTTAGTAAAATAGTTCTGCGAAACACTTCCGGACAGGTGATTAAAAAATTACTTTTAAGATAAAGATGATGTATAAGATATTGAGAAAGTTGCGATGATGTGATATATGCTTACATATGTTTACTACGTATTTTTATTAATATTTATAAAAAATATACTCAAGAAACTAATAAATATTTTATTCCAAATCTATTTATATGCATGCATATTATTGTAATTGTATCAGTTATTGAGAAAAAAAAACTAAAAAAAAATAATAATAATAATCACATTAAATAAGCACAATCAGGTGTATAATCATATTCTATCAGAAGCATGCTTTTATAAAACTCGACATTCGTTGAATAAAGTGTTTTTTATTCAATAAAATGTTTTATTCAAATTTCTTTACTGATTTCAAATAGATTTTTAGAGGACTAAAAAAGAAACATCGTATTTTATAGTTTAAAAAAAAAAAGAAAAAGATAAGCAAACAATTATTAGCGAAAAAAATATGAATGAAATTTTACACTATGTGCGCTAAGTCAAGATCGTCGTAAGTTTATCACATTTTAATATTAATCGCCCCAATTAATTATTTCTTCATTGTTGCCAAATTATTTTTTTTAAAATATTTAATTTTAATTTCTCTCATCTTTTAATAAATCAAAACAGTTGAAACTTTAGATTTTTCAATTGAAAAATATGTAGATTAATATGGTATAAAAAAATCAATACCTTATAATTCAACATTTTTTTATCCTCACTTTAATTAAATAATGAAAAATAATTATAATTTTTTTTTTCCATGAAATTATCTTTGGGTAAATGAGTTTTATGAGCGGGTGAAATTTTTTTTTGAAATGGCTTCATTAGTTTTTAAAATATGACTGAAAACGCAAAACGCGAAATTAATATTAGGGGGTCCAAACTTTGAACCGCTCTCCTGACCAAACTATAGGGACCACATTTCCCAGATTGCGGCTACTCCCTATATTTTGAAGATAAGGAATCCAAATATGTAAAAAAAAAAAAGTACATGTTTATTCAGAGAAAGTACGTTTTTGTGCCTGATTTCGTAACTTAATTAATAGTTAGCACTAATTAATTAGCATATTTGAGGTCATCCCCAGGAACCATTAAGATTGACACTTAGTTCGTGAAAATCCGATCATTAGAACGAAAGTTATTCAGGGTGATATCTTTTTTTTTTTTGCGGACTGTACATTGGCATTTTACATAAGCTGGCCATAGAAAGGGTGTACTAAATGGTGTATGGGCAGTTGTATGCTGATAAAAATTTAGCTTTCAGTGAAGATGTTAAAGTGAATGACCGAAATCAAGAGAATTCTTCTTTCATTGGCGAATGTCAACAATCACATAGTCGCTTTGGTGAATGTCTGAAATATTTGTCATATCAGATTTAATAATAATTTATTCGTTGAAATTATAATATAAATTCAGTATTTTAAACATTAAAAAAACAATGATGTAGGGCACTTACTTAACTAGTGTATATTTTGGACATTTACCAAAGTGACTTTTAATTGTCAACATTCAACGGTGGAAGTCAACAACCACCCAATTCGATCATTCACAGAAACTGAGACATATCATTTCTGTGGTAAGAAAAGAGTGACTTCTGATACAATAAATTCATTGAAGGAAAGAAAATCATTCATTTTATTTAAGGGGTAAGTCTTCTAGAAAAAAAAATATTCCTCTTTGGTTGTAAAATGCTTTAATAGTCACTTTGACATCGGTTTGCTCAACTACTAAAATTTTTGGGCTAACTTTTCATTTTGATTAAAAAAAATTACATTCAACTGATAAGGAACCTACTGAAGACAATTGAAGCTAATAGTTAGGTGGCCGTTTAATTCAAAGATGAATAACCCGATAAGTGAACTGACTTTTAATTTAAAGTAAAATTTGTTTTAAATACTGAAATCTGGGAAATTCCTAAGATTATCTTTTTTATTGTAGGAAGAGTTGTAAATGTAGATACTGAAGTCAGCTTTATGATTCGTGCTGGGAAACAGACTGTTAATCATTTTAAGTGGCCTGGGGAAAGGGGACAAAAAAAAAAAGGAAAAAAAAAAAAAAAAGACTAAAAATTTCTATGAATAGCATTTCAAAAATGTCTGCTCCTTATGTGTTATCTTCCAGGATATTTTGTTTTTGCTGAAAGCTTCAAGATTAATGAAACAAAAATGATTTGCTTTGAAATTAAAAATTCCCTTATTGTGTGTGTCACTTTCTGACTTTTATTCGATTTAATTAATTTGTTCAAATCATTAAAAATATTTTTGTAGGAATTTATTAATATAAAAAATTAAAATAAATTTTTCAACTTTGTCTTTTTTGATTAAGTTGAGTAATTTAATAACTTGAATTTAACGTTTTCTTGACATCTGTAATCAATTTCAAAGCATTCAAAAATTTTTGAATTTCTATTTTTTTTTTTAGCAAATGTCAATAAACTACACTATTGTCTGTTAGGTATTAATAAAGATAACTAAATCAACATACAAAAAAATTTAATTATTTTAAATTTGAAAAGAATTTTTTTGTTGAAATTTCATGTTTCTCAAGAATTGCCCATTTATAAAAAATTGTTATTTCACATTGTTATTTATTATACAAAAAAACAGTTCTGAATTGATATCAGACAGAATAGCAGTATGCTGCAAATATATGTAGAATTCGGTTTTAATGACATATATAGCTTCAAATTTTATTTCATATAAAAAACCCTTCTTACTCCATAAGAAAACAAGTACGTAACAGATATTTTATTTATTTATTTTTTTGCATTTCTTTAGACTAAGACTGAATCATTTGATAAAATTTTAAGGTATACTCTCGATATCTCGAAAACCTTGTTAAGTCAAAAAAATAGTTTTCCCCCTTAGCAAGGTTTCTTCTCAAAACCGAATTTTTGAATTTTTTTGAAATAGAAAATGAATTTTTTCACAAAAATCACAATGTTTGTTGTAAACCCATTCTTTTCTATTTAATGCATAATTATTTTTGCCTTGCTTTTGAAAATAAAATTATCCTTGTTGTATTTAGACTTATAGTCAACTATCATAATTACATACACATTTAATAGTAGTTATTCTTATGTTTCATGACTCTACTTATTAACGTTGTATTTTTATTTTCTATACTTTTAAGATCATATTTAACCCTGAACTTGTTACCTCAAAAACTAACTATCTCAAAACTAACTTCAACTTTGAAATATCGAGAGCATACTGTATATATAAAAAGTTAAACTTTTAATTCTGAAGAAAAATAATAGTTATTAATTCAATAATTTCATTTTGAATGGATAATTTAGAAATTTTAAACTTTTTCACTCTTTCGTTTTAAATGAATATGGTGTTCAAGAGCAAAGAATAGAAATGGCAAATACCTAGAACAGAGAGGGTGAGCCAATGACATTTGTACCACTAGGTGGTATGCGAGATGTATTTAGGAGGCACGTGAGAAATACATATTAAAATACTATTACTCAGTAAAATTTTCTGAAAATAACAATTAAAAAAAAAAAAAAAAACTCTAATACTAGTATATAGTCTGTTCAACGAGAACTGATAGTGGAAGTAAACATAAGGGTTGCTGTTTGATCGCCAACGCTTGCCACTTCAACGGTTTCTTCGCTGAATGGGCGATTTCGTTTGATCGACAGAGCTTTCGCTTTTGTAGAAAAACGAAAACTATATTCGGTTTTAGATACCTTAAAACTAGATAAGAAAATGCAAAATTAAAATATTTAATTGAAAATACGTTTCTAATTGTTTCAGTAAACACATAATTTTATTTTGAGGATAGATTTAATGTATTTTTTTTTAAAGTTTAAATTAAATTAGTTTTAATATATTTTGCATAAAAATCTATGCAAAACATAACTTTTACGATGAAATTATAAAAGTCGTATAGAAGTGAAAGAATGTTAAAAAATACTCTTTATTTTCATAATTAAAACTTTTTAAAAATTTATTAAAAGTTAAATAATATTTAAAATAGTTTTATGTTTCACCGATTGATTTAAAAACATATTTGAAGGAACTGCATTTATTTGTATTTTTAAACTGTTATCTTTATTTTTCTAAGGGAAGTATTACGAAAATAATTACACTAAAAGAAATTTGGAACTGTTTTATGTGTCTCACAAAATCTTTTGTTAAGAAAAATATACCCACTTCACCTATAAAAAAAAAGCAGTTTGTAAACCTCGAATTCAATAGGTTCACGGCATAAAACATAAACTTTTCTTGCATTTTTGTTGAAATCGTCAAAGTCATCGTCAAGTTTTACGAGATTTAGTCCTCTTCAGTGAATGTAATATACCATCCCTTTTATATTCTTTAATAATTCTGAAAACAGAAGTTGTGCTAACTCCCGATGCAGAAGCCGCATGGTCAGCCACATCAATGATTGGAACATCTGGTTCTGAATGCACTTCTCCTTTATAAATGTTCAATATCATTTCCTTCGAAGCTTTACTTATGTAAGATTTCTTCTGCCGTTTTTCAGGAGGACTTAAATCCATCACTTTATTTTCCATATTGCTCATGCAACACCTGCAAAAAGACACCACGGCGAAACAAACAACCTTCTAAGATTAAGAAATAAGAGTTTTTGCTTGACTGATAGGCACTATTCGTCATTATTCCAGCGCCAAGCAGACAACGGTATTGCGCCAAATAGCATGCCGCTTTGTTTACTTTCACTATCAGTTCTCGTTAAACAGACTATAGATCATTGCTTCTCAATTGTCGATATGGTCCACAGATTAATAATTTTGTAATATAATTAACACATTTTATTTAAATAGGTTTAGGCTAAAAATACTTTTCATTGTGGAGATCATATGAATGATCAAAAACTAACAGGTTAAAAGATTGTTTAAGTGCTATAGTTTTGTACATATCAAAATTAATACAGCTTAACTTCTATTCACTATTTTCCTATACGGTAATACAGATAACCAGTAACATAAAGCCCTCAATGTTAAAGCTATATTTTAAGAATCAAGGGCAATTCTTTTCTGTTTTTCTTTAACTTTTCTATTAACTTTTATCAGAGTTTTTACCATGACATAATTTTTCAAACAGCGCTTCTAATGAACGATACTTTTATTTCTTTTAGTTTATTGGTCGCACTGGTCAGTTGTCACCAAATTTTGGTGCATTTTACCTCGACAGAAATCTCTAATTTACTATATCTTTAAAATCAAAATAAAAAGTGTAAACAGTATTATAAATTGTATGAAATAGTTATAAAGCTGACAGATTTCAAGAACACTTAAAAATTTACTTTTGAATCAATAAGCAGAATGTGATTTGCACACTAGTTAGGATTTGTTATTTATCCAAAAATCTTGATTTACTATTACCATACAAAAAAAAAAAAAAAAAAACTTCACGGACATAAATTTATTATATTTCAATTGACTAAAAGAGTGTAATTCTGATCCTTACTTGTCCGGGTACTTGCAGTGGAGTTCCCTGTCGAATTAATTGAGGAGCAATTCGAACCTGATTCCCTAGCACCAAACCTCTGGGTGCCAATGTTTTAGGTCCAAATCTAGGTGAATTCACATTGAGAATTTGAACTCCAGGCGGTAACATACTTGGATTTGTCACAGTGACGACATTGACGGGTTGATTAGATATATGAGAAGGTTTAGAAGTAATCACAGATGCCTGTCCACCAGTCAGTACTTGGTAATGATTGGACAGTGATGGAGAATGTCTATGGTCATTTGAAGAGTTTTGGTCTGTCCTTGTGACTGGAATTTGTTTACCTTTAGTGTCTACTGGGCTTCTCGGTACGCCACCACTTTTAGTGTTCAAAGCGTTAATTTGTTGTTGAGTCAGGATTTGATGTTGTTGCCCGCTTGGATTTATTACCTGTAAGCGAGGTTGTTGGGATGCAATATTTGCTAAATTCTGCATCGCGCTTAAAGTCGCAGCACTTGTTTGTGGCCCCGATAAAACTGGAACACCGGACGTTGCGATCTGTCCTGTGTTAAAGTTTGAATTCCCATTATGTAGTGTAGAAACTTTGAAGTTATTGCGAGACATGTGATTAGCTGTAATAACACCCGAAGTAACGATAGATGAGGTAGCCGCTGAAGAAAATTGTGGAGCAGTGGTGTGAGGTGAATAAACAAGCTTTATATCGGCATTACTTACATGCCTGCTGACAACCGATGAATTTAACAAGGGCTGTTGCGTTGAACTAACCTGAGTCAAATAGCCACTCGCGGGTAAGGCCCCTGGTAGTGAAACTATAACAGCATTCGAAAGATTTTGTGATTGAACAGCATTGAGTCCAACAATTTGAGAGTTCGTCATACTTTTGTTTGTATTTTGACTCCCTTGCTCTAATAAACTACCTAAAAGTGCACCATGTTTTTGTCCGTCGGGCAATCTCGCACTGCAGTCAGGCACAGATGCGTTTGCAATGTGATTATTGTTGATAGATGTGTTTGATAATTCATTTCGTGGATAGTGTGCATCTGATGATGACAGCTGAGATTCCAGGGATCCGACAAGTGCACTCACCGCCGACTCGTCGATGTCTGAAGAGAGCAACATATCTTCCAGCGACTTCGTCGACGCCATTTTCCTACATCACTACTGAAAAAGAAAACAGCGCATGCGCAGTGTGCCCTTCCTACTTATCAACAGTAATTTGTAAACAGAAGAACACGTCGACTCTTCCGACAACGTCGACCCTAGGTGATACGTACAATATCACAGGAGTCGATAATCAATAATATTAATATAGTAATTGATTACTAATACACCGCAACATTCATGATATCTAAATTTTACCGTGAAAATATCTTGAACATTTCAGAAACTGAGTTTTCGATACAAATTAAAACATATGTTTTTCTCATAACCGTTATGGATTACATTTATTTTTAAACCATTGCGATTTATAATTGCATTTAATTTGTCTATAGAATCGTTTATAATTATTGTTAATAGCATTTATTTACGAAAATCAATTGTGATAAATAAAAACATTGTTATTAAAATGGGCGGGGCATAAACAGCGCTGCTTCCTTCTGCGCCTGTGGAAAATTTCGAGGAGGAGTCAAAAAATAAAAAATCATCCATTTAGCATGGCGTACTCAAATCTGGGATATCGGCAGCAGCTAGTTTGACATCCATGTTGAATCGTCGCTTTGTCTGAAGCTTTCACTTGCCGCAAGAATAATGTAATTACCGCTATTTTCATCGCCATCTGATTTCATCTTAAAATTCCGGTGCATTATTTATAATTATAAACATGAGTGGTGGTATTCCATATTTAGGGAGTAAAATAAGCCTAATATCGAAATCTGAAATTCGCTATGAAGGCATTTTGTATACAATTGATACCAAAGAATCAACTGTTGCCCTTGCTAAAGGTATTCAAGTGACACTTTTATTTGTCATATTTTCTTTTTAAGAAATGTATAATTTATGAAATCATGCATTAACATTACTGTTATTATGTAATATACATCTGCGTTGTAAAATCGGAATTGTTAATTGTGTTCGCTATTTACAGTCATTTTCTATACAAACAAGTGTAAACACTGGTGTTTTTCTCTCTCCCATAAATGTTGTCCCCTGATGAATATGACTGACTATATTTGTATTAACAATAAGTGTAGAATATACTTACGCAAATGTTAATATAAGCTTTTATTTAGAATTATAGCTCTGTGTTAATAAGCATTCTTTTTCGTTGGTGCGTTATAGCTTTTATTAATTTCGTTTCGTATATTATCTCTATTAAAATCTGTCTGGTTTCATTTCAACTGGTCTTTTCTTATTCATCGTTATCTCATTATTATGATAGAATAGTAATGATCCTTCAGCTTTAGCTTTTTTATCTCTTGTTTACAAGTTTCTTAGTTTTTATCTTAATGAAATATATTTGGTTTCTCTTGTTTAAACACTAAAAGGGGATATTCCCTTTGTAAATGTAATTCTATTATGAAAACATAAATTATCCTTCTAATTAAATAAGCACAAATATTCTTAATGCCATATAAATTTGAAGCTTTAAATAAAGGGAAGTTGTTTAACCAAAAGCTACTTAAAAACTAACAATGGCTGAAAAATTTCTACTGAATAGATCAAAATTAATAGATTAATTTTTTTTCTATGGTTATTAAGAAATTGTAGTTAAAGATAAGAGGTAAAAATAGTTCTAATCTTCAGTTAGTTCTCTTAAGATCTATTTCTTTACTGTTCTGCTTTTCAAATTGTCATTATTCATTCAATGAGATAATTACAACTAAAAATTATATTCATCCACTATGCCAAAACAGCGGTATATTGTAATTTGATAAATTCACTGTTCGATAACAAAAGTAGTTTCTAAAGTTCCGCTTTAACAAATATGGTATCTTTAAAAAATCGGAGTTGGTCATTGTGCTGGAAGTTTGGAAAAAAGTATGGCAAATTTTTAATAGGGAATTCTATCGCATTCAATTCAGTTAATAGCAATATGTAATTAAATTTTTTAAAATTAAGACTATTAAATCTATCATTAAGATTATTAAATTTATCAAAATTTTTAGATAAACTTTTTTCTGATTGCATTTAGATTTTTTTAATTATGTCAGATAGTAGTCAAATTATATTTAGAAATACTAAGAAAAATTTTTTCACCGAGAGAAAGAATAATATGGAATGTTTTGTAAAAATTATAATCAATAAACAAGACAAAGCATTTTTATTATGTGAGTCAGCAATTATTTTTCTGTTTTAAATAATAAAAATAGTAAATTTTGTGTTTGATAAAAAAATTAAAACAAATTTTTTTGAACTTTTTAATTTTGAAAGCTAATTTAATGTTTTTTTTTTTTAAACTGCAGAACAAATAAGATTGAAATTATTAAAAAAAAAAAAAATTTATTATCTTGTTGAGTAAAAAAATAGTGTTCGTAAGTTGGAAAAGTGTTTTTTTCTCCTCTTGTTACAAAACTACAAAAACTTGCAGGGTTGCCACTCCACAGGGAAAACCTGGAAAATACAGTTAATTTTGAGTTTTTCGTAAGAAACCGGAAAAAATACAGGGAATTTTGTTTTTTATTTTTGTCCTTTAAAAAATGATGCCCCTCAAAAGGTAATCTATGAGTTGTTTAACCATGATATTTTAACTATACTAAACTATTTCTTTTACTATAGCATTATTTAAGTATGTTCAGCCGTTTTTCCAGCAATTAAAACTAATAAATATAGTTGGAACGAAACACCAATAAAAATTTCTAAAATATTAATAAATGGGAAAAAACACTGAATCAAAATTTACCAATTCAAATTGGAACAGTGCTCAAGGCAGCTAAAACCAAATTTGTATTAAATAAACTGTTAATACAAAATATCTAATAATAAAAATTTTAATATGTAAAAAATAAAAATATAAAAAAATATATTTGCTAACACATAATTTTATTTTTTACATATTAAATTTTTATTATTAGATATTTTGTGTTATTAACACAGTTATTAATATTGGCATATTAAATATAGTTAGCTTACACTAGAGCACAGCAATTGTTGTTTCCTATTAATATATTCCGTATAATGTGTTCAGGGAGAACACAGGGAATTTTTTTTTCCAGATTTTAGTGGCAACCCTGACTTGCTAATTGGGTTAAAAGTGTTTTTAACGGTTCTTCGTTTCTTTCCCCTTATAATTTATAACTGCTCTATCGAACAGGGGATATTTCTGTATCGTGATCTGTGCGCCAACTACAACCGCCAAGTGGCAAAATAGATTTTGCACTTGCAACTTTAAAAAAAAAAAAAAACATGTAGATGTTTGCCCAATGGTGGCTACGAGTTATATACCTTTCGATTTGGGCCCTTTTTGTGATGTGTTTTTAGTTTTTCGCTTGTCGCTGCCTGGAGTTTGCCAAGACTTGGCGATTATTCTGCCTCAGATCACGATGCGGAAATCTCCCCTGGAACAATTCCAAATTATATTGGAATCCATAGCGGTGCTAGTGTTGAGAGTTTACGTTTTCAAGGGAATTTTATACAACTTTGTGGCTCGTGATTGTCACAGTAATCTGTATATTTAATAGTTATTCTAATTAAACTTGGCAACATTTTGATGACCTAAATGCTCAGTAATTTTCTCTAAAGATGTTGACTATTTATTAGGTCTATAACAATTGAAACAATTTCTGTTAATTAAACAAAAGCACTTGAATTAAGAAACTATGACTATAAATTTTTTTATTATTTTTATCTATAATTTTTAAAATACAAAGTTATTTGAAAACTATTATTTTAAGAATTGTTTTAACTTCTTACTGATTTAATTCCCATAAAATCTTTATATAGTTTGTTTTCTATTTCTCAAGGTTGAAGGGATGCTAAGAGATTTTCCCGATGGCAGATTTTCAAAATAAGTTCAAAACTAAATTTGTTCTAAAAAGTATAAAAATATTATTCTAAAGTGTAGAGTCATGAAACATAATAATTATGAATAAATAAGTATGTATAATGATAGTTGACTATAATCTAAATACAATGATAATTTTCTTTTTAAAAAAAGTAAGACAATAATTATTATACATTCAATAGAAAAGAGTTGGTTTACAAATACAATAAACTTACATTGCGATTTTGTGAAAGAATTCATTTTCTATTTAGAATAATTTTTTTTGTTGACAAAACAAGGTTTTGAGAAAAAAAACTCTTTGACGTAGGAATTCAGGTGGATATATAATGCCAAGAAGAATTTTTTTTTACATATCAAGGTTTTGAGAAGAAACTCTTCCACAAAGGAATTCAAATTAACATTAGATGGATATATACAGGTTGCGTTCTAAAAGTAATGTGCCTGATTTTATTGTGGCACGACTATCGGTCGCAGCGCACTCAGGTTGATCAAAAAATGTGGTGGGGGATTTGTCCTTCCAAACAAGCCTGGTCTCGGGTCGCTCCGAGCAGTAGGAACGGTAGAACTTGTCTCCGCGCAAAGTCTTTTTTTTTCCCCGATCTAGTCATGATATGATGGAGTGTTCTCTGGAACAGCGGTACGTGATGAAGTTTTGTGTGCGGCTTGGGTAGAATGCGACGGAAACTCGTCGCATGCTTCGAGGCGCCTTTAAGGAGGAATGCATTTCAAGATCTTAGTGTGGAAGGTGGCACAAGGCCTCCAAAGAGGGTCGGGAGAAGGTCACCGACAAGCCTCGTTCTGAACGCCCAACAACAGCCCGACCCGATGAAAACGTCCAGCGTGAAGTTTTGAAGTCAGGCCGTCGGTTAAGCATTCAGGCTGTCGCTAACACCCTGAACTTGTCTAAATGTGTGGTACATGGAATTGTGACGGAGGGTTATTAAATGCGAAAGCTCTGTGCAGAGCTTGTACCGAAGGTGTTGACGGATGAGCAAAAAGAAGTTCGAGTTTTGCCCAGTGAAGAATTGTAGGAATTGATGAGGTGGTGCCCCAGCCTCCCTATAGCCCTGACTTGGCTCCGTGTGACTTTTTTTTTGTTCCCCTGACTGAAAAAGAGAGCTGAAGGGAAAGCACTGGGAGTCGGTGAAGAACATCCAAGCTCATGTTACAAGGTTCCTGAGAGGCATTCCTGTCGAGGATTTCCAGGGTGCCTTCCAGGCGTGGCAGAATAGTCTCCTCAAGTATATTGATGCACAAGGGAACTATTTTGAAGAATTTTAACCATTTGTACCCATAACATTAATAAATGTATTTTTCCCAGAAAATGCGCATTACTTTCAGAACGCACCCTGTAATGCCAGAAAGAAAAATATTTTTTTGACGTAACAAGGTTTTCGAGATATCGGGAGTATACTGAAACTAGTGTTTCTGAATAAAATCAGTTCTTTAATGAAGAAAATTAAAATAAGTTTATTTTATTATATACAGATTTTTTTAATAAATAGGGGTAAAAAGATTTTATATAGAAATTCTTTAAATGATATATTTCAGTGAAGTCCTTTGGTACTGAAGACAGGCCAACAGAACGTCCAGTTGCTCCTAGAGATGAAGTCTATGAATATATCATATTTAGAGCTAGTGACATAAAAGATCTTCATGTTTGTGAGCCTCCAAAGCCTCAACAAACTTTGAATAGTGGTCTTCCTAATGATCCAGCTATTGTACAGGTTAGTACAACCCCTATTCTCAAAAGGATGTTATAATACAAGCAGGGTTGGTAAGGTTTCGGACAGAATGGATTCATCCACGGTTTAAACCGTCCTGTCCAAAACCCCTTTGTCTTAAACTGTCCAAAACTCTTTTACTCAAATTATGTCACAATTTTATCTGAACAATATTTAAAAGATAAAATAAACATAGAACTAATGACATATTAATAACTAAATCTACTAGGAAATATTTGTTTTTAAAAGTATAATGTTTTATTAATATTGTTTGACTCTTCAATTTAAACATTAAACAAAGGAAGATAAATCAGTAATCAAGTTCAAATGATCCTCTCATTTAATAGTACATAACTGAAGTTGGACCTTGCCATACAGGTTAAGCTATTAGGAACTAAGTGTTTGGTTAGTCATAAACAGGTATATTTATCCATAGTACTATTCAAGAATACTTTTATTTCATTTGTGTTCAATTCTTTTAACTTAGTGGTGATACATCACCAGTGTCAGTAACTGAAACTGATGTTATGCCCTTCAAAACTGTTAAAACATTTTTCAGTTATTTTGTATTTCCAATTTAAACTAATATATTTATATTTAAAAACAAATTTTTTTTAAATAGATATCTTTTTTGTCATCCTGTGATGCAGAAATTATAAAATTTAAAAAAAATATATTGTAAAAAATAAAAGGTTAATTTTTAAACAAATTTAGTACTTTTTTTAAATCATTATTATTATTTTTTAATATTGCATTATTTATCCTTATGCAAAAACATTATTTATCAGTATTAAAAGCATATTTATATTTAAAGGATTAGGTATTCACTTTTGCTGTTCAATGGAGCTTCAAAAATTATAAACTTTTTACTATTATATTATACAGGGTTGGAGTTTTTGCCGGCAAAAAAGGTTTTTTGCCAGTACAGTGGCAAAAACCAAATTATTTAAATTGCTGATTAAATATTATTACAAAATACTTGAAGCAAATTTAAATCAGTCATAAGGAATAATAATTTTGATACATTACATGAAAAAATTATTTTTAAAATATTAATAATTATTATAAGGGTAATAATTTTTAAAGGATTGAAAGTTTTTGATCTCTCTTCATTTTAGAATCCTTAAACAAATGTTTTTTTAACAAATTGTATTTTTTTTTCTTCTTCATAATAACTTTTGATATGTATTATTTTACATATCACTCTTACACTATATTTAAAGGGAGACATAAGAAAGCTAGATGGATGTTTTATTAGATAGATTTTGATAATCACCTCATTTCTCAATATTACTTCAAAATGCAAACAAAACCACAAGATTTAAATTCTTGTAAAATTTCCAGTGAATTTTGGGAATTAATATCTCATTTACACTCATGTCCTTCTAGTAGTAATGCCATTGAAAGAGTGTTTTTGAATTTTTCATTTGTACATTCTAAAATTCGGAATAAGTTGACTCTAAATAATGTTTCAATGCTAGTGTTCTGTAATGCTATGTTGAGACAGCACAAATTGTATTGTGATGATTAATAAAGTATTGAATTATTGAATTTGGGCCAATTTAAAATATTGCATTGATACTTGTATATTTTAATTAACTACACATGTTGATAGATATTTTATGCTTTAAATTATAGTTATATTAATTTAAAATAAGTTCATTTCACTGGAAAAAAGAGAATAATCACTAATTTTCCGATCAATAATGTTTAAACTACTAAAATGATATATTAATACATAATGATTTAAATATGGAATAATAATTTTGTTAATTTTTTTAAAATTATATATATTTATAGTATATATTTCAATTTTAGGAATAACTTTGTATCAAAAATGTGTTTTTGTCCTCTCATTTTGGAAAATATAGGTTTTTGCCACTTTGCTTGGCAAAAACCTGTTTTTTGCCAAGACTGTTTTTACCATGGTTTTTTCCACCTGCGGCAAAAACTTGCCTACCCTGATATTATATTATTTTCCTTTAATAAGTTAAAGTAAATTGTATAAAAAATATCAAATATTTATTGATACATGTAATTATTATGTGTACAAACAATAGTTACACCTATAGAATTTTTATCTTTTACCAAAGTTCGAGGTTTTGGACACTTAGAGGCAGTTTAGGACAGTTTTACCCAGTTTAATACAGTAAAACCCAAGTGTCCTGTCCGAAACTAGTTTAGGACGTCCAAAACCCCAACCCTGAATACAAGGTTGCTAAATAAATTAGGAGTTCAAAGAATTATAACTATAAATTTCTCTTTCTCATAAATAATGCTGTGTTCTCCCCAATTGTTTTTGGAAGGGCAGCCCATCCTTCTTGGCCTTTGATCCCAATAAATGCATCCCTTTTGTTTAAGTAAGACACCATCCCTTAAAAACACTGCCTTTTTATTCAGTCTATTTTGAAAAAAATTTATTTTTAGTTTTCACACTGCCTTTTTATTCTGGTAAAATTATCTGGTTAATTATCTTCTTATTACTATTATTAATATTTATTTTGTTAGGATTATTCTCATCTGGTTAAATTTTTATAAGTATCTTTTTTCAGGAAGAGGTATGTTGATAAATTTTTTAAGTGATTTTAAATAAATACCTTTATTAAAAAAAGTCATCTTCAAATGTTTTTTTCCTAGTAATTTTCAGTTAAAAAAAAGCTTCTAATTTGTTTATCAATTAAATCATTTTTTGCTAGTTTACTTTTTTTGAAATTTTTTTTTAGCATACAGCATGCCTTTAAATATTTTTATAAACTTCAAATGTATATCTTATTTTGATATTGAGAGAGAATTACCATTTGAAATATATTCATAAAATAGTATGAGTGGGAAAAATTGTTGAGCATAAAATTCAGTTATTACATAATGTTACACATTTTGATTAAGTGAGTGTCCTTTTCAGGGAGAAAGCGCGTTGCTTTTTTTTATTTTTAGGGAGAGCTCTGAGTAATGTATTTGTTGTAACAAGTCTTGTCCATTTCTTTATTTTTTTATATTTTTATCCTCTATGCGTGTGGCGTTACTCCAGTTACAAATCGTCGTTTTTGCTAAATAATGTGAGTACTGCAAATTCCGAGAGAAAATCTGTCTGAATGAATGTAAATCCTAAAACTCAATATTGATTCATACAACAGCGATTAGTTAAGTAAAAAGGCCGAAATAAAAATTCTCTGTGTGAAAAGAATTTTTAGATAATTGTAGAAATACCTGAAATTTGAGTAAGAAAAAAATTATGTAGAGAAGCGTTTACCCACAGAATGTTATAGTCGTTTTAATAAAAATTATCGATGTGGTATTTATTTATTTAAATTGTATGAATACAAATCTCAATTTGATATATTTAAATCATATAAATAGAAATCTCCAAATAAATTGAATATTAAAATAGTGTGAATCTAAGAAAAAAAGCTTGAGCTAAATGCTTACAGTGCCTCTTTGTTTATAAATATATTGTTTGTATACTATTTATAATTGTTGATATGTTTATATTAATTTGTTAATAACTTGAAAAATTTATTTGTTAATTTTATAGAATTCTTAATACCGAGTGTACAAAAAATAGATAACACCCTTAATAACTTTTGATCTAGCTACCAGATCAGTGGTGATTGTATTCGGGAATGCTCTTGATTGCCGGGTCTAAAAAATAGAAATGGTGTTTTCCCGCAAATAATGCATCTTATATTAAGCCATTGGTTATTGGAGTTCTGCAAATCAGAAACTTATGATGCAATGAACTTTTGAAACATTCTCTAAATTCTGGTAATGATACGTTTACATACGTGTGGTTCTTTTTGGTTTAGCGGATTTTTTTCGTTTTGAATATTTGTAACTCTGCTGAAATATGCTAATATTATGATTTTCATATTTACCTGATAAAAAATTACAATGTTACAATTGTTATCAGTGTTACAATTCGTATTCTCTTAATTTAGAAATCGTGCATCACGATTCCTATTTGTGTTTTTTAAAAATTTAATGTAGCGCTTCGTATTCACACAGTTGTAATAGTATAGATTTATACATGGTTTAAGAGCTATGTACTGCAATTAGTATTCTCGCGAACATGCATCGTGATTCTTATTTACGCGATTTAAAAATTCAATATTGCAGTTTGTAGTTTCGCATTTAAGTCCAATATCTTTATTGATATTCATGGGATGAACATACCTTTGGATTTCTTACCCTCAAGACAAGATATAAGGGTAGCCGGAATCTGGAAAATATGGCCTGACTAGTTGTTGTTCCTTGTCCTCCAATTGTTTGACAGAGTCAGACAAGATCCAATAGGTTGTTGACCCTCAAGAAGTCGATGACAAGAAGTGGAGTAGCGTGTAAGTCCTCCTTGGAAAAGCCCAAGCAGTCAAGGATATGTTCTGCAGAGGCCTGCTGGGCTTCACATTTGGAGCAGACTGCATAAGTCTTTTTTCCTTCGAAGTACGAGAGACTATTCGTGTGTCCACTTGCCAATCTGGAAATAGCTGTTTCAGACACTATCACCTTTACGAACATGTGAAGAGCCCGGTTCCTTGGCCACATATCAGTGGTGAGAGGGGGGGGGATCCTCCACTTTTTTGATAGATGGCTTTTGATTTTGGGCTGAATCTCTGTGTAGGTAAGGGCTGAGGACAAAATGTCAATGTGGTTTGGAATCCACTGAAAATGAACGTTGTGGTGCTTTGAAATAAGTTTTAAGTTCAAGAAGGATGCAGATGCTTGTTTTGTCTCCAACTTTAGTCCAATTGTGTAGGTGTTGAAGGGAGCTGCGACTGTCCGTCAGGATCCAAAGTCACTCTCGTTGATTATAGCATCGATGCCCTGTTCAATTGCGATTAAGTCACTTCTAAAGACTGAAGTGAAATCAGGATTACGGAGACAAATAGAGTAATTTTGCCCAGATATTTCAATAAAGACGCCGCTGCCAGCTGTCACTACCGTCTGTGTAAATTTTTCCACTCGGCTACAATTTCCAAAGCTAGCTGTCTAAGCTCAGCTGGAATATGATCTTTCTTTGTGACCAGAGCAGAAAAGCCGAAGTGGAAATAGACTGGGATTCCCTCTGAGGGATTCAGACAATATTTTAAGGAGTAGGGCTTAACGTCTTCAGAAGGCAAATGCAGAAGTTCAACATGACTGAATGGACTGTTTTTCTTCAGTCGCTAATTGTTGCCCCAATTGTTAAGGTAAAGAGAGGTTCTGTTGCGCTGACCATAGCTAGAAAGTTAGTTGAAGTAATTGGTGAGATTAGACTTTCTTCTAGTTTGGAGAAGTTGAAGATCAGCCTCAAAGAGGCCTATTTCTTTAACTACATCTGAGTACAGTAATTATTCTTGCAGCACTTAGTTGGTCCCTTTCCAGATTAGTGACAGAAGCACAGCAGTACACAGGAAAGCCATATTCCAGGATAGATCTAATGAGAGTCAAATAGGTATCTCTTAGTGTGGCAGCATCGGCTCCCCAATCTTTGCCCGCAATGTATTTAAGTAAGTTTAATCGTTTTCTGCATTTTGAGACAATGTGTTCAATATGTTTGTTACTTGCCCATTCTGGGTCTGAGACATATCCGAGATATTTTGGATGCTTTTTGTAAGCAAGATTCTTGTTATCCATTTTAATATTTGATAGTTGTACAATCTTTTGTTGGTGGTAGGTAAAGAAAGTGACGATGGATTTGGCAGGATTAAAACAAAGATTGAAGTCCAAAGCGTAGTCTGAAAAAGCAGATAATGCATTGTTGAGGTTCTTCTCCATTTCAACTAAATCATTTCCAGAGCTCCAGAGAACGATGTCGTCAGCAAACAAGCCAACTTTTACCGCTTTAGAAGGTGTTTTTGCAATGCCTGCCAAGTGCACCCTGTCCGAGCTCAACTGGGTCTGAGAAGATGCATATTTGTCATATTTTAAGAACTATTTTAGAAAATTGCAAAATATTTTGCACATAAATATTAAATTTTTTCCTCCAAAGATAACTTAGTCAAAAGCTAGATTTAAAGTTATTCCGGATTTGTAACTTTTTTCGCGATGTACATCAGAATACTTGTTGAACATTGAAAGTAAAAATTATACTTAACATTAATTTGCCATCGATCTTTTTTCTGTTAGTTACTGCTATGGATATAACAATCTTTAGTTCTCTCTTTTAACGTGATGATTATTTACAAAATGTGAAAAAGGAAATAATTAGTGGGAAATTTTTTTCCCACTACAAAATGCGAGAATATCACCTATTATATTAAAATAAAAAAATATAACATATGCAATTAAAAAAATAACTTTATTTTATCCAGATAGTTTTTTTTTTCTTTTTTCTTTCTGGAAACAGGACTTCTATTACTTTAAATTAGTAGCATATATATTTGTTATTATTAAAAGTATTTTACAGAAAGATATTAGTGCTGGAGAGGTTTGTCACAGTTTTTTAATAGTAAAAATCTTGTGTCTGGGCTTAAAAAAGTTTATAAAATTAGTTGGCAAGCTAAACTTGATTTTAATTTTTTAAACGTAAATACTGATTTTCTTGGTTACGTTGTTTTTTAATCCTTGAACAGTGCATTAAGCTAAATTAATTTTGTTTTTTCTTTAAAATTAATTACTGTTTTAGATCTGTATATTCTTTTAACTTAAAGAAATTTATAACAGTGTAAGTTAGTTTTGTTTTGTCAAAAAACACTTATTGAAAAAATTAATTTGTCTTGCATAGTTAATGGAAGAGAGTAAATTTAATTTATACAAAATTGCTAGATTGATTTATTGTCCATCAAGTCGAGAATATATATTTTTTAATGTTAACATACCTTTTACTAAACCTTTTAATAACAAATTCACCACAATACCAAAGAAACATGTAAGAGACAGAAATCAAATCCACTCTCACCTGAACAATTGTACTTAGATATTGTCAAGATTTTAAATCTCAAAATACTTGAAATGCTATAAAATTAGAGGGTCGACTAGTTGTCGGAGGTGGCTGTTATTAATTATATTTTTTATTTGCTTATTCCATTTTGTGGTATAGCAAAATTCGTTGTTTTTCAAACCAAAATACGTATAATTATTGGCCTCAACCATAATAGAGATCAAAGGGCATGTTTTCTTTCTCCCTCATGAAATGAAATAACATATTACTTTTTCTAACGTTCTGATTACCAAGGTAGAGACAAGTGTTTATTTTTAAAAAGTTCAGAGGCTCCACCTCAGCAGTTTAGGGCAAAATTTAAAAAAACAATTGTTATTTGCCAATGATCAGTGGTAGCATTTTTAATCATGGCCACTTTTGAAAACAAGTCTCCGTTTTTTTTTTAAAAAAAATAGAATGTTCTGAACTATTAAAAATAAACTAGTATTGAAATTAAGCATTTCTTCTGGAATAAAAAAGAACTTAAAACTTTTCAATAGAAGTCCTAAAATTTTTTTGATTTTTTCCAAATTTTTGTTGAAGTTCACAGAAAAGAAAAAATCAATAATATTTATCTGAAAAAGAATTGAAGAAATTTCAAAATCAAATATTATGTTATGTACACTGAAAAAGTAAACAACAAAATGATCGACAAACTCTTTGCAGTGTGTCAAGTACAATATTAATCTACCTCCCCCGTGTTACAGAAAATTACCCTGGATTTGATGACATAAAATCATTTGATGTAGAAGTAGTATATATATAAAAAGCTCTTATCTCTCTACTCCCCCCTTATCACTACTACTGTTTTTCACAAGAATCCTCCTATTTTGCTATGACTTGATCATTTTCCATGTTTAGACTTTTCCTCCCTTCCTTTTTTTTTTATTTAAAAAAAAAGGGGTAATTTAAACAAGTCTTTAAAGCTATTGCTATTTGTATATCTGCAAATCTATGTTGGTATTGTACAAATTGCTCACATTAGAGAATCATTGTCCTTAAGTTAGGAGACAATAATGTCCTTTATTTTCATATTTTGGTCTTCCAGCCCTGGTTTAAGACTTTGATTTTTTTTATTGTAATTAATCTTTTTATTTATTCTGTATTTATCTTTATCTTATTAAAATTATGTATTTGTTGATTTCAGCATTCTGCACCTGTACCTTCTGCTTCAAATTCATTTAATCAGTCTGGCAGTTCTTTTGGTCCTATAGGAGCTCTACCATCTCAGAATTATTCACAATCTAATTTACAGCACATTCCACAGCCATTCACCACTGCCAGTTCACAGCAATCTGGTAAATTATTTATTTGTTTAAATACAGTGAAACCTCTCTAAACGACCACATTTGGGAGGCACAGAATTTTTACATGGACTTATGTTGAAGAAGAAAACCTTTTTAGGAGAGACCATTAAAACCTTTTCCAACAACAGGATCTTGACTAAATACAGAAAAAGTCAAATAAGGAAACACAAAAAATTATCCAAACAAAAAATTTAACAAAACGAATCAAGAAGATTAAAATGTAATCAAAATATTCTTATTTAAATCCTCACACAGATATTTTGATTACATTTTAATCTTTTTGATTTGTTTTGATGATACAACTTCATGTTGCAGTTAGATTGCACTGAAGAGACGATGCTACCAATGATTCACTTTTCAAGTGGAAAGTTAAATTAGTTTTAAAAAAAGTTATTTTAGAAAAACAAGCATCTCAAACTTTTAAAGCTAACTAATTTTAATGATATGAAATTAAATGCAAACTTAAACAAAAAATATAATTGTTTATTTATTTAAAATAGCTTTATCATTTTTAATTGGTAAATTTGTTTTTACACATAATTATAACAGTTGGGATCATTTTTATGGGTGCTATATTTAACTCATAGATATGTCTTATCGTGACACCAACAGAAGTGACATTTCTACTCCAGGAAAATGGCAGTGACTAATATTAAAATCGTTTTCAAAAAATCCTGTACCTGCGATAACAATTTTGAAGTCAATGGAGGTAACCTCTGAGAAAGACCCACTTCCCTCAACGACCATTTTATCGAGAGAACGGAGAGTGGTTGCTCCCGAAAGGTTTCACTTTATTTCATTTCCATAGCTGTTAATTATATTTAATTTTGCCCCTAAAGTTTTTGTTTTTTTTCGTCTAAATCTCTGAGTTAAATCAAAGTATTTCCTGAATTTTGTATGCTTTAGATAGGGAGCAAGAGGGATTTGGTATTTTCTCCCCTGGAGATGAATCACTAAATTTTCCCATGCTCCTCTAAGCCTCTTTTAGTTTTTAATATTTTTATTTAGTCTTTAAAATTTTTTGGGGGAAATATAAAAAAATAAAAGATTTGTGCTTTTAATTTTGGATGATTCTACAGACAAATAATTTCTGCCTGGAAATTCAATGCCAGTACCTATATATTTTCATTTTTAAAATTAAAATACTATGTTCATTTTAATAGTAATTAATGGTCTTTTTGATGATAAAATCTGAAACTCTTAACATACACAAGTATATTTCCCGGGGCTCAGCGAAGCTCATCATTTGAAAACTGACCTGGAACATCAAAACTTATTGTCTATGGTTTGTTTGTTTAAAAAAGAATTTGTATTAAAATAAATTTTTTTCTTAATTTATTGCTTTTTCCTAAATTTTTTACCTAAAATTAAAAAATAATGTACTCTACTGCCTGCTCAATATCAAAGAAAAACTTTTGGAAGTAAATGTGAAAAATGTAATTAAAAATTAATTTTATTCATGTTCAGGTGATTTTAAAAATTTATTTTAGTTGTATTTTTTATTCTTCAATTTTTGTGTGCATATATATAAAAAGGTTTTTTTTTTTTTAAAAAAAAAAATTTTTTCTTTTAGATTCTAGATCAGAAACTCCTACTCCCACTCCACAACAAAGAAAGAGTCCTTCTCTTGATGCCAGCTTACAGATTTCTCCTCCTACCTCTAATCATTTGTCTGATCGTTCTCAGAGACAGCAGGGCAGGGGTCAGCAGCATTCTCAGAGGCAAACAAATCGGAGGTCTACAAGCCAAGGACGCAGGCAAGAGCAGCAACAGCGACAACACCCGCAACAACGTTCTCCTCAGCGAGGCAGTATGTAGTCTACCGTATTATATAACTTGTGCATTAAGGCGGTCCTAAAGTGGAATTTAGCCTCAAACTTGAAAACTAGGTGGCCCTGGCAATCGCACCACGCCTCAGGCTAAGATCTAGTTCAGCCTTTCCGAAAAAGATTTTGAAAGATGTTTGGCTACCTCAAAAAGAGCTATTCTATCTTTTAACAATTTCTGAATGTAAATAAATCAATGCAGCTCAATGATTTATATAGATGTAAATATGCGAAGAAGAACTTCTAGCATTGCAAACAAATCAATATTTTTGAATAAAAAAATAGGATTTTATTAAACATTATAAATTATTAAGAAATATTTATTCATGTTTACATGAACTAGTTTGTTATTCTAAAACATTTTTTTTTTCTCGAATTCCTTCATATAATCTTCAAATTTTATTCGACAGTGAATATTTAGCTAAAAAAAATGCTAGGAAGTTATCCAATATTTGAAATTTTAAGAATTGAATTACATCGAAAATATGTTCCTTTCTTTTGAAATTACTTCATTGCTTTTCATAAGTGTACATTCACACGTGATTATTATTAAATTATCTATTATTCATAATAGATAGTATAAATATTAGTTATATGTGATTCTAAATACATAATTCTTGTTAATACTTAGCTGCAGCCACAGGTATATTTTTATTGCTTTTGTTGACGGATTTGCGAAGATTTGCCCTCATCAAATTTTAAAAAGTGGTCGCGTTAGAACATTTTTGCTATTCTAAACTAACGTTAAAAGTAGTTGTTAGAAGTTCTACAGACTACTATGGGTTTCACTCAACTCACTACACTACTTTTTTTTTTATTTTTTAAAAAAGCACATAACACTACAAAAAAAAATAGCGACTACTGTAGTTTCACTACTTGTAGTAGACTACTTCAAATCACTGGTTTTTCCTAACAAAAATTTGTTAAATACTGTTAACCCATGTTTATGGACAAGTAGCAGTTTGTTATTTACAGCTGATTTGAATATATGTCAGCTGTTATTTGTATATATTATATAATATTTTATATATATTTCTATATTATAGCTAATATTTAGAGTTATTAATAATTACAAGAAGTTCAATTAGGAAATTTTTCTTTATTTCGAATGGATACATCATTAATAATCATCAATAAAAATATTTTTTTTTTACTTTTAATACATTTAAACACATGATTATTTTAGAACAATTCAATGTTAAAAGTACATGCTAAGTGAAATAAATAAAATAACTATTTTCTATGTTACTTTTATTGAATAAATAAGTACTCAATTTATCAGTAGGATTATTCAATATATTGCAGTATCCTTATTGCTACTGTAAATTTTTGAATGTCCTTATCAGTCTTTTGTGAAAAGGAAATTTTTTTTATTATTTAGTTTTTTTTATTATTTATTATTAACTTATAAAATTCTGCTTATTAAAGCTTTCCTGTTATTTGAATGTTTTTCTGTATATATGTGCAGCTGTAATAAAGTTATAGTGTCTAATGAGATGTTCACAAAAGTGGCATAAACAATAACAATTTTTAATGAGGATGGTAAAAACCATGAAGAAATTATTTATTTTACAAAACAGCAATAACTGAGAGAAACTTTTTTTTTTATAGAGTGAAAAAACTATAGGAAAACTTTTTTTTTTCCCCTCGGACCTTAAAAACTGCATATGGTAAATACTACGCCGAACCATGCATTTGTACAAAATCTAGCTCTTCCCTCCATCAATGCGCAATAAATAAAATTACATCTTGCGAATAAAATTTTTGCTACAAAGAAAAAGATTTACACTGATGTGTTTTTTCTTAATGTTTGTGCTAGGTCATCACATAAGGAATAAAATATGCTGATTATTTTAGTCTCTGAAAATTGTAAATAGATTTATTTAAAATAGATCGTGTAGATAATTGCATATGCTTGCTATCTTTTTAATGAAGATAATTACCTTATGAACCGATTGATTCAATGCAATAAATTTTTATTTATTTATTTATTTTTTGAACATTCGTTATAACATATATATAAGTATTTTTAGTCATAAACTCATGTCAAGTAAAGGAATATATTAAGTACAGAGTTTTCTAAAGAGTGTCTTTTAAATTTACAAAGTGTCCTTTTAAACTTTTTTAGTCCTACTGCTTTTAAGTATTTGGCGGCAAATTTATGGCTTATGAACCAAATGTCTGGCATTGGAGAACCTTTAATTTCTTCAGGCAATCAAACATATTTTGATATTTTTAATCAAACTTCCTTGTTTAATATCTTTTAAATAGTATAAATTATTCACCAAGGTAACCTAATAAATTATAATTAAATATAAGAATATATTTAAAAAAAGCCTTATAAAATGTATTTAATTATGAAATAATAGCTATTAGGTGCTTTGTTCAAATAATTTTGTTCATTTAATAGTTAAAATGAATAATATAATGTTATTTTTTGTAATTGTATATATGCTCCAATGCTTTAATAGATTATTTTTGATAAATATCTTGCATGCATAACTAACAAACGATGTATTTTTCAAACTAAGCAAGTTAACATTAAATTTATATATATATAAAAATTAGATTTCATTTAGTAACTAGTCTCAATTCCTAAGATATATGGATTATTTAAGTAAAATTTTCAAGCCATAGTCATATCAACAAAATGTAATGACATTCATTATTTTGATGATAATATCTAAAAAAATTAGTTCTACAATCAGTTAAAATTACATTACATGTTTGTGTAAGAAATGATTTATAAGATATGAAAAAAAGAAAAAACATATTTTTCAGTTAATTTTCCACTAAGTTGATTCAAAAGCTAAGCATCACAAGTGGTGAACTTATAAATTTTTTTTCTCCTGTGGTCTTATAAGAAAGGGTATCATATTTTAATCTAAAATATTCGCCCTTTCAGAAATGAGTTATTGCGAAACGCATAATCTACTAAAAATTTGTTTTTAAAACAAAAGCAAAAACTTCAAAGAATACATCAGTTAACAATCGAACTATATATGAGTTTCGAAATGCTTAAAATTTATTCAAATAATATAAAGTAAGAAGACACTGCTTCGAAAAATCATAAATTTTTTCAACCATTAAAATCTAGTTTGGTAAATAAAACTAATATTTTCCATTCGGTGTCATTAACAAATCAAAGAGGCTGTTTCAGAGATTTCAACTAATCGAACTGTTTTAGAAGGGGATAAAAAGATGTGATTTTTCTTCTATAAAAAATATTATTTTTCCCCTAAATCAATAACTATTCTAATTCCATAATATTTTATCTTCATGTTGATATAAAAGGAGAAAGAAATGTCTATTTTTGACACTCATAAGACGAGAAACTTAATTCCCACGCATATTACTAGAAATGTAGGAAACGTTCGTTTATCGAAAAAGGTGTGGTTGAGGGATTTTTGTTTTTATGTGTCCTAAAGATTGAATTATTTCCTCCTTTTTAATCCATTTAAAAAAAGTAAATTTTTTAAAGAATAGTTTATTCTTATCATTTGTAGTTTTGTATTTGATAGTACCTTCAATGCAGGAAAGAGGTTATAATTTCAATTAACGACAGAATGTAGATTAATTGTGCTCTTTCGACATTTTGAAAGAATTATACAATATGGGCTTTTTAGCTAGTCCGAAAGGGTACGAAATTTCAATTTACGATAAATATCATTTGATAGGAGGATTTTGATAGTAGCGTTCAAAAAAAAAAAAAAAAAACAACGAAGGAAACCTGTATCATCAAACAAAGTTCTGATTATCACAAAATATAAAGAAAATATAGATAAATTAAGCTAGGGCTGTAAGTAGAGATTAATCGCTTTGGCCAGGGCTCCTAAAGCTTAAAAGAACTTTAAGAATTTATAATTTTTTAATTGTTTTCTGGGTAGTTTAGAGGAATTGTGTCCCCACATGTATATTTGTTATTCAATCATCTAATTGTGAGACATAGTACCCTATAAGCACATTCTATTGCAACATGTTAAATAAATCACACGTTAAATTTAAAATTAAATACACATAAAACAAAAATTGGATAATTTGTTTCATATTAATTTTATTGTGACAATGGGTTAAAAAAAGAATTTCCAGCTTTGGGGGAGGAGGGACACATTCACCCAGGTGCAAAGTCTATGAATGGAATTTAAATACACTTCTCCCCTTTGTTATTGTTCACTTCCGAAAAACAGGTTTTTTTTTACATTCCTCTCCACTTCCTCCGACCTCCAGGGAGCTATATGCTAAGAAATTTACGTCAAGGAAGCACATATTCTTTTTTTTTTTCTTCAGACATTGAACATATAGCTAACTGAAAGTACCTATAACTTAGATTATTAGTGGGGAAGTTTTAAACGTTTAAGTTTTCAAAAAACCAATGATTTTTACACATTTTTTTCCCAATAATTCTGTAATAGGAAATCTAATTTTTTAGAAAACACTAATTAAATAAACTATCTAAATAAATGAGGTCAGGGTTTTAATAAATTATGTACCAAATTTTTTGCAAAGCTTAATAATTTTCAACTGCTAGTATTTTTCAAATCGATAGAAAACTTAGTTAAAGTTTCTGTTTTTTTATCCTTTTTTTTTAAATATTTTTTTTTTTATAGTTTCAATGCAGATCAGTGGCATAACTAACTAGCAGATAGCAAAATGGGATTTCTATCCCTATGAGCCAAATTCTTGAAAAATAATCAAAATTAAATTCTAGACTAAATCTTTTTTCTTTTAAATATTCAAAGTTTAATTTGCTACTCGTAGGCACCATAACTTCTTCAAGTTTCTATTTGCTTCACGAAAAAATTGAACGATATGTTAATTATTATTGATATTTATTTTGTATGTAGGGCGTTTATTATTATTATATTTAACAAATTGGTGATATATTATTATATGGAAAATGTCTTTAGAAAAAACTGCATATCATTCAATAAGAAACAATAAACACAATAAAAATTATCTAAGTATAATAGAAATTATATTAGTACACAGTTAAATTTTAAATTGAATCGACTGGAAATTTATGAATTGACTTGAAAATCATTAAGTAAAGCCGCGAAATTTTATTCTAAGTAAAATTTAAAAAACAATGCTAAGTGAAATGAAAGTTCATAAGCTTGAATATGTACCAGCTAATGAAAGTTCATAAGCTGGTATTTTTTTCATTTTATTAGTTTCATAAAATCACATGATTCATTGAAACTAGTTTGCATCCATTGGTGTAGTCCAGAAAATTTTTGTATGTATTTGGATTTTTCGGAATAATAGATGCAAAAATAAATGCTGCACTAACAGTAATTTCTACATGAGGATAATAAATAAATTAGTTTTTTTTTAATATTATTATTATTATTTAACTTGTTTTTTGACATTTTTAAAACTTAAAGGAAATATTTTTTTTTTTTTCTGTACACGCTAAAAATACTTAGTATTTGCTGCTGTAAAAAAAGTTTCAACACATTTAACATCAGAAAAACGATCCTTCAACACCTTTGCTCTCTTGTTTCTTGATTTACGACGATTTTTATTTGGTTAACCTTTCGTGTTTATTTCGAATTTAAAAGCAAAGAAACAAATTCAAATGGAAATTGTGCGCTATCAATGTAAACTAATCACTAAATCCTGAATAGCTCTCTCTCTCACGCGCGTTCGTAAACAACGAAAAAACAAAATATTCTGATTTTCGATGTTGGAAAAATTAAAACGTAGTGACTATTCTCCCGAACAGTTGCACAAATTAAATACTGATTAAAATGTCTTAGAACTGCTTTTGGAATAAAGCCAACAATCTGTATTGATACCTAAAACAAAAAGAATCTGCAATTAATGAGAATATAAATATGTATTTTATGCTTTTTTTCTTCTTTTTTTTTTTTGCAGATTGCTTTCGCAATCAGTAAACACACACTTTTTGTAGCATTGTAGTGCCATCTGATTTCTAGAAAAAGAACTACAATATCAAATGTAACAAATTATTTCTATGCTTTTAAAAAATTTCAAAGCCTAATTTTCCAAAAATAAACATTTTAGGTTATGGCTAACAGGATTCTTGAACGTTGTGAAAAATTTCGAGACCCTTAGTACTCTATTTAATCTGATTAACTGTTCGGCGATTTTTAACATTACTGGTATAGGGCTTTAGGACCACCTTAATAATTATGACAGCATGTTCGTGAGCTGAGCACATCAAAAAGTGAATACTCAAATTCTAACTTTGGTTGTCACAATATTGTATTGAAAATACTAAAGTTTGAAAAATCATTGGAGGTGTCCGAAAAACGACAAATAACCATCTAAAAATGAAGAGAAGTTATAATTAAATCTTCGCTAACTAAGAGCATCGGTGAGTGATAACTCCTAATTCGAAATTTTCATGTAACAACAGTAGATTAAAAATATCAGAATTTGAAAAATCAAGCAATAATAAGCAAAAGATATAAAATTGATCGAAATCCCAGATTATTAGAAGTAAGTTACTTGCAATTTTTGTTTCAGCATTTTATTGTAACAGGAATTTGATTTTCTTATTTTAACAAGCAATTTACCACAAGCGATTACTCAAAAAATATTTTTCTGTTAATTTTTTAAACATTCTTTTTTTTAATTGTTTGTTTTTTAAACGAGGAGAATTTTTTAAAATAAAAAACATCAGTTTTGAATGAATTTTAACTGTTGACTTATAAAAAGGATTCGGTGCTTAGTACAAGGGCTAAAGAGAAGGGCTGGCTCATTCTTTAATCAAAGTTGAAGCTACGATTCCCCACCTCATGATGTTGCGCTGCACACAGATCTCAAAAATCAGAACTAGAGAATATGAAAACTTTGCTGTTTATACTTTCTGTATGAAATGAGTTCGATTGTTCGACACTTTTCTTAAAATAGATGATATATCAAACTTTTCCATGCTAACAAATTATTTCTGTTCAAAAATATAGTATTCATACATTTTCTTATAGTGTTAAGTAAAATTTTAAAGTTAAAAAAATTTCCCAGTGTTTGTCGTCATTGTTTCATCATCGTTTTCTAAATTTAGTTTTTTACTTTTGCTGTTAAATGAAAGAAAGCATATAAGAACACTTTTACAGTAACTTATTGTTCGATAACAATAGTTTAGTAATTGGGATATCTAATTTAAATATATTTTCATACATTTATACATTATTCCTCAGAAACGAAAACCTTAAATGCTAATTACTAAAAAAAATAATTTTTGAGCATATAATAATGGAAATATTTCACATAAATACTTAAAATTTAGGCGTTATAATTAAAACACATAAATATTTTGAATAATGGCATTAAAAAATATGTTCATTTTGAAATTGGAAGAATTTTTAATTGTAAACTTTTATTTTTGAAGTTCAGGATTTTAAGGTTGTTAAAAGTTCTTAAACGTCTAAACAAAAAGCATGGAGCATGATGCTTTTTTATTTGCAGGGGGATAAATTCTTCTAGTACATTTTATAATTCATTTGATGTCAATGTTATATTTTCTGAAGTAAAATATGGAAATTTACAATTTTTTATTTTGTGTTTTATAATAACTGGTCACGCCGGCTGATATTTGACTACTACTGTTAAAATTTTACAATCAGGTGAGAAGTAAATCACCTCAAAATAAAAGCAAATTGTGGCAAACAATTAATGTTTTGAAACAAGTTTTTTAAAAAGATGCTAGTTACATGTGTAACAATTTATTTTTAAAGCGAGAATTTGAGGCTGCGCCACCCTGGCCTCACTGACTGAAGTCAGAAGCTCGGAGCGGCACAAGTCTTTTTAAAGGAGTGAACTAGCCCTTATATTCATTCTTAAGCCTTGGCCTAGTACACTGATGCTCATATAACCCTAATTACTGTCGACATGAGTGGCCCTTCGCTCAAAACAGTTTTGCGCGCCTGTGCTATTTTTATTTGTTTATTTATTTTAGAAAGAATAAAAAATTATTCATTAATATTAAAATTATTAGCTAAATAACCAATCAATTCTTTGGACAAGTATGGCTTCCATGCTGTGCTGAAAAATGAATAAAGCTGAGTTTTTTTTGTGAGTGCAGACTGTTTCAGAAGCATTCATGCATTAGTATTTTAGGTAAAGTTGCTTATATAGTGTTAATAAAAAGAAATTCTTAAGTTGAAATAAAAGTGACACTTTCTGCTCTCTCAGAAATAAGCAGTTTTCCATTGCTCAAGATAATTGGCATGAGCTAGAAATATAAATTAAATTTATCAACTGATATGTAATTCCTAAAACCTGAAGAACAATATATATGTGATAGATGAGACAAAACAACCTCAGTGTGAGTCCGATAGATGTTGCTCTCCTTAATAAAACTATTAGAACTATTTCGATGGGAAGGAAGAGTAGTGGTTGAAAATGTAAAAGAAAACCTAGATGGATAAAGTATGAGTCTGTGTGACTTGTGTTTAAAGAAGTTGTAAGTGTTAAACTAACCTGTGTAGTTTGAGAAAGAGTCTATGACTCATGATTCTGTGTGAAAACTTGTTAATTATTAAAGGATAAGTGTGATCGTTATTGATTTTGAGTGACTTAATCAATGGTCATCAACATCATCCTACATATATACATTTGCTTTGTGTTTAAGTTATTCCTTTATAATACAACTTTATGTGTGAAAATGTATTTTTTAAATGACTGCTCTGTTTCTGACAAAGATTATATTCTAATAGGAAATCAGAGAAGAGGGCGTCAGGGTGGCAGAAACCGTCAGAATTTTGGTCGATCCAAGGGAGGTGTGTTAGACTTTGAAGGTGAATATGATTTTGAACAAGCCAATGCAGAGTTTCAGGAATTAGAAGGCAAGCTTGCAAAGATAAAAATTGGTGATCAAGATGAACCATCAAGTTAGTTTCCTATTTTTGTTGATGTTAGAAAAATTTTGAAGAAAATATTTTTTTTTCTACTGACGGTTACTATTATGTAACATTTTAAAGCAGGGTTGGCATAAATCATAATTTTTTTTTTTTTCTACATCGATCAATTAAAGCTCTAGATAAAATGTACTTATAATTCTTAATACAATTTGAAGACTATTTTATAATAAAGTACTTAAATTTCTAACTAAAAATTCTAAATTTTATAATTATTGTAAAATAAACACTAAAAAATTTATAATTTTTATTCTAGCTCAATACTTGTAAAGCCAATGATTCTATTTGTCAGTTTGACATCTAATGAAGACTGAATTAATTTAGACTAGAGTGAAAAAATTAATTATTTTAAATTATTCTGCCGAAAACTAGTATTTTTTCATGATTTATTTATACAAATTACGTGCTTAGGAAAATTTTAAAGTATTTTTATTTGAATGAATGTGAAACTAAGTTCTTGTAATTAATTAGCAAATTATTTTTGCGCACAGCTAATAGAATATTATAATCAAGATTGGAACAGCTTGGATAAATTTTCCCAAAATTTCTCCAAGCTGCTCAGGAACTCCTATAATAATCATTGAGCAAAGATCGTGACTTGAGTACCCATGGTACTTGAAAAGTCCTTGAATTCCGTGATTGGGTGCTTAGGAAGTTGTATATTTCCTTGGAGTAATTTTCAAAATAGTAATAACAATCTTACATACAAAAAAAAAGACACTTCAAGAGAAATTTCTATCACTCCCCCTTCCTTTCGTACTGTAAGAAAAGATAGAGATCAGCTAAATGGTGGTACTGGAAGGTGAAAAGTGGAATAAGACAATTTGTTTTGTAACTCTGCCCTTGAAAATAAAAATATTATTTTGTAGGAGTGGGTAATGAATTATTCTATTTGCCCTCTGGTAATTGATATCAAAAAAGCGTTTTTATAATGTTTAAAAATTAATGAATGATATGTGATAATTTTTAGAGTCTCCAACATCCAATTCTCTTGTTGATTCGACTGAAGAAAAAGAAAAGGACGGGTTGTGGAATGACGAGAACGGGGGAGATGTTGAAGGAGAGGACAGCGAGAATAAAGCGGCTTTTTACAACAAGTCTAAATCCTTCTTTGACAACATAAGTTGTGAAGCAGTTGAAAGAAGCAAAGGGTAAGTTAGAGAGCATAACATTAATTGAACATAGACTTTAGACATCGAATCTGAAAATTATTTTTTTGATGATAGATTTAATTCTTAGAGTTAGGTCATTGTAGCATCAGAAGAAATTTCCCTTTTTTGGAAATTTCTTTCTTCGAGATAATAGAATAAATCCTCTAATTTCAGTCCTTAAACTCACCTCATTTAAAGTCACTTGCCGAAAGTGGTGACTTTGTGTAAGCATAGCAGGGTTGCCACCGGCGACTATTTGCTACTATTTTTGGCCTTAGGCGACTTTTTTTGCCTGAAAAGGCTTTAAAAAAATCAACTATTTCCAAGAATAGGCTACTATTGGGAGACTTACTTTTGGCGAAGTTTTTCCGCAAAAATGAACGTTCCTTTTCAGTCGCCTCACTAACACATACGTAATGCCGCCTGCCACGTGCCTGTGCTCAGTGACATCATCACACTAATCCCTCCCTTGTTATTTCACCCCAATGAAGGGGGGCAAAATCTGCATTTCTTCATTACTCGTTCGTTCAAGTAGAAGCGTATTTTATTTTTAATTGTATATCTATGTGATGATTTGATTTTCTACCATACCAGTGTCCTCTTCATAACACATTTCAGGTAAGTGAGCTTTATGTCGATTTAGATTTTTCTTAATATTCAATTCTTGAATATTTCTTAATATTCAAGATATTTTTCTTTTAAAAAATTAGTAAAATTACATTTTATTTTTTGTTGCTGATATTTTTAAAAATGAATCAAAATAAAATCTCATAGAGACGAATCGGTTTTATAGCAAAATGACAATGCCACTGTTAGTAGGCGATATATTGTAAAATATTGATTAAACGTGATCAGAGTGAGCTACTATATCTTCACGTCGATAGAGTAAGAAAGGTGAAGTTAATAGCTAACGCAGTTACTGCGCTGAAAAAGACTTATTTCATTTCAGTTTTGCTGCATAGACAATGTTTGTTTCGGAATGTTGAATGGCAAAGGACAATTTTAATCTTAGGTCGTGGTTTTGTGTGTTATTAGCGTCAGAATGTAGAACCCAATAAATTCTTTTTTGCTTCCTTTTTTTCCCCTTGAAGATTACTTTTCAGTGGGACTTCGCATTTTATTTTGTTAATTATTTTTAGCATTTTATTTTGTTAATTATTTTCCGGAAGACTCCTGCTAATGTGCGATTGCTGGGTATCATTCCGTTCTGAATTCATCCATTTATGAAAGGAAAATCTATTTTAAGAAAAGATTTCACTAAATGTTTTATTATCTTTTAAGCGATTCGATTTGATTGCGGTATTTCGTATTTAAATAATTATTGTTTAGTTCTGATAAATTAATCTTTTCTTTATTTCTTTTAATATACCTCACAAATTTGATTGAATTTAATTATTTTTAAACCAATAATTCTTTAGTTTTTGCTTTTACAAATTAAAACAAAGCTTATATTTTATTTAATATTTGGCCACCTGTCAATCCAACTTAATTATTTTAAATCATTGAAATTGATAGCGATGTTTTTTCAAGAATCATTTAATACTTAAAGTATATTTTGTTAATTTTCTCAGCTATTTTTTTCTTAATTTAAACTCTCTCAAAAAATATGAGCAAATTTTAAAAAAAAAAAAGTTTTTTAATTTTGGGGGGTTTGAAAATCACGAGAGTGACCTGTATAGGACAGTGTAACACACTGTCCTATTTGTGTCCAAAATTGTAAGTTAAATTTTTTTATTGATATTATTTTAATTTGTTACATTATAAAAATTAAATTTCGATATATTAAAAGTGACAATAGTTCGTTCATACTATTTTAACTGCATAAAGCTTTAATGTTTTACAGTAATATTCATCGTCATGACTGGCGTCAAGAACGAAAACTGAATGTAGAAACGTTTGGTGTGTCTGCTAACAACAATTGGATGAGGCGAAATGGGTGGCGTGGAAGAGTCAACTACCGAAGTCGAGGCTATATGCCCCGCAGGGGTGGAGGAGGATATAGGGATAACAGAGGAATGTCATATGGTGGTGATCGTCAAAGTAAGTCTCTGATATCATCCCTTGGTTTTAAGTTTTTATAGGTATAATAAATTTACAAGCTTTGTAATTTTTACATATTTAAGTCTATTGAATTGACGATTCTATAATTAATGAAAACTTAACTACGGCCACTCACTCTTTTGCATATGAATTATGGTTTTATGTATACATTCCTTTTCTGCTTAATTCACAACACGTCTTTATCATAAGTAATATGGAAAACAAAGTTTTTTGGTCTTAAAAGAGAGTTACATAAAAAGATTTTTTTTTTCAAATACTTTCCCACATTTTGTCTTATTGCAATTTTAGTTATAAGCGTAAAGTATTATAGTTTTTCCTTCTTGATTAATTTAAATGTGCCGATTCTGCTCAAATTTTATATGCTGATGTGTGGTTATGCTGGAAATTAAGTAAAATTAATGTCTGATATTTTTGAAATTCAAGTATCTGAAATTTTTGTGTATCCGTTTCGTGTGCATACTAAATAGTCTTGCTTTTATGATAATTGGTATATATACAGTGGAACTCTGATTTAAGACTTTCTGTTGAAACAGCGTTAGAAAAACGCATGAAACAAGATTTTTTATTTAACTACTAGAAATATGAGTAATCTTTACACATTGTTTTTTTTTAAGCGTGTATGTGTTCTGATAAGATTTCAACATTATCCCTATCAATTTACTTTTTTTTTTTTTTTTTCTGATTTTTTTTTCTCAGATTTTTTTTTTTTTTGTGTTTTACATTTGCAAATGTTGCAAAATTTTTATGTTTTCAAACTGATCAGTTTTGGGCATATCCTCTGATTATTTTTTGTTCACATCTATAGTTGATGAGCAGGCACTGATAATTGAACGAATTGAAAAGTAATGGGGTCTGTGTTACAGTCGATACACGTTTCTTCGACTTCCGAAGATTTTCTGGTATTTAATTTTATTCCGAAAGGCAAATGTTCCAATTGGATGTCAAGGAGCAATAAACCCAAAGAAGCTTTATTAAATTCATTTGTTAAGGTTTTTAGTAGACACTATCCAATGCTGTGTAAACCTAATTCAGAGCTTCCAAAACAGTTTTGCTTTAGAAAAATTTTCAGGCCACCGGAATCTAGCAAGAATGTATACCATTTGTGAACTGTAGGCAACGTTTCTTAAATGATTGGATTATTCCTAGATTCAAGGTTGAAGATTTCTGGGGGGGAAATTCGGCTTGCAAGTTTTAAATTTTGAGCTCCCATACTTTCTTTAACCATCCTTCTGTGGTTTACTCAAGGGTAAAATTCCACTCTCACAGACAAAAGAATAATATAGAATAGAACAAATGCCAGAAGAGCTAGGAACAACTAATCTCTTATTTAAAAAAAAGAAAGAAGGAAATGAATACCCAGAAAAAGTTTCTGCTAGTTTTGTTGAGAAAAAATTATTTTAATGTACAAAGCGAAATTTAACGTAAAATCCTGCATAATTTAACAATAAAGTTTTTTAAAAGTGGTTAAGCCATTAGAGGTGATTTTTTTTATTGGCTGTTTTTAAAAAAGTGCTTCAGTTCTCCTTTCCTAGCCTAGAATGAGATTTTTTTTCTTGACCATGTCTATTTTTGCCACTAATTATGCAAAAACGGGGTTTTTTTGTATTAGTCCTTTCAAAATTTTTACAATTCATTTTACTACAATCCATTCATATGAAAGCGCCAATCATTTTGCAGGATACATGTGTGCTTACGCTGAGCTCAATTTGGTTGGAAGGATTCTTATGTGCAACTCCATGCTATTTTGCAAGAGATTCTCGATTTCCGGCTTCATTTTCCACTCTTTGAAATCGAACCAAAAAATTGCTGATCAGGGGAACAAACTAAACATAGCCAACATTTTTTCAATAATAGCGAAATAAAATTTTATTTCTCTAGTTATTGTCATCACTGGTGAAGCACCATTGTCTTCGTCTCTAATTAGCTAATGGCCTTCTTGTACTATTCTAATTATTGATTAGCATCATAATCTTTAATCTTGACTTGGGGATCATTCACTAATTATGTATTTTCATGTAGTTCCACAGCAAAGCTTTCTCACCTAAAAATTCCCATCTCCATTTAATCTGAGGGACTGTCCAACAAGTGCATAAAATTTTTATTGTACTTAATTACTTATAAAATTTTCAGTGCTTTTTAGCTATTCTATGAAAAAACTCAAAAATATTTAAATGCAAACTTAAAAAAAAATGCTTAAATTCATCTCTTAATGATTTGACTTAAAAACAATTGAAATAATAATCTTAGATTTATTAAATATTATGAATGTAGGGACCATATAATAATGTATTTCTGACAAAAATGTTTACCTTCAATACTTATTGTATTTACATTCCTAAACAATTCGAAATTTTTTTTTAATTCATTTTATTAAAGAAATGCTGAACTATGTAACAGATTTTTAATAAAGGTCATTCACTAATTTACGTAAGTAATATGAATTAAGTTTTCTTAGTATGCTTAATTCTTTACATATCTTTTATAAATTGAGTATGATAAAAAATATTAATCTTGTTAATATTTTGTTGAATATGCTTTTATAAATAACTTTTATTTAAATCTAAAAAATACATCTGATAGTTTAAATTATAGTTTAACAGTTATAATTTTGAATTTAAAATTATTCTTTTTTGCACTATTAGATACAGTAATTATTAATTGAAGAATAGAATGTGTGACTCAATATTGAATGTATTCGAAATTCTGCTTAAATTGTTTCTATGGTGGCTAATATATTCAAGAAAAAGAGTTATTAAATTGTCCCATTTTGTGTATGAATCATGTAATTTATTTTCTGTTATTCTTGCATTTTATTATTTTTTTAATTTACGCATTTCATTTTTTTATTCCAGATCTACTTTCTTCTAGTGCAAATCTTCAAAATCGGTGAAAATTGAAGCTCCAGAATTGTAACATTTTAATTTGTGTTTTCGAGTGGAAAATCATTCTCTATGGTTAATTACATGTGTAAAAATTTATACAATCAAGCATAAATGGACCTGATATTTTTAATGCTTTGATTATCTTTCATTTTATAACTATTCAATAGTTTAATGTCATATTTTTAATAATGAGGTTGCTTAGATAATGTTTTAAAACAGAACATAAATAGATGGTTTGGTTGTTGTTCTTTTTTTTACTTCTGTTTTTTTTTCTATCCAATTCTAGATCATGTAAAATATTTTAATAATATAGTGTATTGCCTTTAGTTCGAACTTTTAGATCAGTTTTTAAAAGTTTTAAAACTTAAAATAAGTATACATTTTTTAAAAATAATTGAGTGTATATTTTATGCTTTATTTCTTTATTGTATTTTTTTAAAAATGGTTTTAAAAGGAGTTTAAAATATAAAAAATACACGCCTAAAAATTAATTTTGGTCTAGCTATTTCCAATAACTATGTATAATTTAAGTATAAACATTGATTTAGAGTTTTTTTTTTTTTTAATTTAGACTTTTCATTTGTTTGTTTTTGATGTTTAATTTAAACTTACTATTTTGAATGTTATGAGATGGATAAGTTAACAAGAATAAAAAAAAGCAAGTTTTTAATTGTAGATAAGTTCATTTGCTAAAGAAGTACCTTGTGTATTATCAGGGTGAAATGTACAATATATAAAGAAAAGAATAATGTGCTTAAGTTTTGCTATTCTTTTTTATGTTTTAATTGTGTTTCATTTAATTTCCCGGCTGGACTTTTTTCTTCATTGTTAGTCTTTGTAGATTACTGACGCACATGTAGCATTTTTTGATTATCTTTTTTAAAAGAAAATAATGAATGGACTGAAATGTATTTTTTTATCAATAAAATATGTAACCTATGTAAAATACTGTTATAGTTTTTGGCCTATGAAAATTATCTATTGTGAAAATTCTTGTTTCTTATGTAAAAAAGTGAGTTTTGAGAATCTAAATGTGCAGTGAATTCAAGTCATGATTTCACTTGTAGCTCACTTTTATTTCATTTCAAAGTATGAATCAATTAAAAAAATTGAAATAAATGTTTACTCTTAAATTCTATTGTATTTTTTCCCCTTATATTAAACTTTTGATTATATAAGCAAATGGAGACTGCTAAGTCAGATGGAGCAAATCTTAGAGCTCCCAGCAAATGACTATCTGATTTTAAAATTAAAAATCTCCAAAACAAAGGGCGATACTAGAATGAAATAAAAAATACGTTTATTGCAAAAGCTGTAAAACTTTTATGCAGAAATCTAGTTACTAAAGTTATCATCAGCTGGCTCTGCAAACCATTATGACCAGAAGGATAAGTTCTACTTATAAAATGGGAAAAAAGATTGTCCTACTGATAATGCAGTACTAAACAATCTATTCTATTGACTGGTGCTGTAATATCATGTGTAAAATCAGCATTTGTATTCTTTTTCAAGAATTTAATACCGCGCAATCTGTTGGTAACTTTCAATTACAAAATTTCTGCATACAATATTACTGCTTCCACAATAAATACCTTTTTTTACCTGAGTTTTTCAATTTTGAAATGAGTCTTGTTGGACATCCTCATGTGTGCCACTCTTACTTATAAATCAGTAGATTAAGTTTCATGAATTAATCTCTTTTTTCCTATTTTCAGTATTAAAATTTCTGTTTTTTCCAAAAAATATAACTAATATTTTCTGTTAAATAAAAATTACATTTTAGTGTAAACATTATTCATTTTCATAACTATTGCGGAATGATCAAGTAATGTTGTAGCTTAGTAATGAAAGAATGAGATTGAACTACAATGCCTGCTTGCTTAAACAAAAATTGTGCTGTTGTATGTAATTTTCTTGTTTTTATTTTGTTTTGAAATGCTTGCCAAAGTTAAATCGAAGTTATTATTTTGATAAATATTATATGATATGACAAAAAATAAATAATGAAGGGTGAAAAATGAATGAAGGGTGTTGTTGGTAAAAATAAATTAATGAAATGAAATTTTAATTTTCAGATTCAAATTATTCAGGCTACTGTAGCTCATGAGGATATTATAATGAAATTGTTAATTTCATGTGCCTTTTTGATTTGTACAACTTCTTATAAATAGTCATCATTTTTTTTTAAATTTATTATAACCAAAAAAAGCTTGCAACTACAAACCAGGGTCTTATTTTAAACTTTTTGTACTAGAGGATGTGGGAGATAAATTGCCTAAGAAATTTGAAGAATCTTACTTTTTAGCTAGAATTTTTGTTTTTAAACAACAAAAAAAAAAAGAATCTTTGCCATCCAGCAGAATTTTGACTGACTGTGAAAATGGTGACTTGAGTTGGAAATAAGTTATAACCAGGCCAGGAAGTATACATTTTTGGTTACTTCTTTCTTCCATTATAAGGCATTATTTGGGATTTTTTTTCCTTTTTATATATTTTTTTCTTTTAATTTAAAAAAAATAATTTAGCAACTTGATAATGGAATGTGATTCTGATGTTCTTCAAGATTGATTTTTCTTTATCTAGTATTTATTTACATTTTACTTAGGAATTGCATATTTATTTAAATATCCTTATTTTTCATTGAAGTTATAATATAATAACATGAAACATGTTTTTGAAATTTTTTCTTTCAAATATCATTTTTAATGCCTTTTAGAGGCTTTTTAAATTTATCAACATTATAACTGGTGTTAACTTTAAATGTAAAAAGCAGGAAAATTTGATTTCGTGGCTTTAACATAGGAAAAGAAGTTCAATGCATCCAGTAATTCTGTTTCATGTAGGCGAGGGGGGAAAGTCGCCAAATAGGCAATTTCGTAAGAAGTAAAAAATTTTTAGCAATGAAATACTTGCAATCTCCGAATACAAACAATTCATAGAGCATTCACCTCCCAATGAAGTGAACCATATTCGAATCCCAGCTATTGTTGGTTGATACAAATTCCGCACTGACCTAAGCCGTAGGCGGATCATGGGTTAGAATCCCCTTGGGATGTTTTCGTGATAGATAGTATAAAATATATATTTACCGTATACTCAGACTCTGCCAATTTTACTGGGCATTCAGTGCCAGGTTACACTAATTTATGTTTGGTCCAACCATATTCAGAATTATAGTAATTTTAAAATTATTCCTCAATTATAATTCTGGAAATCAATGTCTTCTGTCAAGTTCTAAAAAGCCGAAATAAAATAATTGTTTGACCTATTTTAGTTATGTTCAGATTTTTACTTTAGGGAAACCTTGTAAAATGTACACCAGAAATTTATTTAAAATTAATTAATATGATAGTTAAATGTAAACAAAACTATGGCTAACGATTACATAATTTTCTTAAAAAACTTTTATTGTACTTTTTTTTTACTTATTTCTTTTTATCATTGTATCAGTACTTTTAAGTTGTTTTATGGAAAGACTTCATAATAATTGGACAAGATTTTATGAAGTGAGGGAGTTTCACTATTTTAAATGAGCAAAAAATCTTAAAAAGCAATTGAAATAAAAAAAAATCTCAGATTTATCAAATAAAATGTATTTTGTTTCATTGGCATATTGCATAATTTTTTAATTTGAAATTTCTTCAATTCTGTTTTAGATAAATATTTTTTCTTCCTGTTAATTTCAATAAAAATTAGAAAAATCACAAATATTTCAGGACATTTATTGATATGCTTGATAATTAAGGACATTTTCTTTTCTTAAAGAATTTAAGGGACAATTTTGAGTCCTGCATTTATCTCTATTTATACTATCACAGACAGCCTTGAAGTAAAAAAAAAAGAAATATGTCTATTAATAGTAGGTATTAGTATTATATTCTTAAGAGCTTTGAATGATATCTGCAAAAAAATCTGATTTAAATAAAAGAAAATTGCTTATTTTATTATTATTTTTATCGATCCTGATTATTAATCAGCTGTTGATAACAATGTTTAAAAAAAAGGCCAGCAAAGAAGTAACAAACAAATTTTATTTTAAATACATGGTAGGTAACAACAATACAACCAGCCAATATATTTATAGCATTTGACATTTTAATGTGAATTTAAGCATATGCTTTTAAATAACAGGAGTTAGATGTTGACACAATCACACACACCTCACGATTAATTCTGAACTATTTCTTTTTTGTGGTGTAACCTATTTTTTACATTAAAGTATAAAACTTTTAAAATAGCATTTAACATTAAGGCACAGTTATTCAATCAGAAATCAGGCATTCGAATTTTTATTAAAACTACAGTAAGGCAAACAATGTTGAATAATTTCTACTCAAGATAATTGTGCATGTTTTATAGATGTCAATACACATGAAAAAATAAGAAGGAATATAAAATTTAGAAAAATTATCCAGGATTTTTGCACAAAAAAAGTGGAAATAGTATAAAAACTGAGCTGAAAAACACTAATTACATACAACAGTTAAAAAACTTCAATGTTCATATTCATACACCACATAATTTCAAGCGGTTGGATAGCTAGATTTAAAACATTACAGACATGTTTTGTTACAACACAATCAAGTGTTCTGAAAAATCTAAAAGTTATGTACAGGCAAACATTTAATAAATTAATTCGACATGAATTTGCTTTATATTAAGAATTTACTAATCTTCTGACAGATATCTTTCATCACATAATGTGGCTAGCTTTTTCTTTATTAATGTTTAAAACTGTAACCATTAAAAAAAAAAGTGTAAATGTAGAGGGGGAAAAAGCTTGCACCTATCGAATTAAGATGTTTTTTCATTAAACGGTACAACACTGATAAAATCAGTTAATGACATAACAGAACGATTACAATTTTAAACAGTTTACTTGAGCTCAAAAAAATTTAATAAATAAACGAAATTATATTGATAACATTATGTTTTCAAAATAGAATCAATATTAAAACCTTATATGAGGAATTCATGAAATAGGAAAAAATTGAAATAATTATCTTAGGATTTTTCCAAGACAAACTATTTAACTGAAAACACAAACTACGCCAATGGTTCCATCTAATGTTATAATGTTTATAAAATGTGTGACAAGTTTGCACGTGATAATTTCCTTCTTTGTTTATAAAATAAAGAACAGTTTTTTCACAAAATGTTGTGTTTTTACTACAATCTTGGACTGATTAAAAATTTAAAGCACAAAGGTATGCATCTTGAAAATAAAATATGTGCATAGATGCCAACATGAATAGGAAAAAAAATCAAGTATATTTTACCAAATAATATAAATTTTAAGAGAATTGTTGTATAATGTACTAATATTTTACACATAGGGAATTTAGGAGTTTTTATCGTCATCAAAATAGAAAAACTGCGATATTTTCCAGTAATGATTGATATTAAATGAACTTGATTAAAACTGATTTTTATAAGTGAGACTCGTTTTGTTATGTATTGTATTAGTAATACTTATTTAAATATTCAAGCTAGCAATAATCTGTGCAAAAATTCTATTTCGATAGGGAATTTTTTATTAAACCAGTAGATCAGGAGAAACAGGCAAAATCCATTAGAGTTAGCAGCTAGGTATGTGTAATTATATTTATTTCTTAAGACCGGATTGCAGGTTCAAAAAAAAAAAAAAAAGAACAACTATGTATTAATTAAAAATGACACCGATTACCTTATTAAAATAGAAAACAAAGAAAAAGTAAAAACAAATGCAAAAAGGAGAAACGTCAGTATGATTTGATGGGATAATGTGAGTGCTTATTCGACACACCGTTCTCATACATTGGAGCTAACATAAATGCCATCATGTTGGGAAAGCATGCATGCTTGAACTATATGTATTTTACTGGACCTTTCATTGTCACACAAAAATAGAGTTGGTATCTTGTCATGTAATGAAAAAGCAGCCTTGGAGAACAACAGCTTACTAATTATTTTAAAATGGAACGCGTGTTATTGCATGGCTACGATAAAAAGAATCAGCAGAGAAAAACTAATGTTGGTCCGATTCTCAAAATAACTATGAAAAGCAAAAGAATGATGGTACGTCTGGCTGATTATATTTTCTTTGAATAGAAGGTACTTAAAAACTCACCTTATAAACATGTAATCTTATATTGTTAATGTACTTCGGTTTACAATACGTTTTGTTCAATTAGCCTATTAATTTGGTAATCCATTTTAAGTTGAAAATATAAAAAAACTGAAAAAATAAACACTAAAAGCACATCAACCCTCACACTTTAATAACCCTCACACTTAAATCAATTTTGGCACACAACGTTTTAATTAAAAGTTAATGGAAAAAATTAAATGTACATTTGAAATAGATCTCAATAAGAAAACTTCCTAGTCTAAAACTTCAAAATTCTAACAAAAATATTCCTAAAACTTTATGCCTGTTCATGCATTGTCTCATAACACAAGCAGAAAGATATATCTGAAGTTTTCAAAATTAAATTCCAGATTTAGAATCTGTTAACCATCCATAAAAATTAAAAAAATATTACAGTCATAAAAAAAATTCACACAATTCTATATGAAAGTAAAATATTAATGAAAAAATATACTTTTTATATAAAAAATAAAATGTATACTTTTTCAGCTAAAATATTCAAGTTCATTAAACATATTGAAAACTCAGTTCATACTAAAAAGCAAAATACATATAACTACAAAAACAATGCACCAATTATTTTTAATGTCCACAGAATATTGAAAAATAATAACAGATTTTGTATAAAAGCTGAAACACTCTTAATAATATTTTGTTCAGCATTTTGATGAACAACAAATTGTTTTGCAATGTGTCAACGGAAAAAAAAAAGACAAAACATAATCCTTTTAAATTCTTTAATTGATGTATAAACTAATTTTTATAATTTTAAAAGTTGTATGATAATTGTAAAAGCATAAATGTGCTTTCAAAACTGTGCGCATTCAGAAATCAAATATACCCAGTTACAAAAGAAGGAAAGCAATTCACAATGGTTGGTTAATTTTTTGGGAAGTAAAATATGACTACAGAAATAATAATTACTCTTCTTTAGTGATAAGGCAAAAACATAAAGCATTTTTTTTTCTATTGATTAACAGACTAAGGTAAAATTTAATAAACATTCACAGCTTTTTTTCTCATAACACTAAACTTTTAATAAAACAATGGTTTATATATGTTACTGGCAAAGTTAGAGATCCCGCCTTCTATACAATGCTGACTGTCAAAATGTGAAATAATTTAAGATGCCATAATGGCTAGGCATTTTATTCTCTATCAAATGACAAACCAGCAAGTATGAAATAAGACAATTCCATACTTGGTTTGATTAGTACTATTATAATTTATTTAAATTGGAATTAATTCCTTGCTGACATAAATAGGTTCACATTTTATTTCGTTTTCATTAATAAAAAATGAGAAACATATGTACCTAGAGACTATTATGCATTATCAATAACTAGGATAATGACAGGGCAAGGATGTGTGGGGTACTGTCCGAAATTCACTTGCTGGGTGAGTTCCCTACACTCATCTTGTTTTTAGATTAAGGGCCCAGGATACTCATGCTGAGTACTACCCACCCACAGTAATGTTTTTGCCTTAGCAAATGTTACTGCCATGTATTCCTAACACAAATCTTTTGTTTCATTGGATATTATTAATAACATCCAAAAAAAAAACTGGTTACAGTGTTATTTTTTCATCCTATTATTTATAATTAAGTTGATATTTCATACAAAATTAATTTATTGAATAATTGATTAAATTCTGGGTTATGTACTCAACTTAAAGAGAGTCAAGAAAATATGTCTTGTTCTGTGATGTCACAACCATCCACTTAATTATTTAACAATTCTCAAAGTATTTAATAATTCTTATATTTTATACATTGCCGGTAACATACATAATAAAGATTAAAAGTCTGTCATTACTTAACAATATTTCTCTTCATTTCAGTTTGAAAGAGAGAGAAAAATTCAAAATTTAAAACTGATATGTATATTACAATTTCCCCATTCCTGTCAGCTGGAAAATGTCACAGAAAAAATCAGCATTAAATTCAGAAAAATTTTCCTCTTACTGTTTATACTATCAGAATATTATGCTCTGTATGTAGCACTTAGTTTAAAAAGGGAGAAAAAAAAACCTACAAATATTGCTTACAAAATATGACAAAAAGTATAACTCCAAAACTAATATATTGGAGTATTTCACTGATAAGAATACTCACTAAAACAATGTGGATGGCATGAAATCTGAGCATTTTAATTTATTCGTTCGATTAATACACTTCTTGCTTAACTAACAAGTAAAATTTTCCAAAATACATTTTCGTCACTAAAATACACATTCAGACATGCCTTAAGCAGTTGCCCAATACAATTATTTCTTTCCAAATAAAAAACCTTTTAAGAAAAACTTCTAATTTTATAATTGCTTTGAATTTATCACAATAATTAGGGATTATTTTACAGAAAACGTTAAAGTTTGCTAGAAATATTTTCCAAGGTACATTTTAAAGCATAGCATAGTAAATCTAAAAGAATTTTATCAATTTCTGAAAACAACTGGTTATTTTTTTTAACCTGGATTAGAAAGAGAAGCAAGATTTGGACATTTAGAAAATCGTAAAATTCTGTACAATAAATTGCCTTTTGTATCAATAATTTTATCATAACATACACTTACTCAGATGACCATTAATTAACCTATAAAAAAATAATAAGTAAGTAAATTCAATGGATTTAGTTATTTTTGGAAGGAATTTATTTATTGGCAATTTAGCAGATATAATTTCTCATCCAAGTTTAGTTTCTATTGAACATGGTTATCAACCTCTGATAGTATTTTTATAACCATAAAGGCAGTTACCTAGAGATAACTTTTATGAATTTCCAATTTAAATTTTAAAAGAATTTAGTAATCTAGCTTTAAAATTAACCTGAAATAAAAAACACAAATAATCACAATGTGATTCCTACTCATTTGGAATCACAAAGCAAAGATCTACCTTCCTAATACTTGAAACATACATACAATTTCAACGTCAAGTATGATCTTTGTTTAAAAGAAAGTTTTTTTTTTAAAAAAAAAGAAGAAAAAAATCAAGAACCAATGTAAATGATATTAGTTCAGTTAAAATTTAATATCATGCACATTAGCTTTAACAGTTATTATATACTTTTGATAAAGTTATTCTAAAACGATAATAATTCAAGTATCAAATAAATTATTTCAAAATTCATTATAATACAGTATACTCTTGATATCGCAAACTTCTATTTCTCAAAACTCTTGTTAGGTCAAAAAAATATTTTCCCCCTTGGCATTGCATATCCAACTAATGTTAATTTGAATTCCTATGTTTCTTCTCAAAATGTTAAGTCGAATAATTTTCGAAATAGAAAATGAATTTTCTTCAGAAAAATCACAATGAAAGTTTATTGTACACCAATTTTCTTTCCTATGTAATACATAATTATTTTTGTCTTACTTTTAAAAGTAAAATAATTGTTGTAATTAGACTTATAGTCTACTATCATTACATGCATAATTATTAGTAGTTATTATGTTTCATGACTCTACTTTTTAGAGTAATATTTTAGAATATATTCTTCTACTTTTTACAGCATATTTAACTTTGAACTTGTTAGCACAAAATCTCGTTATCTCGAAATTTTCTTAGAATCCCTTTAACTTTGAGTTATCGTGAGTTACTTTAATAATATTTCTATAGATAAAAAGCAAATTAAAATAGAAAAAAAGAAACATGATGACAATACAGTACTTCATCAAGGGATTACCTGCATGCATTCATGTGGGAGCTATTCTGTAAATGACAATTTAACAAAACAGAAGTTTTACTTTTTTACCGAAGCTCCACTGATTTAAAATCATATTCAATGTATGAAAAGTTATACAATTTATAAATCTCTGCAGGAATGTACGCACGACCACCTCTGATGAAGTCCTGTATTGCATACACATTTCTTGAGTTCTATTTTAATTTACTTATTATTTTTTCAAAAATTAATTATAAATCTCGAATTTCATCATAAATTTATTTGAAGACAAATTTTGTGCTTATGCTGCTTTAGCACTTTCCAGAATTTGACCTTGTTAAATCTTAAAATTAATTTTTTATCAGATTTTATCATTTTACACAATCACATTATATATATGCCACAAATTGTTTAATGCACAAAAGATGGGCATTTCATAACAGGTGCCAACTGCTCTCACAAGCTGTTCTGTTACAAATTTTTACGGTCAAATGACAGACAGGGATTCAGAATCCCTGGATATCTGACTAGATGTCATGAAATACCAAATCACTCCTTTCAAAGAGTATGATGATATATGCATATTTCATCACTTAATGTTAAAAAGTGAAGATAATGCATGTAAATGTGAAATGATAAAAGATAACCAAAAATGGACGTACTAAAAAAAGCACACTTAAAGTTTCAACGTTCCCTTTCCTCGTCACTGTCAACATCTCCCTCGTTGGGAACATCTGCCAGGTGGATATTACTTATAAGATCTCTCATGGCATCCAGAAGAGAAGTGACACTGCGACGTAGGTCCCCCCTGACGTCTCCTCCTTGGGCGCCGGCCTCACGAGGAGCCTCAGCAGCAGCGGCAGCACCATCCCGAGGCTAGAGAAGAAATGGTTTTCTGTTACAGTTCATATGCAATGCTTTGATAATGGCAAAGTTAACTTTTAAACATTACCACCGCTGTGACAACCAGTTTACATAATTTTCTGGTGGTTTTGCAAAAGAATGCTTTTTTTAATTTCGCAGCTTTCTTAAATTAGAAGTACATGTGAATGTATTTGACTAAAGTATTAATCTAGTCAAATTTAAATCACTATTCACTACCTACATTTACAGTAGAGCACTGATTATCTGCATGCCGATTTACCAGACAATTTAATTATCTGGATCATTCAAGGACACTGTATTTTTTCCACTTTCTTCAAAAAAATAAAAATAAAATAAAATATTGCAAAAATGCTTTTTTAGTTTAAGAATATCTGAAAGGGAAGGAAAATGGCTTCTTTTCTCCTTTGATGATTTTGAGGAGAGCTTCATAGCCTTTTTTTTGCCGAGTTTTAAAGTGGGTGGAAAATGTTTCTATGTGAAATGTTATTCTCAAGAGACAGAGTCCCAAACCCCTATCTTGAAATAGATTTTTATAGATTTGAAACAGTAAAGAGCTTTACTTACATAGGATCAATTATTACTATTGACAACAGAATGACTCCTGAAATAAAAAACCCACTCTATCTGGCAAATAGGGCTGTCCATGGGCTGAGAAGATTTATTAAATCTAGGTTTCTTTTTAGAAAAACAAAGTTCTTAATCTACAAAACTTTTGTCAGGCCAATCTTGACATACGCTCCTGAAGCTTGGACAATGACAAAACTGGAGGAAAATTGTATCACAATATTTGAGAGAAGGATTCTGCGGAGTACACATGGTGATGTAAATGAAAACAATAACTGGAGAAGGAGATTTAACTTTGAACTGTACAAGATTTATAAACAACCCGATATTATTAATTACATAAAATTAAATAGAAAGAACTAGATACGAATGAGTGATGACAATACAATAAAAAAAGATCGCTCTTTAAAAAGCCGCAGTTGAGATGGGCTGACTCGGTAGAGTCTGATTTTCTTGCAATTAATGAAAAGAATTGGAGATCAAAGATAAATCGGAAGCCATTGTGGAGCAATCTCCAGAGGTAGGCATTGGCCCACATTGGGCTGTCTGGTTAACTATGATGATGATGGAAAATATTTCTAATTAAATTTTCAAAAATTAAAACTTTTATACAGGCTATTTGTAATATGCTATAATAGACAATACTGGAATTGCTAATCCTAAGCCTGGAAAAACTACGAAGGGAAGTTATTTAAAAACATTCTCATAGCTGTTTTTTAAAATGCCCCAATAGTCCAAATTTTTTGCCATCTGGATTGGCTGATTTATGATTAAGAATGTAAGCTGCAAGCACTAGCATAGTCATCCATTATAAAATGAATACAAGTACAATAGAGATAAACCTATAAATCTGAGCTGGTGAAACAAGAAAAAGCTTGCTCTGAAATAATGATAGACTCAAAAATGTGTAGTGATTGCTATGACTGGTTTTAGGATGATTACTAAGACTGAATGATGAAAAACGAAACTGCAGTTAGAGATCACGCCATTGATGAAGATTGGTGGTCACGTCATTGACGATAGTTTAGCCTTATAAAAAAATTTCCAGGTTGGGATAACATCGAATATGAAGATGGTAGACGGAGGAATTTTAGATGCTACCTATTGTAGACGAAATGGAGGCTCCAGAAATGCAAGTGGACTATGAAGAGGAGAATTCGACAGATTCCGCGTAACGATTGAGTCACAGTGTGGGTCTCGCTGCTCTACAATCTGCAAAGCAAGCCAGCAATATGATACTTTGATGATCACACTATATTGCTAGGCGAAAAACAAGCAGTGTTATTTGCTATCAATATATCACTGTCATCATAGGTCACGTATGATCTTCTTCTTGAAGTGCAAGTACCCATTTCAGAAGAAGTAACGGAAAAAGATGTTTACTAAATTAGGAGTATGTTGCAAAGAAGAGATTGGCAACAGCTTTCCATAAAGCTGAATTAAAAGCAAGTATAAACACATAATGATTTTGCAATAGATCAAGAAACCCTTTATGTTATGATTGAACACGCTATAACATGTGTTTGGGAAAATAGATATTAATAAAAGTTTATAACGTTCCTGATATCGCTATTTACACACACTTTTTTTTTTACTTGATGGTGGTGTAGGTTAAATTTTGAATTATTTATTTATTTATTAGTATAGATTTTTTTCGGCATTGTTCACATAATGTGTAAACTGAGTTTGGATATCCGCCAACAAGGACGGACTCATTGTCATTCTAAAAAGGATAATTTTAATTCTTTTCACTTTGCAAATAAGGAAAATAGTGATTATTAACTAATTGATAACCTTTCAGTAATTCAATCTTTGTTGCCTGTTACGCAAAGAGCAATCTCAAACATTAAAGTTTATTAACTGGCTTGCATTAGCGACAAACTATGCATCTTTCTATAACTAATTAGTTTAATAATCAAACAAACAATATTAAATTTTAAATAAATGACTTACGACAACTTTAATGCTACATTTATGTAAGAAACTATATCTGTGAATATTTAAAAGAAGATAAAAAAAAATTAATGACTCAGCTTTCTTAAAAAAGTTGCAATACAAATGGTCAGCTAACAAAAGTCTCAGTTTATAAGAAACAGAAAATTTGGCTTTATACTTACCACGTTAAAATTAGGCAGCAGAGAACGGAAGAACGTACTTAATACCCCACGGTCATCTTGAACGACTGGCCTGAAAAGTGAGCAAAACAAATTTTACTCTTTCTCAAAGCAGCATAGGATAAACATTATACATGTGTAGTGATTTTATTTTGATAAGAATATAATTTGGTAAGATTTAAAGATTGATCAATTAGACATAGAATTTTATGTCCTAATAACTGATTAGGACAATACTGAACCAAACTCAAAAAGAATTTTTGTTGCATTGCTTTTTTATTATGTTTAGAATTTTTATTTAATAAAAATAGCATATTTTGGTTTTTTAACTACAGTAAGAAAACATGATATAACAAGTACAGCATATTAACAGAAATCCGCTATGACGACAAATATTGTATGTTTATAACACATTGAAAATTACTTGCCCGCTGTTTATGACAAGATTTCTTTTAGGGAAATACATCTTTCTGTTGTTTAAGTAAGCAATATTACATGAAAAAGACATTCTTATTCATTTCTGGTATTAATACAGGAAAGAACATCATTTCATCCTTAAAGCAATGATTATGTGACCACTGGCTAAGTTATCTACTTTGTAACAAAAAAAAAAGTTTTTCCGGTATTTTTAGAAATACTGCTGAGCACTTCGGAAAAATATACTTTTCATTAACAATATGAATATCATGACCTCTTATTTTACTATAATTAACTATTAAAATTAACATTCACTCGTATCAAATGCCATCATAAGGTATTGCACTTAATTTTCTTCTTACAAAAACTTATTGGGATTCTGAAACTTGGAACGATCCTATTGCAAACATTTCTGCATTTCATAAAATACAAAGCTACGTAATTCAGTCAACAGTTTGTAGGTAAAAGCAGTCTACTTCATGTGTTTTTAAAAGAAAATAGTTGTTCAAAATAAAAGAATAAGAGTTAAATATGTCTATTGCATTTTTTAATCTCTTTATTGCTATTTTAACATTCGGTACATGTGTTTGCCTAACATAGACAAGCTAGTTATAGCGTTAATTTTATCTGCTATAGCTAGCTATAACAGACTTTTACTGTATTTTTGTCCAGTATGACTAGAATTTACGAATTTCCACCAAAAGTCTCATTTGATGAATGAAAAAATACAAATACTAACGAATAATACTGAAATACCTTGTTGGCCTAGCATAAGATGATATGGAATCCAAAGGTGGCAATGGATCAAATCCATACATAGAACTAGACACCAAATCCTAAAATTAATAAAATAAACACTCATTTAAAAATAAATAAAAAATGTACTTTAATGTATAGAAAAAAAAATCCAAATCTAAGTTATTAAGTCATAAACTTTTTAAAAAATGTAATAATTTTCCCCCTTTTATTTTAATTTTAAAATAACATGCTGAAACGTCCTATTCAACTACAGAATATCAATAAATATTACATAATATTATAGTATATCATATATAAATGTTATATGATAGCAAAATATTACATCTCTAATATCAATCAATACTACATGATCCATCTGACAAATAACAAACAATGAAAATGTGTTGCATACTCCAAAAATATAATTATTGATATCTTAATTTAAATAATCTAAACTTTCAATTACGAGGGTTGCTATTTATATTTCTGGCCTTGGCAACAGTAAGTGTTGCTAGGCGACCGCAGATGATTTTAATCGAAAGTTTGATATTTTTAAACATAAATTCAGCAGACAATATACCATTATAGCTTCATTTGTGTTGTTGACAGTAAATTGAAAAGTTCTTCTCTTTTAAAAAATGGAATTGAATCGTGAACATTTTCGTGCCATTATTTTTCATAACTTTCGACGTGGATTGTCAAGACAAGAGTGCTTCAATGAATTTAATTCTTTATTCAGCGATAAAGCGCCATCCTACAGCACTGTAAAAAATTGGTATAACGAATTTAATCGTGGTCGATGTTCGATCCAGAACGAATCCCGTGCAGGTCGTCCAAAATCCGTTGTTGTGCCAGAAAATATCGATGCTGTGCGTGAACTGATAAAGCAAGATCGTCATGTGACATATCGTGAGATAGAGGCGTCTTTGGACATTAGCATGACTAGCATCAATAAAATATTGCATGAACATTTGAGCATAAAAAAAAATTATTCGCGTTGGATCCCGCATAATCTGACAAACGCTCAAAAAAAGGCTCGTGTCGATTGGTGCAAGGAAATGTTGGAAAAATATGTTCAAGGTACATCAAAGGCTGTGTATAACATCTACACAGGTGACGAATCATGGATCTATGCATATGAGCCGGAAACAAAACAGCAATCAACTGTATGGGTCTTCCAAGACGAGGCAAAACCAACAAAAGTTGTTCGAGGAAGAAGCACATCGAAACAAATGATTGCCTGTTTCTTCGGCATTAACGGTCATGTGGCAACAGTGGCGTTAGAGCAACGCAGGACGGTCAATTCTGAATGGTACACGACCATTTGTTTTCCAGAAGTCATCGGAGAAATTTAAAAAAAGCAGAAGAACAGGCTAATCATTCTTCATCATGACAATGCGAGCTCTCACACATCGACTCAAACAAAGGCATTTCTGACGGAGCGAAAGATCGAACTGATGGGTCATCCGCCGTACAGCCCTGATTTGGCACCCAATGACTTCTTCTTATTCCCACACATCAAAAATAAATTACGTGGACAACGATTTTCGACCCCCGAAGAAGCGGTTGATGCATTCAAAACGCATGTTTTGGAGTTACCTCAATCAGACTGGAAAAAGTGCTTTGAAAATTGGTTCAAACGCATGCAAAAGTGTATTGATCATCATGGAGAATATTTTGAAAAACAATAAAACCAATTTCGATCCTTCATATTTGTTTTTTCATTATTAGGCCAGAAATGTAAATAGCAACCCTCGTAGAAGCTATCAATATTATTGTCCTTTCAGTTTTAAATGGTTAGAATTAAAATATTAAGAGAAAGAATGTGATACATGCTTAAAAAAAATTAACAAACAAAATGAAAATCAATCAAATAAAAAATATTTAGTTCCTGCTTAAGTCAACAATATGTTAACATCTTGATTTGATTGATGTTGAACATTTTGACAAAATTTTGGCAAGATATGACTCAAAAGACATTTTTTTTTTCCTGTCTTTAATATCTGAAGGGCAATATCCTTTTGAAAGTCATAATCATAAAACTGTTTTTCAAAATTTATATATATATATATATATAATCTAAATTTTAAATATTAATTTTTTTTTTTCAATTGGCAAAATATAGAAAAATAAATATTTGTATTCCATAGGACAGAAAACATAAAATACTTAAAAGAGATTTTGATAAAATAAAATTAATATTTGAATAAATACCTGAGGAAGGTTTGCGGTGGCATCTCGGATATCTGATAATATTATATGCCTCAGAACATTTCGTGGAGTTCCAACAAATCTAAGCTTTTTTCTAAGAAAACAAAAAATTAAATTTAATGCACAAATCTATCGGAGGAGGTATAATACCATAGCACAAATAAAGTACAGAAATGGGCATACTATATTTCGGTACTATAAAACTTTCCTAATTGTCTAAACATCAAATGACAGAAGAGTTTGATTATTTTTCGTGTAAGAATTATGATAGTGAGCTCGAGTGAGAACGGTTGTTTTGTTGACCGGTTGTTCCGACTAATCTGTGACCGTGGTATTGTTTTTGATGATCACCAGAGGGCTTTACAAATTGTTCAAGCAAGGTTCTCGTCTGGTCGGATGCTCACCTTTTTCTTTGCTGGCCACCCACAAAGACTAGCTGATGTACCAGGAGAATTTTTTTATTTTTTTTTTATTAAACGACTTAAAACTCCTCATGCACCACAAAGTATAACATGAGGCTTACAGTTGTAAGTAGAAAACAAAAGAAGAAAAATTTACAAATTTAAATTAAAAACAAAATTCCACAAGGCAGCAAGACTTTCAATACAACCAGGAGAATGGAAATTTGATTTAGAATGGTCTAATCAATACCTACTGAGGCGGGTCTAGTCCCAAATATTTGGATAAGGGAATGGACTAGGTTACTGCTTTTGATTAAACTTTATGGAGGGACCACTGAGGGAAATTATGATTCTAGCCAAATGCATTTCTTTAATATTAATAATTATTGTGTTTTTACTTATTGTTTTTCAAGAGCTCAGTACTGTGCACGTCAATAAATGTTCTTTGTTTTTTTTATACTCTTATTTACTGCCTTATTTCAACCGTACGACCTAGATTAAATGAGCTATTGTGGATATTTGCACAAAATTGTAATCTCTTTACTGAAATCGACATATTTTTTCTCTGGAAAGGTTTGTCTCGCTTTTAAGATCTTTCCTATATGCAACCCAAGGACTTTGTTGACAAAAGTTAGCCGCTTGGGATGCGACAAAGGAAGCCTTCTGAGCAATGCGATTGAAGTTAAAATGTACATCAGATATTGTTGTTTGACAGGAAATTGTTGTATCAAATAGCAAATTTCTTACAATCAAAGCTTTGAATTATTTGAAATTCATGGGTGGTATACCCTTCCCCAATGTTGCGAGTGAAGATGATATTAAACCACTGATCAATTCTAGCACCATCTGCATCAGTTTCTCTGTCAGTTCCAGGCTTTAGAAAGATGTGTCAGTTAGAATAAAATATGTGTGAACATGAAGTTAGAGATGGATATATATGAGTATATATGGATGGATATATATCTCAAAATGTAAATTTTTATCTTTAACTGATTTTTATTACATGATTAATAATATGGTATATGATTAACAATATGAACAGCTAACACATATTTTGTTGCTTAATGCACTTACGAATTAATCTTAAAAGTCATTTTTTCACCATTTACAAACGCAACTCTAAATTTACCTTCTCCCATAAAATAATCCATATGTAAATTCTACATCCTACATTTTATTTAAGCAAAAACATTAGAAATAAATGTGGATGAATAGATGCATTATAAATAACGAGTCACCAACTTTTCTTCACATTCTTCAAAGTATAAGTCTTCATTCTTGTGTCTTGCCATAACTTCACGAACTTGTCGTTCCAGCCAGGCTATGATATCTGGCGCTTTCCAAATACCATAAGTACGGCCGACATACAGAGATAAAAGCTGAGTCAATGCAGGAGGATCACTAAAAAGTTTTGAAAAATTCATATTTCTTTTATAAAGAAGCTTTAATACTAAATATAAACTAAAATGATAAAAGCATGAAAAACAATGACATTTATTACATAATAGATTAGGTTTTTTAACATAAAACATTAAATATCTAACTTACAGAAAACATAATTTTTTTAACATGAAACATTAAAATATCTAATAATACACAGCAACCGAATATAAAATATTAAATTAAAAATAAAGCAATTATTTACAAAAAACGAAAAGTATTGTAAAAACAATTTTTAGATACCTGGATCACTAAATGAAAAAAAATTAATAAAAAGAATCAATACTAAAAATAATTTTATTTTAACCTTAAAAGTTTCTTAATAAATATTGTATTAAAAAATAACATATGCCACTAACTGACCAAAGTACTGAGGAATAATGTATTGCTTATAATAAAACACACTGACTAGAAATTCTTCTCTCGATTCATATTAGGGACTGTTTAAGTATTATGCAAGCACTTAAAAAGGGAAGGGATTTGGGTTTGGCTTATTTTTTAAATGCAAAGGAATGCAACAAAAAAAAAAAAAAAAAATTAAGAATTAAACTAGAGGAAAGAATAAAAAAAAAATAGAATTTAATTTCTTAAAAAACTTACAAAATTAAATAAAGGAAAAATTAATTTTTTTAATGGAAAATTACAATTATCATAAAATGAATTTAATACTTAAATTATTCTTATTCTTTAGTACAGTAAGAGTGTTGACATGACAGCTTTTCATCTATTTAAAATTCAAGAAACAGATTGTTAATGTTCAGCACAGTTACTCTAACTGCTCAAAACATGCTTTTTAACCCAAAATAATTTTATTTTTACTAGGGGGCTAAATCCCCTGTTCCCTAACGCTCACCAACCCCAATAATTGCTTTGAAATAATTGCTGTTTCTTGGCATAAAACAAATGAAATTATTCAACTAAAAATATATGTAGTAAATAAAACAGTTGTGCCACCACTTCCCACATCCAAATATTTTCCTTATGATACTATTAAAATCTAAAAGTGAACATAAGTCATTTTTTTAAGCAATCATTTTTTGAAATACCATGTAAAATTTAAAGTATATTGTTATAGCAAATTTGGTCAGTTCACAATTGTAATTTAATATTTCTGCTTACCAAACAGACACTGATTTAAATAACTTTATCTTAAAATGTAAGGTAAAATTACATTATTTTAATAATAATAAAAACAATGCTTCTAAACTCTTAATTTAGAAATCAAATAAAATCAAAAACGTAATAATAACAGTACAGTTGATTATAATCTTGAAATTAGGGAAACAAAAACACTTATAGGAAAACAATAACTTTATAACTTATATAAATTTTATATTTATGGCAACCAAACCAATATGAAATTTAATGTGTGAAAACTGGATCCTACCGCGTGATTTTCTACTGAATAAAAATGTATTGACAACAATGGAAAACTTCGACACCATCATTAGAGTTTTATATATAGTAAGAAATTAAAACAGTTTTGCATGGGATAAGTTTTGGGAAGGACACTTTTTTGTGACAACAATGAAGGTGTTAATTCTGACAAGATATATTGGATAGACCCAATAAAATTTAAGAAACAAAAAGAAAAAAAAAATTAAATTGAATGCAATATATTTTAGTAAAATTATTTATTTTATTTAGTTTTTTTAGAAACTTTAATCCAATTAAATTAAATAGTCAATCAAGAATTCTAGAGATTTCTTTTTCTCTTAATTTATATATAAATAATATGTTAGTGGCATGAAGTTACAAATTTAATTTATATTAAATTCATTCCTCAAAAATTGAAGATAAAAGTTAGGTTCAAAAAAGAAAATATTTTTTTTTTTTTTTGGATAACACTGAACACAAGAATCAATTTTGGTGGAGGGGCAGAATTAAAACATACAACGGTATGTTTTAATTCTGCCCCTCCACCAAATAGCTCTCTAAATTTCACACATAAATAAATCAAAATTTTTTTTTCTTTCATCTTAGTATATTTGCAAAATGATCAATTATTTTTTAACTTAGTTAAATTTAAATCATTGGTGACTCATGAATAGTTTTTACTTGTCTCAAATATTAAAGGGGAATTTTAGAAACTTCTAATTAATGAGCCACCCAATGCCTGGTTGATACTTGTCTGATGTTGCAACACTTTTTGTTAACAGAAATTCTGTATGAAACTTTGATCATTGTGTTATTTATTTTTAAAGTTGAACAACTTTCTTAAAAATCCAATTCTTATTGTTTTAGTGCTGGCATTAATTTTTATTTCAAAGTTATGGAGTTAAATAATAGTTAAGTAATGGAGTTAAATAATAACTATGGAAGGCAATTATAATGAATCATAGTAATAGAAATATATTTATAATAAATATCTTCATTTATTTTTCATTATTATTATGTAAAAAAAATCCTTATATAAAGACTTGTCACAATAAAGCAAAATTTTACAGGGTGCGTAGCCAAATTATTCAACAAAAAATAAGCACCCTTTAAGCACTTAAATAATATTTGTAAGCACTTTAAAAAAATATCATAATAAGGCCGGGTTGGAAAGTTTTTGACAATCGACGGTTTTATCTGGTTTTAACCATCATGTCAAAAAAAAAAAACTTTTGGAATTATTTTTGATAATTGTGAAAAGATTTTAATCATGTAAATTGAATGACGTTTTCATACGCTATGGACTGACGACACACAGTATGACACTGACGACACACCGAAATAGATTGGGGTTGAATTAATTGTGAAAACGTTGAATAAAATTTGAACTGTGCCTTCCTGCATAATTCGTAGCAAAAATCAAAATGGTAAGGGAAAAATCACAATTTGGAAAAGGGAAAATTAAACACTTTTTAAAAATACCCAATGAAAAAAAGCACTTTTAAAGGCTTTTAAAAAACAAAAATAAGCACCTTTAAGGTGCTATAACGAAAATAAGCACCTAAAAACTCTACGCACCCTGTTTTATAATTAACCAAAAGCCTTACAATGTTATTAAATACAAAAAATTTAACTGAAGGAAAATTTTATAATTAGTTAATAGCCTTACAGTGTTATTAAATGCAAAAAAAAAAAAAATAAAAAAAAAATAAAAAAAACATTTTACTAAAGCAATATTTTATAATTAACTAAAAGCCTTACAATGTTATTAAATACAAAAACTAAAAAAGGTATACATATAATTTGTTCATACTTTGTGGGCCTAAATAGTGGATCGGAAAGTACTGCTTTGTCAGGTTCTACATTGCATTTATTTAACATGGGCAGCAAGAAGCCAGGAAACATAATAAGTGCATCTTGAAGCTGAAAACATTAAAACATTTATGAAAAATACAGATATGACTTAAAATAACTCAAACTAGACTGAAAATAGTTAAACACTATTTTTAGCTTGGTTATTAAACGTTTGAACCATAGTTGAATAATTAGAGAATAGTTATTTAACTAATCATGCAACAATATACTTTTAAAAAAATTGGTGTTATTGTTGAATAATTATAATATAAATTTGCAATACTTTTCCATTTTAAAAGCACAAGTAAATTAAGCTATTTAATATATTTATTTAGATATTTCAATTTTTTAAAAAATATATACTTAGCCTAAAAACTTTAAAAAAACAACATACAATTGAACTTATTGCCACCTGTTGACTTTATCCCCTGTATAGGCAAAATGCAAAAGTACCAAATTTATTTATGAGTTTTTTTTCCAGGCAAATAAAATGCTATGAAGAAAATAATTAGAATTTTTAGATATTTGTTATTAAGCAAATAATATTAATAAAATTTTTTTTAAATTTTTTTTAAAAGTCTTTGATCAATTGGAACTCACAGAAATTTTGACGTGAGGTGACGAATTGAAAAATCATGTTACTAAACATTAATGCAATATTTAGTTTAGAACAAATGTGATCATACAAAATATAAAAACAACTCTTAAAACTGATCCCATACAAATGTAGATAATTAAAATTATAAACATAGGTCAAAATAGTTTAATATTTTGGAAAAATTAGTAAAAATTAAATCCTATCAAAAAACTTTTTGTTCTATTAAGTTGTTCAGAAAGTAATTTTGTTTCTGCCCAACACAGGTATTAATTATATTTTTTTCACAGCCAACTTCATACTTAGGCCACATAATTATTTATTTTAACAGTTTTTCAAATTTTAAAGCCCAAATTTAACTTTGAATCTATGTAAGAACGTAATTACAGTATACTCTTGATATCTCAAAAACTTTGTTATGTCAAAAAATTATTTTTCCCCTTGGCATTATGTAGGCACCCAATGTAAATTAGAAGTCCTATGCAAAAGTTTCTTTTCAAAACCTTATTATGTCAAATCTTTTGTAGAAATAAAATATGAATTTTTTTTTTCGGGGGGGGGGGGGAATCAAAATGTAAGTTTATTGCACACCAATTCTTTACTATTTAATGCATAGTTGTCTTACTTTTAAAAATAAAATTATCATTAATGTATTTAGACTTATAGTCAACTATAATAACATACATATTTAATAGTAGTCATTCTTATGTTTCATGACTCTACTTATTAGATTAATACTTTAGAATATATTTTTAAACTTTTTAGGACATATTTAATTCTAAACTTGTTATTTTGAACACTTGCTATCTCGAATTTTTTTTAGCGTTCCTTCAACAAAATATGTGTATTTGTTAATGAAAAATTAGGTTTAAATTGTGATTTAAGTAGGCCAAATCACTTTTGCACACATATTTTTTTTTACTTTAACTGTTCAATCTTGAAATATAAAATCTCATTATATTTATGCTTTAAGAAAATTTGAGTTTACATTTTTGACATAAAAAATTAATCTTTAGGCATTTTTTGGAGGCTTTAATATAATTAAATTTGACAAAAAAACTTAATTTATTTGGTAAATGATTGAGTAATTTGGCAACCTTTTATGAGTTAAAAAATGTTCAACCTGAAAAAAAAATTTTTTTTCCACTACTGCAGAGTTACTATGAATTAAAATACAGTAAAACCTCTGGGGAGCAACCACTCTCCGTTCCGCAGTAAAATGGTCGCTGATGGAGGTTGATCATTCTTAGAGGTTACCTCCATTGACTTCAAAATTGTTATCAAAGGTATGTGATTTTTTGAAAACAAGTTTAATTTTAGTTAGCGCCATTTTCTTGATGTGGAAATGCCACTTCTGTTGGCGTCATGAAAAAACGGATGGCTGAATAAAATTTAGGAATTATAAAAATATTTCCAACTTATATAATTATGCGTAGAAACAAGCTTACCAATTATGAGTTATAAAGCTATTTTAAATAAATATACAATTATGCTTTTTTCCTTTAAAGTTTGCATTTAATTTTACATTATAAAAATTAGTTATCTTTAAAAGATGAGAAGAGATCTGTTTGTTTGAGATGTTTGTCCTTTCTAACATAACTTTTTTTTCTAATTCAATTTTCAACTCTAAGTAAATCATTGATAGCATCGTCTTTAGTGCGCTCTGACTGCAACATGAGGTTGTATTATCAAAAAGAGCTCTCTAAATAAGAGAATCACAAAAGTATTTTGAATACTTTTAATCTACCTACTTAATTTTTAGTTTTGATATTTTTTCATATTTCCTTATTTGGCCTTTTCCGCATGTTTGGGTGCAGTTGTTTGCCCAGTCGCTGGGAGACGTTTTATTGGTCTAAAAGTTTTCTGCAATACAACAGGGTGGCCACTCAAATCAGATTTAAAATTTCCCTGAATTTTCCAGGTAAAAATCTTAAAATTTCCAGGTCCATGTTTTGTTTTTTTTTCTTTTAAAGTGTAGGATGTGTACAAGAAAAGTGTCTATATTATAAAATATTTCATTCAATATGCCTTTTTTTTAAAACATAACTTTAAAAAAAAAAAATAATAAATAAATATTATTTTTTAATGTTTTGGTACAACATTAATTTTTAGAAATTTAAGATAAGACTCAGATAAGTATTTTTTAATATATTTTTATTAAGCAAAGGAAAATCGTTTCAGGTAATTATATATCAATAAATTGTTATAATTACAGTGGCTCCCAAAAGTGTTTGCTCATTTTTAGAAAAATAGGAAATAAAAAATAGGAAATTATTGAAATAGGAAATAAAAATTCATTAATTAAAATGAATATTTCACAATGGGTATTTAATAATAAGATGCATAATCGATTCTTAGCAAAACTGTGTGGAATATTTTAAAAACAAAGAAAAAGTAAATTAAGATATCAATAATCAAATAGTAACAAAAATTTTACACAACGAAAGGCATTGTACAGTTAAATATTTTCGGATTTCAGAATAAAAAATATCGTCAATTGCTTTAATTTTTTTATTTAATTATTTTTTTATTTAATTATTTGCAATTTAGTATCAAACTTATGATAGCAAAATTATATTTGAATTTTTGCTTGCAAATTCCGTAATATTTTATTTTTATCATTTAAAAACGGCTTGTAAAATTATAGAATTTGTAGAAAAATTCATAAATTCGCAATTGAATGTTGTAAAAGTTTCTGTAAAATTTTAAAAAATATTCTGCACGAATTTCACCTGACAAAAAAAAACTAGTTACATGTATTTAAAAACTTAACAAAGCTATTGTAGATGTGAAAGGAAACTGGACTAAATGTTAATTTAACGAAAAATTTGATCATTTACTAAGAGACAGTTTTTTTTTTTTTTTCTCTCTTCCTTTGAAAGTTTATGATGACTTTTGTGGTATAAATTTATTTTCACTTTTTGATGATTGATTTCTTAAAAATTCCTCTGTTTTTAAAATATTTCATACAGTTTTGTTAAGATTAGAATACATTTTTTATAATTAAATATCATTTCTGAGATATTCATTTTAATTAATGGATAATCTTATTTCATTGAAAGTCATAAGTGTATCAACACTTTTGTCAGTCACTGTAATTACATTTCAATATAAAGCTGTACTGTATACTGCATTATACTGTATTTTTTCTTACCAGTGCTTTTTATAAAATTCATTGATCATATTTTCTTTAAACCAATATCTCACGTCAAATTTTTAAATAATGTTGTTGTGAATTTGCATTATTATTTTAAGAAATTCATTATACAAAAATAAATTTCACAAATGTAAAATGGTTTAATTTTTTGTTCTATACTCCATAGAAAAAAAATCAATAAAATTCCTTAAATTTTATACTTTTTGCAATTTTTTTTCTTATTTGAAATTAAAAAATTTAAAGAATTCCAATATAAACACACAGTTTTTAGTTTAGCATAGTTAATTGTATTTATTTTAACAACTAGAATCTCGTACAGTGCACAACTAAAACACTAAATTTCATTTTTCTTCTTTCCGACTGAACACATTATGAATTGTAAAAATTGATATTTTATGTTTATACATCATTTAATATGTTTTCTAAGTTTTGGAAATATCTCTGGAATGCAAGCAACATTTACAAACTTTCGATATAGTGATAACTATACAGTTCGAATTTTGAATTAAAAATCAAATATTTACCAACAGAACATTAATATTAAATATTAATATATAGTTAGCTCTAAAAGTAACTCTTTTTTAAAATTAAAATATGGTATAAAAGGTAAAAATGAAATAGAAAAAATTTGCATTAATGCAACAATTGTAACAATTTGTCGACAAACATTGCTGTTTAGCGATTGAAAAGAAACGTGTGATTGGTAGGTTTGCTGAGAAAAAATTATTTACAGATTTCTTTAAATGGGAGTACAAAGGCTTTCAGAAAAAGAGTGCAATATAAAATCTATTATTATTAAATTATAACCAACTAATTTTTGGAGAATTTTATTAAAATAAAAATACAAAAACATTTTGACTCATTTTGTCAAAATAGAAAAAAATTACCACCAAAGCATCGGAACAAACTTGAGTCATAAATGGATTCAGCCCACGGACAGAATTTTAAAACAGAAGCAAATATCCTAGCCCTTTATTCCACATCTAGCACAATCTTTGCCTTTCCAAAATTGCCCAGTCCCATAGTCTCCATAGAGATCAAAGGTGGTTTCTACATTTGTTTAGCAACCATGAGAGAATTTTATGTGGCATTTTAGTTTAACAGGGTTATAATGGAGCAAATTTTGATACAAGCAAAGTATAGCTAAGTTGAGGACATTTGAACTGTTTGGAGAAAAATTTCGTCCAAAAAATATGGGTATAATGGATGAAATAATTTAAATTAAGAAAATTAGTAAATAATTTAAATTAAATTAAAAAAATATCTAAGAAAAAATTTCCATCTTTTCTTTAAAATCCCCCGATTTTTCCAGGTTTTTATCCAAATTTCCCTGATTTTTCCAATCTAAAATAATTCCCTGATAATTCCAGGTTTTCAAGGTTTTCCAGGTGGGTGGCCACCCTGTACAAAGTGTTTAGAAAAAATTCTGCGCCTCCAAAACGTGGTCGTAAACAGAAGTGGTCTTTCTTGGAGGTTTCACTGTACTTACCATAAGATCAGCCTCATGGGTTGGCTCATCATCTTCTACAGAAAATAAATATGTGGCGAGTGCAACGGAGAATGCAAAATTTGGCAACTGGAAGAGATTTCGAGATGGATTCCATTCGTAGTAGAGTTTTATCAAATACTCATATTGGGAAGATCTCAGTGCATAGTAATCAATCATTAGAATAACTCCTAATGGATCTTCATCTGGATCTAAGCTGAAAAGAAGAATAAAAAGTGAGTACTTGTATTTAACAGAGCTCAATCCAAATGTTTTGTAAAAGGTCATGCTTTTGTGTGAAATTGAGAAAAACCTATGCACAATTTAGTGAAAATAGTTTTTAATTTTGTTTTATAGATTTAATTTTACTTAATTTTCTAAACTTAATTTTATTAATTTAATTACATTTTATACTAATCTTTCTCTATTTTAATTTAGATTTCAAATTAATTGATTAATAAATATTTATTTATTATTAAATATTTATATATATATATATATAATATATATTAATATATATATATATATATATATTATATATATATATATATATATATATATATAATATATATTAATATATATATATATATATATATATATATATTATATATATATATATATATTTATTTATTTATATACCTTATTCAATTATAATGATTAAAATTAGAAGGAAATTAGTTCTAGTTTATTATGGATCATATTAGCCAGAATTATTTAACGATAAGGATTTACATTGTAACTATTTAATATACAGAAGCAGTGAGAAAAAAATCGTTTAGTAATAACAGTATCAATTAATTTCGAAATGCTGTTTCAAGTTATAAAACTGTAAATACATAACAGTTTAAGTGTATTTTTAGAAAAAGGTATACAATAGATATAAATAAATAACTGCAATTTCCAGTACTTTCTCTGCAATGGTACATATGTACAATGGCTCGTTTTCAGGGATGATAAAAAACTGAAGGCTGGCAATCCACTATGACTATACGGTTATAAATCAATATATTTGTAAGTTAAATTAGGGTTAAGTATAAGTAGATAAAAATGAAAAAATATATGGTAAATTTTCAGTGAAATTTTTGCAAGTTATAAGTGCAACCGAAGTTGAAATGAATAACTTTGACTTTCCAGAGCTGTAAATGCCAATTTTAAGATAAGATTTAGATTAGTCTTACACATGTTTGTTGCAACATTTTTCTAGATTATGGTTTTTAAAATATCACTCAATATTCTCAGAGTTCTTTTACCTGAAATCAAGTTCCCATCTGATGGAAGCAACATTTAAATATACACTAAATTAATATAAAATGAATATACAGTCCTTTTATTTATTGCATTTAATATTCTTAACTATCAAAGGGATAAAATAAAATTTAAATATTAATCAGCTGTTTTTATAAGCATTCATGCAAAACAATGCATGTACAGTGTACAGAATGAAAAAAATACCCTAAATAACCTTTGTTCTGAAGATCGGATTTTCATGAACTAAGTGCTAATCATAATGATTCAAAGGGAGAACTTCAAATATGCTAATTAATTAGAGCTAACTATTAACTAAATTAGAGAATAAGGAACAAAACCGCACTTCATATGAAGAAACACGCCTTTTTTTATAGGTTTGGCTTTTTGACTATCAAAATAAGGGGAGGATAGAAAGGCAACCTGGAAATTACAGTCCCCATACTTTACTCAAAAGAGTAGTCAAGAATTTGGGTTTCTTAACGTTAATTTCATTTTTCATGTATTTTGCCATATCTTGGAAATTTTTTTAATAAATCTATAAGTTTTATATTTAATTGTAAATTAAGTTTATTTATTTATAATTCAGTGCACTGTATATATTTATAATTCTGTTCAATTTAATTTTTCTTTATAACCGTCATTGAACAGGATACCCAACATTTTTGGGCTTGCAACCATTAATGTTCAACTTCAAAGCCTTTTAATTTTGAACCCTATTCAGAAGATAAGGGAACTCCTGGATCAAGTGTAGGGAGAAATTTGCTTTCGTGGAGAACTTTTGGATGGAACTATCTACATTTGCTTTACATGGAGAAAAAAAAACATACCCTCCCCATGGTTAGCCAGATGGCAAGGGTACTCTAATCCATGATCCATCTCTCCAAATCCTTTGGGAAAAAAAGATATCTTTATTTTTGGAGGATGTACGTTTTTGTGTGTTTCAGCAACTTAATTAATGGTAAGCACTAATTAATTAATAGCAAAGTTGAGGCAACACTTTTGAACCATTAAGATTGGCTTTTATTTTGTGAAAATCTCATCAATCAAAACAAAAGTCATCCATGGCGATATAAGTTTTATTTTGCGCACTGTACAATTAACTCATATAAAGACCTATTATATGTAAAGCATATCTATAATAATGAGCAAAATATAAACTTGAAGAAAAATTTTATTTGTATGAAACACACCTGAGTAAAAGCTTACAGAATTCTAAGGAAGTACGATTACATCCTCTCAGCCCAATAATTACCAAATGTTTGAAAAGTGCAATGAAAAATGACCTGATAGGACAGAAACAAGTTTTATTAGATTAAAAACTATAAGAAACAAATTTATAACACAATAAAACATCAGTTTACAAGAATAATGCTCTATTAATGGTATGATGGTGTCAAATGACCCCTGAAACAATCAATAAAAGAAAACAATGAAGAAATGGTATCTTCCAAATAGTGATGTCCAGAAATCATTGAGAAATATTCCCGATTGAAAGTATGAGGTTCATTGTCCCTGTGGAAACAAAGAGTAAAATCATTTCTGTGATGCCTTAATAGGCATTACATATTTCCTATTTTCTTAATAAAATTTAATTAAATTTTTATTACATTTTATAAAAAGCAAATATAAATATTTTATTCTTTTCTTAACAATCAATGTAACAGTTAACTTTTTAATTCAATACAAATGTGAAACTCATTAATTCACAGTCGTTAGTAAATCAAAAATAAAATCAATTACTAACTTTTATTCTTTATTTCTCTTGCCAAAAAAATTTTCAGTTACAGGGTTATACTAATTCTCACCATTATTTTTGGTATAGCCAAATTATTTTAAGTTTAATATTGATTTTGGGGAATAGGTTTTGTTTTTGTCAATTTTATTTTTCGAAAAATCGCCAACCATGGATCTCATTCCATGCTTCTAACTGTCTGTTGGGAACAAATCAATAACTTTTTTATTTGGCTTTTGATTAGGCTGGTCATGGGGGATTTATCTCCCATCCCTTCCCTTACTGATAATATCATGCAAAATTTATTATATATAGTCTTTTGGATAAAATATACTTTTAATTTTGTATCTGTAGCTCTACAAATACTACTGAATAAAAGTTTTATTATAATTATGATTCAGTTTTCTTCTTCAACCATCTTTTTCATTATCCTGTTTTAATCACAATCTTCAATTAATCAATTAAGAACTCCAACCGCAGCAATTTTGTCATTAATTTCTAATGGAAGAAAATTTAAAAAACAAAACAACTCTTCCAAGGCTAACAATCTCTAAAGAGTTAACCTCAAACCCTTATTCGATAGGACTCATTTTTGAAATTAGAGAAACAGCCCACACACAAGTCCTGTGTCATGAGGAATACTTATGATAGATGATCAATACTTTCATTTTTTTGTCAATTGTTAAATAAAGATTATTTTATTATTGATACTTGAGTATTACAAGTAAATAAATATTCAGTTATTCAGAATTTTTAAAAATTATATTTAATAAAAATATCTACTTAGAAATATTTTTGGTGATAAATTTTAGCCTATGATATTTAAATTTTACTCGTTAAATAAGAAAAAGTTTAGCAGAAAATGCAAATGATAATGTATGTAAACAAATTTCAAACTTCCTTTAGGAAAAAAAAAAAAAAAAAAAAATTCAATGTCTGAGAATGCTGGAGTCTGAATTCATGTGAGACATTAATAATGATGAGTTACAAGAAATCTTGGTATTTGATAGATCTTGATAGGATAGATCTTGGTATTTGTGCTAATCAATAACCAAATTTAAAATATTAAAGATTGAATAGCTAAATTTTATTACGCACAAATGCACATAAAGTTGAATCCTATAAAAAATAAAATCATGACTGTGGCCCTGGTGTAAACCTGGTTAACTTTTAATTTGTTTTATTACATTGTGATATATTGTGCATTGCAAGGTTAACGGTCTCATTTAATCTACTTACTTTACTTTTAAGTATACAAGCCATAAACAAGAGGGCTAATAGTCAAGAGTAAGAAGGCAGTGTAAATACTGTCTTCTTTCTTAGAAAGAAAATACTACAGTGTATATTTGTATAAATATCATACTTAAGTATTAATACTTACAGGTAAGTCTTTGTGCATGCCAAATCAATTATAATTGACATATTTCAGACACTTTAATATGAGTTATAAAAATTAAACAATTCAAGATTTAAAATGTTATGTTACTAATACTCCAATCAGATTGCAAAAGAAATATTATCATGCAAAAGATATGATTAAAAAAAAAAAACTACATATATTTCAAAAATCTCAAAAAGAAAAAATGATTCAACATATTAAATGCCTTAAATATTCAGAAAATTTTTCAGATCTCTCAAACAATACATATATAAGCACTTTTACCTGTTTTCTGTTATTCGATAATCCAGCCTGCAGTTTCCAGAGGCAAGATTAAATAAGGGATGAAAGCAGCACTCCATAATGAAAATAGATTTTTCTGAAATAAATAAATACATGGATTACAAAACAAGCATGCACATTAGTATAAATCTAAAGACAATGGCTTGATAAATAAACTAACCTATCAGTTCAGCTGCCATTTGAGAATCATCTCCCATTTTACAAATGTCACTTAATTGTAACAAGGCATCAATGTGATATGGATAAGTGTTGAGCAATGCCTACAATAACATAACATCTCATTACTTTGGATAGTTTTGAGGATATAAAAACACTGAAAAAAGATATTGAAATGAAAAAAAAAAAAAAAACAGAACTAATAAAAAATATATTTAGAAAAAAAAAGAAAAGGGACTTAAACAGGGTGTGTAGCCAAATCTTTCAACACAAAATAAGCACCTTTTAAGCACTATATACATAAACAACAAAATGCAAAATAATTTTCAAAAGCTTTACATGATCATGATAAAATAACTAGTTTCTGACAAACAACTTTTTTCCTGACTGCATTAGCCACCCTAAAAAGATCGAGAGACTTTTCAGTTTGATTTCAGAGGGTGGAAAATGAAGCCTGAAATTGAGAATATCTTGCAAAATGCAGCAGACTTGCACATGAGAGTGCAAAAAACTTACTGAACACAGCTTAGTATACGCACATGCAGACCCTCAAATATACCCTCAATAGACCCTCAAGTGCTTTCATACGCTACAGACCGACAGTACACCAAAATGCATTATTGTCTTTGAATGAATTGCGAAAATGTTAAACAGCACAAAGAGAAAACTACACTTTTGTACAATACCTGACGAATATCTCATTTTCCAAAAGGGAAAATTAAGCAATTTTAAAAAACACCAAATAAAAAGGCACCTTTAAGGGCTTTTAACAAAAAAAATAAGCACCTTTAAGGGCTTTTAAAAACAAAAATAAGCACCTTTAAGTACTTTTTAAAAACGCTACATAACATATTAAATATTCGACTAAGTGATAAATAATAATTTGGACAAGCACAGAGAAATTAGCATTTTTACCACAATATTTTCCGGATTAAAGCTTTCAACTGCTTCTAAAAACTGAAGTTGAATAGTCTGGTATTGTTTACTGTGTTCAAAAGCAAAATAATGTAGATTACCTTTAGTTTCCAGTAGTCTCATAGACAAACCTAAAAAAGTAAAGAAGCAATTATATGTAATAGGTAAACAACCAATAATTAGTTTGAAAATAGGAGATTTGTTTACCTGGTTTTCCTATATGTGGCCAGTTCTTTTGTGACACTAAAATAGAAGATCTCCCATGCCCTCTGCCCCTCCCTCGCTTTTTTCTAAATAAAAATAAAATAACATTATCAATACAAATTGACATATTGTATGTTCTAAAAAGTGTAACAGAATAAAATAAATTAAAATTATATCACACACCAAAAAATTACTTTAACGTTGTTACTTGTTTGACATGAAAAGGTTACTTTGTATGTAACCAAAGCATGTATGCAAACTAGATGATTTTGCAATCAATGATTTTTTTAAAAAAAATCACTGATTGAAGTCAAAAATATTTTTTAGCAAAAATTAAAAACATGCTCTTAAGAGTAAATTTATTATTTAGTTTGATATTTTCAAAGTAATATTTTATTGACAATAAAGGTTTATCTAGAGAAATAATGAGAGAGAAATTCATAAATTGTTATTTGATGTTAAATATAGAAAAAGAGAAAAGAAAGTAGATTAATTGTGTATAAAAGTAACATGAAGATTTTCAATATAATGATTTTCTTTCGGCTGTACATAAAACATTTTGCAGTTTAATAAACTTTCCATTTTCTTTTACTTCAGTTAAAAAAAATCGTCTTTAGAAGTTCATAAGGGTGTTTGGTATGGAGTTTGAGAAAAATAATTATGATTTAAATTTTTTTGTGATATAGTAATAATAATAAACAAAAAATTTGACTATTTCATTTAGAAATTATAATTACATAAGTACGAAAGAATATTGTTTTTTTGAATAATATTAAGCATTATTAATGGATAACACAAAAAAACAAGATAAATATTTACACTTGTTCATTTTGGACAACTTTAGATCCAAATATTTTTTTCATCTCATTATCCGGGTTTAAGGATCGCAGATCAATAGACAAAACAGATTTTTCATGAGGAAGTTTATCACAACTCTGGCGATGAAAAGATGCATGTGCTTCTGGTTCTCCTAGCAATTTATTAACCTCCCTAATTGAAGCTTCAATTTCATCATCCTAAAAAAAAATAATACATTTCTCAAACTATTCACCAATTAAAACCTACCATAGATTACTGAACAATGAGGCTTAAATTTAGAATAAAAAACTGATCCCAGAACAGCCACAACAATCAAAAGTTCTAGCTTTTTAAAATCAGCACTAGGCCATAGTTGGGGAGCTAATAATATTAAAATATCTTTCCGCTAAAATTTATTCAATTTGATAAGTTCAAATTAGTGTTGTTTGATATTTATTTACTAATTATTATTTTGTTTTAATAATTCCAACACTTTTATTAGCCTAGAAAGTGAAGAGTAACACAAACGGCAAAGTAAAAATTAAGAAAGACACAAACAAATATACCAGGATTGCTGAAGGTCCAGCTAAAATTCCTTAAAAAAGTGTTTTATTTAAATTTTTTTATTATTTTTTAAATTGTCGATAATTTGTCAAACACAAATAAAGTAAATATAGTCTAACCTCATTATAATGAACCTGGTATATAGTGAACACTCCATTGTAGTGAAATTTTTTAACGCTCCCTTTCAAACTGCTGTTAAACTAATGTTATTTTATATGCTTATAGCAAACAGCTAAGAGATTGTGTTTAAATTATCAAACTCTGGATGTGGGCCACAGATGAGGCTTATTTAGTATTGATTGCAGGTCCAAATCTATATAAAATTATGGGTGGAGGCTAAATTGAATCGGAGGCTTGTTTAGTATTTGAAGGTAATGCATAATGTAAAAGGATTGTTTCAAATGAGTTATTTTCCTGGAATGAATAATGCAACTGGTTCCAAAAACAGGCATCTCAGAAAGCGAATAGGCTGAACAGAAATTCCAACTTTTAATTACAACTTCCTGCAAAAAGGACAGAAATAAAAAAGATAAAAATTTTAAAAATTCCAAAAATGACAACAAAAAAAAACAAATCTAAAAAATATGAAATAGGAAGCAAAACACTTTGTTAAATTGAGAATTATTATGAATGCTATTTAATGATCTGATGGAAAATTTCATTATAATAAGAAAATAGCTATAAGGAAACTATTTTGAGGAACAACTCTATATATTTAGTTAGTCAATAACTCGTAAAGCAAATTATGCAACTCTATATATTATGTAAACAAATGCAATATTTCTTTTAAAGATTTTGGATAGAGTAAACATTCTTTATGTTGTTGTTGTTACTTATCCTCACTGTCTGACGGAGTCAGACAAGATCCACGAGTTTGTTGACTGAAAGGAAGTCGAAGGCTTTGAGAGGATTGTCAAAGAAATCCTCCTTAGAGAGTCCCATGCAATCCAAGAGGTGCTCAGGAGAAGCCTGATGAATTTGGCACTTGGTGCAGATGACGAAGGCTTTCCTGCCCTCGTTGAAAGTGAGGCACTTGATGTGACCGCCAGCAAGCCTTGATAGAACAGGCTGGGTACGTCTGTCACACGGGAGGTCAAGGGACAAACCGGTTTTGATCCCTTGTACCAATTATGGGTTGGGGGTGTTTTCCACTCCTCCGAGATTTTTGATTTTACTAGAGAGTATAACTACAAAAAAGTAAGTGTGGAAGAGGGAGTTGTTGTAATCCTGCAACCCTCCTTAGCAAGTATATCGGCCATTTCATTCCCGTGGAGATTTACATGGGAAGGTACCCATTGCAAATGAACATCATGATTAAGTGAAATGAGCTTTAATTTAAGCAGGATAGAGGAACATTCTTTATAATAGACTTAATGGTGAGTGTGCAAATGGACTAGGATCCAACTGCAATAATATAACCCAGTTTATGTTTAGTTTTTAGCTTTAAATATTCAATAGTTCAAAAAAATTTATTGAGAAATCAAGGTTCAAACCAAAATTTTGAAAATGGATTTCTTAAAAATCTTACAAAATATCTTACTATATATTAAAAATCTAATGATTAGCAGTTTTCCAGTGTTGTCTATACTTTTTTATTGGCTGAAAAATCACATGGTAGAATCCAGTTTACCCACATTAATTTTCTCATTAATTTGGTTGTCATTAGCATAAAATCAATATAAGTCATAAAGTTATAGATTTTCAATAAATATTTTTGTTTCCCTAATTTAAAGGTTACAATTCGTGATCGCAATGCTAGAGTTCGCCATCTAGCAGATAGGTTATTTTCAGGCTTTTATTTATTAAGTTTTCATTTAGTTCTATCAGAATCATTAGCAGAGTAGGACGCCATTTTTTTATCAACAAATAAAAAGCAAAATTTCCTTAAGGAAAGGCTGAAAAACTTGAAAAAACGATCCTGAATATTGGTAAATCTTTCTAAAACAGAATGCACCCAACATTTGAAGAACAATTTCTCAATAGTTTTTAACTTTCTATTATCAACAACATAACTTCCAATTTTGTGATCACATGCTGTTACAGATGAGTGTATTACAGTAAAATAAATTTTTGTCTTCAATTCATTACAAATTGAAGTGAAGTCAACATTGCTTACTTCATTCCAATGAATAAATGTGATTTCAGAACGTACAGAACTGTAACAGTTATTGAATTTTCTTCTTCTTTATAGAATAGTATATATTTCTGTATCTATATAATTCAAAAAACAATAGTAATGAATTATCCGAGTTACTTGAAATAGTATCATTTGTGTTGATTATTAAGTATTTTTTAATTTTGAATGATAAATTTCAACTAGAATTTAGCTATTCTGTTTTACAGAAATCGCAGATATTCGTCACATACAACAACATGCTCCCTATAGTTTGTTGCGATAGCAAAATGACCTGTATTGTTATTATTACGTTCTTGATTTTTTCTTATTTGATTTCTAAATTAAAAGTATAGGAGGATAAATTTTTTATTATTATTAGAATAATGCAATTCTATGTTACATTTTAAGATAAAGTTATTTAAATCGATGTTTGATCCTATTAACCGTTTTGCAATTATTATTTTTGGTGCAAATTACATTAATATACTATTATGAATTACAGTTAAATAGATTTATTAAATAATTTAGAACTTAACTTTCAGCTTCATGCACAAAGTGATGAATGCAAAAATTGTATTTAAAATATACATCTGTTCGTTTGGTAAGCAAAAATTTTAAATAACAGTTGTGAATTCACCAAATGTGTTACAACACTATACTTTTAATTTTAAATATTAGCTTAGAAAAATGATTTATGTTCACTTATTGATCTTAAAAGTATCATAAGGGAAATATTTGGACGTGGAAAGTGGAGGCACAAGTGTTCTTTTTATTACATATATTTTTAGTTGAATAATTTCAACTGTTTCATGCCAAGAAACAGCAATTATTGCAAAGCAATCAACGGGGTTGATGAGCGTCAGCAAACAGGGGGTTTAGACCCTAGTAAAAATAATACTTTTCGGCACAAGTGAGAAATCACCAGAAAATGTAGACTTTTGACAGTTTCAGGGGTAATTAAGAGCACAACTCAAAAATCCTGAGAATTTCTTGAGTAAAATCATTAATGACGCATTTCAAAAAATTAATGTCTTTATAAATTTAAATCATTGATATTTTCATAACATGAAATTCTAAATAAATTATATGCAGCATAATTTAAATGAATAATTATGTATAAGTTTACTTTTATCTCTAATCACATTTATTAATCTACCAGAAAAAATATTTACAAATGAACGAGATGCCAAGTATAAATTCTAGTTCTATGATTTTCAAGCAAAATATACAAGAATTTTTATACATAAATGTGATTGATGACTTAAAGCTTTCGGACCTTGAATTTCCGGATCCAGTTAGCGATAAATCCGGAGCAGAATCATATCTGCAGCTTTTTTTTCGATTTTTTTTTTTTTTTTTTAAAACACCGAACAAAATAGATGTTCACAAAAATTCAATATAAAGAAAAAGTAAAAAAACATTGGCAATAAAAAATAATTGAATTTTCTTGCGTCTGGTTATTTGAAAAGTACAACTTTTTTTCTATTTTTTTTTTAGGCTCCCAATAAATTTTGCACTGGAGAATAAAGCTTTAACAGTAGTACTTACACCATCATCTAAATTTTCTTCAGTACTCTTTTGACTTTTGAGCTTCTTTTTCTTTTTTTTCTTCCTACGCTTCAAGCTATCAGTACTGTGAGTGGAATCTTGTTTTTCCAACTTGTTTCTTTCTTGGCCTTCAATGGGAGGTTCATTCTCTCGATCATCATCCTCCTTAGCTTCTGTATCAGATAATGAATGCTCCACACTATTCAGCTGAAATAAATTAAAAACTCTTCCTTTACTAAATCAAAAAAAAAAATTTATTTAAATTTGAAAATCATATGATTTTGTTTAATTATAAAGCATTTTTCAGCATTTCTAAATCAGAAAGTTAGCAAAAATTAAAAAGATTAAAGTGCTTAAAAAAAAGAGCTTGAACAAGAAATCTAGCTAAATATCCAACTAGTATATATTTTTTATTGGCTGGAAAATCACATGGTAAGTTCCAGTTTTCCCACATTAATTTTCATACTGATTGGTTGTCATCAGCATAAAATTTACATAAATCATAAAGTTATTGTTTTCCAATAAATATTTTCGTTTTCCTAATTTAAAGGTTAAAATTACCTCTTATTATTACGTTTTTGATTTCTAAATTAATAGTTTAGGAGGATATTTTTTATTATTATTACAATTATGTAATTCCACGTTACATTTTAAGATAAAGTTATTTAAATTAGTGTTTGATCTTAATAATCAAATTACAATTGTGAACTAACTAAATTTGTTATAACAATATTCTTTTAAATGTTATTTCAAAAAATTATTACTTAGAAAAATGATTTATCTTCACTAATGGAACTTTATAGTATCATAAGGGAAATATTTGAATGTGGGATGTGGCGGCACAAGTAATCTTTTTATTCCATATACTTTTAGTTGAATAATTTCAACTGTCTTAAGCCAAGAAACAGCAATTTTTGTAAAGCAATCATCAGGGTAGATGAGAGTCAGCGAGCATGGGGCTTAGCCTCGTAGTATTAATATGCACAATTTAAAATAATAATAATTCTGCCAAAAAATAATTGGAGATTTCCGTATCCTGATCTGTGACTGAATAATCACCAAGTCTTGGAAACTTCCGGGCAGCGGCCCACAAGAAACTAAAGTAAACATCACAAAAAGGGACTAACTTGAAAGGTATAACTCGTAGCCACCCCCAGGCAAACATCTATATGTCTTTTTTTTTAAAATTGTAAATTTAAAATCTATTTGGCACCTTGGCGATCGTAGTTGGTGCGACAGATCACGAGACGGAAATATCCTCAAATAATTTGCAGTAGTTATGACAATCTTAAGTTCTTGGAGTCTGCTATTTATAATTATATTATCGCATTTCTTGCAATAACTGCTCAACATTGAAATTTATCACTGAATACAAAATCTGTCTTTTAGAATCAACATGTCTTCATTGCAAAATCAACACATGTTACTTTTAGAATTTAAAAATAACAGTTGAAGAGCTTCAGATACTGGAATATTCTGTATCACGCTCTGTTGGACCAAGGTGCCAAATAGATTTTAAGCTCGCAAGTTTTAAAAAAAACAAAACATCCAGCTGTTTGCCTGGGGGTGGCTGCGAGTTTTATCTTTTGAGTTTGTTCCTTTCTGTGTTCTTTTTTTTAAAGTTTCTTGCCGGCCAAGTTGCCAAGAATTGGCGATTATTCTGCCACAGATCACAATATGGAAGTCTCCCTTCTGATAATTATCCTAACCAAATGGCAATTATCTTCTATGCATACATACACAATAATGTGAATAGTGTTTTCATGCATTTCGGAGTACACATAAATATATTAATGTGTCACTATGCATTTAGCTTGTGGCAGAATTTTTTCAGGCTTTCTGAGACATACCTCTCTGATACTATGATTTTTCTGCAAGATACTTTTAAAAAAAGAAATATGCATATTACCTACTAAATTAAAGTAACAAAATGTCAACTTAAAAAAAAAAAAAAAATCAACAATATTATAGGCGATATATTCCCATTTTGTAGGGAGAAGACATGCTAATTATTTCCTCTTTTACATTTTGTAAATTATCACATTGAAAAAAAAATTAAAAAATCGTGAAATCCGTAGCAGTAACTACCGAAAAAAATATCAACAATGAAATTACTCGAATCGGACTCTTCAAAAAAGAGATACTAAATGTGTGTTTTCATTTCAAGATTCAGTTGTTGTAATAAATAATACCTAATTAAAAATATCAGAATTTTAAAAGCTATTTAGAAATCAGTAGTAATAACTGCATAAAAAAATTATAACAAAAATTTCTGCAGAAAAGAAAATTAAAATTTTTTACTTCATTGCTCTTTGTTTTACACTATTCTCAAATGAGAATAGTAAAATTACAAGCGTTTTTCTCCTACTCCGATGGGTGAGAAAAGCATCCTTTGAATATAATTCTGAAGAAAAGATAAAATGTTTCAAAAATTTCTGCGAAATAAAAAATCAAAATCTTTTACTTCCCAACGTAAAATCTTCCTGCAAGAAGTCGGTAATGTCCACGGAGATAATATATACGTTTTCATACATGAATCTCAAATGTAGGAGTTCCACATATCGAGTATGCACTTTTATGTGATTTTTTTAAAAATGTAAAACCCAGCTGATAATTAGCTTGCTTTAAGATAAGTTTTCCAATGACATTAAATTGGTTTTAAAAATCTTGTACATAAAGGCATTTAAACTAATTTGCCATCATGACATAGGAGACAGCTCTGTATCAGAATCTGTTCGCGCCTACAACCTTTGCTGACAGGTATTTTAACTTGCAAAATATGCTGTGGTTTGCCCAGGGGTAACAAGGACTAACTCCTTTTCAATTTTCTTCTTTTGTGATTTTTTTATTTAAAAAAAATATTTAGGGTCACTGCTCAGGGAGTTACGAGATTATATTTCGGCGTAGATACCGAGACGAAAATCTTCTCATAAAACAACGTGAAAATAACTTTTATTCAAGTATATAGCCTTTTACCAATTCAAATCGATTATTCACAGGTTTGTCAACAGATCCTCGTAGACTGATATCGCCATCATCAGATTCACTCATACCATCGATGCCCAAAGCTGCTGCAAGATCTTTTTCTCCGTGTAGTTTTTTTAAGACCCTACTAGACATTTTAGTTTTCAAATATATAAAATTTATTGATACAAAACTAGAAGAATTTTTATGAATTTTTTTACTTTTATTATAAGGGATATAATATAATAGAAATTGTTGACCAATAATTAAGTACCGATGATAAACGTGTTAAGTTAAATCAATTATTTTGATAACAAAAGTAAACGAAAACTTCTCTTTTAAAGTTCTCTTCTACTTGTTTCTTCTCCATTTATTTATAGGAAAGTTCAAAGTTGAAGTTAATGATACTCTGAAATAGACAATAACTCCAATAATAAAACTTTTAAAAGTTTTAAATTAAAAATAGGTTCCAAACAAATTATAATCCGTATCTTCTTTAAATTCAGCACAAATTTAAAAAATTTAAAGTCGTTGACCTCTTTCTATTCTCAATTAAAAGCTGTAACTTTAACTGCCATTACTTTTTGTTTTCTTCCTGAATTTATTTTTGTATTTCGGTTGAGTGATTTGGTCGCGTAGTTGGTAGTGATAGTGAAGAAATTTGTCCTTTTTTTAAAGTATCTTTGTTATTTAAAAAGTTTTTTAAAGAAATAATGTCTGCTCCTTTAGAAAATTTAGAAGGTTGCTTGGAGTTATTTATTGAAAATGTTCGTCAATTAGGCATCATTGTCAGTGATTTTCAACCACAGGGACAAACTATTTTGAATCAGAAAATGTGAGATACTTTTTTGCTAATAAAATTTTTTTTATTAACGAAGTTAGTTATCAAGTTTTCTTTAAAGATATATTTTTGTTTTCTTCTGTAGCTTAATGACTTATACTTAATCATCAGAAATCTATAAAGACCAGTCTCCTTTTTCAATATTACCTGCTCCTGTATAAAATTATTTTAATATTAAAATCGTAGAGGTTAAAGACTAGTTTAAAAGACTTTTTCTGCCAATATTTTTCCTTGCATTCTTGTAGCATAGTTACTATTCACCTTCAAGATACTTGTCAGATTTAAAATTGTAGTGGTTCAATTGATAAGTATTTATAGCTGGTAAAAAGTTTAATTTATCCATTTTAAATGAAAATGTATGTGCATTTTCAATTTTACCTATTTTATAGTTATTTTTTAAGGACTTGCTCTACACGGAATTCAGTGTTCACCATGATTTTCCAAGCTGTTTATAGATGATTTTCAATTCATCAATGCTAACTGGTAATAAAACTTAAAAGTTGCAGTTTTTAGCATTTCATCTGATTCTTTTGTTCTGTCCTAAAATAATGCGCTAAAATGTATTTGTATAAGCCTACTTAACAGTATTATTGCTACACTGGAGCGAGCATTGCAAATTATCACATCAGCCACTGATTATTTTTACTGTTAATTTTAAAAATTTGAGTTTGTAAGGAAAAAGTTGAAAACAAAGAAAATAAAAGCTAGGATTCTTTTCTACCATTTGTAAAGCTAGGATAATTTTCTACTTTTTAAACCTGATACCAATAAAGATAATCCCCCATCTCTATCTTGCTTCCTTAAGGTGTATACCTCTGTGTCTTTCTGTTTAACACAGCATTGGCATTTTGTGCGGAAGAAACTTATTTCTTTCTCGGAAGAAATAAGTTTTTCTTAGTAGACTAAAAGAAAGTAGGAAAAACTAGAAAATACTGGACGAAATTTAAATGGACCAATGCAGTTTTTTTTTCTTTCTTAATTATAACAACTAAAAAGTGTAAGTAATTATTCAAATTACAAACAACTAAAACATTTTGCAGTGCAATCAAAAAAATGAAAATTTTAAGCCTGAGTTTCAATCTGTTGATAATTAGTAAATCCTGTCATGTCATTAGCTAGTTGAATTAATTTATCCATAGCATTTTCTATATCACAACAAGAAATTTTCACTTGCCAGCTCATCATTTATGACCTAATATTTAGGACTATCAAGTAAGTTTTGTCTTATAAAATATTACGTTTCGAATCATTCACTATATTTGTCCTAGAATTTTGAGTTTTCAGTTAACAAATATTATAAATGATGAACAATAGTGTTATACTTTAAAAGGATAAGTGTGTAAAGTTGTGGCTCGTACAAAAAAACTCTAAACAGCCTTGTATATTTTTGACATCTTGAGTTAGCAAAGAAAAATTCCTTGAAATTGGAGATAAAGAAACTGGAGATGTTGAAACCCAAATCTCTATAATGAACAAGTGAATGTTGTGTTGGCAGTAATAGGCACGCAAAATTCAAGTTTGTTTGCTTCTGGAAGATTTCCATATCGTGATCTATGGCAGAATAATCGCCAAGTGTTGGCAACTTCCGGGCAGTGGCTTGCAAGAAACTGGAAAAAAAACATCACAAAAAGGGACCAGCTCAAATGGTATAACTCGTAGCCACCTCTAAAAAAGTGTTTATCAAACAAAGTGTCATTTTAAAGATAAAAAAGCTGAAGATTTAGAAATATTATTCTTTAATTTGATAAATTTAGGTCTGCCACCAAAATTGATTAATAAATTCTATTTAGCAAATAAAAGGAGAGCTAGAAAGGTAAAAAATTTTATTTAAAGCAAGATTCTTTAGCTTATTGGTATGATTGATTTAACTTTTTTCAATAGGGTCAGGTGGGGGAAAGTGGTGGTAAAATCAAGGTTTTTTTTTAAAAATCCTTATAACAGTAAGTTTTAAGCACTAGATATCAGGTTTTTAGTAGATATTATATACATTAGACTTATATAGGTTAGAAATATTGTGTTTATATAAAGTTTTGCCAAGAAAATTTCTTGTAGATTCATTTTAAAATAGGCATGTTTTGATACCACCACTTTCCCCCAGGGTGGGGTAAAGTGGAGGTATAATATGTTTTTATTTATTATTTCTTCAAAATTTAACTGTGAAATAAAGGAAACGCTATGAGATTTACATTCAAATCTATATTCAAAGTATCCAATTTACATAAAATTTCTTGCATAGTTTTTATTATAATTACTGATTAAAAAAATAATGTCCACGACTGTCAAATCTTGGTTCATCTAAAATGCGAATAATGCTGCTAACTTCCACATTATCTTCATCATCTAATTCTGGGAAAGTATAATAATTTCCCAATTTAGACTTAGTAAGATATTTAACATGATATAGATCACCATTTTTCTCAACAACTTGCCCGATAAATGAGCACATCATAATTCTTTTGGAATTGTATTTTACCTCAAGCCATGAACCTTGATTGATTTTTCTGGTATCGAGAGGGGTAGTAGGACTGGTGACTTTTTTTATTTTTGTATCAGACCTTTTTTGGTCTTTTCGTTTAGGAACCTGGCCTAAATTGCATTTTTTCTTTCTGTCTTCTTCTTCCAGTGCTCATCTTTTTAAAACATTCTCTTGAGTTAAAATTTCCCCAGATTTGCTTTGCACCCTTTTTCTTTTTTTCTTAGAGTTATCCATAGCTAGAACCGTGTTTGCAGATGGTGTGGGAGATACTGTCAACAGAATTGCCTTTTTCAAATCTTTCATAGGTGAATCTAGTAGTGCAGAAACTTTAGAAGACGCCGAGCTCTTATTTGTAGCTGCAACTGTTGGATTATTTTCTGTAGGAATTATACGATGTTGAATGGCATTTCTATTGAGAGGATAAAGGCCAGTCCCTCTAAATCCATTTACAGCATTTGTTGCCTTCATTTTTTCAAATAATTTCTTTAGAAGAAATGGAAAGGTTGCTTTGGAAACATTTTGCAACCTGCTCTCTCGATACCACGTTTTTAATACGTCCCTCCACGAATTTTTCATTGGTGAAAAAACTCCAACATCTAGTGGTTAAAGTGCATGGCTGCTATTAGGTGGGAGGCATAGTAAAATAATACCATTATCCATGGCTAGCTTAATGGAATTATATGTTAGGTGACTTCCATGGCCATCATATATTAACAATACCGGCTTTTTAAAGTTTTTGACGAAATCGATAAAAAACTTCATCCATTTGGAAAGAGATTGCTGAGCTCCTTAATGCTTAGCAAGTATGTTTCAACAACATTAAGAATATCTTTTCTGTCGAATGGAAATCCACATTTTGACAGGAATTTCACAGCTTCAACGATGCATTTCTCTTCTTCCTGACTAAGAAAAGGCGATCGGCCAGGTCCTTGATGTGATGGACTTTTAACAATCCACCTCCTTACAGTTTGTTCAGGAATACCATTTTTCTTGGATGCAGAATAAATAGATGCTCCATTTTTAACTTCTGCTATAGCCATCTGAAGATCATTTTGTGTGTACTTAGGACCACTAGTCTTTTTTATGTAGTTTCTAGGCATACTTAAGCTGGAAAAAAAAATTACATGTCAGTGAACAGTCACACATTAAAATTATCAAAATTTAAAAAAAAAAGAATTAAATTTATTCTAATGATATTAAAAAATATTCTAAATCATGATTAAATATGTAAAAAATAACTTTTAATTTAATTGCATTATCATATTAAGATTAAAATTTATAAATAAAGCCTATTTTTTTAATACTTTTAATACTATAAATACTTTAATACTATTAATAATTAATACTTTTATTACAGCCCATTTTTAAAAATTAATCACATCTACAGTCTAAAATTGAATCATCATACAACATTGAGCTAAGCCTAACTATACCACCACTTTCCCCCACCTCAGAAAAAAAATCATAAAAAATTGAAATAATAAAATAATTCTTACCTTGATGCATGAATCTGTTTCTAAGAAGTTCTTCTACTGAAATGTATCAAAATACACTAATTTTTTCAAGTGAGAAAGGATCAAGAACAAAGTTTATCAATACGATGTGTTAAGAACAAACTGCACATATATGTAAACAAGAAGATAAACAACAGTAAACTTGTTGCCAGATTTACAAATCTTAATAGAAATATTTGTCACAAACTCCAATTATGTATTAATTGAAAAAAAAGTAAAAATATGTACATTTATTGTGAAAAAACAGCATTTTTTTAGATTACCACCACTTTCCCCCATCCCACCACTTTCCCCCACCTGACCCTATTGATTTTTTCTTAAGAATTGTCTTATGTGTGACACAATTTTATCTTTAATATTTTAATTTATTTTCACATTCTGTGAGTGATGCTTCAGCTGCCATAATAAAATGAAGATAGCTTACAGACCCTCTTTGATGACTGAGATACTTGGTGAACTGTTATAAATTTCTACAAATTGACCACTTTCCTAACTAAGTTTGATGCGAGATATAGATATTTGGTGCTAAGTTTATGGTATTTTAGTGTCATGAATGTCAATTTCATGGTTATATGTATAAAAGTATGGGATTCGATGTCTTAATTTTCTTTTATTTTGCTTTAATGACTAATACCTGCAATTTATTGATAAACATGTTCCAGTTTTTCATATTCTACATACTTTTATGGTTTTGGTCACCAATAAGTTTTTAATACTACATCTGTTAACATTTTGGAAAGTTTTCATGAAGATAGTAGCAGGCTAAGATTTTAGTCTGGCTATTACTTTAAAGTAGAAATTCCATGCCCTGTTCTAATTGTTCATAGTTATGAATTTTCTCGGTGTTTAAAGTCATTGGTATAGTAGTAATTTGTAATTGTTAATAACAGATCAATCATGATATCTATTAATGCATATGGACTGTAGTGTCTTCAGTTTTGCTGGTTCTTCAAGTCCTGTAACTTTATTTAAAAGTTCTGATTTTGTTGTCTAAAACCTGCTTCATGTAGACTAAAAATTAACTTACGATATAGAACAAAATATATGCCAAGGGCCTGATTTAGAAATCTGGGAATTGTAAGAATTGTTATGTTCCCAATGGATGATTATGACTAACTTTTCACATTTATATGCAAAATGCTTTATTTATAACAAAGTAAATTATGACATAGTAAATTCGAGCGTATATTTATTTTTATCTTTGTTGACTAATAATGCCAATAGACAATTCTTAAGAAAAAGCATTGGAAAAAAAAATTAACATTGAGAGGAAGCTAAGCTTGGATCTCTTAAGCCTTATGATGAGTCAGGCACTTTCTAATCCTGCACAACAAAGACTGTTAACTAGCAACATTGCATGTTTAACCAGGCAATTTTTTTTTTCTTAGTTTAAATGATTTGTAATTTTGTGAATATTTTTTTTTCTAAAATTGTTAGATATTTTTTCTTATAATTTTCCTTTTGATTCTTTAATAGAACTCAAATGGTTACATATATGCAAGAAATTGACAAGTGTAAAAATCAAGTGCAAGATATTCAAGTGCCATTAGAAGTATTTGAGTAAGTTCTAATTAGATTTATTTATAGCTACTCATTGTCTTCTCAACTTGTGTTACTCACATTTATAATTTTTTTTTATTCTTTGAGTTGTAGGGCAAAATTAATGGTCGCCACTAGGCAATTAAACATAAATTTTCCTAGTTTGTTTCTTTGTGACACCCAATCACAGCTTTTTTATCGTAAATAAACCCCATGCAGAGGTGATTGTGCTCCGGATTTCTGGAATTTTGCTAACCACAATCCAGAAGTTTCCTGAAATCCAAGGTACAGAAAGTTCAAGAAATCTTCGATCACATTTATGTATAAAAATTCTTGTATATTTTGTTTAAAAATATTAGAACTAGAATTTTTTCTAGTAGTATAATGAATGTTATTAGAGATAAAAGTAAACTTATAAGTAATTATTCATTTATATTAATTCTGCATATAATTTATTTTAAATTTCATTTTTTGAAAAGATTTAAATTTATAGGAGATTAATTTTTTGAAATGAGTCAATAATGATTTTACTCAAGAAATTTTCCAGATTTTTGAGTTGGGCTCACAATCACCCTTGCCCATGTGCTTGCAATTTCTCTTATTATTTTTTACCCAGAAGAGCTGTGATCACCTTTGAAATGTTCAGGTCATTTTAGACTGGTTCAAAATTTCAGGAAGACTGAATTTGGTTAATAATAGTTTCGATCGAGTTAAAGTTAACTTCATATAATTGTTTTTTTTTAATTTATTGTCCATAATATTTCACAGTAATCTATCTAACGTTATTTCATCAATATCATTACAATTCTTCATTTATTTTGTGACTAATAAATTTTATGTTTATTAACAAACATATTAATAAGCAATATATTTGTTCGTTATTTAATACCATAATATTCATTTCTCGTTAATGATAATTTAAGAAAATGTTTTTTTTTTTTTTTTTTTTTTTTTTTTTTTTTTTTTTTTTTTTTTTTTTAATTATTCATTTAAAAATTTACAATGTCTTGTAATATGAAATGTTTTAGATTCTGTTTGAGATTCTTAAAATTTATTGTAACTATAATGTTGACTGTGCTTGCTAAAGAGTTTCAATTAGTGAAAGTATGTTAATACTTGGTAAACAATAAGTTATAGCATTTATCGAATTACATTTTGAAAGTTATATTTCTTCTGGGATTTTTCAGCATATTATTTATAACACAGGGGAGATAATAAACTAAGAACAAAGTATAAATTTAGTGTATCTGTAAAAAGTAAATGTTGAGTATGGATAAAAAAAAAAAGGTATTTAATGACGATCCCTAATAACATGATGTCTACAAAAATCCTACCAATCCTTAGTTTTAAGACTCCATTTTTAAAACCATGATTTATTTCAATATTAAAAATTTATTTCCGTATCTTAGATATGGCTTTCTTTCGAAGTGTGATTCTCTCCCCTTATAAATGGGTTAATTACATTCATCTATATAGAAATATTTAAAATACAATAAAGGTAAGGTGTAAAACTATTTATTTTATTATTTCAAATATTAAAAAATAAATATTAAATGTTTAAAATTGTTTGTTAACTTCCAGTTCAGTTGTAAAAAACATAATTTAATTTTTAATTAACTTGAATCAAAACTTAAAACAATATTAATGAAGTAATATTGTTGGAAATGTACACCATACTCTCGATATCTCAAAATTGAAGGGATGATAAAAAAAATTCGAGATATTTAGTTTTTGAGATAGCAAGTTCAGAACTAAATATGTTCTAAAAAGTAGAAAAATATATTCTAAAACATTACTCAAAAAAGTAACAGTCATGAAACATAGGAATAACTATTAAATATGTATGTAATGATAGTTGACTATAAGTCTAAATACTACAATTATAATTTATTTTTAAAGGTAAGACAAAAATAATTATGCACTAAATAGAAAAGAATTGGTTTATAATAAACTTAAATTGTGATTTTTCAAAAAAAATTCATTTTCTATTTTGAGAAAAATTTGTCATAACAAGAGTTTGAGAAGAAACCCTTCGACATATGAATTAAAATTAACAATCAGTGGATATGTAATGCCAAGGGAAAAAATAATTTTTGAACATAACAAGGCTTTTGAGATATCGAGAGTATGCTGTATAATTTATTTTCACTATTACAATTATGGCTACATTTGTAAAATGTAACTAATTTTAAACTTAAATTTTTAAAGTAGCTAGAAAATAAAAAGTCTTATTATTAAAGTTTATTCTTATTACAATCGGAATTTTTACTAAGGCGAATTAGTAACTGCTCATTTGCTGAACAAATATTTTTATTTTATTTTTAGAAAATGGTAAAAATAAAGTAACATGAGTTGACAGTCAACCCTAATTGACCCAAACTTCATATTTCAAGCCATTCATGCAACTCACATGAAAGCAATTTTTTTTTTTTTTTAATAATAAGGTTATTTGTTGAAAGCTTCCTATGTAATTATAGTATAACCAGAAAAAATAATTTCCATTACCTCAGAAAAATAACTTAAGAGTTGCCAAAAACATTGTTACAGCTTAACATTTATATGTACTTTCCCTGCTCTGGGGAAAAATAATTCATTACTTTGTCATTTTATTCAGTGATTATACCTCTGCTCTTTTTTAATAGGTACATAGATCAAGGAAGAAATCCACAGCTGTACACCAAGGACTGCATGGAGAAAGCTTTGACCAAAAATGAAGTTGTTAAAGGAAAAATTGATTCCTATAGAGTAAGTTTTATTCTTAGGTATAATCTGTTTTTTATTTATCAATTTATTAATCAATTTATTATGCTGAGATGTAATAAAAAAATTAAATTCTATGAAACATTAACTTGCAACAATATGATAGTAAGTGAAATACCCTTATAATAAGAAATTCTATGAGGCTAAGAGAAAAACACTAGAAATGAGGCAACCTCAGCCCATACCCGATGCTGGCTCGTTTTCTGTAAAAAGGTTTCTGGCTCAGATTAATAATAAAATTAAGTAAAAAGAAATTATATATTTATAAGGTATAAAGAAATTACAAAGATCTGTTACTTCTGTTTTTTTTTTTTTTTTTCTTTTTACTTTGTGTCATGACACATTAATCGTCAAATGACTTTCATTTAGATTGGGATTTTTATTTTATTTTTGTTTCAGTCCATCTTGGAGTTCCAATTGATTTGGTTTTTCTCTTCACTTTTTATTTTAATATTTAGTAAAAAATAAACTTTGACCTTATACGACGTGTGGCTTGGGCGGAATTGGGTTCGTCTCCAAAGGCGAGTCTGAACTCCATCTCTAGGAAACATTAATTTTAAACCACACATTGCTCAAATAAAGCATTAAATCAAGTATTCTTAAAGAGTATGAATGCAAGTTATCTTAGGATATTAAAATATAAAAATAAAATAACAACTTAGATTAGAATTCTGTTAAGAAAAGAATTTTAATATCAACATGTGAAACCATTCAAAGTTTAGAACTTAGCACTAGAAACATGTGATTTAACAAGTGTAGAAAGACCACTGAGTACAAGAATAAGATCTACGGATCATTCATTGAATTGTACTAGTAACTGTTCAGATTTTCTGTTCTAACCAAAGATTTTGGTATTAAAAATAGCATATTTTATTATTCTTTTGCAATAAAATTTGCCATTATTGTCTTTTGGCCTTCCTAAAACTGTTTAGTTCTAAAAAATATCCTTTGGGGGGGGGGGGCTCTAAGAAGCCTGAAGTTCCCAACAGTTAAAGACAAGTGGTACTTTGGGATTATCCAAGTAACCATTTTCGCCAAAAGGTAGCTTCTGTGACAATATTCGTAAATTTATCATATTTATTGTGTAATTCTTGATTACACAAGTTAGTTTTCTTTAGCATATTTAAAGAATTTATGTGGCAGCGACAGCACAAAGATAATGACTTGTTTGTGTTTTAATTGCTATCAAGGAGTTTTCGTCGCCGAAATGATAAATATTATATATATATATGGTTATATATATTATCATATGAATATAATAATATATATAGTTAGATTCACGAATAATTCAATGTGTAATTATATTTCGAAAAAAAAGGTTTTTACTTTGTTTAGACTCTTTTTAATACCCTTTTTTATTATGTATTTTTACTCTTACATTTTGTTATTATTTGATAAATTTAATGTGTTTAGAATGTTTATTTTGGATATTGCTTTTCATGATGATGGTGCCAAAGGATTTTATTATTTTAAAAAATAAAATGCCACTTTTATTTGCAGTTTTGCCCCCCCCCCCCCCACTTTATTTTTTCTTTCTCTAGTAAAGCAAGTCTCTGAAATATTATATTTAGTATTAATGTATCCTAATGATATACTTTTTTCTCTTTAGCGTTTCAAAAGTCTTCTTCTGGTTGAATTGAGCAAAGTGTTTCCAAATGAAATGGCCAAGTATCGTGCTATCAGAGGAGATGAACGACCCTCCTAAAAGTTGTTTCTCATACCCATTTGTAAATAGCCTTCAAAAAAACATTGAGTATTCAATAAAATCTTTTTAATCTCATTTGTTGTTATGATCTACATAATGAAAAAATGTTTTTTTTTCCCTTTTTCTATACATAAAAAGCTAATGGTTAATATAGATGTTTGTGGAAAATAGATAAATAATACAGTATTCTCATCAAATAAATATTTTCCCCTTGGCATTACATATCCACCTAATGTTAATTTCAATTCCTATGTCAAAGAATTTCGTCTCAAAACCTTGTTATGTCGATTTTTTTTTTTATTTAAATAGAAAATTAATTTTTTTCGAAAAAATCACAATGTAAGTTTATTGTAAGCCAATTCTTTTCTATTTAATGCATAATTAGTTTTTTCTTACTTTTGAAGATAAAATTATCATTGTTTTATTTAGACTTATAGTCAACTTTCATTACATGCATAGTTATTAAAATGTATGTACTTCTTGAAACATATTCAGTTCTAAACTTTATAATTCAAAAAAGGAATCATTTATAAAATTGTATCTTCAAACTTTTTTGTAAGAAACAGCATTCATGCAATAATATAAATAAAATAGACTACTGCAGGATGGCTATGAAATTAGAAAAAATTCCTGAACTTTTGAGACTGAGTTTATGAAATTTCCTTGATTTTTGTGGCTAGGAGCATGAATTTTATTATTAAATTTTCAGTAATGCTTCAACCTGATATATAAACATTTTGCTCATGCGAGTTGAAGATAAACTTTTTTTTTTAATTCAAAGACCCATTTGTTTGGGGATAACATTAAACTTTTACGGGTACCTCAGGGAAGAGTGCGGTAAAAAGTCAAAAAGCTGATTATTGAGATCAAAAAATTTAATGTTTAAAACACATTTTAAACAAAATGTGTTTTTTAAAATATGTCTGAAATTTGAGTGAGGACAAAGTGTATATAGGATGCATATATCTATAAAATTAATATCAAATTTTTTTAATAAAAAAAATACTAGTATGTAATTTTTAATTTTTTTAAACTGGTATGAAACGAGATGTTTAAAAATGCAAATTGGGACTTGTTATTTTAAATTGCATCAATACAAATCATGATTTATAATTTTAAATAGCGTTTATATAGGTAAAGAAAAAAGCGTAAAAAATATACTTTTGAGAATTCAAAAAAGTGAAACTTTCTTTGAAAAGAAAAAATGTTTCTTTTTTAATTGAACAAAAAAAAAAAAAAATCATAACTGTTGCCATTAACTCAAATTAATTCCTCTTTGTTTACTTTTAATAACTTTTTCAGATTTATAAAATTCACTGACAATTGGCTATCACAGAGAAACCTTCATGAAAGACCATCTCTATTTATGCCCACTATTGGGGGATAATATTCTCTGTAGACATTGTGTTAAAGAAAACCTGTAGAAGAGACCATTAAAACCTCTCCCAGCGACCGGGCAAACATCTGCATCAAATGCAGAAAAGGTCAATAAGGAAATTTGAAAAAATATCTAAAAAAAAAAAGTTTTTTTCCCCTAAACAGGGATGAGAGTAGTCAGAAAGTAAAAGAGAGGAAATCCAAGAATGAATATATATATCCAAAAATTTGACAATAAAGTGCGATTTTTAAACTTGTAAACCATGTGATTATAAATACATATGATTAATTTTAAAATTGTATGAATATGAATCACATGCATGATTTGTAATTGAGAGAATATGAATCCTGATACAGTAAAACTTGTGTAAGTTGACCACTTGTGGTGTATTGTTTCAGTGAGAAACTTATAGAGGGGGTGGGTCATTGTTTACTTTTTCGTTTCCTATATCATGTTGCTATATATTTCAAAATTTTTTTTACTCGAATTAAAAAATTTATTTAGCAAATAGCCAAATGAATATCTTAAGAAATGTGTTTAAACCTGAATGAACTTCAATTTGTTACATATACATGATTCTAATATTTAACTAACTTTTTAAAAAAATTATTTCATTAGTTATGCATGTGGAATGTTTTTAAAAAAAAATTTCTTACAATATCAGAACACGAAAACACGTAATTTGAAAACTTTAACAAAACAAAATTATTTGAACACTTTAAAATTTATTCTGTTATTACCACACTTACAAACCTATTTGATACAAAAATATTCCATCATTGTTGTTTGGCGCTGTTGTTTAGACTTTACATCTGCCCAATGTTTTTCAATACAAAGAGATCCATTATTTTTTCAGAAATATCAGGTTGTTTATGAGATGCATAACACATATTTTAAACACAGTCTAAAGCTTCTGAAGAAGATAGAGGTGTCTTCTCATTAGCATATTTCAGAGCATTCATTTATTCAAATGCTCACTATTGCAACTGGAAGAGCAACTTTTCAACTAACGCAGCTGTTTTCAATGAATGAATGAAAGAAATGGTCAAAAGCTAACCCCCTACAGTTAACCCAGATGGTCAACTCTCAAAAGGGTTTAGATTAGTTTTTTACAATATTTCACCAAATAAGTGAAATTTTAACATACATTGCAAAATGACAGAAAATTTTCTGTTTTTTTTCTGGTCAACTTATGAGGGTTTTAGAATAGAATTTCATAATACTCCTAGACAAAATTGACTTATTTCAGTGGTCAACATACAAGATAGACAAGTGGTTAAGTTTCAAAGGTTTTGCTTCTTTATATTATATAGGAAAAATTCCGTTCTTGATAATTGAGGTCAACTTATGCACGTGTCCAACTTACAAGGGTGGTCAACTTGGCAGGTTTCACTGTATGAGGCTTTTAAATCACATAAATATGAAACTCTACATCGAATTTAAAAAATGCGAAACATGATGCATAATTTTTAGATTACGTAAATACGAATCACGATGCATAACTTTTAAATCTCGCGAATACGAATCCCAATGTCTAATTTTTAAAGCACGTATAAATACGAAAATCGATGTTTGATATTACAACTGCAAAAACGAATCACGACAATTAATTTTAAGCTCGCGTGAATACGAATCGCTACATAGGGTTTTAAAAGTACAAGTCGCAATATTAAGATTTTAAATCTCGTAAATAAGACTCGCAATGTACGATATTTAAATCGCCTGAATAAGAATCGCAACGTTCAATTTTTAAATCAGGTAAATACGAAAATCGATGTTTGATAATAAAATCGCGATTTTAAAAATGCATAAATACAAAAAGCGATATTGGATTTTTAAATCTCGTAAATAAGAATCATAATGTACGATGTTTAAATAGCGTAAATAAAAATCGCAATGCGCAACTTTTAAATCAGTTAAATATGAAAATCGATGATTGATATTAAAATCGCGTAAATAAGAATCGAGCGAGATATTTGCAGAGTCTGGATTTGGGATTTCTAAAAGGCTTGTTTGTATTGTTTTCGTTTAGACACAATAAATAAAAATTTACAAGATTAATTGAATGAGCAAAAAATTCTTTTCACTGCAAAATCCACCTCTATTTTATTTTTCCGTTTACTTCACGTCAGACGTCACGTTTGAATTACGAAAATAGGAGTTCCGACGGACGAATAAAAATACAGAAAATCTTATTTCCTGTGCTTAAAATCGCTAAAATAAGTAAAAATGTGGAGGGGTTAGCAGCTAGGACGTAGTTTAATAAAAAAAATTCTGAAGAATGATGTCAAATACATTTATTGTAAAATTACAATGATGATGAATATTTACATATTTATAATATTGGTGATAAATTACAGGTGACTGAAACACTCCCTCCTTTTAAAGTCGATTGGATTACCAAAATAGTTTTAGTCATGTGGTTGGTCGAGGCTTTAGAATCAGTCTTCCGTTCTAGAGAGAGATAACATCTATTAATTGTTGATTACAACACTCTATGATAATTTGTTTTGTAGTCTGATTTTCGGAATTTTTTATCAATTAGTCACAGATTTCTAAGTAAGTGTTAATAGTATTTTTTAGTGTTTTATCTCTGAAAGATGCACTATAATAATTTGTCCATATAAGATTTAACTCACAAATCAGATTAAATATCCCACTCACTTTTTTTTTTTAAAAGTTGTAATTCATTGATAAATTCTTAGTTTACAATTACAAAATATTGTTAAAAAATGCCAATTTTTCAAACATAAAATTCTCTTAACACTATCAAACAAACATACAAGTAATATTTTTCAACCATTTTGTGGTTAATCTATGAATCTGACTTATACCAGGATTTGCGACATGTATCTATTCAATTATTTATACTGCAAATAATCAAGATCAACTCAATTTCTAAATAAGAAGGGGGAAAATGTTGAAAAAAGAAAAAAAAAATTATCCTGGGAGCTAGTTCCTATTTTACGTGTGTATTCTGTAGACTAACACATTCCCAAAATTTTCAGATTTTTCAAGCTCTGGTTCTTTAACAATATTAAGAAACCAATTAAATATTATAAATCAATGATTTTACATTTTGTCGTATTCCTCAAACACACCAATCCAACAATTAAATCCTGGAATTCTAGCTCTTGTAAAAAATAGAAATTTGAAAACGATTCTTTGTTACTCGCAGATATTTCTTGACTCTCTTTACTATACTTGATTTGTTATGCAAAATTTTATAACTAAAAATATGTCTTTAAGAGCAAAAATATAATACCAAAAGGTGTGTTTGTACAAAAGAGAGTACAGGTCTACTGGCTTGCTTGTTGCATTTTTACCACATTATATCATAGAAAAGTATCGTTTTTATGTATTCTAGTAGTATTGTATTGTTTGTCTGACAAGATTAGAAAAACCTAAGTTAACATAGGATTTCAGTCAAAAAAAACTTTTTAAAATTTTTATCTAGCTACTTACATCATCACATGACATATTGAAGTCTGCAAGCACCTGACGTACTCTTGAAACAATACTAAACATGTTAAAAATATTAACATAGAATATAAAGCAATTAAAAATAACCACCTCAGAAACTATTCTCAGAGACATTAGGTCCAATCGAACAATTAAACTCTGATAAAAAATATATAAATATACAGTTCAAATTCCAATATCCTGAAACTTTTTTGCAATCAAAATAAATATCTTTTCCCTTTTTTTAAAAAAAATAAATAAATAATTTGCATTTGTTTCAAAAACTTATACATAATAATTTTTTTTTATTTCCCCTTTCTACATTTAAAATAGTTAAATATTTATGCTGCATTAACCATACTTAATGAGTTGTTGATAAGACGAGCAGTTTAAAAAAAACTTCAGTGAGATTAATAAACTACTATTACTTTTAATTAAAGCCGAATATTAAATTTATAATGTTTGAATGACAGCTATATTTCGGTTTAAATTATTAATAGTGTTTGAATGACAGCTATATTTTGGTTTAAATTATAACAATCTTCATTTAAAAACTGCTCAATTCTGTTTCTGGTTTAATATTTTTTATTTATTAAATTAGATTGTTTTATTTTAGAATTTGAAGTTTGTTTTATACAGCAATTTTTATATGAATATCTGTACTGTTATGTCTTCACTTCAAAGGGAAAAAAAGACGAGAAAATTTAACTTATCCTCTACCAACTTTTTTAATTTTTGATTTGTAACATCTATTTATTCTTTTGAGGTTACTAAATGTCATTTAACTAAATGTTATTGTATGAAAGACATTTATTTATTATTGTGTTGTTGAATAAGCATGTTCTGAGGATTCCACTTTGCTTTGTAGTATATTGGGATATACAGTAGAGTGCCGACTATCCGAACTGCTCGGGACCGAACGGATAATGAAAATTCGGATAATTGGAAAGTTGTTTAAAATCTAGTTTAAATGATTATTATTTATGCACTAAATTCCCTTCACACTTTTTCCAGGCTTAGGACTGGCAGTACTTTATAAAATAGCTCTGGTGTGTTTAAAAGTTTTTTTTCTTCAATTTTTAAATATTTTTTATTTATTTTTTTTTAAAACTTTTTTTTTCATTTTGAATTTTTTTAAAATCATATTTTAGCTTTTTATAATTTTTTTGACAATTTCTGATTTTACCACATTTTTCTTAATTTTCCATTGCAAAAGAAATCCAGCAAAGAATTTTGTTTCAAAGAAGATGCTCTTTTTTGAGCAGCCATATCCCTTATTCTTTTTAAATAAATCAACTGAACTGGATCAACATCATTTTGACGTTCTAGCCAATTCATTGCAATATCTAATGAATTGCATGCTTCTATATGAGAAGGTCCACTAACTTGAACTTGATCACCTACTTCTTCCTCTTCATCCGTGGAGTTCCGATTTTCATTCAAAATTTCAGCAACAATTTCATCATTTTTTAAAATTTGAAATCCTGGGTTGTTTTCAGTGTCTTAACATCAGTCTTCTATTTCTTCTACTGTATAACCTGGCATCTTTTCATCCAGAATATCTACTAGTCATTTTCTAGTTTACTTGATGAAACCGAGTTCTGTTAATTTCCTCTAAAAGTAAACAGCTGTGATAAGTGCACTGTAATCACTAATCATTAACCATAAGTGACAACTACCGATCCCCCAATTGTAGAACTTCACTTATCTATTCATAAACTCCTTCCGCATTCCAACCACTGTCAGAATGAAGCTTGCATTCTTGGAAAATAATTTTCAGTTGAAGAGGGCTAAAGGGGTATGTAGGTTTAACTGTATAACAATATATGTATGTATGGTTACTATAAGAAAACTGCTAAAAAAGGTTGTAAATTAAATAAGGTCTTCAGATGTAGTGGATATTATTTATTCTTCTAAATTTAGAAAAATTGTCGATAAGTTAAAAATTATTCTAAACCTAAAAAAAAAGAAAAAGAATTCGGACATAGTTTGGATAAATGGACGTTCAGATAATCGGGGCTCTACTGTATATCACAAAAATAAATTGTAAAAAATCATAAGAAAAAAAGTTAACATTCAACAAGACAAGTGGATCAATGAATTTTTAAAATATGTTTACATTCAGTTAATGCTCAAAATAATGATCTCAGTCAAACAAAAACTGACATTATACATGGGAGTGAAATTTCTTGCATAGCAACCCTCAATTTAAGAGAAAAGAACATAGTTACGCAACAAAAAGTCGAGAAGTCTTAGAGCAAGTATTTAAGTTTAAAAGGATACATAGATGGAGCCACCACTCTACGATGTATACCCATCATGAATAAAATAATAAGAACTGTGCTGCTTATTGTGAAGAAAAGATGATTGATCAGAGACTGTAGAAAACCGACCTGAAACATCAATTAACAGATTGAAAAAAAAAAAACTTGTATATTAATCCAGTTTCTTATACAAGAGAGCTATCAATATTGAGGTCTTCTCTTAATTTCAATTAAAGTTTACACTCTATTCTTTTTCTTATTTAAAACTTATCCTGCATTTGACTGATAGCTAAGACACAGTACCCAGTAGATCATGAAAGTCAAGCATCAGTGTGCAGGTGGGTGAACACATTGATCAGCCTGAGAAGGGACTGAGTGTGTGCGGTATTTGTCATCATTAATCTGTTCTACGATAAAGGGTTCAACTTTGTATGTAGGTCTTTGGGCTTTTCAAAGAAGGAGAGCCTTGACAGAGGATCAAAATTATGATGGTGTGTATTCAAAATCATTATCAAAAATGTTTCCCAGACTGTCACCGATAGCCCATTAAGTAGCTTAGATGCGGGATGAATAAAGTACTATTACTAATAATCAGAGCTCATTTTAGGCAGAAAAAAGGGCAGGGTGCAAAAGTTTAAAAAAAGGGCATTATTATTCTAAAAAGGCAATAATTTCTTTCTATGGGCTTTACACATTCTATTAAAAAACATTGTCAATTAGTAAAAGAATTTTTTTTTTTTTACTTTACTAAAAGTGCAAAGCAATCATATTAATTACTAATTTTTATTAATAAATTAACATATAAATTGAGTTAATGAGTTAATTAGCTTAGTAATTTATTTAAAATGCATGCATATATTAATAAAATATTAAATGTATGTTTTTAAGTGTCTGTAGTTACATATGTTTTAATAATTAATATGATTAATAATAGTTATGATTTAATGATAGTGGAAGTAACTGCAAACTTTCAAAGACAAGTGCAACAAGGGGGTGTGATGGCTATTTTTCCTTTCCCATATAAATTTAAATATTGACAGCAATGACAAACTTAATAAAAAGAGTTAAAAATAGCAAAAGTTTAAGAAATCCATTGTAGAGTTTGGGGGAAAAAATAAAGGGTTTAGGAAAGAAAGGGCAAAAGGGTATGGAGTATTACATCAGGGCACTAATTTACTTCAAGGGCAACAGGGTGGATTCTTTTGACTAAAAGGGCAGCAGGGTGCTGCGCCCTGTTTACCCTGCCTAGAATGAGCTCTGACTAATAATAATACTCATTTAAAAATTAATTGTTTTATATTACAATGAATTCTCTTAAAAATTTCCTAGTTAAAAATTATAATTACTTAATAAGAATATGTTTTATAGTTTGTAACATTGACTGGGGATATTTCCATATCGTAATCCGCTAAGCCAACTTCAATTGCTGAGGCTCCAAATTGTTTTTAAAAAGAAAAAAAAAAAAAAACGCACACACAACATACAGAAGTTTGCTTGGGATTGGCTACAAGTTATGTCAAAAGTGTTCAGAAGCTTACAGAAGCTTTTCCATGTCATGAAGCTTTTCCATGTCAAAAGTGTTAGGTACAAAGAGAAGAAAGGGCTGTACTGATGTATAACCTATTATATGAAATAACAGTTGTGTGTAAATTACTTTTTAATTTCAATACTAAAAATACAATGAAAATTCTAATTATATTCTGGTCTTTGTTAAGCTAATGCCTTAAGAAGATCTCGGTTCAAATGCAATCTGAATTAATAATACAAAATTCTATTTCTACATCGAAATATGCCACAACTTCTTATGAAGCAAACATCTGAAAAATTCATTTTTCTGGCACAAAATATTCTTATAAAATCTTTTTTTCCTTACAAAGTTATACAAAAAGAAATTTTTTTTCTTTTTTTTAAATCAATTTGCCAATTGATTGAAGTAGAAGACTTTACATGCATGCAATGAAATATTATTATACAAAACAAAAAGACTGTTATACCTCCAACAATTAAAACAAATTTTCAAAAAAAACAGGAATTTAAAAAAAATTAAGGACCTTAAAAATATTATATCAATTATTCATCACCAAACATATATGCAATTAAAGTTAAAAAACAAAACAGTCACTTAACAGTTCATTCTTAGCCAGGGGAATCATTAAGGATAAGGCTCAATAATTTCAGGTCCAACAAATGATTGAGGCTTTTTTATGACTAACTCGTTCAAAACGACTATCAATACTGAAAATTAACAATTTTAAAGAACCTTTAACAAAAATTAAATGCTTTTAAGTTTCTTTAACTTTCAAAATAAAAGGTGATGAGTTTTTAAACACTGTAGGAAACCTGATGCAAAATTTCTAAGATGAGCAATTATAAAATCTTTATCAAAATTTGTTTTCTTCAGATATCTTTTGAAATGACTTATGATCAAATTTTGCAGCATCAAGAGTTCTCCCTACAAAATAGGAAAAAATCTTGCATAAATTTTTACATATTTACATGTTAATCTGCATGTATGCCTGTAATGACCAAAATCAAGAGAATGTCGATCTTCACCAGTAAATGTCAACAATAACATAATTGCTTTGGTGAATGTCTGAAATATTTGTTGCATTCGATTTGATCTTAATTTATTCCTTGATATTATTGTATTTATTTGATATTTTAATATCTGCTAAGGATAGCTTAGAAGAAACATCTGTGTCCAAAGTAACGGTTAAATGCATACTGAACAGTGGTACCTGACCTTAAAAAAACATTGATGTAGAGCACACCAGGCAGTGGCACTTAACTAGACCTAGTGTATGTTTGGGACATTTGCCAAAGCAACTATGTGATTGTCAACATTCACTGGCGGAAGTCACCAAAAACCAATTTCTGTCATTCACAGTAAATCTATATTGTGTAAGCTCAAATAAAATATTACTCCATATGATATTAAAAAATCATTAATTTTTTACTTACTAAAAACTATGTAAAGTTTATACTGAAAGAATTTCAAAAACATATTTACTATTATATTACAATACATTACCTTTTTTTAATTTGTACTTATTTATTTAACTTTGAATAATGTATGAGACTACTTAACTTTGCTTACAATATTAATAATGTTTAAAAAATTGATTTAAATAATTAGAAAAAACATATATAAATAATACTTGGGTTGTTAGAGGATCCATCAGCCACTGCCAAGCACCCATAGCTGTGCAAAGAGAGACCACAATAAACATCACTAAAAACAAAATTATAACAATTAATTTAAAAAAAAAAAGAAAAAAAAAGAGTACAATAAGTCTAAACCTAATCTTAATGTTAAATTCATAACAAGTCCTTATTAAGAAAGACAATTTTGAGGTACTTTCTTTTGTAAAAATAAAGCAATAGATTTCTAAAAACTATTTTTTGTTTGTATAATGGTATTTTGGGATTATCCCGTTGACCTGTACTTTGGGATTGTTCCCTCGACCTGTCAACGCTTGCGAAAAAGAGCAAATCCTTTGCCTACATTATAATAAAAAGCTATTTCGAAAATAAACATTTTAACATAATAACAAAAAACACTGAAAATAGTAAAAATATGTTAAGTGTAATAAAAAGTGTAATAAAAAGAATCAAAACAAAGTAAAAACCTCTATTATTTTTTTTTTTGTTTTTTTGTATTTATACATTGAACTATTCTGGAATCTAACCATATATATTATTCTAACTCACTTTGGTGGACAAAAATCCTTTTTAAAGCGCAAAAAAATTACCTAGCAGTTTTTTCGGTGCTTAGCAAATTCCAAATTCGAATAATTTTGCAGCTTAGTAAAAAAACAGTATATTTCAACACGCTAAAGAAAACTAACTCGCTTACTCAAGGATTACATAGTAAATATGATATGAATTTGTGGTTATTGGCGCAGAAAGCTACCTTTTGGTGTTAATATCGAGTTTGGCAAAAACGGTAGACGGGATAATAATATTAATTTAAAATAAGGACATTCAATGATCGTAAAACTGAATTTTATAACACAACATATCATTTAGCCATGACTATGATTTTCAGAACTGAAATATTTATAAGAGCTTCATGTTAAAAAATGTACCACAGCCAGAGATATAAAAGAAAATTTTAAAATCATATTTTATTAAATTTTATGACTTTTAGTGGCAACAGAGCCCAGCTGGCTCAAGGGAGATAAAGTGATACAAAATTTGCAAATCTGTATCCCATTTGTGAAATCTTTAATAAAAAGGTGAATAAATCTTCTGTGTAGAATGTTTTAAATAGAATGAAGTTACTGAAAAGACTTTTGGTATTACCTAAGCTATATCTCAGGATGTCCAATGCTTACAAATTCTATGTCTGACCCATCTTGGACAACAGTTCCGAGCTCATAATTACCACTCCTAAAAGCGTTTAATTCATCCAATTGAATTTTACATAGTCAGTACAGATCAGAGCTCATTCTAGGCAGGGTAAACAGGGCGCAGCACCCTGTTGCCCTTTTAGTCAAAAGAATCCACCCTGTTGCCCTTTTAGTCAAAAGAATTCACCCTGTTGCCCCTGAAGTAAATTAGCGCCCTGATATAATACTCTATACCCTTTTTCCCCTTTCTTTCCTCAACCCTTCTTTGTTTTTTCCCCAAACTCTACTATAGATTTCTTAAACTTTTGTTATTTTCAACTCTTTTTATTTAGTTTGTCATTGCTGTCAATGCATAGATTTTAATGGGAAAGGAAAAATAGCCATCACACCCCCTTGTTGCACTTGTCTTTGAAAGTTTGCAGTTACGTCCACTATCATTAAATCATAATTATTAATAATTTTAATTATTAAATCATAACTACAGACACTTAGAAACATACATTTATTATTTTATTAATATATGCATGCATTTTAAATAAATCACTAAGCTAATTAGCCCATTTACTCAATATATATGTTAATTTATTAATAAAAATTAGTAATTAATATGATTACTTTGCTATTTTTAGCTATTCTTTTACCAATTGACAATGTTCTTTAATAGAACGTATAAAGCCCATAGAAACTATTGCCTTTTTAGAATAATAATGCCCTTTTTTTAAACTTTTGCACCCTGCCCATTTTTTTGCCTAGAATGAGCTTTGGTACAGATATACTCATTAAAAAATTATACTTTTTAATGCTGCAGGATACCAATAAACTAAACCTATGATTTCTTTATGTTTTGTATTTTAAGCATTTTTAATCAAATGTTCATGACTTTTGGCTCATTATCCTGATAAAAGATACTAATTTAAGAGTTATAAGATGAAAAGTTTTGAACTACTGCTAAAAGATTTCATATACAAATTATTTGACTTACTCTATAATATATAAATTGACTTACCTCGCCATCTTTTAGTTTGAGGCTGATAGTAGGCTATCACTTCAACGAGTCTTCTTTCGAAAGCTTTTAAATCTATGAAGTTTTAATAAAATGTTAATTTCAACAACAAAAAAAAAACATTAAATGCTGACATAAATGTATATTTGAGATAACATTTTGCTAATAGTTTAGAAGAATTATAATTGAGTATCTAAATCTAAAAATGATATCGACATTTTTATTGAATAAAAAAAATAATAAAAACATTATTTGTAAAATAGGTTTCATATAAGGTATAAAAACTAAAAATTACGAACTATTCTTATAATTTTGTAGTTGATGCAAAAAAGGTTACATTACATAACTGCTATGTATACTTTTGCAAATAGAGTTTAAATGAAACACTCAATTTTCAAAGTACGATTCGTTTAAGGTTTTAAACACAAAAATGAAAAAAATTAGTTGCAATTTTTTTTCCAAATTTTACAGACATATAAGAGAAATAGGGAAGATTTTCAGATCAGTATTTGCCCCTAAATAATTGCCAGGTTTTGGAGACTTCAGAGCAGTAGAATGTAAGAAAAGAAAACAAAGAAAGAAAACATAAAGAGGCTGCAAATATAAAAAATAAAACCACACCAAGGCAAGTCATTATATGTTTTTCTTTACTTTATTCCAAATTCAACAACCAGCAATTTTATTTGAAAACTTGGTATTTTCAGTTAGCAAAAACAGATAAATGTGATATTTTGGAGATATTACTGTATCTGTTTCCACCAACTAAAAATACTTAAGTGACAAAAGATTTTTAAAGTTGCAAATAAATTTTTTTAAAAAGGGAAGAGACTTGCCCAAGGATGATTAAAAGTTCAAGTTATACCTACCCTTCAAATTGCCCTCCTTTTTTTTTTCTCGCAGGCTACTGTCTTAAAAGTCAGATTGTTTAAAAGGAAATAAAGATTGTAATCATAGAAAAATAGAATATTTTATAAACAGTATAAAGCTCCGTGACAAAGAGTGCTCAATTCAAGGGGCATCCTGATCAACACTCTAATTTTGTCTAAATTTTCCTAAGAAATTAAAATAGGCACAAAAGATTGCATACATACATACATATATATATATGTATACAATCTTTTGTGCCTATATATATATATATATATATAAAATTTACAAGAAGTGAGCACAAATAAGAGTGATAGGGATTACTCAATGTGCACAAACAAAATTTGTGAATGTTAAATTTTTAGACGTTTAATAAACCACATTTTACATCAACCAAGTACGTGAATATCGCAATAAATACAAATCAATAAATTAATCAGAAATTTCATTCAAATTGATTAAAATTAAAAATTAATTACACAGCAGATAAATACTAAAGTTACATAATTTTCTTATCTTGTTTTATAAGATAATCGCAAATTTATTTCGGATTGTTGACCTTTAGCAATAACTCAAATATATAATTTCAAATCAAGATCAATTAGGAATTTTTCATACCTTCACAGGTTGTTTGTTCTAGAGTCATTTTCAATATCCAAGGTACACACAGGAGTAAAATCGGATAAAACTTACAAAATGAATACAATAAACTCTATTTATAACTACTCTTTCATAAATTCAGTACCTCAGTACTCTAGCTGAAATACAAGATCACCATAGCTCTAAATAAACATACCACGCAATAAACTTATTCGGTTCAAAGGTTTCATAATAATGAAGGCGAATATCTTATCTTTTACGAATAAACAACTGAGTATTGAGATTCAAAATTTCAATATTGCGAACACAAAATTAGCAGAAGCATCGAAATGCATTGCCAGATGTAAAATTTTCTCATTAATTTTATTAGTTTATATAATTTGTATTTTGCAAGCTATAAGCGCAAAATACAAAGGTAAAATATAAGGTGGAATTGTTATCTCAAGAGTTCAGATTGCGCGAAAAGCTTTCTGAATCTAAAACTTGCATATTTTTAAATGAAAATATTATATTTTTTGTCTATTTTCGCATTGACATTGCATTATTTTCGTATTTTCTAGCAAAGTTTAGCGAAAAGACCCGCTGAAAAGCATAATTCATTGATATTTTGCTGCAAAACAAATGGAGGTAATGTCGACTTCTTTATAATTTTAAATTACTTATCAGTGAAAATTATTGTAGTGGATTGATTCTTCCATAATACTTCCTATTCTTGATTAATTATGGGCTGTAATTTGATACTGTTTAAATATATGTGTGTAGTTTGGGTTCATGTTGAAAAAAACACTTAGAGTAATTCATTATCAAGTGTGTTCTGAAGCCGAAACGCTGTTCACAGGCCCGTCGCTAACCGATTCGAGAGGGGGGGGGGGGGTGTTGAAGTTTATTTTGCCGACTGTCATATATATATATATATATTTATATATATATTATAAGTTCAAAGTGAAGATAAAACAAAGGTAAATTACAGACAAATGAAAAAAGGGGGGGGGGAAATAATAATAATAAAAATAACAAACAACTGGGGAAAGAAAAAGAATTAATTAAAAAAATTAATCAAAGAAGAAAAAAAGGATAAAGTTTTTTTAAAAAATCCGAAAAATAAAAGATATAATCATTTCATCAGCCCACACAGTTATATCCGTAAAAAAGAGTGCTTTCTAATATTGTATCAATATAGCCAAAGCAAAATATATCAATACTGAGGAGCACTAAAAAAAATTTTTTTACAAAAATTACGACAAATAAAATTAAACACAATAAGTAAAAATAACACGTAAAAACAGAAAATAAAATATAAAGAAAGAGCAAAATAAAACAAAATCTATAAAGCGAGTAACGAAATCAAAATGAACTTACATGAACGGGAAATTTTTCAAGAATGATTTAAAATATTTTTGTAACAAGACTGCCAGAGTGCAAAATATGAAAACAAAAGCGCAAATTGAGCGTAACTAGAGGAGTTTAAAGTGCGTTCTTGCTGCATTACTGAAGTGCGTTTGATTTGTTAGTTACCGAGGATGGGCAAGAAAATGGATGTGCGCGAGGTAATATTATATTGGATAATTTAAAGAAGTTGACTATAAATAATTTTAGAAAATAAATATTTATTTAAGAGAAAAATAGAAAAGAGAAAGAAACATGAATTGCCTGTTTTGCACATAATTTTAGCCACGGATTTGCCCGAAATGGATTTGCACATGGAAAAATCATATAAATTGACAAAAAAATCTTTTTAGTAAATAATTTTAGCCACGGATTTGCCCGAAATAGATTTGCACACGGAAAAATTGTATAATTTTACAAAGAAATTTATTAGTAAATAATTTTACCCACGGATTTGCCCGAAATGGATTTGCACATGGAAAAATTATAAAAATTAACAAAGAAAAAAAAACTTATTTTAGTAAATAATTTTAGCCACGGATTTACCCGAAATGGATTTGCACATGAGAAAATTTTATAAATTAACAAAAAAATTTTTTAGTAAATATATTTACATTTATATGCGATTAACTCAATGATTTTATATAGAATTTTATTACTTTAGTTGGGTATCTATTAATTTTTATCAAATTTTGAAAGAGTTTATCGATTTGTTTTTTGGATAAATAAATATTACTACAGATTCTTTTAATTCTATTAATTTCATAGTATTTAAATAGATGCCCCTAAAAACATTAGAATTCCAAGTAATTAGTTTAGTTATATTAAAATTAAAATCATTTCTTTTATCGTATAAATCAACAAGGCAGATATTTTGTTCTTTTATAATACCCAAATCCAAAAAATGATTACGTAATCCAAATGATTACGAAGCAAGATTAATACCTCGGGGTAAATATCATTTAATAAAATAGTATAGTCTTGAAAATTAAAGATAATTAAGTCATCAATATATCTAAAAACAAATTTAATACTAAGAGTATAATTTTTTTCATAATAATGCAAAAATAAGTTAGCCAAGAGAGATGAATAATTAGATCCTTGTGGTATTTCATCAATTTGAAGAAAAATATCCCTTCCATTGTAAAGATAAGTATTAGAAAGACAAAAATTAATCAGAATTTCCCAATAATCAAAATCGCAACTAAGGATATTTTTGAAATCATAGTAATAATTCAAAAGGGCATCTTTTAGTTTAGGAAGGGGAATGCTATTGAAAAGATCCTGGAAATCAAAGGTCGCAAAAGAATTAATTTTATTATGTTTAATGAAATCTAAAATCGGTTGATTATTAGTGATAATCCAAGAGAAACCTTCTTTAGAAATATTGTTAGTAATTTTATTTAATAGTTAGAGAAAATGGTGCCAGGTTTAGTTAGATAAGTATTCGATCCACATGTGATAGTTCTAAATTTTACAGGAATTTTATGAAATTTCGGACTGATAATTAAGTAAGGAAATTGTATATTGCTAATTTTAATTTTTAATCTCTTATATAAAGCTAAAATTTTTTTAATGACAATATTATTATTCAAATTACTAAGTTAAAAATTTTTACTATTTTTTAATTCCGTATTTAAAAGTTCAACATAGAATTTTTTACAGAAGATTGCATAATTATTGTTAGCTTTGTCTATGAGAGTAATTAAAAGAAATTTTTGAAGTTGCTTAATTGATTGAACAATATTAGAAAAAATTGTTGGATTGTTACTGTTATTTAAATTATCCTTATTATTGAAAACAAAGTTTTTAAAGTAATGATAAACACCCCATTTCCATTCTGTTAGCATACCTAAAGGTAAAGAGAATCTATTTGATATCTTTAAACAAAAACTATTGAGATCATTAAGAAAGTATTTTAGAATTTTATTGATTGATATATGGTAAATGGAAAAATATGGTAAAAAATTAAGATAAATATGGTATAAAAAATTAAGATATTAGTAAAATTACGTTATATTATATTAGATACATAAATTTACTTCGACGTTGTTTTAAAAGTGAAAAATAGTATGCCAACTTATCAAGCTTAATATTGTCAACAATATATTTTTCTGCTTTGAGTAAAAGCTGTGAATTTAGGCGTTCAGTGGTCATTGTTGTTCGAAGATAGTTTTTAATCAATTTCATCTTGCTGAAAATTCTTTCATTTGTCGCAACTGTCATTGGTGCAGTTAACGCTAATAGATTTAACAATAAAAACTTATGAAAGCATTTATGCTAAAATGATTATTCTGCATTTTTAATACAAAACTGTGAATTGAATTTTTACATAATTACAATATTATTAAGTTTTTTTTTACTAATAATTAACTTAAACAAATGAAAAACTGTTAACTTTAGTCAAAAATATAATATAAAAACATTAAATACATAAGAAATACAACAAAATAGCTAAAAAGAATTATTTATCAAAAAAACTGAAACTTTTCTATTTTTAAACACCTTACATTTTCAATAAAATAAGCATTAGTACATTTTTGTTCATAAAGGATTGCAGTTTTGACTTATAAAAACAAAGCCTACGAACAAACATATAATTTGAAATTTCAATTAAATAAGATCTATAAAAAATAATTTCAACTAAAAAAAATACATAAAAAAAAAATAAAAATACTATTTCAAACACAAAATAAAAAGCTTAGTAAAAAGTAAAAAATGGAAAAAGAATTCCAATTTTCGGAATTCAAATGTGATTTATCTATTTCTATCCCTAGCTCCTACTAATGAATATAAATAACATTTTTAATTGCTCTTCCTTCTTTTAATCATTTTATTGCACAAAAGAGATTAAAAAAATAATTTTATCTGCTTCATGAAAATCAATTTTTACCCATATATGTATATATTTAAAAAAAATAAAATTTCTTTTTTGAGATAGTCTCATACCTAAATTTTTAAGCAATAATTTTGAAAATAATTTAATTGGAAAATAATAACACATTTAATGCAATTTAATTAAACTTAATATTTAAACAATAAGACTGCAAATAATTTGTATTCATAAAAAAATTATACTTACATTCAAAACTTAAGCTTTCTATTTTATCCAATAATAATACGGATTTATAAAATATGTTTGGAGTAACTAAGTACCCGTACTAGACAGTTAAACACAGGTCAGTGAAGTAATTGGAACCACAGCTGCATGTGCATTGAGCCCTTATTCTTAGAAAGAGTAAGAGAAAACATGAGAAAATATAGCTTAGGGCATTTCTAGCTAACCACTTTTAAAACACCCTCGATTTTTCAAGTTGACAGAAATATCCTGGTTTTTGTGTGCTGCTTCTCAAGATTGGAGTCGCCGCAGCATCCTTTTTTTCGCCTTTTCATAGTGCCGGTAACGGCTTGATCAAACAGAATTGCCACTTCTCCGTGAATACGCGGAATCGAAGAATTCCTCTATTTTCACAGTATTTTTATTGAAATAATGAATCCAAAATTACAACATTTAATACTTTAAACTCGACAACCATCCACAAATTGTGTGAAATGATTGAAGTGTCGATTCGATTGAGTGTAACTCAATTTAATGTTTCAGAATTCTTAGGATTCTTGAGAAAAAAATATTAAAAGCAAAGTGTAATATTTTATTTTCAAAACAGAAATTATTATAAAGGTGAATTAAGGATCACATATATGTTAACTATTTTTCATAGAGAATATAAAATTTTGTTGCGATGATTAATTGTTCTAAAGCAGTGGTTTCCAACTGGCGGCCCGGGGGGCGCATCCGACGCGCTAAGCCTTTTTTTGTGGCCCGCGAACTAAAATATTTCAGTTGTCATTTTTTTTGCGGACAATTTTCTTAAAAAATCTATATGGTTTTAAAATACTTTTCTCGTTAATAAAAACCTAATTTCTTCGTTTCTGTGAAATTTATCATACCAATGGTGCAAAAAAAATTTTTTTCTCAGGTTTTGCATCCAAAAAAATATTTATTCAAATGCAAGAATAATCGTGTATGTTGCTCTTTTTTATTTCATTTTTTTTTTGTATTTTGTAAATATAATTTAGCATGTGTGTATCAGAAATTTTCTCGAAGAAATTCTCCGATTTAACTTTTTGAAACCACTCATTTTGGACAAAAATATTTACACACACATTTGTAAATTTAAAATGTAAATATCTATTCTCTGGCAGACAAACCTCAATTTTGTCATTGAACATTTTGTGTGCTACTATGTAAGTTTTAATACCAACCTTTTTAAAGTTTTATATCTTAACAATTAGATATCTGTTGCACATAAATTGTTTAATACGTGGGTGCACATTAAAGTTATTGTAGCCCGAATTTTTTAATATGCAATCAAATATTTTTAAAAATCTACTTCTTATTTTAATTTGTAATTCAAAACTTATGTTTTGTACAACTTGGTAAAAATCTGACAGTAATATTTAATGTCTCTTCAAACATAAAATAGTCCTACATAAAATTTTGATAAAGTTGCGGCCCGCCATTTGATTTGTGTTTTTAATTGTGGCCCCCGGCTTCATGTAAGTTGGAAACCCTTGTTCTAAAGATATGAATTAATTATTTTAGGTTACAATTTATTTTAGGTTAAAAATTTTTTAACTCAAATAATTATCCGAAGAATAGAATCATAGAATTTTGAAAGTTATGAACTGAAAAGTAGTTAACAAATTAAATGTTTTTTTTTTTTTTTTAAGTGTTTTAAGTCCTTTGGAGTTAGTAAAATTCTTCATAGTAGAAAAATAGCTTTTACTAATTGAAAATATAAATTATTTAATAATTTGTGTTATTTAAACAGAATTTAACAATTTAAATAAGATATTTTGAATAATAAAGGTACTCTTATTTGTAATTTTCCCCCAATATTTTGAAAAAAAAAGAAGAAAAAAAAGGTTGCATCACCGGCACGATTATTTCATTTAAAATTTATTAATTCTTTAAAAAAGACTCATGTAAGTTCATCACTTCCTTTAAAAAAAAATTACTTATACCTCTAATAAAGAGTTAATATAATTCAGATAATTAATATCTGAATTTTATGATACATTATTAGCTAACTAAAAATTAAGGTCACTAAAATTTTTTTTAATTTAAGAATGTGTCGTTGAAATAATAATACAAGAGAAATGGTTTTCGAGATTTTGACTTGTAATATCGGTCATCTTGCTTCGAATTATCATACATGGTTACTCTTGGAGGAGAAAAAAAAAGACTAAATTTAAAAACACATTTCTCAACAAGATTTACCGAGTCGGGTATGGGATCCCGAAATAGATGAAACTCAGATAACATTGAAATCCGTTTAAATATCACTGATGAAATATCCGATAATAAAATAATTTCGGCAAAGTCGGGATTTTGGCTTCTATTATCGGTCATCTTGCTTTGAATTATCATAAATGGTTACTCCTGGAGGAGGAGAAAAAAAAAACTAAGTTTAAAAACACATTTCACAACAGGATTTGCCGAGTCGGGTGTGGGATCCCGAAATGGACGAAACTCAGATAACATTGAAATCCGTTTAAATATCACCGATGAAATATCCGATAATAAAATAATTTCGGCAAAGTCGGGATTTTGGCTTGTATTATCGGTCATCCTCCTTTGAATTATCATAAATGGTTACTCCTGGAGGAGGAGGAAAAAAAAAACTAAATTTAAAAACACATTTCACAACAGGATTTGCCGAGTCGGGTGTGGGATCCCGAAATGGACGAAACTCAGATAACATTGAAATCCGTTTAAATATCATCGATGAAATATCCGATAATAAAATAATTTCAGCAAAATCGGGATTTTGACTTGTATTATCGGTCATCTTGCTTTGAATTATCATAAATGGTTACTCCTGGAGGAGGAGGAAAAAAAAAACTAAATTTAAAAACACATTTCAGAACAGGATTTGCCGAGTCGGGTGTGGGATCCCGAAATGAACGAAACTCAGATAACATTGAAATCCGTTTTAATATCACCGATGAAATATCCGAAATAAAAGAATTTCGGCAAAGTCGGGATTTTGGCTTGTATTATCGGTCATTTTGCCTTGCATTATCATAGATGGTTACTCTTGGAGGAGAAAAGAAAAAACTAAATTTAAAAACACATTTCACAACAAGATTTGCCGAGTCTGTCTGGGATCCCGAAATGGACGAAACTCAGATAACATTGAAATCCGTTTAAATCTCATCACCAATGAAAAATCCGACAATGAAAGAATTTCGGCAAAATCGGGATTTTCGATTGTAAAAAAAAAAAAAAAAAAAAAAGCGACTCAACCTGAATTTGCCTACTGGATGATATCGCTGGGGGGGTGAGACACCCCTCTCACCCCCCGTTGACGACGGGCCTGGCTGTTCAGGTACTTTTTTTACCATCCGAAACGCCTTTCTGGAAATTTAATTCGAATATGATATGTTTTTATTTTATACATCAATCTTTATTTACTTCCAGAAAAGGATAAAGATCTAAGTAGTATTTACGATTTTTATTATTATTGAAATGGTTTATCATTTGGTAAATTTTGAAAGACTGTCGAAATTAAGCTTGACAAAACACAACCATTTCCTATAGTGTTATGGGGGTCTGCATGACCCCCATAACACTACAACAACAAAAAGTTAATTGCTTAAAGCTACTATTTCATGTACTTCTTTATTTGGTACAAAAATTTGAAGGTCCCTAGATAAACAGGTATAAGAGAGAATAAAGAGAACATTGCTTTGCTTGCTTGAAGAAAACATTTAAACTTTTGCTGGAAAAAAAAGTAAAATGCAAATAGCACAATTAAGGAATTTGTTGCAGATTTTTTTTTTTTCAATTTTATTATTTAGAGCAATTTTTAAGTTTGCATTTTATATTTCTCTCTACTTAATTGCTGTAAAATAATTGCAAAATTTTATTATTATATATAATCCTTCTGAAATATAAGTATTTTCATATGCTGTAATTTAGTGTAAAAAATTCGTAATGGAGTTGAAAATGAAAACTTATTTCTATTGATGTAATGTTTGCTTTACTTATTGTATCAGAATGAGCACTTATACAATCAATAATACAATTATTTTGTTAAACTTCAATATTTTATTATTTTACATTTCTTTGCTAGTGAAAGTTAACTTCTTTGCTTAGTCTGTATCTAAAAAATATTATTTTCTATGTCGAAGTACTTGGTATCAATTTCTTAACTTGAATCATCAATGTTCAACATAAAATTTGTTTTTCAAAATAAAACTTGAAACAACCAGATATACCATTTGCTCTGTAGTTGTGATCTTCATAACTCAAGGGACTAAGGTATGCTTGATAATTATTAAAACTCAGTGGATTAAATTTGACCCAAAAACATAACTTTATATATATTGTGTGACAACTCTACTGCTAATTATGCGATTACAAAAGCTTATAAAACTCACTGTTCACTTACATTATAATTGCATGAATATGAAGCTCGATGTTTCATAACATATAAATACAAATTTCAATATCTGATTTTAAAGTAACAGATATAAATCACAATATTTGTTTTTAAAGTTGCGTGAATACAAATCCAGATGTTCCATTTTTAAGTTTCTTGAACACAAATCATAATAGCAGGGGTGATTGTGCTCCGGAAAAAATCCGGATTTCCAGATTTTTCGCTAATTGCGATCCGAAAGTTTCTGGAAACCCAAAGTACAGAAGTTTCAGGAAATCATCGATCACATTTATGTATAGAAATTCTTGTATATTCTATTAAAAAATAATAGAACTAGAATTTATACTTGGCATCTCTTGTAAATATTTTTTCTGGTAGAATAACAAATGTGATTAGATAAAAGTAAACTTACACATAATAATTCATTTCAGTTATGCTGCATATAATTCATTTAGAATATCATGTTTTGAAAATTTAAATGATTTGAATTTATAAAGATACGAATTTTTTGAAAGATTTTGCTCAAGAAATTTTCAGGATTTTTGAGTTGGGCCCACAATCACCCCTGTAATAGTGACTTTTAAGTAACATGAATGCAAAATGTAAAATTTAATAGGAAATAGTGTAAATACGAAACACATTGTGGGAACTTGAATCGAGTAAATATGAAACGTGATATTTGATTTTGAAATGAATTGAACACGTACAGCGGTCATATATACTATACAAAACTGGAAAGCACCCTCAATAAACTTTATTCTTTCATTGTTATAAATTTATTTTCCTTTTCTGTTAGGAAGAAGAAGATATTTCTGAGCTATTAAGGAAAGGACTTGTACTAACAGACAATCGTAAATACGACGAAGCAGAAACTCTTTTTAAATGCATCATTGCTACATTAGAGAAGTGTAATGCTTCTTCAAACTGGTAAGTATTAATTGATCAAGATAAACATTTTTGAAAGTTGTAGAAAAGTTTTTAAGCTAAAAACCAACTTTTTGTAACCTGTATTTGGTAGCTGTTGAATCATCAAATTATTATTTTTAACATTTCTAGTTACATTTTTCTTATTTGATTAAAAATGGTTACATAATTTCATATTTTGTAGAAAAGTAAGTTTACTGAAGTTAAAAATGTATCTTGACTTTATATAAGGATAATCTGGAATTTAACATGCTTTTTTTAAAGATTTAATTAAGAATGTTTTTTTTTTTGTGAATTTATTATTTAAATACCTTTTATTTAGCTGGGTGCAAAAAAATTCAAATATATTATTTCTATTTTCTTTTAAATTCAGAGAAAAAAAGTAAACCATTAAAAACAAAATAGAAATAAATTAAAAAATTTTTGAATTTACCTGTTCCTGGTAAACAGAAAAGTACTTATATTTCTTTATTCTTTTCTACTTAATGTTTTTTTTTTTAGATGCCTTTTATTATTTCATCTTAATAATTTGCTTTTATTAACTAGAATAAAAACCAGCTGAGCTTCTAAAAGTTTTTAACAACATTTCTGTTTTTGTTAAATATTATTATTGAAACTTCTATTCAACTATTTGTTTTCACTTATGAATTTTTTTCACCTTGACAATTAAATGTCTTATTTCTATTATCCAAATAGTGCATATTTTTGCTTAATTAATTTGTTTTTATTTTCATGAATTAATATATTATCTGTTTATGTTGACAAATCTTTAGTAGCATTAGTTTTTCTTATAATGTTTAAAATTGTAAAGTGCTCATTAAATTTTTAGTGAGGCATTTAGATGAGGTTGTGAAAGTTATAATAAGTTTATTTTAATTTATTTATGTTTTTTTCCCTAAGAAAATATTTACTTTTGCCTAATTATATCTTTAGATTGTATAGTCTTGGCTGAATTTCGTTTCTCCAGACTATTCTTAGCAGAGTTCTGGAGCTGAAACATTTTTAATACGCTAACTCTGCTTCCAGATAATAAGTACCATATTTTCCGGTTTATAATCCGCGGATTACCTGTCAAAAAAAGGTTTCTTTACAAGTTGCGGGATATAGGCCGATGCGGAGTATCTGCCGAAACGTTTTCACCACAAGCCAATCTCAAAATTTATCTTACATTCTCGTTCGCGACGAAACTGGGAAAGGATGCTCACATGATTTGAGCTAAGAGAAGGTAGCAACACAATTGCCTACTTCCCATTATAAAAGATCCGAGAAAAGGGTGATTTCTGTAAAATCGTTATAACAAAGCAAAGTCTAAAATACTTAGGGATAACTTTCTTAATCTACGCCCATTAAATACATTTAACTAAAATTATCAAAGTAATCTTTTAACTCATGTCGAGATAATATAAATCGCGAAAATGAAAAACGTTTATAAAAAGAAATAAAAAATTAAATCTAAATCTTATCTAAAATTAAGGAGAAATAAATTCTACAAATTGGCAAAAATGAAAAATAATAACCATTTTTAAATAAACCATTAAGGAATAAAAATAAACTTAACTATTTTGAATTAAATAAAAGAAAAAATGATATAAATGATCATGACGGATTATTTAAGGAATTTGTAATCAAATCTCTTAATAACATCTTCTAAAAGTTTTAATGATTAATTTCATTTGAAAAAAAAAAAATAATTAAGAAAAAAAAAACGTAAACTTGCATTAACATTTTGAAAAGCATCATCCTTCAAGAAAAAAAAATAAATTCAAGTCAAATAACAATTGTCGATTATATAGATGACTTCATTTTAGAAATGTTTCATTCACGATCAAAATAATCTTAATATCCCTTATATCTCTAAGAATAAAAATAAAAGCTACTAAGGCTTTCAATAAAAAGAAAGAATAATCTTTTATTTTATTTGTAAATGCTTTTTTCCGCAAAACAATATTTAAGCTCTAGCTGTCTTCAAAAATCAGCTTGATTTTAAAAAAAATCGGAAAGGAAAAAATTATGCAATTCCTGTGAATGAAAACAAAACACGTGTATTGATAATAAGTCGTCTAAACACGTCTGCATGCTAGAGTGTTAGCGGAAGAGAGAAATGTTGAAAATTTTACTGGTGGGCCATCCTAGTGCTACCGCTTAATGCGGCGGCGCAACTTACGTGTGCAAGCTCGCACAACCGTCGGGCAAAGTTCGCCCAAAAACTGGGAAGAAAAAGTTCTGCTTTTTCTTGAATTTACCAGAAAACTTATTAAAGATAATAAGTTCACAGCTGGGGAAATCATCAATATGGACGAAACTCCAATGAGTTTTGACTGCCCACCAAGCCGTACCGTAGAGCAATGCGGAAAGAATTCGGTTACCATAGCAACTACAGGGCACGAACGAACGTCGTTTACTGTAGTGTTAGCTTGTTCGAGAGCTGGCGAAAAGCTGCCTCCTCTCATTATTTTTGAAAGAAAAACTATGCCAAAAGAAGATTTTCCGAAAGGAATTTTTGTCGGAGTCAATGAAAAAGGGTGGATGAACCACGAAGTCATGACTTCGTGGTTGTCATCCATTTGGCGGAAAAGAAAGGGGGCGTTCTTTAAGCCAAGTGCTCTCTTGGTGATGGATTCCATGCGGGCTCACGTAAGTGACATCACCAAAAATCAATGCAAAAAATTCTCCGTTTGTCTGTCCATCATACCAGGTGGTTTGACTAAGAAACTTCAGCCCCTGGATGTGGGTATAAATAAATCATTCAAATCAAAAGTCAGAAAATATTGGGAAGAATGGATGGCTGCCACGTTTAGTGCTAATAAAAAAGTCCGACGTGCTTCGTATAAAGAAGTGTGTGAATGGGTGTTAAAGGCGTGGAATGATGTATCAGTTGAAACTATAAGCAATAGTTTCAAAAAAACTGGCATCATACCCTTTGTTTGGGTTCTGAGGAACTTAAAAAAAAATGATATCACGTATTCTGATGACGGTATCAGCGATACAGAGGACGATAGTGACGCAGATGGAAATATTTTGGACGTTAATCTTTTAGATTTGTTCAATTCTGACTCTGACATGTCTGATTTTGAAGGGTTTTAAAATTATTTCTATGTTAAAATTATTTCTATTATTATTGCTTTAAAATTATTTCTATGTTTAATAAAAAAAAAATTTCCATTTATGTTGTGTATATTTGTTATTTACCTATTAAACTGCTTCTTTTTGTTTTTATATATATAACGTAGATAATTATAGTAACTAATTTTATTAATTTTGTTTTAATTTGCTATTTTATTAATATATTTTGCAAAAGTTATGCATTGTTAATTCGCATGCGGGTTATAGGCCGATGCGGATTATAGACCGCTGCGGATAATGGGTCGGAAAATACGGTAAAGCTCCAACACAGCAAAATATCTGGCAATTTTATGACATATGCATGCCCTTTTGAGCTTCATGTTTTAATTTGAAATTTGTATTATAAAAATGCTCATTTAAAAAGAAACATAATTGCTTTCTCAAAAACAAAAAATACAACTTTGATTTAATTCACAGTTGAGTTATTTGTTTATTTTTAAGAAAATAATTTAATCTAATTGTTATATTCGTCTTCTTGGACATATATAACGGTATTTAAAATATATATCTCATTAATCTGAATTGCGTTGTGAATTTGAATAACTAATTTAAGAGAGATAAATAATTAATATTCCTTGATAATTACACATTACTATCAAACTGCTTCACTAATTTAATTATGAAATTAATTTAGAAAGAATAGAATTAACAATTTACTATTCCAGTTCAATTCTAAATCGGCACGTGTGAACCGACACGTGCTTCACTAATACTTAAATCTAATTACATCAAGGCTTAGATTTCTTAATAAAATTATTTATCTTGATTAAAGATTTTAAAATTTCTATGCAATCAAAGGAATTCAAGCATTTATCCTCTAAATAAATTATTTAAGCTAATCTAAAATCAGGTTCGAACCTGTCAGGAAAATATTCAATTATATAACTAAAAGCTACTAAAATCATCAATAACTGCCTAAAGTGAATCAATTAACAACTGCTAAATAATAAGAGTTACGTTTATATAAAACTACAATATTTATTGAAAAACATATTAATCATGTACAGCTCAAACAAATTGTACAGTATTCCACGACACGTGGTTCAACGTTCTATCTTAAAAATTACAATGAAATCAACTACAATGAAATCAACTATTAATAAACATTTTAGGTAATAAACAATATTCTCTGGAGCAGGGATAAAAAAAAAAAGAATTTAAGCTTTCATTTTATTGGTATGCTAGTTAACGCAAGCACGTGGCACGGCTACCACGAAGTTGAGTTTAATAATTAGAATTATTTATTTTGATAGGATCCTATGGATTTAATAAATAAAAATAAATTAGTTTATTTAAATTTAACATTAAAAGAAGAAATATGAAAAAGAATAGGAAAACTTATCGTAATGTCCATCAGGAAATAGGGACGTGCCCGTCCCGCCGCGCTAACATGGTTCTAGAAAAGCAAAAAGAGTAAGAGACTCTCCCTTCGTATATCGCGCGCCACACCGTCCAAGCTGAACAGGTTCGATGACGACATTACTTCGTCACGGTTATAGCTACTATCTACTGGTGGCGCGCTCGTACGTCAGAGTGGGAAAAAGAGAACTTGAAAACAGGGAATAAATAATTAATGAAAGGGATTTAGGGAAAACAAACATTACCTGCTCCAGGTTGAAATAATACCTTAACCTGCTTCCAGAGATTTAATACCCTAACATAAATACATCGTTTTTCTTCATTTCAAAAATACTTGATTATACATTCGCATACTTTATGATGTCTGGCTTTTAATGCAAAGCCCAGCGATATAACATAATAATTCCTTCTTCATTTCTCATAAATATTATGAATGTATTTTATTGCTGCAACTACTTTTGCTACAGTTACTCGAATAACAAGCAATGCAAATACTATGAGACATGTCTCTTGACTGTCTGTAGGATACAATGAAATTGCTGGAGCACACAAAAAATTAGAGCTCTAATTCCTGGAAAATAGTCGGTCCAGAGCTCTCTGTTTCCAGACTTCAGCTCCAAGACCCCAATTTTTAGACTAATTATTTTTTTATTTTTAATTTTTTATTGTAGTAGTTAAATCTATATTTAATTAATTAATATATATTAATTAACTCTACTTATTTGCTATAATAAATCTATTATTACAAAATTTTTATTGCTTAATTATTTTTTTTATTTCAGTAGTTCATACTTGTGTGAAGCTTACAATAATTTAGGTCTTATTCAATACAAAAAGGTGGAATTTCAAAAGGCTATAACATCGTACGATAGATCTATTCAGATTGATAATTCTTTTGCACCAGCATATTATAATCAAGGCACTATATATTACCGTCTCGGTAAGTAAGTTAACTCACGATATATTTGTGAGTTTTATATGTACAGTGAAACCTCCAAGAATGATCACCACTATATAGGGACTACCTCTATTTACGACTACTTTTGAGAGGCACTGAACTTTTTTCATGCACTTTGTGTTGAAGAAAACCTGTAGGAGTGACCATTAAAACATCTCCCAGCAACCTGGCAAACATCTGCACCAGATTCGGAAAAGGTCAAATAAGGAAACTTGAAAAAATATCGAAACAAAAATTTAACTGAACAAATATATTAAAGTGTATTCATAATATTTGAGCGAGGTTCTTTTTTAGGGAGCTCTTTTTAAGAATACAACCTCATGTTGCAGTCAGAGTGCACTAAAGACGATGCTATCAATGATTTACTTTTATAATTGAAAGTTATATTATAAAAAAAAAAAATTCTAGAAAAAACAAGCATCTCAAATATACAAACCTCTCCTCGTCTTTTAGAGCTAACTTATTTTTACGATATAAAATTAAATGCGAACTTAAACACAAAATATAATTGTTTATTAAAAATAGCTTTATCAGTCATAATTATAAAAAAAAAATTATACATAATTAATATAATAGTTGGGGTCATTTTTATAGACGCTAAATCTTATTCATAGATTTATCTTTTCATGGGGCCAACAAAAGTGGCATTTCCGCACTAAGAAAATGACACCGACAAAAATTAAAATCATGTGTGAAAAATCACGGTCTTTCGATAACAATTTTGAAGTAAATGGAGGTAACCTTTAGGAATGACCAGCCTCCATTAATGACCATTTTACTGTGGAACGGAGAGTGGTCACTCCCATGATGTTTCACTGTATATTTATAGATAAATGCACACACATATATATTTATATATAATATATTTATGAGATTTAAAATAAATAATTTTCTAATCATAGAAAGTGTTACATATATGGGTGAGAGCTATAAACATATTAGTAATTAAATATAGAAACAAAATAGTAACGTTAAAAATATATCTGTAGTTAACTCCTGATTATACATGAATATGTTAGAGTTGACAACTGTGTATAATTGAATTCCCATTTCATCAAACTAACCAAAATGCATCACACCTTCTTTTTTTTGTGTGTTCCAACACTTCATCTTTATTAGTATCACATATTTTTTTTTTTAATATAATTTTATTATTGCTAAAATAAGAAATTATTGTAAAGACTTTATGGTAAGCGAGCAAAATAGGAGAAGGTGAGGTAGGACAGTGTACTTAGCTTCAAATATGTTTTAAAAATACTTATGTAGCTAAATAATAGAGCCATAACTGTCTCTGTGAAGACGTAATTCTTTTATATTTTTAAAATACAATATTTAAAAAAATATCAGGGATTGATATTTTATTCGATAAAAAAACATCTGTTACCTGTGGAACGTTTTTTTAACTATCACTTTAAGCTTTAAAAAGAAACATTTAACTGTGCTATGCTAAAGACAATCAAAGGTACTTTCTATAATATGTACTAACTATAGTTATTAATTGTAATGTCAGCAAGTATGTACGCCTTACCATATTAATAAAATCATAAAAAGCTACATTACAAGCGTAAAAAGTTATAGAACATTTTTTCCCTTGCTCACTGTCTGCTGTAAATTAAAAAAACTTATCTTATTAGCCATAATTTATTTTTTTCTTTCAATGAAATCTTGAATTTCATATTGTATCAAAATTTAATTTTTTATTTAGACACTGATATAATGTTAGACTTTTTGTAATTATTACATTTAAACATTTCTTACTTTATGTAATTATTATTATTTTGTAAGTGTTTTATTAATTTAATTTCTACTTTTTATGAACATCATTACTCCTATTTAAATGCTGTTGGAAAAGTATTGATTATTATTTTCAATATTTTAAAGTTTTTTATTTATTTATTTTAAAATTAAATAAATAATTAAATAATTTTGTCCTTTGTCTAAAGTTAGGATGCAATATAACTATTATTGCAACTAATATCTTGTTTTGAGCTTTTTACAAAATATGTAAGTTATTTCACATCTTTCAGTCATGCTTTTATTTGAAAGAAACATAAAGTTCTTGCATCAGTTTTTCTTATTTTAAATGATATAGTATTTATAGAGTAAAGTGAAATAATATTATACTTTTTTTTTAACCTCCTGAGGGCCAATATATGAGGGCAGCATTCAGAAGAATTTTATAAGATGTATTTGAATAGTTTAATTTTTTTTTTTTTTTTTTTTTTTGCCTTTACAAAGTGATTGTCTTTGTGAAAATATATTCACTCTTGTCAGTCAAATTTTTAGTTACAATAAAAAATAACTAAAAATGTAAGAAATTCTTTTCAAACAAACCTTTGTGACAAATAAATGTCGTATTTTACTGTAATGAATTTTATTTTACAACCAAAATGTGATTAAATATATATTATATGATGAAATATCCTACAATATGCAAAAATCCTAAAAATTAAATTGCTATTTTTTTTAATAATATTATTAAAATTACATCAGTTTAATTTATTGCACTTTTAAAATAATATATTTTATCACATTTACCAAGTTTACTTTCTTTTAAGCTACATATTTCTGAGTCAAAATCACATTTTGTTGCCATTATTTAAAGCTCAAGTCTCGGGAGGTTAAAATGTTCTGAGTACTCTGTAATTATTCTTTTACAGAATTTGTTTGTTGTTGTATTCTATTACAGAGAAATGCTTGTGACTATTTTGTTCATTCTCGTTCGTTTGTTTCATCCAATGTTGCTCTTCGTAGATCAAAATTAGGACAATCCACTGACCAGTTGTAACATTTGCACATTTTTAAAGAATATGCTTTTTTTTCAAAAATTTAAAATTTTAAATGATTAAAAAAACTTTTGGTCGTAATAATGTGAAGCTTTCGAAGCATTTCTCGAAGTATGGTAAGCATTTTGAGGTTCATTTCTAAAAAAAATTTAAAAATAAGTGGGAAATAAAGTAATTTTAAGAATATTATAAAATATTTAATTTAATTCCATATTATTAAAAAAAACAGGAAGAAAATGAATAAGAGGTATAGTTTCGACAAAAAAATTTAGGCATTTGCTGAAATGTTTTTAACTGCCATTTGTTATATTTAGTCATCCTGTTGTTGGTGACAACCGTTAATTTTGCAAATTTTTAATTTCTAAATGAAAATAATGCTTTGATAAATTCATGTACATATTTGTAATTTTTTTTTTTTTTTAAAGTATGTCTAAAGCAAGCATGCAAATTTTTTATATGCCTCAGTGACTTGATGCCTGGGATTTGTAGACCTCTGGTCTAAGGTGTTTTCGTGAACTACCTTAATTTCACTAGCAACTCACTGTAATATACAATTTAGAATATTTAAATGAAATCAAATTGAAGCTTGTCATGGCAAAAAATATTAAAGAAATTAGGGCATGCATTTCGTTCTAGAGTTATAAATCATGATTTTAATTTCTTTGATAATTTGTATTTTTATTTACTTAAATTTTATATAAAAAATTTTTTTTAGGATCTTATGAAACTGCCTTGGAAAAAATGACAAAGGCTGTGTCTCTGCAACCTTCGAATATTGAATTTCAGAAAGGATTTAATGCAACATTTAAAATAATCAGAGACCACCCATGGGTGATGCCAGTGCAGTACAGAATGGAAATACAGGACTAAAATGTATTTTAACGTGTGCTCTGTAAGAAAAAAAAGTAAAAAAGGCCACACTATAATGTAATTTCAATTATGTTTTAACTATTAATGTTTTCAATATTCATTTGTACATATATTTATGTACATATTCATTTGCACATATTTACTTACTCTAATTTTGATACAAAATAAAGGATCAAATAAAAGATTTTGCTACGTTTGTTTACTAAACTTCTGCTTGAAATATGCTCCGTTCACAAAAAGTATACAAGTATGCTTTTAAGTTTATAAAACAAGTTTTAACCCCTTCCTTCTCGCTCCCTTGAAAATGACGGGGTGAGGTTTCGCCCTCTATTTCTCGCTCTCATGATATTTCTGGGCTGGAGTGTTCAGTAGTAACGCGCCAATAAGAATAAAACTAATTCATTTCTTTTGCCTGGCAGACATTTTATTTCTCATTTTACACACCAGATGGCAGTCACAGGATATTTTTAAGGTAATTGTAGATAGCATAGTTTGTTGCTCCAGAAGAGATGAAAACAATAAGAGATGTAGGAAGGAAACTAGGTACTAATTGTCTGATTGTGACATTGGCATCTGTATCTCAAGCTTTGAAATTTATCACACAAGAAAAAATTACTATTCTTTATTTATATTATGCCTAAGTCTAATAAAATTCTTTTTTTAATGTTTAAAATAAATTTTTATAATTTTCCTCGCTTGCTGGAAAATCAATATTAATGTTGAATGTTGGCTTCTCCTAAAAATTTTATTTTTAAAAATTTAAAGCTAAAAACAAATTAAAATTGAATATATATATTGTTCATACACATATTTTTATATAATTTTCAGGGATAAAAAAAATAGGCACTTTTATGACCGTTGTTTTGAAAATTAACCGATCGTTAAGGGGCAGTGGCGTGCCAGCCGGGGGGGGGGGGGGGCAGTCGCCCCCTCTGAAGTTTTGGTGAGGGGGCAAACAATTTGTTTCGCCCCTCCTGAAATTTAAGCATTCGCAAAAATAAAATCAAGTTAATTTCCAATTAAAAAATAATAAAAAAGTAAAACTTAAGAAAAAAAACTTTTTTATTGAATTTGGAAGTAGAAAATTTAATTTTACTTTGAAATCAAAGTAAGAGGTTATAGTAAATATAAAGTAAAGAAATGGAGCTAAGTAAAATTGGTTCTTTTTGGGAAAAAAAAAACTTTTTTTTCTATTTTGAAGCTATTTTTCAAAAATAAAAAAGCGAATAATGCGTTTCTTCCTTTCTGAAATTTAGACACTCACAAAAATAAAGTCAATTTAAATTAGTAAACTAAGAGGGGAAAAAAAGACTCTTTTTTTTCCAACTTTGAAGCTATTTAAGTAAAAAACTTTATTTACCTCTGAAATTTAATTGGAGGGTGAATAATGTGCTTCGCCCCCTCTGAAATTTAGCCATTCGGGAAAATAATGTTAATTAACATTAACTTAAGTTAAATTAACTTACGAGAAAAAGAACCATTTCTTTTCGTACTTTTAACTTATTTTCAAAATCAAATTCTTCATTTTACTGTGAGTTTAGATTGAGGGGGCAAATAATGGGCTTAGCCCCTTCTGAAATTTAGACATTCGTGAAAATAAAGTTAACTTAAATTTTAGAAAAAAAAACTTTTTTAAAATTTAAAGTTTTTTTTTTTTTTAAAATTTAAAACATCATTTTCTTCTTAAATTTTACTGAGGGGGCGAATAGGATGCTTAGCCATTTCTGAAATTTAGACATTCGTGAAAATAAAGTTAAGTTAAATTGGTAACTTTAGAAAAAAGCACCATTTTTTTTATACTGTAAAGCTATTTTTGAAATTAAAAATGCTATTTTCCTCTGAAATTTAATTGAAGGGAGAATAATGTGCTTCGCCCTTTCTTAAATTTACCATTAGTGAAAATAATGTCTAGTTAAATTAATAACTTTAGGAAAAAGAACCATTTCTTTTTCTATTTTGAAGTTATTTTCGAAATCAAAATTGAATTTAAACTGAGGGGGCGAATAACGTGCTTTGCCCCTGCTGAAATTTAGACATTTATGAAAATAAAATCAAGTTAAATTGGTAATTTTAGAAAGAAAAGAAAATGTTTTTCCAAATAGAAAACTTTTTTTTCTTAAGACCTTTTTTTTAACATCTGCTAACTTTCCAAATAATTAAATGAGAGAAAAAAACGTTTTGCATTAAAATTTAATCATGTGTTTAGAAAACTAAAAGAATTTCATATCTTTCACCCTTCCCTGGAAAGAGTAATAAAAATGCATCCTTCACTGATAAAAATTGGTTTCAATGCATTCCCTGACTTTCAACAATTTCCTCTTTCCACCCACAGTTATTTGACTCCTCAAAAACAGCCAACTCATATTACACTATGGGAAAAAGTCTTTTTCTTCGTTAAATTGCTTAAATCATTTTTATGGCCCTTCGCTTCTTTGTCCTCGATTTCAAAATGTCAGAAATCGACAGAAAGATATCTTATTTGGATATCTCCTCATAAATTGTCTCAAGCAAGCAATTAACTAGATTTTCTGAGAAAACAGATCTTTTTAGCTTTTAAGGGATCTAAACTGGGGAAGACTCTTATGACATTTTCTCTGATCATTTTGTGAGGATACTTTCTCTTGGACAAACTTAATAAACGCTCTCTGTTAAATTTTTTCTTTTAGATCATTTAAATACATTATTTAAGTTATCGATTTTAAATTCAAGCATAATTTTGTTTAATTGTTTTAAAGTATTTAGTTGTTTTTTGTTGTTGTTTTTTACGTCATTTTAATAAATTATTTGCAGCAGTTTTTTAACATAAATCGTGCTATCCTTCAATAATTCTTCGAAATGAAGCTTTTAGCTGAATAACAAGGAAACATAAAATAGATTTCGAAGAAGGTAAGCAAATATTTTTAGTTCATTAAATTATTTAATGCTTTAATAATTTTGTATTTGTGAACTGTTAACTATTAGAATTGTTATATATAGTTGCTCGTATTATTTTTATTATGTTCGTACATCAGATTAAGTACATTAGGCCCTGATTTTGCAATTTATTGTTTGTGTATGAATTTTTTTTTATTAGTTTATAATACGAATTTTATTTTATTTTTTTTTGAAATTGAAAAATAATATTTTGAATTCTTTGGGCTTTTAAACAACTTTGGTTTCATTCAAAAATAAAAAATTTTAAAAATACCCAAAAGTTTTAAGAAAAACCCACATTAAATTTAAGAAAAAAAAACTTAAAACATTGTTTTGTTGAGAATAGTTTAAAGTACATCATCATTTAAAGTAAATCATTTTAAATAAATCACTGTTTTCCAGTTAATAAAAAAATAATAAATGAAGTACGTTTAAATAAAAAAAATTATTTTTGTGTTTTTCGATCATTCTTTCGACTTTTAGGAGGTACATTTTAATGTCGGCTCTTTAATTTATATAAATTAATTTTCAAGCTTTTATTGCACAAAAGTGATATATACTGTAGTTTAATATGCTTAATATAAATAAATGAAAATGATAGAGAGACTGTTAATTTTAAAAACCGGAAAAGGTGTTTTTTCCCCTTTCTTTTTCCAATTTTTTAAAATTTACATTTCATTCTTTTATTATATGATAACCATTATATATGATAATAATGTATGTTTTATGAATAAGAGCAGAACTGAAACACTAAATTCATTTACTCTCTCTCATGTGAAAAAAAAACATTTAAAAAAACTTTTATACATCATCAATAATTTGAAAAAATAATGATAATTTGTATAAATAATGATAATTTTTATTTTAATACAAAAATTTAACTACAACTTACATTTTTTACTATAAAAATGTGAAAAAATTATTCTTAAACAAAAGTTTTATTAAAAATTTCCGTAATAACCCGTAATAATAAATAGTTTTTATTCTCAGTAATAAAAATTTTTTTAATCTAGCGAAAAACATATTTTTAGGAATGGGGCAATATGTTTCTGTATCATTGGAGGGGGGAAAAATTTTAGCGTAATTCTTGTGGTTCTTTTTAATCATAATTTTAAAGGATGGTTGAATTCTGCTAATTAACTTTGTGAAAGTGTCTTTCATGAATAATTTTTCCGAATTGAAAGAATTAATTTTTAAAAATTTTAATGCTGAAATTATAAATGCTGTTGATAGAGGATAAAAAATTAATCCGATCAAAGCTATTGTAATTTATCATTTCTTAAAAATGACAATTTCGATATAAATCCAGATAAATTAAACTGCAACAAGATGAGAAAAATACTATACATAAAGCTACTTAAATTTTATTTATTTTTCCACATTTTTTTACTTTATTTTTCACTATTTTATTTTTCACTTTAAAAATCCGAGGCAAATAAAATTTACTGTCAAGAAAATAAAATTTATTGTCAAGACAAGCCATTAAAAAGAGTTTTTTGTTCAGGAAAAAAATTTTAAGCTTTTTTCTTTGATATGATATTTGCTTTGGAATTTCAAAGATAAAAAAATAATTTTGTGTCATGATTGTTTAGTCATACATAATTGCATGACGTCGTGAATACATATACAAGTCATTCTGATCAGAAGTTTCAATAGGCAAAATATTCCAAATTGAATCTTTTTTTAAATATTGTCATATTTTAGAACCCTGTACACACTAGAGTAACGCAACTTTATTTTTACCTCGACGTTAAGAGATTTCATTTATTTCACATAGTGCAAAATAAAATAAAATAACTAAATAAACGGAACTTTTCAATATCTTTTTATCCAATGATCTAATTTCTATGCGATCCTAATGGTTCGAAGATCTTATCTAAAATATGGTAAATAATTTGTGCAGACGATATTTTAAATTAGAAATTTAACTACATTAAATTAAGAAAAACCTCAAGCAAAAAAATATACTTCCTCTGAATAAACATTTTTAGTGTTAACGAATTTGGATTTTTAATCCTTCAAATATCACAATATACTACTACCACAATGTTGCTGTGATCACCATGTCGAATACATTGTTCCAATTGTTTAGTCAAAGTTCCAGTCCTTTTACTTTTATTTTCCTTTTTTTTTTCTTTTTTTTTTCTTCTTCGTTTTTCGGTGTATCTGGAACTGTTTAGGCGGATAAAAAATTCCACTAATTGTAAAAATCTCTCTCCAAAAATTTCATGCAAAATATACTATTATAGATAAGTCATAATTATTTATTATTTAGTTTATGGTGGAAAAAGTTTTGTATTGTAGAGTATAAAAGTTTTTATATCATTTTAAATGATGCAATTTCAAGTAACGAAATTTGAACAAAAGCGTCTGAACTGTTTTTGAGGACAGAAATTTCAAAGATAACGGATTTTGGAAATACCGTATTCCCAAAATTATTTGCCGATTTTTCGTAAATGTTTTTTTTTTTTTTTTAATTTAATAATATAGTTTAAAATAAGATGAATACTTGCATACTTTACTCTTCTATACATTTGCGACTATTATTAATTAAAATTAAGTAATTATATTTATTCTTACAAAGTTATATTTTCTATTAAATTTTCTTTGTATAAACGAGTCTTATAACTGTATGCACAATTTTTTTCTTCTTCAACTACAAAGTAATCAACATATTACTTTCAAACCATTAAAATTGAAACTTAATGAAATTCCAATTACTAAAATCAAAGTTGTGTAGGGAGTTTCGCTTTGCTTTAATTTTAGAAACATAACATTTATACGAAATGTATTATATAATTATGTTATAGGTTTAGAGCTTTAATTCACAGGAAGTAACGCCTATAAAATTGTTTATTATGGATATGTTAATAAATAAAAACTTAAGATAGTTTATTCTCTAATTTTTAGTGAATGAGCGGCAATTAGCTCATATAAACCTTTAACGATTTTTTTTTCACTTCAAATAATAGTTTCATAGTTAAAAAAAATGACAAATTTTGGATTCTCCTAAGATTATTTGTACACTTTACTAGCTTTTAAGTATATCTCTGCAACTACTTGTGCACATTCAATTATTATAAAACTTGTTCACGAGAAAATTGATTTAGATGGGAAAACTATGAAAGAGATATATTTAAAAACTGCGTTTATTCAGAGAATATGATTTATATCTAGGGACGTAAATTAATAACTGCCATCTAACAAAAAATAACTCAGTTTAAAAATTTTATGTTTCATTTTAAAATTTACTTTTTTTTAATTTGAATATTGTTTACTGCATAATAGAATAGTTTGTATATTTAAAATTTAACAGATGTCATCCAATCAGAAAAAACGCAGTTCAACTTTTCTGGACTTATGGATTTCATCAAAAAAATTAAGTTTTTGCAACGAGATCCTGCAGAGTTCTAACACTTCTCAAAGTAAGCAAAATTTAATCGTAAATGAGGTTCAAAGTTTACCACTTAATATAGATCAACCGGAAGCAGCTCTGGATATATGTGAGCCACTTCTTCCTAGTACAACGGAGACACATTCCAACAAAGACAATGAATTTTCCAAAATCGAAGAATGTACTCAGCAAACAAATATTTTGCCTTGCGATATAAAATGCCACCCATCAACGGATTTCAAATTTCCGAAAAATTCCCAGAATAGATCTTGCCTTTACTCCTGGTTTTCTAAATTCCAGTGGCTGCATTACAATAAAGAAAAAGATTCAGTTTTATGTTTTGAGTGCGTACATGCAAATCAATTAGGTCTTAAAAATTCTGTCAACAAAATGGAACAAGCATTTTTGTCAACTGGATTTTCGAACTGGAAGAAAGGCGTGGAAAAATTTAATACGCATCAGTTGAGTCAAATGCACAGAGAATCTGTTGCATTCCTACTGACTCGAGCATCTGGAGTCTCCAGTATAAGTAATCTACTTTTGAAGCAATCTAAGGAAGATCAAAAAAATGCCTGGCTTGCTATGAAAATAGTTATTAGCTCACTGAGGTATCTGGCTAGATCTGGGGAAGCTATAAGGGGCCACAAATCATTCGAGGGTAATTTTTACAGCCTTCTTGAAGAACGTGCGATGGACGTTCCGGTCTTAAATCAATGGCTTAAAAAACGCTGGTTAGATGGTAAAATTCAGAACGAAATTCTGGAATTGATGAGGCATTCTTTGCAGAGATCAATAATGAAAAGCATTAAAATGAGTCGGTTTATTGGACTGATAGCGGATGGAACAACAGACGTGACTGGAAATGAACAATTTTCTATTTGCTTAAGGTGGATAAATCCTAAAGATTTTGAAACAAATGAGGAATTTATGGGAGTATATAATCCGGCTGAAACTACAGCAAAATCATAGCATCAAACTGTTAAAGATGTTTTGCTTCGCTTAGGATTTGGATTAGATTTCAGCAGTATTAGAGGGTTATGTTTTGATGGAGCAGCTAACATGTCTGGGAGATTAAATGGGTTGCAAAAACTTATAACTGATGAGCAGCCCAAGGCCATTTACGTGCATTGCAGCAATCACGCTTTGGATTTGCAAGAAACAGCCAGAAACTGTAAGTTGTTTGGTGAAACTCTTTCTCTTGTGAATGATGTTTCGGGTTTAATTTCCGATTCAAGGAAAAGAAAAGCGATATTTTTAGACATTGAATTGGACTCAGTTTCTGCCACGCATTATTTGTTGCCACTATGCCCAACAAGATGGGCAGTAAGAGTTAAAGCTCTGGAACGATTCCTTACGCATTATAAAAGGGTGATCGAAACCCTGAAAGTTCTCATTGAAAATCCAGGTTTTTCTAAGGATGAAAAGCAAGCGTGCCTAAAAGGCTATTACAAAATGATGGTAAAACGGAAGACTTTGTTTTGTATTAAAGCTTCAATATCAGTATTTTCCCCCTGTGAACAACTGTCATCAGCTCTACAATCCCCAAGCTATACAGCTTCTGGAGCATATCAAGCTTCAAATATTCTTCTCGAAACTTTAATGAGTTTAAGAGACGAACAGAAGTTTCAGGAGCTGTGGGAATCATCATCAGCAGAAGCCGATTGTTTGGGTTTGTTTTTGGATAAAACGTCAAGAAACAGGAAAATACCTCTTCGCTTCGAGCAAAAGCAAAATCCTGAAAAGGGGGTAAATTTAGATTGCAGACAAAAATGCCGTCAAGAGTATTTTGAATGCATAGATCGAGTGAGTGCTGAAGTAGAGAGAAGATTCAATCAATCGGGGATGCAAAGATTAGTTGGGATGGAAACTCTTTTAATAGAGAGTATAAAAGGTACAAAGAACCTCTCGACTGAAGAAATTGGAAAAATTCTTGGGCCGCACTCTGCTGACTTTAATCTAAATACACTCATGTGTCAACTAAGTGTAATTAGAAGCATTTTCACCAAGGATGTTGTGTTACCATCTGACCTAAGTGTAAAATATATAGCCGAAAAGCTAAAAAAAGAGTCAGAAACAGTTTTAAGAATGATTGGAGAAGTAGTAAAATTGTTACAATTAATTTTAGTAGTACCAGCCTCTTCAGCAACAGCTGAAAGGTCTTTCAGTGCCTTGAGAAGGGTAAAAACATACATGCGTTCAACTATGACCCAAAAGAGACTAACGCATCTTTTAACGATGCATGTACACAAGGAAAAATTAATGGATTTGGATGACATTTTGTCACAATTCGTTGAAAAAACCAGTGAAAGAAAACGGACTTTTGGAGAACTATCTAAATAAATAAATTGTAACATGAAAATAGTTTTTAAATCATCTAGTCATTTAAAATAAGAGTTAATTTTTTCATTTGCTTTTTTATTCATCATTTGTTCTTTATCATTAAAAATTAAATAATGTGATAAAGTTAATTCTACTTCATCGTATTATTGTTAATTATACATATATATTTTACTCTGTGCATATGTATATTTTTTCCTTTTATGTAAACGTAATTTTTACCCTGGAATAAATAAGAGAAATTAGAAAACTAGTTAAAATTAAAAGTCAATTGGAATTTAAAATTAATTTCTTCATTTGTTTTTTTCCCCATCCCTTGTCCTTTATCATGAAATCTTAATATGATAATGTTGATTTTTCGTCATTGAATGCATATTTATATATTTTAAATTGTATATATCTTTTTTTCTATGTATATATTTTTACCTTTGAGTAAACCAGAAAAATCAGAAGACTTGTTAAAATTATAAGCCATTTTGAAAGGAAAATTAATTCCTTCATTCTTTTTCATCCCTTGTCCTTTATCATGAAAACTTAATTCATATGATAAAGTTAATTCTTCATCATTGAATTACTGCATATTTATATATTTTAAATTGTATATATCTTTTTTCTTTGTATATATTTATAATTTTTACCTTGGAATAAACCAGAAAATCAGAAGACTTGTTAAAATAAGTAATTTAGAAAAATAATTCCTCATTTATTTTGTTTTTTTTAATCACTTATCCTTTATCATGAAAACTTAATTAATACGATAAAATAAATTCTACTTCACTGAAATACTGCATATTAATAGGTTTGAAATTGTATATATCTTTTTTTCTTTGTATATATTTATAATTTTTACCTTGGAATAAACCAGAAAATCAGAAGACTTGCTAAAATAAGTAATTTAGAAAATTACGTCTTTTTTTTATCACTTGTCCTTTATCATTAAAACTTAATTAATACTATAAAGTAAATTCTACTTCACTGAAATACTGCATATTTATAGGTTTGAAATTGTATATATCTTTTTTTCTTTGTATATATTTATTAATTTTACCTTGGAATAAACCAGAAAATCAGAAGACTTGCTAAAATAAGTAATTTAGAAAATTAATTCTTCTTCTTCTTTTTTTTTTTTATTTTTTTTTATCACTTGTCCTTTATTATGAAAACTAAAGTAAATTCTATCTCACTGAAATACTGCATATTTATAGGTTTGAAATTGTATATATCTTTTTTTCTTAGTATATATTTATATGTTTTACTTTGGAATAAACCAGAAAAAATCGGAGGATGTAAATTATTGTAAATGTTAAAATTCAAAGTCATTTAATTTCAGAAATAAATTTTTTTCACGTCCTTCATTTGTTTTAATTTTTTTATAACTTGCCCTTTATCATTAAAATTAAATTAATAAGATGAAGTTAATTCTCCTTTTTTGTATACTGAAAATTCATGATTGAAATCTATGCCTGAATTAAAATTTAAACCACAAATTATTTTTGATTCAATAGGTTTTTGAGGAGCGAAAAACCATTTTACTTCATTGAGATTAAATTGTTTTTATAAAATGTATTGCTCAGCATTAACAAATTTAAAGGTATAAAATTACAAAATTCACTAATTAAAATTTTTCAAATTTAATGCACTTTTTTTCTTTTTAATTTGTTTACGATTGATAGGCAATTTTTTTTTAACTAATTTGTTGGTGTGAATGTGATAGTTAAATCATAGTTGTCAAAAGCAATGGAAATAATTTATGCAACTATAATACATATAATTGTGACGAAATGTTTTGGATTTAAAATAGTAACCATTTTAAATAACAATATTACAATACAACTAATTTTAAAATATTAAATCGAGCAATCGGGACTTTGCATTGGCTCGCCCCCCCCCCCCCAGTCAAAAAGAAGTTGGCACGCCACTGTTAAGGGGTTAAATCTTTCTAGAGATTTTTTTATTATTTTAGCACCCTATTTTGAATTGCAAATGCTAAGCGATGAGACATGGTGATAACTACAACCATCTGTTTCTCGTACGTTAGTTGGGACAGACAAACGAGTACCAGTTTGCACCAGTATTCTGTCGTACAATTGAAAGAACAACGAAAGTGCTTCACAATTGATTCCAAGAAAAATGGTTTGACAGCTTTTTACTTCGATTGCTAATGCTATGAACGCTAAAATAGAGTTTCAAAAAACTACTGAAGCAAAATTTATTTTGGAAATTTTTTTTTAATATGTGTAGCTTACCATATGAAGATGACAACTTTGATACTCCAGCCTCGACTATCGGGCCTTGCCTTGAGGATTTGACTGCCCATCTGATCGAGGCATGGAGATCTACACCGATGGCTCTAGAATGGAGGTAGAGGATGGAAAAAATCACAGAATTGCTTACACAATTACTTTTAAGCAAGATAGGAAAATTATACACAAAGCCTCCACTAGAGTCACGGACAATACAAACATCTTTATAGCCGAGCTTTTGGCGATCAGCACTGCACTCACTTGGCTGCGGAAAAACGATATCAATGATGCCCGACTGTACACAGTTTCGCTCTCCTCCCTGCAAAGCCAGGTAGTATATCCTGGCCCAAAATCATAGAAGAAACCAAAGAACTATGGCATTAAATTGGGTCAAAGCACATGTTGGGATACAGATCAAAGAGGGGACAAACCAAGGAAGCCATCCGCTCAGGTATTATAGATCTCCAAATTCCGAGGGCCCCAAAACAGGCAAAGACACAAATAAAAAAATATCTAGGCAAGATGGTGAAGAGAACGGAGAAAAAGCTACAAGGGCCGGCAGACACTTAAATTTATCAAAGAGTAAACATATCAAAACAAATTTTTCATTAAGACTGACATATGCACTTACTGTAATGACGTACAAACCATCGAACACATACAGTCACTTCTAGACACTCCATAAAGATCATTTTAACAATAAAAACGAACATAAAATTTTCTCCAGATATTCATCAAGGATTAAGATTATTCATCAAGGAAATCATTAACATCACTTTGGAAGATCTGCTGGCCTTTAGATCCCATTTTATCATCCCTTTTAAGAAAATGCGTTTGAAAATCAATGAACATTCATAATAAATCGTGAGAAACTGGCAGGGAATATGAACGTAGTATAGAAAAAAAATCTTAATGTTAGAATATGTTCAAAATGTTTTTCTTTTTTTGTTTACTTGAAAAAAATTAGCAACCGATTGCGTCAAGAGCATCATTTTAAATCCATTAGAATCTAAAATAAGTTTCTAAATCATATTAAATAAGTCTCTTATTGTTAGCCAATGGTAAACTTGTCATCTAATCTATCGTCGAAACTCCTCTCTCTGAAATACGATATTATTGTTTCCATTGGCGATCGAAATGGGCTGCAGGTGAGGTAGAGCAGAACTCCCTACCTATGGCAACACTTCACATGCTTTCCCCATTAGCGTGTGGAAAGTCATAGAGGAAGGAAGTACGTTAGTTTCTCTCTTGATTTTCATATAAATTAAAATCTTTTAAGTTGGAAAACTATATGGATCTGAAAACTACATTAAACATAGTTCTAATGAAAAGTATCGCGGAAATTTTAAAAAATATTTTTATTAGATAAAAAGGAAAAATATTAAGAAAAGGGAAAATATCGTAGTACATTCCTATACAACTGAAAAGAGGAGGAGAGGGATGGGAGAAGGGCTAAAGGCATGAAACCGGTCTCTCCCCAGATGGCGTATTCGAGTGTTGCGATCGCCAATAGCAGTATATGGCCTTAGACTTTCTGGCAAGGGAGTTCTTACTATAGACTTTGTGGGACATTAAATTTGCGAAAACAGGCTACTGAAACTTGAAGGAATAAGATTTGATATCTAAATTTTTTTATTTTGTCCTAAAATTATCTACGATTTAATTTAAACATGTACTTGGGCCGTGTAAATATTTTTGCGTGATCTAGTTGGTTGGTTCATATGCCACATAGACAAGCCTGCTTGGTGAAACCGAGCGAATTTAAGGCAGAGAGTGCTTTTCTTGTTATTTCAGTGACGCCATCCTGTGGCCAAGAATCCGACTTCAGCCTTTGCGTGATCTATTTTATGTTTAATTTACGGACTTCATACTTCATTCTGAGCTCAGAAACTCGAAATGTAAGGATCATACTAAGTCAACGCTTAATATCCCCGTTAATAGATGGGTCGTTGGTCTAACCGATGATATATTTTTCTATTTGTCTAGTACAATTTTGATTTAGGTTTATTGAAAAAGTCCTCTTGATAGGAAATGTTTAATCCAAAGGTTCCTTTGTCTTTTGTGTTGAGTCAAAATATCAATGAGGTTAAACATTGGTTGTCACAAATTTGATAGGGTTTGGCTGTTCACCACCGGCTGGTAAAATTAATTTTTGTTTTAGCCTTACGCGTGAATGAGTCGCGTGCAGTATTCGATTAAAAGATAAATATGGTGATGTGTGCTGGATCGAGTATAATTAGTGGGAAATAAGAGGTTTGTAGGAGGCGAATTTTAATACTTTTCCATCAACATGTCCACTACATCACCTGTGAACATCGTACTACAAATGTTTAGGGATTTCTTTCCCCTATACCTCTTATTTCAATGTGAGGTCCGCCTAAATCTTTCAACAGTCGCAGGATCTTCGGATTCACAGTTTCGATCAGCCAGCTTTGAGATCCACTATTACTATATCCAAATCTGTTGTATATCAGATTCTACATTTTGTCTAGACTTTAGACTTTCAGTTCCATATAGTTTCCTAACTTAAGGAAACTATATGGAATTAGTTGGACCTTTTATATTGAAAAGTCTTTAAGTTAAAAGATGATTAATCTTTATCTAACTTAAAAGGTGAATAATCTATATCAAAGCCTTCCTAAAGTGAACCGTAAGCTTTTTCTCTTGCAGCAAAAAACCTAATGATTCTCTAATGCATCTCTTTTTTCTGTCGATCTCGTCGCACGTGGTACTTTTAAACCATGCATACAATAATTTTGTAAGGAATAATTACAAATGTTTAACATGACCCACAATGGTTTTAAATGAATTCTGGCCTTTTTTTTTTTTACTGATGCTTTAAATTACTAAATTCTGATCGTATATTTTCATTATTCATTCCCAGTAGACCTTCCAAGTATCTTTGGATGTGGTCGGTGACCATATGGGTCAGCCCGTGAAGGATAGTCGACTACTAATGTAGGAGAGCAATCCCCTTTGTAGAAGATAAAAATTGTGATGGCATGTTTTCAGATCTCCCTCAGAGATGTTTCCTTCTAGGGAGGGCAATGTGAATAAAGTACTTTTACTTGAGGACTATTCTTACTGCATGCAATTCACGCAACTCCGATCATCTAGACAGAATTTGATTTGTAAATTTATATTATTCCTCTCTTATAACTCTCCAATCGGATTCCCCTTCTCTTCTGAAGAAATGGTAAAAAGTAAGAATGTTGCATTGATGAAAGGTGTGGCAACTGCATTCAGTGTAAATGCTCTTTTAGTGGAAATAAAACCTTGGAGTTGCCTTGAGGTTTCTTTTTATCAATCAATCAATACAATGGCTGACTGTTGCTGAACTCGTCGAAAACAGAAACTAGTTAAACGCTGGCTATGTTTTGCTTCACTGTATTAATATTAATATTTTCGGCGTAATTATTTAAAATGTGCCATTAAAAGGATAGTTTTTTTTAAAAAGAATTGATGTTTATTTCTTTTTTTAATAAAAAGTAACCTCGAAAGACCATTGCTTTTCTTTGCTATAAGTTAAGCTTTTTTTCTTCCATTTTTTGTATTGACAAAATCTCCATTAATGTAAATGATTACGAATTTTAAAAATTGAGATCATCAATCAAGTTTTATATCAAATCATGGGATTAATCTTTAGTCGACAGAATGCTAGGATTGAAGAAATCGATGCAATATCAAACAATGCCTATAGATATCCTAACAAGGAAGGTAACTATTTTGCAAATCACTTCATCATGGGTGGTGAACGATTCGAAACTACCCAACCTGAAGCTTATCTTTTTGGAGAAAATTTTGATTTGAATTTCTTGGGTCGTAAGCCTACTCCTTTCCCATACCCTGCTCCTCAACCTAATGAGCCAACAAAAACTTTAAGGAGTTTGATTAATATACGAAAGGAATCGTTGCGATTTGTGAAAACACCAGATGTTCCATCTGCCGAAAATCAAGAGACTCCGTCTGTAAGTACATCATACAATATAGAATTTACGTTCGATTCTGATGTCCGATGTGCTATTACTATTTATTACTTTTGCACTGAAGAAATTACAACAAACGGTGTTACTTACACTCCACAAGATGCATCACTTAATTCTGAAACTTATCACTATAAAAAAGGCGTCAATCAACAATTCACCCAAACGGATCACGTGATTGATCCGAGTAAATATCCTGAAGACATGTTGAGCTATAAGTTTGAAGACGAAGTGATACCAATTTTAATCCAATGTGTTGCAGAGGAGGGAGAAGACCCCAAGCAGCAGCACATGGTCCTAGCCATTGTCGAAAAGAATCTCGACGGTTCGTACACTCTAAAGCCGTTGAAGCAGAAACTTTTTGTTGACGGTCTTTGTTATCTTCTGCAGGAGATCTACGGCATTGAAAATAAAAATGTGCCTCAAACCAAAAATATTGTAGAAGAAGATTTAGAAGACAGTGGCTCAGAATGTGTCATATGCATGAGTGATGCTCGTGATACGTTAATATTACCCTGCAGACATTTGTGTCTTTGTAACTCTTGTGCAGATTCTCTTCGGTATCAAGCCAATAATTGTCCCATTTGTCGGGCACCATTTCGAGCTCTGCTTCAAATCAGAGCAGTGAGAAAGTCCAACACGCCTTTACCCCAAATAAGTGGTGACAGTCAATCAACTCAGGATATACCACCTGGCTACGAGTTAGTTTCACTGATCGAGGCTTTGAACGGTCCGGTCCAGCCCTCTGCGCCACTTGTTCCTTCCTTTATTCCATCTACCCTTCCACCATTTGGCAACAGTCCTGACATGAGAAATAAACATCGCTATTTGGATCGAAATTATTCTAGTTGTGCATCTAGGATTGGTGAGACCAGCGAAACTGAGAAAAGCGTTTCTTCGTGCAGTAAGCTGTCTGGAAACCCAGAGGTGTCTAACATACCAGAGGTATTGGTAACTTCTATGGTGCCAGTAGATAAAGCTCCACAAAAAACAGAATCTCTTTCATTGACGAGAGTAGACGTAAAGAAGCACCGTAAAGGGTTTCGAACGTCGTCGGCACCAGAAAAGATGAGACTTCTCACCAGTTCTATGGAGACTGTCAACGACGGTGGGAAGCGTAAATTGGATAAATATGCAGATGCTGCTGAAACCAGATCTCTGTTGGATAGTAATTTTGCGGAGGAATTATCAGCACTTGCTATAGGCTCTTCGAAATCTACCCAGTCTTGCGCAAGAAGTAGCCCTATTTCACTCTCCACGCCACACTCATTACATCTCTGTGAGAAATCCATCAAAGATACGTCTCCTAGCGGTGAAGATTCCGATTACTACACCCCAGAAGATCCATCGACCACGATCCTCGTCGATCAAGGTACCGATACGAGTCTAGACACTCCTCATGGAACAGAGCCCGTAAAATTTAGCGACTCTGTCCCCAAGACCAAGAATATGGAGAGGTCAAAGAGTAGTTTAGAAAAGAATGTGGCCAAATCTGAAAACAGTGCACTCGATTCTGCTCTAAATGGTCAGTCGCTTGTCATTAAACTAGAAGGTATCTCCTCCTTACCTGGAACGCCCGCAAGCAATACGAGTAACTACAGTGGTGATAGTTTCAGCAGCACTTCGAGCACCCGTGTTTTACTCCGACCTCAAAGTTGTGATACTTTACCCGAGTGAGAAACAGTTGCGACTTTTAACTGCTGGTTTTTAAACTCATATTTAAATGGTTTGTTGTTATGCAAAAATCGTTGTAAACAATCTTATTTAATCTTATTTGAATTTTATTCAAAGTGGAGGTGCACAATCTTTATTGTATGAAAGCTACATGAAAAAAAAATTATAGGCTTTTAGGGTGCTGCAATGAATTTAGTTTTCATATTCAATTGATGTTAATAAAATAGATATTATATTTTTCTTAAATTAAAAGTTTTAAGTAGATCAAATTACTTGTAATAGTTTTTGCAAAGTATAGGATGTATAATATTTTTGACGGAAATGTTGTACGCTTAGTCTTTGATAATAAATTCTGCCACTACGAAAAAACTATTATTATTTTTTATGTAAGCAAAATGGCACTCTTAGTTTTTAAATAGATCCTTAAATTTGTCTTGATAAAGCAAATGTAATAAGAAAATGTTTATGTTAAAATCTTTTTCAAAATAAACATTATTTGATGCTTTGAAATAACCTTTTGGAATTTTAAAATTTTTCTGTTTTTCAAAATAGGTATGAAATTAAATGTAACTATTAAATTTGAAGAATGGAATCTAATTAATAGATATGAATTAGATTCTGTTTTAAAATTTTTTTCAGGGTAGTTTATGAAATAAGATATGTTATTAAATTTATTTTAAATTTTTGACTGATGAGAAAAAGGTCATGAATTATTCATTCAAGGAAATCATTTGACCCATGGACCGCAGGTTGTGCACTTCTAATTTAGAGTATACATTTGACATTACGCTACAGATTCTTTTTGCAAAATTTCATGCAGTGTTATTCTTTATTAGAATGGCGCCTTTTTTTTCCTTCCCAAATTTTATTGATTTTTCCCTTTTTTGCCATGCTTTTTCTGGCCAAAATATCATCAGAGTTCTTACTTATTTAAGGAAACACTTCTCTTATACAGTTTTTATCCAATATGAAGTGATAGCTTAAAAATGTTTTTGTATTTATTCTTTTGAAACCTGTTTTACATTTTGAATATGATGTTTACCTTTCAAAACCCCAGTACACTCATTGTCTACATAATCAAAAGGTCGAAATGCTGTTAAAATATTCTGTAGCTTGATTTCAAATCTGTTTTAATGAGAATTTATCTTATTTGCTGCTAGTTTTATTACTTAAATTGGTTATATATGATTTATTTTAAAATGTAACTTTTTGTTGTTGTTGTATATCTTATTTATTTAACATTTATTGTAGTTTTTAATTTTCCTATTGTAAATAGTACATTGACAGGGTGAAAAGTATAAATGCTGTCTCATATTAGAAATATAAAATTGTATTTTCACATTTTGGTTGCTTTTGAATATCAATGGTTTTTAAGCTCTATGTAATTAGCATTTGCTTATAGCTTTTCTGGTGATGAGTTGATTTTGTTTTTTATTACATAGGAATATTTCAGTATCGGTACTATTTTAGGCATGCCTCCAAAAGTGTCTTTTAGCTTGCAAATATTAATATATATATATATATGTATGTTTTGTTTTGCCCAAGGGTGGCTTTGAGTTAAACCTTTCAAGTTGGTCCCCTTATGTGATTTTTTCTTAATGGTTTCTTGCTGGCCACTGCCTGTAAGTTGCCAAGACTTTGCAATTATTTTGGCATAGTTATTGATATGTAAATCTTCCCAATTGCATCGCTAGAGGGCTTCTATTAAAAAATTATATATATCCAACTGCAATTTTTATCTTTTAATCAATTACTTTTTAATTAGTATAATTTTTATTATATTATGAGTTAAAATTATGAAATAAAGAAAAAATTCTTGAATATTTGTAGTCTTTATGATGTATGATAATACTCTTGAATTAGTTTTAATCTTTACAGATAATATGTAAGTAAATTTCTCTATTAAATGGGCAGATGTAAATTAAAAGCAATAAATGTAGCAGTTTATTTTCCTCTCGTGTTTACAATATAAATTCATTTTTTTTATATATAAATTTGTTCCATGTCTATTAAAGAGTTCCCTTGCCTAACATCCAGAGTTACAAGATGTAACATATGAGTAATATTCTCTGATTAATTTTAAGCCAAACTTTTCCAAAAACAAATGTAAGAAACACTTTTTCAAACGTTTGACATGGAATTTTCGACAAGATATTCCCCCCCCCCCCACTAAATCTCAAAATTTTAGTTATGTATTCATTTTTCTTACTTTTGAAATAAGTTTTTACTATTCAAAGTGTCTAATACTAGTGAAAATATTGTTTATAACCGTAATGTGTGAAATAATTAGATTTTAATAATTATGATATTCCTATTTGGCTCTTTAACCAAGTTATTTATGTTAGTATATGAAAAATTAGCAGTATATTTTTTGATAAAACACAAATTTGCTTGCCAAGAAGTTATTTTGAGAGGAAATTTTTTCAAATGAACTAAAGAGTCTACTTTAGTTTTCAAAGAACTAAACTGGATATTAAATAGTTTTAACACTTTTGATGTAATTTTACATCTGGCTGGGGGAAAAAATATTGCTACAACAAAGGATTTTCCTATATGTATTTTTTTTCCTACTTTAATTATGTTAAGTTTTAGATGGTTAAGCAATAATGAAATTGAAAATATGATGTTAATAACAGTAAAAAAATTTAACTGCAAGTAAAATTCTTTTATTATTTAGTCAAAATAATACTTTCAAACTTAAGGAGAAATTTTTCTGGGCATGATAGACTCCACTATCTTTTGGCCAATTTTAGTTTTATTTCACTTAGCAAAATTCTCTTTTCTTTTCTTTCACTAAGTAAATTTCTCTCTAAATTACTCTTGATGCCATAATTTGGGTTATAATGTATTTCTTTGTGTCAGGATTTATTGATTTAAATCAAAATTCAAATAAGTGATTTTTTTTAAAAAAAAGTCATTGCTTTGAATCAAATAAACTTATTTAATTTTTGAAGAAATCCATTATTTAGGATTATTATTGATTTTCAAAATTTATTATTTTGTTAGTAAATTTCAATTAACAAAATTTTATTAGTACTTAATGTTTAATGAATTATACCACTTATTAAAGGACATTTTAAATATTTATTTATATATTTATTATTTTGGAATCGTAATGAAAATACTAAACAATTAAAACACCCAAAGAAATATTTATCAAGTGTGCTGTTATAAAAAGGTATAAGGCAATATAATATATTTTATATGTAAAATAATAATAATAAATAAATTTGAATAAAAACCTTTTTTTCTCTGCTAGGCAAAATACATGGCATGTAATATGAATTTTCTTCAAGTAAATTTTTCTTTTAAATTTAAAATTTTATAAATTTAAAATTTTTGTTTAATATTAACACTTCAGTCTAGGACATTCTGAGTAGGCCTTGACCTATAATGAAATGGCTGCACCACTGTTGTAGTGGCTAAGTTTTCCTTGCAAAATTGTTAGAAATTGATACATTTCATATTTATTTTCTTAAAAAATGAAAAAAAAAAAAATGTTATTTAAGCTTTTCTTTCTGACCTAATTTGGTTTAAAATTCTCTAAATTATAGCCACATCAAAATAAGTCCCCTCCCCATTAGTGTTTTTCAAAGCTTTTTCTTCAAGCAAAATAAAAGGTAGAATAGTTTTACGAGCAGAAATACGGCACACCTTCGGACCCTAAGCAGACTGATGTATTTAAGCTTTTCTTTCTGACCTACTTTGATTTAAAATTCTCTAAATTATAGCCACATCAAAATAAGTCCCCTCCTCCTTAGTGTTTTTCAAAGTTTTTTTTCCAAGCAAAATGAAGGGTAGAATAGTTTTACGAGCAAATATACGGCACACCCTCGGACCCTAAGCAGACTGATATATTTAAGCTTTTCTTTCTGGCCTAATTTGATTTAAAATTCTCTAAATTATAGCCACATCAAAATAAGTCCCCTCCCCCTCAGTGTTTTTCAAAGCTTTTTCTTCAAGCAAAATAAAAGGTAGAATAGTTTTACCAGCAGAAATACGGCACACCTTCGGACCCTAAGCAGACTAATGTATTTAAGCTTTTCTTTCTGACCTAATTTGATTTAAAATTCTCTAAATTATAGCCACATCAAAATAAATCCCCTCCTCCTTAGTGTTTTTCAAAGCTTATTCTTCAAGCAAAATAAAAGGCAGAATAGTTTTAATAGCAGAAATAAGCACACCCTCGGATACTAAGCAAACTAATGTATTTAAGCTTTTCTTTCTGACCTAATTTAATTTAATATTCTCTAAATTATAGCCACATCAAAATAAGTAGCCTCCCCCTTAGTGTTTTTCAAAGCTTTTTCTTCAAGCAAAATAATAGGTAGAATAGTTTTACGAGCAGAAATACGGCACACCCGCGGACCCTAAGCAAACTAATGTATTTAAAATTTTCTTTCTGACCTAATTTGATTTTAAAATCTCTAAATTATAGCCACATCAAAATAAGTCCCCTCCCCCTCAGTGTTTTTCAAAGCTTTTTCTTCCAGCAAAATAAAAGGTAGAATAGTTTTAATAGCAGAAATAAGCACACCCTCGGACCCTAAGCAAACTAATGTATTTAAGCTTTTCTTTCTGACCAAATTTAATTTAATATTCTCTAAATTATAGCCACATCAAAATAAGTCCCCTCCCTCTCAGTGTTTTTCAAAGCTTTTTCTTCAAGCAAAACAAAAGGTAGAATAGTTTTAATAGCAGAAATAAGCACTCCCTCGGACCCTAAGCAAACTAATGTATTTAAGCTTTTCTTTCTGACCTAATTTAATTTAATATTCTCTAAATTATAGCCACATCAAAATAAGTAGCCTCCCCCTTAGTGTTTTTCAAAGCTTTTTCTTCAAGCAAAATAATAGGTAGAATAGTTTTAATAGCAGAAATAAGCACTCCCTCGGACCCTAAGCAAACTAATGTATTTAAGCTTTTCTTTCTGACCTAATTTAATTTAATATTCTCTAAATTATAGCCACATCAAAATAAGTAGCCTCCCCCTTAGTGTTTTTCAAAGCTTTTTCTTCAAGCAAAATAATAGGTAGAATAGTTTTACGAGCAGAAATACGGCACACCCTCGGACCCTAAGCAGACTGATATATTTAAGCTTTTCTTTCGGACCTAATTTGATTTAAAATTCTCAAAATTATAGCCACATCAAAATAAGTAGCCTCCCCCTTAGTGTTTTTCAAAGCTTTTTCTTCAAGCAAAATAAAAGGTAGAATAGTTTTAATAGCAGAAATAAGCACACCCTCGGACCCTAAGCCAACTAATGTATTTAACCTTTTCTTTCTGATCTAATTTAATTTAATATTCCCTAAATTATAGCCACATCAAAATAAGTCCCCTCCCCCTTAGTGTTTTTCAAAGCTTATACTTCAAGCAAAATAAAAGGTAGAATAGTTTTAGGAGCAGAAATACGACACTCCCTCGGACCCTAAGCAGACTGACATATTTAAGCTTTTTAATCTGACCTAATTTGATTTAAAATTCTCAAAATTATAGCCACATCAAAATTTGTCCCCTCCCCCTCAGTGTTTTTCAAAGCTTTTTCTTAGAGCAAAATAAAAGGTAGAATAGTTTTACGAGCAGAAAAACGGCACTCCCTCGGAACCTAAGCAGACTGATATATTTAAGCTTTTTATTCTGACCTAATTTGATTTAAAATTCTCTAAATTATAGCCACATCAAAATAAGTCCCTTCCCCTTAGTGTTTTTCAAAGCTTTTTCTTCTAGCAAAATAAAAGGTAGAATAGTTTTACCAGCAGAAATACGGCACACCTTCGGACCCTAAGCAGACTAATGTATTTAAGCTTTTCTTTCTGACCTAATTTGATTTAAAATTCTCTAAATTATAGCCACATCAAAATAAATCCCCTCCTCCTTAGTGTTTTTCAAAGCTTTTTCTTCAAGCAAAATAAAAGGTAGAATAGTTTTACGAGCAGAAATACGGCACACCCGCGGACCCTAAGCAAACTAATGTATTTAAAATTTTCTTTCTGACCTAATTTGATTTTAAAATCTCTAAATTATAGCCACATCAAAATAAGTCCCCTCCCTCTCAGTGTTTTTCAAAGCTTTTTCTTCAAGCAAAACAAAAGGTAGAATAGTTTTAATAGCAGAAATAAGCACTCCCTCGGACCCTAAGCAAACTAATGTATTTAAGCTTTTCTTTCTGACCTAATTTAATTTAATATTCTCTAAATTATAGCCACATCAAAATAAGTAGCCTCCCCCTTAGTGTTTTTCAAAGCTTTTTCTTCAAGCAAAATAAAAGGTAGAATAGTTTTACGAGCAGAAATACGGCACACCCTCGGACCCTAAGCAGACTGATATATTTAAGCTTTTCTTTCGGACCTAATTTGATTTAAAATTCTCAAAATTATAGCCACATCAAAATAAGTAGCCTCCCCCTTAGTGTTTTTCAAAGCTTTTTCTTCAAGCAAAATAAAAGGTAGAATAGTTTTAATAGCAGAAATAAGCACACCCTCGGACCCTAAGCAAACTAATGTATTTAATCTTTTCTTTCTGACCTAATTTAATTTAAAATTCTCAAAATTATAGCCACATCAAAATTTGTCCCCTCTCCTTCAGTGTTTTTCAAAGCTTTTTCTTAGAGCAAAATAAAAGGTAGAATAGTTTTACGAGCAGAAAAACGGCACTCCCTCGGAACCTAAGCAGACTGATATATTTAAGCTTTTTATTCTGACCTAATTTGATTTAAAATTCTCTAAATTATAGCCACATCAAAATAAGTCCCCTCCCCTTAGTGTTTTTCAAAGCTTTTTCTTCTAGCAAAATAAAAGGTAGAATAGTTTTACCAGCAGAAATACGGCACACCTTCGGACCCTAAGCAGACTAATGTATTTAAGCTTTTCTTTCTGACCTAATTTGATTTAAAATTCTCTAAATTATAGCCACATCAAAATAAATCCCCTCCTCCTTAGTGTTTTTCAAAGCTTTTTCTTCTCGCAAAACAAAAGGTAGAATAGTTTTACGAGCAGAAATACGGCACTCCCTCGGACCCTAAGCAGACTGATGTATTTAAGCTTTTCTCTCTGACCTAATTTGATTTTAAATTCTCTAAATTATAGCCACATCAAAATATGTCCCCTTCCCCTTAGTGTTTTTCAAAGCTTTTACTTCAAGCAGAATAAAATGTAGATTAGTTTTACGAGCAGAAATACGACACACCCTCGAACTTTATGCAGACTGATGTATTAAAGCTCTTCTTTCTGACCTAATTTGATTTAAAATTCTCTAAATTATAGCCACATCAAAATAAGTCCCCTTCCCCTTAGTGTTTTTCAAAGCTTATACTTCAAGCAAAATAAAAGGTAGATTAGTTTTACGAGCTGAAATACGGCACACCCTCGAACTTTATGCAGACTGACGTATTAAAGCTTTTCTTTCTGACCTAATTTAATTTAATATTCTCTAAATTATAGCCACATCAAAATAAGTCCCCTCCCCCTTAGTGTTTTTCAAAGCTTATACTTCAAGCAAAATAAAAGGTAGAATAGTTTTACGAGCAGAAATACGGCACACCCGCGAACCTTAAGCAAACTAATGTATTTAAAATTTTCTTTCTGACCTAATTTGATTTTAAAATCTCTAAATTATAGCCACATCAAAATAAGTCCTCTTCCCCTTAGTGTTTTTCAAAGCTTATACTTCAAGCAAAATAAAAGGTAGAATAGTTTTTCGAGCTGAAATAAGCACTCCCTCGGACCCTAAGCAGACTGACATATTTAAGCTTTTCTTTCTGACCTAATTTGATTTAAAATTCTCAAAATTATAGCCACATCAAAATAAGTCCCCTCCCCCTTAGTGTTTTTCAAAGCTTATACTTCAAGCAAAATAAAAGGTAGAATAGTTTTACGAGCAGAAATACGGCACACCCTCGGACCCTAAGCAGACTGATTTATTTAAGCTTTCCTTTCTGACCTAATTTGATTTAAAATTCTCTAAATTAAAGCCACATCAAAATAAGTAGCCTCCCCCTTAAGGTTTTTCAAAGCTTTTTCTTCAAGCAAAATAAAAGGTAGAATAGTTTTAATAGCAGAAATAAGCACACGCTCGGACCCTAAGCAAACTAATGTATTTAAGCTTTTCTTTCTGATCTAATTTAATTTAAAATTCTCTAAATTATAGCCACATCAAAATAAGTCCCCTCCCCCTTAGTGTTTTTCAAAGCTTATACTTCAAGCAAAATAAAAGGTAGAATAGTTTTACGAGCAGAAATAAGCACTCCCTCGGACCCTAAGCAGACTGACATATTTAAGCTTTTCTTTCTGACCTAATTTGATTTAAAATTCTCAAAATTATAGCCACATCAAAATAAGTCCCCTCCCCTCAGTGTTTTTCAAAGCTTTTTCTTCGAGCAAAATAAAAGGTAGAATAGTGTTACGTGCAGAAAAACGGCACTTTCTCGGACCCTAAGCAGACTGATATATTTAAGCTTTTTATTCTGACCTAATTTGATTTAAAATTCTCTAAATTATAGCCACATCAAAATAAGTCCCCTCCCCTTAGTGTTTTTCAAAGCTTTTTCTTCTAGCAAAATAAAAGGTAGAATAGTTTTACCAGCAGAAATACGGCACACCTTCGGACCCTAAGCAGACTAATGTATTTAAGCTTTTCTTTCTGACCTAATTTGATTTAAAATTCTCTAAATTATAGCCACATCAAAATAAATCCCCTCCTCCTTAGTGTTTTTCAAAGCTTTTTCTTCTCGCAAAACAAAAGGTAGAATAGTTTTACGAGCAGAAATACGGCACTCCCTCGGACCCTAAGCAGACTGATGTATTTAAGCTTTTCTCTCTGACCTAATTTGATTTTAAATTCTCTAAATTATAGCCACATCAAAATATGTCCCCTTCCCCTTAGTGTTTTTCAAAGCTTTTACTTCAAGCAGAATAAAATGTAGATTAGTTTTACGAGCAGAAATACGACACACCCTCGAACTTTATGCAGACTGATGTATTAAAGCTCTTCTTTCTGACCTAATTTGATTTAAAATTCTCTAAATTATAGCCACATCAAAATAAGTCCCCTTCCCCTTAGTGTTTTTCAAAGCTTATACTTCAAGCAAAATAAAAGGTAGATTAGTTTTACGAGCTGAAATACGGCACACCCTCGAACTTTATGCAGACTGACGTATTAAAGCTTTTCTTTCTGACCTAATTTAATTTAATATTCTCTAAATTATAGCCACATCAAAATAAGTCCCCTCCCCCTTAGTGTTTTTCAAAGCTTATACTTCAAGCAAAATAAAAGGTAGAATAGTTTTACGAGCAGAAATACGGCACACCCGCGAACCTTAAGCAAACTAATGTATTTAAAATTTTCTTTCTGACCTAATTTGATTTTAAAATCTCTAAATTATAGCCACATCAAAATAAGTCCTCTTCCCCTTAGTGTTTTTCAAAGCTTATACTTCAAGCAAAATAAAAGGTAGAATAGTTTTTCGAGCTGAAATAAGCACTCCCTCGGACCCTAAGCAGACTGACATATTTAAGCTTTTCTTTCTGACCTAATTTGATTTAAAATTCTCAAAATTATAGCCACATCAAAATAAGTCCCCTCCCCCTTAGTGTTTTTCAAAGCTTATACTTCAAGCAAAATAAAAGGTAGAATAGTTTTACGAGCAGAAATACGGCACACCCTCGGACCCTAAGCAGACTGATTTATTTAAGCTTTCCTTTCTGACCTAATTTGATTTAAAATTCTCTAAATTAAAGCCACATCAAAATAAGTAGCCTCCCCCTTAAGGTTTTTCAAAGCTTTTTCTTCAAGCAAAATAAAAGGTAGAATAGTTTTAATAGCAGAAATAAGCACACGCTCGGACCCTAAGCAAACTAATGTATTTAAGCTTTTCTTTCTGATCTAATTTAATTTAAAATTCTCTAAATTATAGCCACATCAAAATAAGTCCCCTCCCCCTTAGTGTTTTTCAAAGCTTATACTTCAAGCAAAATAAAAGGTAGAATAGTTTTACGAGCAGAAATAAGCACTCCCTCGGACCCTAAGCAGACTGACATATTTAAGCTTTTCTTTCTGACCTAATTTGATTTAAAATTCTCAAAATTATAGCCACATCAAAATAAGTCCCCTCCCCTCAGTGTTTTTCAAAGCTTTTTCTTCGAGCAAAATAAAAGGTAGAATAGTGTTACGTGCAGAAAAACGGCACTTTCTCGGACCCTAAGCAGACTGATATATTTAAGCTTTTTATTCTGACCTAATTTGATTTAAAATTCTCTAAATTATAGCCACATCAAAATAAGTCCCCTCCCCTTAGTGTTTTTCAAAGCTTTTTCTTCTAGCAAAATAAAAGGTAGAATAGTTTTACCAGCAGAAATACGGCACACCTTCGGACCCTTAGCAGACTAATGTATTTAAGCTTTTCTTTCTGACCTAATTTGATTTAAAATTCTCTAAATTATAGCCACATACAAATAAATCCCCTCCTCCTTAGTGTTTTTCAAAGCTTTTTCTTCTAGCAAAACAAAAGGTAGAATAGTTTTACGAGCAGAAATACGGCACTCCCTCGGACCCTAAGCAGACTGATGTATTTAAGCTTTTCTCTCTGACCTAATTTGATTTTAAATTCTCTAAATTATAGCCACATCAAAATATGTCCCCTTCCCCTTAGTGTTTTTCAAAGCTTTTACTTCAAGTAGAATAAAATGTAGATTAGTTTTACGAGCAGAAATACGGCACACCCTCGAACTTTATGGAGACTGATGTATTAAAGCTCTTCTTTCTGACCTAATTTGATTTAAAATTCTCGAAATTATAGCCACATCAAAATAAGTCCCCTCCCCCTTAGTGTTTTTCAAAGCTTATACTTCAAGCAAAATAAAAGGTAGAATAGTTTTAATAGCAGAAATAAGCACACCCTCGGACCCTAAGCAAACTAATGTATTTAAGCTTTTCTTTCTGACCAAATTTAATTTAATATTCTCTAAATTATAGCCACATCAAAATAAGTCCCCTCCCCCTCAGTGTTTTTCAAAGCTTTTTCTTCAAGCAAAACAAAAGGTAGAATAGTTTTAATAGCAGAAATAAGCACTCCCTCGGACCCTAAGGAAACTAATGAATTTAAGCTTTTCTTTCTGACCTAATTTAATTTAATATTCTCTAAATTATAGCCACATCAAAATAAGTCCCCTCCCCCTTAGTGTTTTTCAAAGCTTATACTTCAAGCAAAATAAAAGGTAGAATAGTTTTACGAGCTGAAATAAGCACTCCCTCGGACCCTAAGCAGACTGACATATTTAAGCTTTTCTTTCTGACCTAATTTGATTTAAAATTCTCAAAATTATAGCCACATCAAAATAAGTCCCCTCCCCCTTAGTGTTTTTCAAAGCTTATACTTCAAGCAAAATAAAAGGTAGAATAGTTTTACGAGCAGAAATACGTCACACCCTCGGACCCTAAGCAGACTGATTTATTTAAGCTTTTCTATCTGACCTAATTTGATTTAAAATTCACTAAATTAAAGCCACATCAAAATAAGTAGTCTCCCCCTTAAGGTTTTTCAAAGCTTTTTCTTCAAGCAAAATAAAAGGTAGAATAGTTTTAATAGCAGAAATAAGCACACGCTCGGACCCTAAGCAAACTAATGTATTTAAGCTTTTCTTTCTGATCTAATTTAATTTAAAATTCTCTAAATTATAGCCACATCAAAATAAGTCCCCTCCCCCTTAGTGTTTTTCAAAGCTTATACTTCAAGCAAAATAAAAGGTAGAATAGTTTTACGAGCAGAAATAAGCACTCCCTCGGACCCTAAGCAGACTGACATATTTAAGCTTTTCTTTCTGACCTAATTTGATTTAATATTCTCAAAATTATAGCCTTATCAAAATAAGTCCCCTCCCCTCAGTGTTTTTCAAAGCTTTTTCTTCGAGCAAAATAAAAGGTAGAATAGTGTTACGAGCAGAAAAACGGCACTTTCTCGGACCCTAAGCAGACTGACATATTTAAGCTTTTCTTACTGACCTAATTTAATTTAAAATTCTCTAAATTATAGCCACATCAAAATAAGTCCCCTCCCCCTTAGTGTTTTTCAAAACTTTTTCTTCCAGCAAAATAAAAGGTAAAAGAGTGTTACGAGCAGAAAAACGGCACTCCCTCGGACCCTAAGCAGACTGACATATTTAAGCTTTTCTTTCTGACCTAATTTAATTTAAAATTCTCTAAATTATAGCCACATCAAAATAAGTCCCCTCCCCCTCAGTGTTTTTCAAAGCTTTTTCTTCGAGCAAAATAAAAGGTAGAAAAGTTTTATGAGCAAAAATACGGCACATTCTCGGACCCTAAGCAGACTGATGTATTTAAGCCTTTCTTTCTGACCTAACTTAAAATTTTCTAAATTATAGCCATATCAAAATAAGTCCCCTCCCCCTTAGTGTTTTTCAAAGCTTTTTCTTCAAGCAAAAAAAAAAGGTAGAATAGTATTACGAGCAGCGATACGGCACACCCTCGGACCCTAAGCAGACTGATGTATTTAAGCCTCTCTTTCTGCCCTAATTTGATTTAAAATTCTCTAAATTATAGCCACATCAAAATAAGTCCCATCCCCCTTAGTCTTTTTCAAAGCTTTTTCTTCAAGCAAAATAAAAGGTAGAATAGTATTACGAGCAGCGATACGGCACACCCTCGGACCCTAAGCAGACTGATGTATTTAAGCTTCTCTTTCTGCCCTAATTTGATTTAAAATTCTCTAAATTATAGCCACATCAAAATAAGTCCCCTCCACCTTAGTGTTTTTCAAAGTTTTTTCTTCAAGCAAAATAAAAGGTAGAATAGTATTACGAGCAGCGATACGGCACACCCTCGGACCCTAAGCAGACTGATGTATTTAAGCTTCTCTTTCTGCCCTAATTTGATTTAAAATTCTCTAAATTATAGCCACATCAAAATAAGTCCCATCCCCCTTAGTCTTTTTCAAAGCTTTTTCTTCAAGCAAAATAAAAGGTAGAATAGTATTACGAGCAGCGATACGGCACACCCTCGGACCCTAAGCAGACTGATGTATTTAAGCTTCTCTTTCTGCCCTAATTTGATTTAAAATTCTCTAAATTATAGCCACATCAAAATAAGTCCCCTCCCCCTTAGTGTTTTTCAAAGCTTTTTCTTCAAGCAAAATAAAAGGTAGAATAGTTTCACGAGCTGAAATACAGCACACCCTCGGACCCTTAGCAGACTGATGTATTTAAGCTTTTCTTTCTGACCTAATTTGATTTAAAATTCTCTAAATTGTAGCCACATCACAATAAGTCCCCTTCCCCTTAGTGTTTTTCAAAGCTTTTTCTTCAAGCAAAATAAAATGTAGAATAGTTTTACGAGCAGAAATGCGGCACACCCTCGGACCCTAAGCAGATGGATATATTTAAGCTTTTCTTTCTGACCTAATTTGATTTAAAATTCTCTAAATTATAGCCACATCAAAATAAGTCCCCTCCCCTTTAGTGTTTTTCAAAGCTTTTTCTTCAAGCAAAATAAAATGTAAAATAGTTTTACGAGCAGAAATGCGGCACGCCCTCGAACCCTAAGCAGACTGATGTATTTAAGCTTTTCTTTCTGACCTAACTTAAAATTTTCTAAATTATAGCCATATCAAAATAAGTCCCCTCCCCCTTAGTGTTTTTCAAAGCTTATACTTCAAGCAAAATAAAAGGTAGAATAGTGTTACGAGCAGAAAAACGGCACTTTCTCGGACCCTAAGCAGACTGACATATTTAAGCTTTTCTTTCTGACCTAATTTAATTTAAAATTCTCTAAATTATAGCCACATCAAAATAAGTCCCCTCCCCCTCAGTGTTTTTCAAAGCTTTTTCTTCGAGCAAAATAAAAGGTAGAGAAGTTTTATGAGCAAAAATACGGCACATTCTCGGACCCTAAGCAGACTGATGTAATTAAGCCTTTCTTTCTGACCTAACTTAAAATTTTCTAAATTATAGCCATATCAAAATAAGTCCCCTCCCCCTTAGTGTTTTTCAAAGCTTTTTCTTCAAGCAAAAAAAAAGGTAGAATAGTATTACGAGCAGCGATACGGCACACCCTCGGACCCTAAGCAGACTGATGTATTTAAGCTTCTCTTTCTGCCCTAATTTGATTTAAAATTCTCTAAATTATAGCCACATCAAAATAAGTCCCATCCCCCTTAGTCTTTTTCAAAGCTTTTTCTTCAAGCAAAATAAAAGGTAGAATAGTATTACGAGCAGCGATACGGCACACCCTCGGACCCTAAGCAGACTGATGTATTTAAGCTTCTCTTTCTGCCCTAATTTGATTTAAAATTCTCTAAATTATAGCCACATCAAAATAAGTCCCCTCCCCCTTAGTGTTTTTCAAAGCTTTTTCTTCAAGCAAAATAAAAGGTAGAATAGTTTCACGAGCTGAAATACAGCACACCCTCGGACGCTTAGCAGACTGATGTATTTAAGCTTTTCTTTCTGACCTAATTTGATTTAAAATTCTCTAAATTGTAGCCACATCACAATAAGTCCCCTTCCCCTTAGTGTTTTTCAAAGCTTTTTCTTCAAGCAAAATAAAATGTAGAATAGTTTTACGAGCAGAAATGCGGCACACCCTCGGACCCTAAGCAGATGGATATATTTAAGCTTTTCTTTCTGACCTAATTTGATTTAAAATTCTCTAAATTATAGCCACATCAAAATAAGTCCCCTCCCCTTTAGTGTTTTTCAAAGCTTTTTCTTCAAGCAAAATAAAATGTAAAATAGTTTTACGAGCAGAAATGCGGCACGCCCTCGAACCCTAAGCAGACTGATGTATTTAAGCTTTTCTTTCTGACCTAACTTAAAATTTTCTAAATTATAGCCATATCAAAATAAGTCCCCTCCCCCTCAGTGTTTTTCAAAGCTTTTTCTTCAAGCAAAATAAAATGTACAATAGTTTTACGAGCAGAAATGCGGCACACCCTCGGACCCTAAGCAGATTGATATATTTAAGCTTTTCTTTCTGACCTAATTTGATTTAAAATTCTCTAAATTGTAGCCACATCACAATAAGTTCCCTCCCCCTTAGTGTTTTTCAAAGCTTTTTCTTCAAGCAAAATAAAAGGTAGAATAGTGTTACGAGCTGAAAAACGGCACACCCTCGGACCCTAAGCAAACGAATGTATTTAAGCTTTTCTTTTTGACCTAATTCAATTTAATATTCTCTAAATTATAGCCACATCAAAATAAGTCCCCTCCCCCTCAGTGTTTTTCAAAGCTTTTTCTTCGAGCAAAATAAAAGGTAGAATAGTGTTACGAGCAGAAAAACGGCACTCCCTCGGACCCTAAGCAGACTGACATATTTAAGCTTTTCTTTCTGACCTAATTTAATTTAAAATTCTCTTAATTTTAGCCACATCAAAATAAGTCCACTCCCCCTTAGTGTTTTTCAAATCTTTTTCTTCAAGCAATATAAAAGGTAGAATAGTGTTACGAGCAGAAAAACGGCACACCCTCGGACCCTAACCAGACTGACATATTTAAACTTTTCTTTCTGACCTAATTTAATTTAAAATTCTCTAAATTATAGCCACATCAAAATAAGTCTCCTTCCCCTTAGTGTTTTTCAAAGCTTTTTCTTCGAGCAAAATAAAAGGTAGAATAGTGTTACGAGCAGAAAAACGGCACACACTCGGACCCTAAGCAGACTGACATATTTAAGCTTTTCTTTCTGACCTAATTTAATTTAAAATTCTCTAAATTATAGCCACATCAAAATAAGTCCCCTTCCCCTTAGTGTTTTTCAAAGCTTTTTCTTCGAGCAAAATAAAAGGTAGAATAGTGTTACGAGCAGAAAAACGGCACACCCTCGGACCCTAAGCAAACTAATGTATTTAAGCTTTTCTTTCTGACCTAATTTAATTTAATATTCTCTAAATTATAGCCACATCAAAATAAGTCCCCTCCCCCTTAGTGTTTTTCAAAGCTTATACTTCAAGCAAAATAAAAGGTAGAATAGTTTTAATAGCAGAAATAAGCACTCCCTCGGATCCTAAGCAGACTGACATATTTAAGCTTTTCTTTCTGACCTAATTTAATTTAAAATTCTCTAAATTATAGCTACATTAAAATAAGTCCCCTCCCCCTCAGTGTTTTTCAAAGCTTTTTCTTCGAGCAAAATAAAAGGTAGAATAGTGTAAAGAGCAGAAAAACGGCACTCCTCCGGACCCTAAGCAGACTGACATATTTAAGCTTTTCTTTCTGACCTAATTTAATTTAAAATTCTCTAAATTATAGCCACATCAAAATAAGCCCCCTCCCCCTTAGTGTTTTTCAAAACTTTTTCTTCAAGCAAAATAAAAGATAGAATAGTATTACGAGCAGCGATACGGCACACCCTCGGACCCTAAGCAGACTGATGTATTTAAGCTTCTCTTTCTGCCCTAATTTGATTTAAAATTCTCTAAATTATAGCCACACCAAAATAAGTCCCCTCCCCCTTAGTCTTTTTCAAAGCTTTTACTTTAAGCAAAATAAAAGGTAGAATAGTTTCACGAGCAGAAATACGGCACACCCTCGGACCCTTAGCAGACTGATGTATTTAAGCTTTTCTTTCTGACCAAACTTAAAATTTTCTAAATTATAGCCATATCAAAATAATTCCCCTCCCCCTTAGTGTTTTTCAAAGCTTCTTCTTCAAGCAAAATAAAATGTAGAATAGTTTTACGAGCAGAAATGCGGCACACCCTCGGACCCTAAGCAGATTGATATATTTAAGCTTTTCTTTCTGACCTAATTTGATTAAAAATTCTCTAAATTATAGCCACATCAAAATAAGTCTCCTCCCCTTTAGAGTTTTTCAAAGCTTTTTCTTCAAGCAAAATAAAATGTAGAATAGTTTTACGAGCAGAAATGCGGCACACCCTCGGACCTTAAGCAGATTGATATATTTAAGCTTTTCTTTCTGACCTAATTTGATTAAAAATTCTCTAAATTATAGCCACATCAAAATAAGTCTCCTCCCCTTTAGTGTTTTTCAAAGCTTTTTCTTCAAGCAAAATAAAATGTAGAATAGTTTTACAAGCAGAAATGCGGCACACCCTCGGACCCTAAGCGGATTGATATATTTAAGCTTTTCTTTCTGACCTAATTTGATTAAAATTTCTCTAAATTATAGCCACATCAAAATAAGTCTCCTCCCCTTTAGTGTTTTTCAAAGCTTTTTCTTCAAGCAAAATAAAATGTAGAATAGTTTTACGAGCAGAAATGCGGCACTCCCTCGGACCCTAAGCAGATTGATATATTTAAGCTTTTCTTTCTGACCTAATTTGATTAAAAATTCTCTAAATTATAGCCACATCAAAATAAGTCTCCTCCCCTTTAGTGTTTTTCAAAGCTTTTTCTTCAAGCAAAATAAAATGTAGAATAGTTTTACGAGCAGAAATGCGGCACACCCTCGGACCCTAAGCAGATTTATATATTTAAACTTTTCTTTCTGACCTAATTTGATTAAAAATTCTCTAAATTATAGCCACATCAATATAAGTCTCCTCCCCTTTAGTGTTTTTCAAAGCTTTTTCTTCAAGCAAAATAAAATGTAGAATAGTTTTACGAGCAGAAATGCGGCACACCCTCGGACCCTAAGCAGATTGATATATTTAAGCTTTTCTTTCTGACCTAATTTGATTTAAAATTATCTAAATTATAGCCACATCAAAATAAGTCCCCTCCCCTTTAGTGTTTTTCAAAGCTTTTTCTTCAAGCAAAATAAAATGTAGAATAGTTTTACGAGCAGAAATGCGGCACACCCTCGGACCCTAAGCAGATTGATATATTTAAGCTTTTCTTTCTGACCTAATTTGATTAAAAATTCTCTAAATTATAGCCACATCAAAATAAGTCTCCTCCCCTTTAGAGTTTTTCAAAGCTTTTTCTTCAAGCAAAATAAAATGTAGAATAGTTTTACGAGCAGAAATGCGGCACACCCTCGGACCTTAAGCAGATTGATATATTTAAGCTTTTCTTTCTGACCTAATTTGATTAAAAATTCTCTAAATTATAGCCACATCAAAATAAGTCTCCTCCCCTTTAGTGTTTTTCAAAGCTTTTTCTTCAAGCAAAATAAAATGTAGAATAGTTTTACAAGCAGAAATGCGGCACACCCTCGGACCCTAAGCGGATTGATATATTTAAGCTTTTCTTTCTGACCTAATTTGATTAAAATTTCTCTAAATTATAGCCACATCAAAATAAGTCTCCTCCCCTTTAGTGTTTTTCAAAGCTTTTTCTTCAAGCAAAATAAAATGTAGAATAGTTTTACGAGCAGAAATGCGGCACTCCCTCGGACCCTAAGCAGATTGATATATTTAAGCTTTTCTTTCTGACCTAATTTGATTAAAAATTCTCTAAATTATAGCCACATCAAAATAAGTCTCCTCCCCTTTAGTGTTTTTCAAAGCTTTTTCTTCAAGCAAAATAAAATGTAGAATAGTTTTACGAGCAGAAATGCGGCACACCCTCGGACCCTAAGCAGATTTATATATTTAAACTTTTCTTTCTGACCTAATTTGATTAAAAATTCTCTAAATTATAGCCACATCAATATAAGTCTCCTCCCCTTTAGTGTTTTTCAAAGCTTTTTCTTCAAGCAAAATAAAATGTAGAATAGTTTTACGAGCAGAAATGCGGCACACCCTCGGACCCTAAGCAGATTGATATATTTAAGCTTTTCTTTCTGACCTAATTTGATTTAAAATTCTCTAAATTATAGCCACATCAAAATAAGTCCCCTCCCCTTTATTGTTTTTCAAAGCTTTTTCTTCAAGCAAAATAAAATGTAGAATAGTTTTACGAGCAGAAATGCGGCACACCCTCGGACCCTAAGCAGATTGATATATTTAAGCTTTTCTTTCTGACCTAATTTGATTAAAAATTCTCTAAATTATAGCCACATCAAAATAAGTCTCCTCCCCTTTAGTGTTTTTCAAAGCTTTTTCTTTAAGCAAAATAAAATGTAGAATAGTTTTACGAGCAGAAATGCGGCACACCCTCGGACCCTAAGCAGATTGATATATTTAAGATTTTCTTTCTGACCTAATTTGATTTAAAATTCTCTAAATTATAGCTACATCAAAATAAGTCCCCTCCCCTTTAGTGTTTTTCAAAGCTTTTTCTTCAAGCAAAATAAAATGTAGAATAGTTTTACGAGCAGAAATGCGGCACACCCTCGGACCCTAAGCAGATTGATATATTTAAGCTTTACTTTCTGACCTAATTTGATAAAAAATTCTCTAAATTATAGCCACATCAAAATAAGTCTCCTCCCCTTTAGTGTTTTTCAAAGCTTTTTCTTCAAGCAAAATAAAATGTAGAATAGTTTTACAAGCAGAAATGCGGCACACTCTCGGACCCTAAGCGGATTGATATATTTAAGCTTTTCTTTCTGACCTAATTTGATTAAAATTTCTCTAAATTATAGCCACATCAAAATAAGTCTCCTCCCCTTTAGTGTTTTTCAAAGCTTTTTCTTCAAGCAAAATAAAATGTAGAATAGTTTTACGAGCAGAAATGCGGTACTCCCTCGGACCCTAAGCAGATTGATATATTTAAGCTTTTCTTTCTGACCTAATTTGATTAAAAATTCTCTAAATTATAGCCACATCAAAATAAGTCTCCTCCCCTTTAGTGTTTTTCAAAGCTTTTTCTTCAAGCAAAATAAAATGTAGAATAGTTTTACGAGCAGAAATGCGGCACACCCTCGGACCCTAAGCAGATTTATATATTTAAACTTTTCTTTCTGACCTAATTTGATTAAAAATTCTCTAAATTATAGCCACATCAATATAAGTCTCCTCCCCTTTAGTGTTTTTCAAAGCTTTTTCTTCAAGCAAAATAAAATGTAGAATAGTTTTACGAGCAGAAATGCGGCACACCCTCGGACCCTAAGCAGATTGATATATTTAAGCTTTTCTTTCTGACCTAATTTGATTTAAAATTCTCTAAATTATAGCCACATCAAAATAAGTCCCCTCCCCTTTATTGTTTTTCAAAGCTTTTTCTTCAAGCAAAATAAAATGTAGAATAGTTTTACGAGCAGAAATGCGGCACACCCTCGGACCCTAAGCAGATTGATATATTTAAGCTTTTCTTTCTGACCTAATTTGATTAAAAATTCTCTAAATTATAGCCACATCAAAATAAGTCTCCTCCCCTTTAGTGTTTTTCAAAGCTTTTTTTTAAGCAAAATAAAATGTAGAATAGTTTTACGAGCAGAAATGCGGCACACCCTCGGACCCTAAGCAGATTGATATATTTAAGATTTTCTTTCTGACCTAATTTGATTTAAAATTCTCTAAATTATAGCTACATCAAAATAAGTCCCCTCCCCTTTAGTGTTTTTCAAAGCTTTTTCTTCAAGCAAAATAAAATGTAGAATAGTTTTACGAGCAGAAATGCGGCACACCCTCGGACCCTAAGCAGATTGATATATTTAAGCTTTACTTTCTGACCTAATTTGATAAAAAATTCTCTAAATTATACCCACATCAAAATAAGTCTCCTCCCCTTTAGTGTTTTTCAAAGCTTTTTCTTCAAGCAAAATAAAATGTAGAATAGTTTTACGAGCAGAAATGCGGCACTCCCTCGGACCCTAAGCAGATTGATATATTTAAGCTTTTCTTTCTGACCTAATTTGATTAAAAATTCTCTAAATTATAGCCACATCAAAATAAGTCTCCTCCCCTTTAGTGTTTTTCAAAGCTTTTTCTTCAAGCAAAATAAAATGTAGAATAGTTTTACGAGCAGAAATGCGGCACACCCTCGGACCCTAAGCAGATTTATATATTTAAACTTTTCTTTCTGACCTAATTTGATTAAAAATTCTCTAAATTATAGCCACATCAATATAAGTCTCCTCCCCTTTAGTGTTTTTCAAAGCTTTTTCTTCAAGCAAAATAAAATGTAGAATAGTTTTACGAGCAGAAATGCGGCACACCCTCGGACCCTAAGCAGATTGATATATTTAAGCTTTTCTTTCTGACCTAATTTGATTTAAAATTCTCTAAATTATAGCCACATCAAAATAAGTCCCCTCCCCTTTATTGTTTTTCAAAGCTTTTTCTTCAAGCAAAATAAAATGTAGAATAGTTTTACGAGCAGAAATGCGGCACACCCTCGGACCCTAAGCAGATTGATATATTTAAGCTTTTCTTTCTGACCTAATTTGATTAAAAATTCTCTAAATTATAGCCACATCAAAATAAGTCTCCTCCCCTTTAGTGTTTTTCAAAGCTTTTTCTTTAAGCAAAATAAAATGTAGAATAGTTTTACGAGCAGAAATGCGGCACACCCTCGGACCCTAAGCAGATTGATATATTTAAGATTTTCTTTCTGACCTAATTTGATTTAAAATTCTCTAAATTATAGCTACATCAAAATAAGTCCCCTCCCCTTTAGTGTTTTTCAAAGCTTTTTCTTCAAGCAAAATAAAATGTAGAATAGTTTTACGAGCAGAAATGCGGCACACCCTCGGACCCTAAGCAGATTGATATATTTAAGCTTTACTTTCTGACCTAATTTGATAAAAAATTCTCTAAATTATAGCCACATCAAAATAAGTCTCCTCCCCTTTAGTGTTTTTCAAAGCTTTTTCTTCAAGCAAAATAAAATGTAGAATAGTTTTACAAGCAGAAATGCGGCACACCCTCGGACCCTAAGCGGATTGATATATTTAAGCTTTTCTTTCTGACCTAATTTGATTAAAATTTCTCTAAATTATAGCCACATCAAAATAAGTCTCCTCCCCTTTAGTGTTTTTCAAAGCTTTTTCTTCAAGCAAAATAAAATGTAGAATAGTTTTACGAGCAGAAATGCGGTACTCCCTCGGACCCTAAGCAGATTGATATATTTAAGCTTTTCTTTCTGACCTAATTTGATTAAAAATTCTCTAAATTATAGCCACATCAAAATAAGTCTCCTCCCCTTTAGTGTTTTTCAAAGCTTTTTCTTCAAGCAAAATAAAATGTAGAATAGTTTTACGAGCAGAAATGCGGCACACCCTCGGACCCTAAGCAGATTTATATATTTAAACTTTTCTTTCTGACCTAATTTGATTAAAAATTCTCTAAATTATAGCCACATCAATATAAGTCTCCTCCCCTTTAGTGTTTTTCAAAGCTTTTTCTTCAAGCAAAATAAAATGTAGAATAGTTTTACGAGCAGAAATGCGGCACACCCTCGGACCCTAAGCAGATTGATATATTTAAGCTTTTCTTTCTGACCTAATTTGATTTAAAATTCTCTAAATTATAGCCACATCAAAATAAGTCCCCTCCCCTTTATTGTTTTTCAAAGCTTTTTCTTCAAGCAAAATAAAATGTAGAATAGTTTTACGAGCAGAAATGCGGCACACCCTCGGACCCTAAGCAGATTGATATATTTAAGCTTTTCTTTCTGACCTAATTTGATTAAAAATTCTCTAAATTATAGCCACATCAAAATAAGTCTCCTCCCCTTTAGTGTTTTTCAAAGCTTTTTTTTAAGCAAAATAAAATGTAGAATAGTTTTACGAGCAGAAATGCGGCACACCCTCGGACCCTAAGCAGATTGATATATTTAAGATTTTCTTTCTGACCTAATTTGATTTAAAATTCTCTAAATTATAGCTACATCAAAATAAGTCCCCTCCCCTTTAGTGTTTTTCAAAGCTTTTTCTTCAAGCAAAATAAAATGTAGAATAGTTTCACGAGCAGAAATACGGCACACCCTCGGACCCTTAGCAGACTGATGTATTTAAGCTTTTCTTTCTGACCTAACTTAAAATTTTCTATATTATAGCCATATCAAAATAAGTCCCCTCCCCCTTAGTGTTTTTCAAAGCTTTTTCTTCAAGCAAAATAAAAGGTAGAATAGTTTCACGAGCAGAAATACGGCACACCCTCGGACCCTTAGCAGACTGATGTATTTAAGCTTTTCTTTCTGACCTAATTTGATTTAAAATTCTCTAAATTGTAGCCACATCACAATAAGTCCCCTTCCCCTTAGTGTTTTTCAAAGCTTCAAGCAAAATAAAATGTAGAATAGTTTTACGAGCAGAAATACAGCACACCCTCGGACCCTAAGCAGATTGATATATTTAAGCTTTTCTTTCTGACCTAATTTGATTTAAAATTCTCTAAATTATACCCACATCAAAATAAGTCTCCTCCCCTTTAGTGTTTTTCAAAGCTTTTTATTCAAGCAAAATAAAATGTAGAATAGTTTTACGAGCAGAAATGCGGCACACCCTCGGACCCTAAGCAGATTGATATATTTAAGCTTTTCTTTCTGACCTAATTTGATTTAAAATTCTCTAAATTATAGCCATATCAAAATAAGTCCCCTCCCCCTTAGTGTTTTTCAAAGCTTTTTCTTCAAGCAAAAAAAAAAGGTAGAATAGTATTACGAGCAGCGATACGGCACACCCTCGGACCCTAAGCAGACTGATGTATTTAAGCTTCTCTTTCTGCCCTAATTTGATTTAAAATTCTCTAAATTATAGCCACATCAAAATAAGTCCCATCCCCCTTAGTCTTTTTCAAAGCTTTTTCTTCAAGCAAAATAAAAGGTAGAATAGTATTACGAGCAGCGATACGGCACACCCTCGGACCCTAAGCAGACTGATGTATTTAAGCTTCTCTTTCTGCCCTAATTTGATTTAAAATTCTCTAAATTATAGCCACATCAAAATAAGTCCCCTCCACCTTAGTGTTTTTCAAAGTTTTTTCTTCAAGCAAAATAAAAGGTAGAATAGTATTACGAGCAGCGATACGGCACACCCTCGGACCCTAAGCAGACTGATGTATTTAAGCTTCTCTTTCTGCCCTAATTTGATTTAAAATTCTCTAAATTATAGCCACATCAAAATAAGTCCCATCCCCCTTAGTCTTTTTCAAAGCTTTTTCTTCAAGCAAAATAAAAGGTAGAATAGTATTACGAGCAGCGATACGGCACACCCTCGGACCCTAAGCAGACTGATGTATTTAAGCTTCTCTTTCTGCCCTAATTTGATTTAAAATTCTCTAAATTATAGCCACATCAAAATAAGTCCCCTCCCCCTTAGTGTTTTTCAAAGCTTTTTCTTCAAGCAAAATAAAAGGTAGAATAGTTTCACGAGCTGAAATACAGCACACCCTCGGACCCTTAGCAGACTGATGTATTTAAGCTTTTCTTTCTGACCTAATTTGATTTAAAATTCTCTAAATTGTAGCCACATCACAATAAGTCCCCTTCCCCTTAGTGTTTTTCAAAGCTTTTTCTTCAAGCAAAATAAAATGTAGAATAGTTTTACGAGCAGAAATGCGGCACACCCTCGGACCCTAAGCAGATGGATATATTTAAGCTTTTCTTTCTGACCTAATTTGATTTAAAATTCTCTAAATTATAGCCACATCAAAATAAGTCCCCTCCCCTTTAGTGTTTTTCAAAGCTTTTTCTTCAAGCAAAATAAAATGTAAAATAGTTTTACGAGCAGAAATGCGGCACGCCCTCGAACCCTAAGCAGACTGATGTATTTAAGCTTTTCTTTCTGACCTAACTTAAAATTTTCTAAATTATAGCCATATCAAAAAAAGTCCCCTCCCCCTTAGTGTTTTTCAAAGCTTATACTTCAAGCAAAATAAAAGGTAGAATAGTGTTACGAGCAGAAAAACGGCACTTTCTCGGACCCTAAGCAGACTGACATATTTAAGCTTTTCTTTCTGACCTAATTTAATTTAAAATTCTCTAAATTATAGCCACATCAAAATAAGTCCCCTCCCCCTCAGTGTTTTTCAAAGCTTTTTCTTCGAGCAAAATAAAAGGTAGAGAAGTTTTATGAGCAAAAATACGGCACATTCTCGGACCCTAAGCAGACTGATGTAATTAAGCCTTTCTTTCTGACCTAACTTAAAATTTTCTAAATTATAGCCATATCAAAATAAGTCCCCTCCCCCTTAGTGTTTTTCAAAGCTTTTTCTTCAAGCAAAAAAAAAGGTAGAATAGTATTACGAGCAGCGATACGGCACACCCTCGGACCCTAAGCAGACTGATGTATTTAAGCTTCTCTTTCTGCCCTAATTTGATTTAAAATTCTCTAAATTATAGCCACATCAAAATAAGTCCCATCCCCCTTAGTCTTTTTCAAAGCTTTTTCTTCAAGCAAAATAAAAGGTAGAATAGTATTACGAGCAGCGATACGGCACACCCTCGGACCCTAAGCAGACTGATGTATTTAAGCTTCTCTTTCTGCCCTAATTTGATTTAAAATTCTCTAAATTATAGCCACATCAAAATAAGTCCCCTCCCCCTTAGTGTTTTTCAAAGCTTTTTCTTCAAGCAAAATAAAAGGTAGAATAGTTTCACGAGCTGAAATACAGCACACCCTCGGACGCTTAGCAGACTGATGTATTTAAGCTTTTCTTTCTGACCTAATTTGATTTAAAATTCTCTAAATTGTAGCCACATCACAATAAGTCCCCTTCCCCTTAGTGTTTTTCAAAGCTTTTTCTTCAAGCAAAATAAAATGTAGAATAGTTTTACGAGCAGAAATGCGGCACACCCTCGGACCCTAAGCAGATGGATATATTTAAGCTTTTCTTTCTGACCTAATTTGATTTAAAATTCTCTAAATTATAGCCACATCAAAATAAGTCCCCTCCCCTTTAGTGTTTTTCAAAGCTTTTTCTTCAAGCAAAATAAAATGTAAAATAGTTTTACGAGCAGAAATGCGGCACGCCCTCGAACCCTAAGCAGACTGATGTATTTAAGCTTTTCTTTCTGACCTAACTTAAAATTTTCTAAATTATAGCCATATCAAAATAAGTCCCCTCCCCCTCAGTGTTTTTCAAAGCTTTTTCTTCAAGCAAAATAAAATGTACAATAGTTTTACGAGCAGAAATGCGGCACACCCTCGGACCCTAAGCAGATTGATATATTTAAGCTTTTCTTTCTGACCTAATTTGATTTAAAATTCTCTAAATTGTAGCCACATCACAATAAGTTCCCTCCCCCTTAGTGTTTTTCAAAGCTTTTTCTTCAAGCAAAATAAAAGGTAGAATAGTGTTACGAGCTGAAAAACGGCACACCCTCGGACCCTAAGCAAACGAATGTATTTAAGCTTTTCTTTTTGACCTAATTCAATTTAATATTCTCTAAATTATAGCCACATCAAAATAAGTCCCCTCCCCCTCAGTGTTTTTCAAAGCTTTTTCTTCGAGCAAAATAAAAGGTAGAATAGTGTTACGAGCAGAAAAACGGCACTCCCTCGGACCCTAAGCAGACTGACATATTTAAGCTTTTCTTTCTGACCTAATTTAATTTAAAATTCTCTTAATTTTAGCCACATCAAAATAAGTCCACTCCCCCTTAGTGTTTTTCAAATCTTTTTCTTCAAGCAATATAAAAGGTAGAATAGTGTTACGAGCAGAAAAACGGCACACCCTCGGACCCTAACCAGACTGACATATTTAAACTTTTCTTTCTGACCTAATTTAATTTAAAATTCTCTAAATTATAGCCACATCAAAATAAGTCTCCTTCCCCTTAGTGTTTTTCAAAGCTTTTTCTTCGAGCAAAATAAAAGGTAGAATAGTGTTACGAGCAGAAAAACGGCACACACTCGGACCCTAAGCAGACTGACATATTTAAGCTTTTCTTTCTGACCTAATTTAATTTAAAATTCTCTAAATTATAGCCACATCAAAATAAGTCCCCTTCCCCTTAGTGTTTTTCAAAGCTTTTTCTTCGAGCAAAATAAAAGGTAGAATAGTGTTACGAGCAGAAAAACGGCACACCCTCGGACCCTAAGCAAACTAATGTATTTATGCTTTTCTTTCTGACCTAATTTAATTTAATATTCTCTAAATTATAGCCACATCAAAATAAGTCCCCTCCCCCTTAGTGTTTTTCAAAGCTTATACTTCAAGCAAAATAAAAGGTAGAATAGTTTTAATAGCAGAAATAAGCACTCCCTCGGATCCTAAGCAGACTGACATATTTAAGCTTTTCTTTCTGACCTAATTTAATTTAAAATTCTCTAAATTATAGCTACATCAAAATAAGTCCCCTCCCCCTCAGTGTTTTTCAAAGCTTTTTCTTCGAGCAAAATAAAAGGTAGAATAGTGTAAAGAGCAGAAAAACGGCACTCCTCCGGACCCTAAGCAGACTGACATATTTAAGCTTTTCTTTCTGACCTAATTTAATTTAAAATTCTCTAAATTATAGCCACATCAAAATAAGCCCCCTCCCCCTTAGTGTTTTTCAAAACTTTTTCTTCAAGCAAAATAAAAGATAGAATAGTATTACGAGCAGCGATACGGCACACCCTCGGACCCTAAGCAGACTGATGTATTTAAGCTTCTCTTTCTGCCCTAATTTGATTTAAAATTCTCTAAATTATAGCCACACCAAAATAAGTCCCCTCCCCCTTAGTCTTTTTCAAAGCTTTTACTTTAAGCAAAATAAAAGGTAGAATAGTTTCACGAGCAGAAATACGGCACACCCTCGGACCCTTAGCAGACTGATGTATTTAAGCTTTTCTTTCTGACCAAACTTAAAATTTTCTAAATTATAGCCATATCAAAATAATTCCCCTCCCCCTTAGTGTTTTTCAAAGCTTCTTCTTCAAGCAAAATAAAAGGTAGAATAGATTTACGAGCAGAAATGCGGCACACCCTCGGACCCTTAGCAGACTGATGTATTTAAGCTTTTCTTTCTGACCTAATTTGATTTAAAATTCTCTAAATTGTAGCCACATCACAATAAGTCCCCTTCCCCTTAGTGTTTTTCAAAGCTTCAAGCAAAATAAAATGTAGAATAGTTTTACGAGCAGAAATACGGAACACCCTCGGACCCTAAGCAGATTGATATATTTAAGCTTTTCTTTCTGACCTAATTTGATTTAAAATTATCTAAATTATAGCCACATCAAAATAAGTCCCCTCCCCTTTAGTGTTTTTCAAAGCTTTTTCTTCAAGCAAAATAAAATGTAGAATAGTTTTACGAGCAGAAATGCGGCACACCCTCGGACCCTAAGCAGATTGATATATTTAAGCTTTTCTTTCTGACCTAATTTGATTAAAAATTCTCTAAATTATAGCCACATCAAAATAAGTCTCCTCCCCTTTAGAGTTTTTCAAAGCTTTTTCTTCAAGCAAAATAAAATGTAGAATAGTTTTACGAGCAGAAATGCGGCACACCCTCGGACCTTAAGCAGATTGATATATTTAAGCTTTTCTTTCTGACCTAATTTGATTAAAAATTCTCTAAATTATAGCCACATCAAAATAAGTCTCCTCCCCTTTAGTGTTTTTCAAAGCTTTTTCTTCAAGCAAAATAAAATGTAGAATAGTTTTACAAGCAGAAATGCGGCACACCCTCGGACCCTAAGCGGATTGATATATTTAAGCTTTTCTTTCTGACCTAATTTGATTAAAATTTCTCTAAATTATAGCCACATCAAAATAAGTCTCCTCCCCTTTAGTGTTTTTCAAAGCTTTTTCTTCAAGCAAAATAAAATGTAGAATAGTTTTACGAGCAGAAATGCGGCACTCCCTCGGACCCTAAGCAGATTGATATATTTAAGCTTTTCTTTCTGACCTAATTTGATTAAAAATTCTCTAAATTATAGCCACATCAAAATAAGTCTCCTCCCCTTTAGTGTTTTTCAAAGCTTTTTCTTCAAGCAAAATAAAATGTAGAATAGTTTTACGAGCAGAAATGCGGCACACCCTCGGACCCTAAGCAGATTTATATATTTAAACTTTTCTTTCTGACCTAATTTGATTAAAAATTCTCTAAATTATAGCCACATCAATATAAGTCTCCTCCCCTTTAGTGTTTTTCAAAGCTTTTTCTTCAAGCAAAATAAAATGTAGAATAGTTTTACGAGCAGAAATGCGGCACACCCTCGGACCCTAAGCAGATTGATATATTTAAGCTTTTCTTTCTGACCTAATTTGATTTAAAATTCTCTAAATTATAGCCACATCAAAATAAGTCCCCTCCCCTTTATTGTTTTTCAAAGCTTTTTCTTCAAGCAAAATAAAATGTAGAATAGTTTTACGAGCAGAAATGCGGCACACCCTCGGACCCTAAGCAGATTGATATATTTAAGCTTTTCTTTCTGACCTAATTTGATTAAAAATTCTCTAAATTATAGCCACATCAAAATAAGTCTCCTCCCCTTTAGTGTTTTTCAAAGCTTTTTCTTTAAGCAAAATAAAATGTAGAATAGTTTTACGAGCAGAAATGCGGCACACCCTCGGACCCTAAGCAGATTGATATATTTAAGATTTTCTTTCTGACCTAATTTGATTTAAAATTCTCTAAATTATAGCTACATCAAAATAAGTCCCCTCCCCTTTAGTGTTTTTCAAAGCTTTTTCTTCAAGCAAAATAAAATGTAGAATAGTTTTACGAGCAGAAATGCGGCACACCCTCGGACCCTAAGCAGATTGATATATTTAAGCTTTACTTTCTGACCTAATTTGATAAAAAATTCTCTAAATTATAGCCACATCAAAATAAGTCTCCTCCCCTTTAGTGTTTTTCAAAGCTTTTTCTTCAAGCAAAATAAAATGTAGAATAGTTTTACAAGCAGAAATGCGGCACACCCTCGGACCCTAAGCGGATTGATATATTTAAGCTTTTCTTTCTGACCTAATTTGATTAAAATTTCTCTAAATTATAGCCACATCAAAATAAGTCTCCTCCCCTTTAGTGTTTTTCAAAGCTTTTTCTTCAAGCAAAATAAAATGTAGAATAGTTTTACGAGCAGAAATGCGGTACTCCCTCGGACCCTAAGCAGATTGATATATTTAAGCTTTTCTTTCTGACCTAATTTGATTAAAAATTCTCTAAATTATAGCCACATCAAAATAAGTCTCCTCCCCTTTAGTGTTTTTCAAAGCTTTTTCTTCAAGCAAAATAAAATGTAGAATAGTTTTACGAGCAGAAATGCGGCACACCCTCGGACCCTAAGCAGATTTATATATTTAAACTTTTCTTTCTGACCTAATTTGATTAAAAATTCTCTAAATTATAGCCACATCAATATAAGTCTCCTCCCCTTTAGTGTTTTTCAAAGCTTTTTCTTCAAGCAAAATAAAATGTAGAATAGTTTTACGAGCAGAAATGCGGCACACCCTCGGACCCTAAGCAGATTGATATATTTAAGCTTTTCTTTCTGACCTAATTTGATTTAAAATTCTCTAAATTATAGCCACATCAAAATAAGTCCCCTCCCCTTTATTGTTTTTCAAAGCTTTTTCTTCAAGCAAAATAAAATGTAGAATAGTTTTACGAGCAGAAATGCGGCACACCCTCGGACCCTAAGCAGATTGATATATTTAAGCTTTTCTTTCTGACCTAATTTGATTAAAAATTCTCTAAATTATAGCCACATCAAAATAAGTCTCCTCCCCTTTAGTGTTTTTCAAAGCTTTTTTTTAAGCAAAATAAAATGTAGAATAGTTTTACGAGCAGAAATGCGGCACACCCTCGGACCCTAAGCAGATTGATATATTTAAGATTTTCTTTCTGACCTAATTTGATTTAAAATTCTCTAAATTATAGCTACATCAAAATAAGTCCCCTCCCCTTTAGTGTTTTTCAAAGCTTTTTCTTCAAGCAAAATAAAATGTAGAATAGTTTTACGAGCAGAAATGCGGCACACCCTCGGACCCTAAGCAGATTGATATATTTAAGCTTTACTTTCTGACCTAATTTGATAAAAAATTCTCTAAATTATACCCACATCAAAATAAGTCTCCTCCCCTTTAGTGTTTTTCAAAGCTTTTTCTTCAAGCAAAATAAAATGTAGAATAGTTTTACGAGCAGAAATGCGGCACTCCCTCGGACCCTAAGCAGATTTATATATTTAAACTTTTCTTTCTGACCTAATTTGATTTAAAATTCTCTAAATTATAGCTACATCAAAATAAGTCCCCTCCCCTTTAGTGTTTTTCAAAGCTTTTTCTTCAAGCAAAATAAAATGTAGAATAGTTTTACGAGCAGAAATGCGGCACACCCTCGGACCCTAAGCAGATTGATATATTTAAGCTTTACTTTCTGACCTAATTTGATAAAAAATTCTCTAAATTATAGCCACATCAAAATAAGTCTCCTCCCCTTTAGTGTTTTTCAAAGCTTTTTCTTCAAGCAAAATAAAATGTAGAATAGTTTTACAAGCAGAAATGCGGCACACCCTCGGACCCTAAGCGGATTGATATATTTAAGCTTTTCTTTCTGACCTAATTTGATTAAAATTTCTCTAAATTATAGCCACATCAAAATAAGTCTCCTCCCCTTTAGTGTTTTTCAAAGCTTTTTCTTCAAGCAAAATAAAATGTAGAATAGTTTTACGAGCAGAAATGCGGTACTCCCTCGGACCCTAAGCAGATTGATATATTTAAGCTTTTCTTTCTGACCTAATTTGATTAAAAATTCTCTAAATTATAGCCACATCAAAATAAGTCTCCTCCCCTTTAGTGTTTTTCAAAGCTTTTTCTTCAAGCAAAATAAAATGTAGAATAGTTTTACGAGCAGAAATGCGGCACACCCTCGGACCCTAAGCAGATTTATATATTTAAACTTTTCTTTCTGACCTAATTTGATTAAAAATTCTCTAAATTATAGCCACATCAATATAAGTCTCCTCCCCTTTAGTGTTTTTCAAAGCTTTTTCTTCAAGCAAAATAAAATGTAGAATAGTTTTACGAGCAGAAATGCGGCACACCCTCGGACCCTAAGCAGATTGATATATTTAAGCTTTTCTTTCTGACCTAATTTGATTTAAAATTCTCTAAATTATAGCCACATCAAAATAAGTCCCCTCCCCTTTATTGTTTTTCAAAGCTTTTTCTTCAAGCAAAATAAAATGTAGAATAGTTTTACGAGCAGAAATGCGGCACACCCTCGGACCCTAAGCAGATTGATATATTTAAGCTTTTCTTTCTGACCTAATTTGATTAAAAATTCTCTAAATTATAGCCACATCAAAATAAGTCTCCTCCCCTTTAGTGTTTTTCAAAGCTTTTTTTTAAGCAAAATAAAATGTAGAATAGTTTTACGAGCAGAAATGCGGCACACCCTCGGACCCTAAGCAGATTGATATATTTAAGATTTTCTTTCTGACCTAATTTGATTTAAAATTCTCTAAATTATAGCTACATCAAAATAAGTCCCCTCCCCTTTAGTGTTTTTCAAAGCTTTTTCTTCAAGCAAAATAAAATGTAGAATAGTTTTACGAGCAGAAATGCGGCACACCCTCGGACCCTAAGCAGATTGATATATTTAAGCTTTACTTTCTGACCTAATTTGATAAAAAATTCTCTAAATTATACCCACATAAATATAAGTCTCCTCCCCTTTAGTGTTTTTCAAAGCTTTTTCTTCAAGCAAAATAAAATGTAGAATAGTTTTACGAGCAGAAATGCGGCACACCCTCGGACCCTAAGCAGATTGATATATTTAAGCTTTTCTTTCTGAACTAATTTGATTAAAAATTCTCTAAATTATAGCCACATCAAAATAAGTCCCCTCCCCTTTAGTGTTTTTCAAAGCTTTTTCTTCAAGCAAAATAAAATGTAGAATAGTTTTACGAGCAGAAATGCGGCACACCCTCGGACCCTAAGCAGACTGATGTATTTAAGCTTCTCTTTCTGCCCTTATTTGATTTGAAATTCTCTAAATTATAGCCACATCAAAATAAGTCCTCTCCCCCTTAGTGTTTTTCAAAGCTTTTACTTTAAGCAAAATAAAAGGTAGAATAGTTTCACGAGCAGAAATACGGCACACCCTCGGACCCTTAGCAGACTGATGTATTTAAGCTTTTCTTTCTGACCTAACTTAAAATTTTCTATATTATAGCCATATCAAAATAAGTCCCCTCCCCCTTAGTGTTTTTCAAAGCTTTTTCTTCAAGCAAAATAAAAGGTAGAATAGTTTCACGAGCAGAAATACGGCACACCCTCGGACCCTTAGCAGACTGATGTATTTAAGCTTTTCTTTCTGACCTAATTTGATTTAAAATTCTCTAAATTGTAGCCACATCACAATAAGTCCCCTTCCCCTTAGTGTTTTTCAAAGCTTCAAGCAAAATAAAATGTAGAATAGTTTTACGAGCAGAAATACAGCACACCCTCGGACCCTAAGCAGATTGATATATTTAAGCTTTTCTTTCTGACCTAATTTGATTTAAAATTCTCTAAATTATACCCACATCAAAATAAGTCTCCTCCCCTTTAGTGTTTTTCAAAGCTTTTTATTCAAGCAAAATAAAATGTAGAATAGTTTTACGAGCAGAAATGCGGCACACCCTCGGACCCTAAGCAGATTGATATATTTAAGCTTTTCTTTCTGACCTAATTTGATTAAAAATTCTCTAAATTATAGCCACATCAAAATAAGTCTCCTCCCCTTTAGTGTTTTTCAAATCTTTTTCTTCAATCAAAATAAAATGTAGAATAGTTTTACGAGCAGAAATGCGGCACACCCTCGGACCCTAAGCAGATTGATATATTTAGGCTTTTCTTTCTGACCTAATTTGATTAAAAATTCTCTAAATTATAGCCACATCAAAATAAGTCCCCTCCCCTTTAGTGTTTTTCAAAGCTTTTTGTTCCAGCAAAATAAAATGTAGAATAGTTTTACGAGCAGAAATGCGGCACACCCTCGGACCCTAAGCAGATTGATATATTTAAGCTTTTCTTTCTGACCTAATTTGATTAAAAATTCTCTAAATTATAGCCACATCAAAATAAGTTCTCTCCCCCTTAGTGTTTTTCAAAGCTTTTTCTTCAAGCAAAATAAAAGGTAGAATAGTGTTACGAGCTGAAAAACGGCACTCCCTCGGACCCTAAGCAAACTAATGTATTTAAGCTTTTCTTTTTGACCTAATTCAATTTAATATTCTCTAAATTATAGCCACATCAAAATAAGTCCCCTCCCCCTCAGTGTTTTTCAAAGCTTTTTCTTCGAGCAAAATAAAAGGTAGAATAGTGTTACGAGCAGAAAAACGGCACTCCCTCGGACCCTAAGCAGACTGACATATTTAAGCTTTTCTTTCTGACCTAATTTAATTTAAAATTCTCTAAATTTTAGCCACATCAAAATAAGTCCAATCCCCCTTAGTGTTTTTCAAATCTTTTTCTTCAAGCAATATAAAAGGTAGAATAGTGTTACGAGCAGAAAAACGGCACACCCTCGGACCCTAAGCAGACTGACATATTTAAACTTTTCTTTCTGACCTAATTTAATTTAAAATTCTCTAAATTATAGCCACATCAAAATAAGTCCCCTTCCCCTTAGTGTTTTTCAAAGCTTTTTCTTCGAGCAAAATAAAAGGTAGAATAGTGTTACGAGCAGAAAAACGGCACACACTCGGACCCTAAGCAGACTGACATATTTAAGCTTTTCTTTCTGACCTAATTTAATTTAAAATTCTCTAAATTATAGCCACATCAAAATAAGTCCCCTTCCCCTTAGTGTTTTTCAAAGCTTTTTCTTCGAGCAAAATAAAAGGTAGAATAGTGTTACGAGCAGAAAAACGGCACACCCTCGGACCCTAAGCAGATTGATATATTTAAGCTTTTCTTTCTGACCTAATTTGATTAAAAATTCTCTAAATTATAGCCACATCAAAATAAGTCTCCTCCCCTTTAGTGTTTTTCAAAGCTTTTTCTTTAAGCAAAATAAAATGTAGAATAGTTTTACGAGCAGAAATGCGGCACACCCTCGGACCCTAAGCAGATTGATATATTTAAGATTTTCTTTCTGACCTAATTTGATTTAAAATTCTCTAAATTATAGCTACATCAAAATAAGTCCCCTCCCCTTTAGTGTTTTTCAAAGCTTTTTCTTCAAGCAAAATAAAATGTAGAATAGTTTTACGAGCAGAAATGCGGCACACCCTCGGACCCTAAGCAGATTGATATATTTAAGCTTTACTTTCTGACCTAATTTGATAAAAAATTCTCTAAATTATAGCCACATCAAAATAAGTCTCCTCCCCTTTAGTGTTTTTCAAAGCTTTTTCTTCAAGCAAAATAAAATGTAGAATAGTTTTACAAGCAGAAATGCGGCACACCCTCGGACCCTAAGCGGATTGATATATTTAAGCTTTTCTTTCTGACCTAATTTGATTAAAATTTCTCTAAATTATAGCCACATCAAAATAAGTCTCCTCCCCTTTAGTGTTTTTCAAAGCTTTTTCTTCAAGCAAAATAAAATGTAGAATAGTTTTACGAGCAGAAATGCGGTACTCCCTCGGACCCTAAGCAGATTGATATATTTAAGCTTTTCTTTCTGACCTAATTTGATTAAAAATTCTCTAAATTATAGCCACATCAAAATAAGTCTCCTCCCCTTTAGTGTTTTTCAAAGCTTTTTCTTCAAGCAAAATAAAATGTAGAATAGTTTTACGAGCAGAAATGCGGCACACCCTCGGACCCTAAGCAGATTTATATATTTAAACTTTTCTTTCTGACCTAATTTGATTAAAAATTCTCTAAATTATAGCCACATCAATATAAGTCTCCTCCCCTTTAGTGTTTTTCAAAGCTTTTTCTTCAAGCAAAATAAAATGTAGAATAGTTTTACGAGCAGAAATGCGGCACACCCTCGGACCCTAAGCAGATTGATATATTTAAGCTTTTCTTTCTGACCTAATTTGATTTAAAATTCTCTAAATTATAGCCACATCAAAATAAGTCCCCTCCCCTTTATTGTTTTTCAAAGCTTTTTCTTCAAGCAAAATAAAATGTAGAATAGTTTTACGAGCAGAAATGCGGCACACCCTCGGACCCTAAGCAGATTGATATATTTAAGCTTTTCTTTCTGACCTAATTTGATTAAAAATTCTCTAAATTATAGCCACATCAAAATAAGTCTCCTCCCCTTTAGTGTTTTTCAAAGCTTTTTTTTAAGCAAAATAAAATGTAGAATAGTTTTACGAGCAGAAATGCGGCACACCCTCGGACCCTAAGCAGATTGATATATTTAAGATTTTCTTTCTGACCTAATTTGATTTAAAATTCTCTAAATTATAGCTACATCAAAATAAGTCCCCTCCCCTTTAGTGTTTTTCAAAGCTTTTTCTTCAAGCAAAATAAAATGTAGAATAGTTTTACGAGCAGAAATGCGGCACACCCTCGGACCCTAAGCAGATTGATATATTTAAGCTTTACTTTCTGATCTAATTTGATAAAAAATTCTCTAAATTATACCCACATCAAAATAAGTCTCCTCCCCTTTAGTGTTTTTCAAAGCTTTTTCTTCAAGCAAAATAAAATGTAGAATAGTTTTACGAGCAGAAATGCGGCACACCCTCGGACCCTAAGCAGATTGATATATTTAAGCTTTTCTTTCTGAACTAATTTGATTAAAAATTCTCTAAATTATAGCCACATCAAAATAAGTCCCCTCCCCTTTAGTGTTTTTCAAAGCTTTTTCTTCAAGCAAAATAAAATGTAGAATAGTTTTACGAGCAGAAATGCGGCACACCCTCGGACCCTAAGCAGACTGATGTATTTAAGCTTCTCTTTCTGCCCTTATTTGATTTGAAATTCTCTAAATTATAGCCACATCAAAATAAGTCCTCTCCCCCTTAGTGTTTTTCAAAGCTTTTACTTTAAGCAAAATAAAAGGTAGAATAGTTTCACGAGCAGAAATACGGCACACCCTCGGACCCTTAGCAGACTGATGTATTTAAGCTTTTCTTTCTGACCTAACTTAAAATTTTCTATATTATAGCCATATCAAAATAAGTCCCCTCCCCCTTAGTGTTTTTCAAAGCTTTTTCTTCAAGCAAAATAAAAGGTAGAATAGTTTCACGAGCAGAAATACGGCACACCCTCGGACCCTTAGCAGACTGATGTATTTAAGCTTTTCTTTCTGACCTAATTTGATTTAAAATTCTCTAAATTGTAGCCACATCACAATAAGTCCCCTTCCCCTTAGTGTTTTTCAAAGCTTCAAGCAAAATAAAATGTAGAATAGTTTTACGAGCAGAAATACAGCACACCCTCGGACCCTAAGCAGATTGATATATTTAAGCTTTTCTTTCTGACCTAATTTGATTTAAAATTCTCTAAATTATACCCACATCAAAATAAGTCTCCTCCCCTTTAGTGTTTTTCAAAGCTTTTTATTCAAGCAAAATAAAATGTAGAATAGTTTTACGAGCAGAAATGCGGCACACCCTCGGACCCTAAGCAGATTGATATATTTAAGCTTTTCTTTCTGACCTAATTTGATTAAAAATTCTCTAAATTATAGCCACATCAAAATAAGTCTCCTCCCCTTTAGTGTTTTTCAAATCTTTTTCTTCAATCAAAATAAAATGTAGAATAGTTTTACGAGCAGAAATGCGGCACACCCTCGGACCCTAAGCAGATTGATATATTTAGGCTTTTCTTTCTGACCTAATTTGATTAAAAATTCTCTAAATTATAGCCACATCAAAATAAGTCCCCTCCCCTTTAGTGTTTTTCAAAGCTTTTTGTTCCAGCAAAATAAAATGTAGAATAGTTTTACGAGCAGAAATGCGGCACACCCTCGGACCCTAAGCAGATTGATATATTTAAGCTTTTCTTTCTGACCTAATTTGATTAAAAATTCTCTAAATTATAGCCACATCAAAATAAGTTCTCTCCCCCTTAGTGTTTTTCAAAGCTTTTTCTTCAAGCAAAATAAAAGGTAGAATAGTGTTACGAGCTGAAAAACGGCACTCCCTCGGACCCTAAGCAAACTAATGTATTTAAGCTTTTCTTTTTGACCTAATTCAATTTAATATTCTCTAAATTATAGCCACATCAAAATAAGTCCCCTCCCCCTCAGTGTTTTTCAAAGCTTTTTCTTCGAGCAAAATAAAAGGTAGAATAGTGTTACGAGCAGAAAAACGGCACTCCCTCGGACCCTAAGCAGACTGACATATTTAAGCTTTTCTTTCTGACCTAATTTAATTTAAAATTCTCTAAATTTTAGCCACATCAAAATAAGTCCAATCCCCCTTAGTGTTTTTCAAATCTTTTTCTTCAAGCAATATAAAAGGTAGAATAGTGTTACGAGCAGAAAAACGGCACACCCTCGGACCCTAAGCAGACTGACATATTTAAACTTTTCTTTCTGACCTAATTTAATTTAAAATTCTCTAAATTATAGCCACATCAAAATAAGTCCCCTTCCCCTTAGTGTTTTTCAAAGCTTTTTCTTCGAGCAAAATAAAAGGTAGAATAGTGTTACGAGCAGAAAAACGGCACACACTCGGACCCTAAGCAGACTGACATATTTAAGCTTTTCTTTCTGACCTAATTTAATTTAAAATTCTCTAAATTATAGCCACATCAAAATAAGTCCCCTTCCCCTTAGTGTTTTTCAAAGCTTTTTCTTCGAGCAAAATAAAAGGTAGAATAGTGTTACGAGCAGAAAAACGGCACACCCTCGGACCCTAAGCAAACTAATGTATTTAAGCTTTTCTTTCTGACCTAATTTAATTTAATATTCTCTATATTATAGCCACATCAAAATAAGTCCCCTCCCCCTTAGTGTTTTTCAAAGCTTATACTTCAAGCAAAATAAAAGTTAGAATAGTTTTAATAGCAGAAATAAGCACTCCCTCGGACCCTAAGCAGACTGACATATTTAAGCTTTTCTTTCAGATCTAATTTAATTTAAAATTCTCTAAATTATAGCTACATCAAAATAAGTCCCCTCCCCCCAGTGTTTTTCAAAGCTTTTTCTTCGAGCAAAATAAAAGGTAGAATAGTGTAAAGAGCAGAAAAACGGCACTCCTCCGGACCCTAAGCAGACTGACATATTTAAGCTTTTCTTTCTGACCTAATTTAATTTAAAATTCTCTAAATTATAGCCACATCAAAATAAGCCCCCTCCCCCTTAGTGTTTTTCAAAACTTTTTCTTCAAGCGAAATAAAAGATAGAATAGTATTACGAGCAGCGATACGGCACACCCTCGGACCCTAAGCAGACTGATGTATTTAAGCTTCTCTTTCTGCCCTAATTTGATTTAAAATTCTCTAAATTATAGCCACAGCAAAATAAGTCCCCTCCCCCTTAGTCTTTTTCAAAGCTTTTACTTTAAGCAAAATAAAAGGTAGAATAGTTTCACGAGCAGAAATACGGCACACCCTCGGACCCTTAGCAGACTGATGTATTTAAGCTTTTCTTTCTGACCAAACTTAAAATTTTCTAAATTATAGCCATATCAAAATAATTCCCCTCCCCCTTAGTGTTTTTCAAAGCTTCTTCTTCAAGCAAAATAAAAGGTAGAATAGTTTTACGAGCAGAAATGCGGCACACCCTCGGACCCTTAGCAGACTGATGTTTTTAAGCTTTTCTTTCTGACCTAATTTGATTTAAAATTCTCTAAATTGTAGCCACATCAAAATAAGTCTCCTCCCCTTTAGTGTTTTTCAAAGCTTTTTCTTCAAGCAAAATAAAATGTAGAATAGTTTTACGAGCAGAAATGCGGCACACCCTCGGACCCTAAGCAGATTGATATATTTAAGATTTTCTTTCTGACCTAATTTGATTTAAAATTCTCTAAATTATAGCTACATCAAAATAAGTCCCCTCCCCTTTAGTGTTTTTCAAAGCTTTTTCTTCAAGCAAAATAAAATGAAGAATAGTTTTACGAGCAGAAATGCGGCACACCCTCGGACCCTAAGCAGATTGATATATTTAAGCTTTACTTTCTGACCTAATTTGATAAAAAATTCTCTAAATTATACCCACATCAAAATAAGTCTCCTCCCCTTTAGTGTTTTTCAAAGCTTTTTCTTCAAGCAAAATAAAATGTAGAATAGTTTTACGAGCAGAAATGCGGCACACCCTCGGACCCTAAGCAGATTGATATATTTAAGCTTTTCTTTCAGAACTAATATGATTAAAAATTCTCTAAATTATAGCCACATCAAAATAAGTCCCCTCCCCTTTAGTGTTTTTCAAAGCTTTTTCTTGAAGCAAAATAAAATGTAGAATAGTTTTACGAGCAGAAATGCGGCACACCCTCGGACCCTAAGCAGACTGATGTATTTAAGCTTCTCTTTCTGCCCTAATTTGATTTGAAATTCTCTAAATTATAGCCACATCAAAATAAGTCCTCTCCCCCTTAGTGTTTTTCAAAGCTTTTACTTTAAGCAAAATAAAAGGTAGAATAGTTTCACGAGCAGAAATACGGCACACCCTCGGACCCTTAGCAGACTGATGTATTTAAGCTTTTCTTTCTGACCTAACTTAAAATTTTCTATATTATAGCCATATCAAAATAAGTCTCCTCCCCCTTAGTGTTTTTCAAAGCTTTTTCTTCAAGCAAAATAAAAGGTAGAATAGTTTTACGAGCAGAAATGCGGCACACCCTCGGACCCTTAGCAGACTGATGTTTTTAAGCTTTTCTTTCTGACCTAATTTGATTTAAAATTCTCTAAATTGTAGCCACATCACAATAAGTCCCCTTCCCCTTAGTGTTTTTCAAAGCTTCAAGCAAAATAAAATGTAGAATAGTTTTACGAGCAGAAATGCGGCACACCCTCGGACCCTAAGCAGATTGATATATTTAAGCTTTTCTTTCTGACCTAATTTGATTAAAAATTCTCTAAATTATAGCCACATCAAAATAAGTCTCCTCCCCTTTAGTGTTTTTCAAATCTTTTTCTTCAAGCAAAATAAAATGTAGAATAGTTTTACGAGCAGAAATGCGGCACACCCTCGGACCCTAAGCAGATTGATATATTTAGGCTTTTCTTTCTGACCTAATTTGATTAAAAATTCTCTAAATTATAGCCACATCAAAATAAGTTCCCTCCCCCTTAGTGTTTTTCAAAGCTTTTTCTTCAAGCAAAATAAAAGGTAGAATAGTGTTACGAGCTGAAAAACGGCACACCCTCGGACCCTAAGCAAACTAATGTATTTAAGCTTTTCTTTTTGACCTAATTCAATTTAATATTCTCTAAATTATAGCCACATCAAAATAAGTCCCCTCCCCCTCAGTGTTTTTCAAAGCTTTTTCTTCGAGCAAAATAAAAGGTAGAATAGTGTTACGAGCAGAAAAACGGCACTCCCTCGGACCCTAAGCAGACTGACATATTTAAGCTTTTCTTTCTGACCTAATTTAATTTAAAATTCTCTAAATTTTAGCCACATCAAAATAAGTCCAATCCCCCTTAGTGTTTTTCAAATCTTTTTCTTCAAGCAATATAAAAGGTAGAATAGTGTTACGAGCAGAAAAACGGCACACCCTCGGACCCTAAGCAGACTGACATATTTAAACTTTTCTTTCTGACCTAATTTAATTTAAAATTCTCTAAATTATAGCCACATCAAAATAAGTCCCCTTCCCCTTAGTGTTTTTCAAAGCTTTTTCTTCGAGCAAAATAAAAGGTAGAATAGTGTTACGAGCAGAAAAACGGCACACACTCGGACCCTAAGCAGACTGACATATTTAAGCTTTTCTTTCTGACCTAATTTAATTTAAAATTCTCTAAATTATAGCCACATCAAAATAAGTCCCCTTCCCCTTAGTGTTTTTCAAAGCTTTTTCTTCGAGCAAAATAAAAGGTAGAATAGTGTTACGAGCAGAAAAACGGCACACACTCGGACCCTAAGCAGACTGACATATTTAAGCTTTTCTTTCTGACCTAATTTAATTTAAAATTCTCTAAATTATAGCCACATCAAAATAAGTCCCCTTCCCCTTAGTGTTTTTCAAAGCTTTTTCTTCGAGCAAAATAAAAGGTAGAATAGTGTTACGAGCAGAAAAACGGCACATCCTCGGACCCTAAGCAAACTAATGTATTTAAGCTTTTCTTTCTGACCTAATTTAATTTAATATTCTCTAAATTATAGCCACATCAAAATAAGTCCCCTCCCCCTTAGTGTTTTTCAAAGCTTATACTTCAAGCAAAATAAAAGTTAGAATAGTTTTAATAGCAGAAATAAGCACTCCCTCGGACCCTAAGCAGACTGACATATTTAAGCTTTTCTTTCTGATCTAATTTAATTTAAAATTCTCTAAATTATAGCTACATCAAAATAAGTCCCCTCCCCCTCAGTGTTTTTCAAAGCTTTTTCTTCGAGCAAAATAAAAGGTAGAATAGTGTAAAGAGCAGAAAAACGGCACTCCTCCGGACCCTAAGCAGACTGACATATTTAAGCTTTTCTTTCTGACCTAATTTAATTTAAAATTCTCTAAATTATAGCCACATCAAAATAAGCCCCCTCCCCCTTAGTGTTTTTCAAAGCTTTTTCTTCAAGCAAAATAAAAGGTAGAATAGTTTTACGAGCAGAAATGCGGCACACCCTCAGACCCTTAGCAGACTGATGTTTTTAAGCTTTTCTTTCTGACCTAATTTGATTTAAAATTCTCTAAATTGTAGCCACATCACAATAAGTCCCCTTCCCCTTAGTGTTTTTCAAAGCTTCAAGCAAAATAAAATGTAGAATAGTTTTACGAGCAGAAATACGGAACACCCTCGGACCCTAAGCAGATTGATATATTTAAGCTTTTCTTTCTGACCTAATTTGATTTAAAATTATCTAAATTATAGCCACATCAAAATAAGTCCCCTCCCCTTTAGTGTTTTTCAAAGCTTTTTCTTCAAGCAAAATAAAATGTAGAATAGTTTTACGAGCAGAAATGCGGCACACCCTCGGACCCTAAGCAGATTGATATATTTAAGCTTTTCTTTCTGACCTAATTTGATTAAAATTTCTCTAAATTATAGCCACATCAAAATAAGTCTCCTCCCCTTTAGTGTTTTTCAAAGCTTTTTCTTCAAGCAAAATAAAATGTATAATAGTTTTACGAGCAGAAATGCGGCACACCCTCGGACCCTAAGCAGATTGATATATTTAAGCTTTTCTTTCTGACCTAATTTGATTTAAAATTCTCTAAATTGTAGCCACATCACAATAAGTCCCCTTCCCCTTAGTGTTTTTCAAAGCTTTTTCTTCAAGCAAAATAAAATGTAGAATAGTTTTACGAGCAGAAATGCGGCACACCCTCGGACCCTAAGCAGATGGATATATTTAAGCTTTTCTTTCTGACCTAATTTGATTTAAAATTCTCTAAATTATAGCCACATCAAAATAAGTCCCCTCCCCTTTAGTGTTTTTCAAAGCTTTTTCTTCAAGCAAAATAAAATGTAAAATAGTTTTACGAGCAGAAATGCGGCACGCCCTCGAACCCTAAGCAGACTGATGTATTTAAGCTTTTCTTTCTGACCTAACTTAAAATTTTCTAAATTATAGCCATATCAAAATAAGTCCCCTCCCCCTCAGTGTTTTTCAAAGCTTTTTCTTCAAGCAAAATAAAATGTAGAATAGTTTTACGAGCAGAAATGCGGCACACCCTCGGACCCTAAGCAGATTGATATATTTAAGCTTTTCTTTCTGACCTAATTTGATTTAAAATTCTCTAAATTGTAGCCACATCACAATAAGTCCCTTTCCCCTTAGTGTTTTTCAAAGCTTTTTCTTCAAGCAAAATAATAGATAGAATAGTTTTATGAGCAAAAATACGGCACACCCTCGGACCCTAAGCAGACTGATGAATTTAAGCTTTTCTTTCTGGCCTAATTTGATTTAAAATTCTCTAAATTATAGCCACATCAAAATAAGTTCCCTCCCCCTTAGTGTTTTTCAAAGCTTTTTCTTCAAGCAAAATAAAAGGTAGAATAGTGTTACGAGCTGAAAAACGGCACACCCTCGGACCCTAAGCAAACGAATGTATTTAAGCTTTTCTTTTTGACCTAATTCAATTTAATATTCTCTAAATTATAGCCACATCAAAATAAGTCCCCTCCCCCTCAGTGTTTTTCAAAGCTTTTTCTTCAAGCAAAATAAAATGTAGAATAGTTTTACGAGAAGAAATGCGGCACACCCTCGGACCCTAAGCAGACTGATGTATTTAAGCTTCTCTTTCTGCCCTAATTTGATTTGAAATTCTCTAAATTATAGCCACATCAAAATAAGTCCTCTCCCCCTTAGTGTTTTTCAAAGCTTTTACTTTAAGCAAAATAAAAGGTAGAATAGTTTCACGAGCAGAAATACGGCACACCCTCGGACCCTTAGCAGACTGATGTTTTTAGGCTTTTCTTTCTGACCTAACTTAAAATTTTCTATATTATAGCCATATCAAAATAAGTCCCCTCCCCCTTAGTGTTTTTCAAAGCTTTTTCTTCAAGCAAAATAAAAGGTAGAATAGTTTCACGAGCAGAAATACGGCACACCCTCGGACCCTTAGCAGACTGATGTATTTAAGCTTTTCTTTCTGACCTAATTTGATTTAAAATTCTCTAAATTGTAGCCACATCACAATAAGTCCCCTTCCCCTTAGTGTTTTTCAAAGCTTCAAGCAAAATAAAATGTAGAATAGTTTTACGAGCAGAAATACGGCACACCCTCGGACCCTAAGCAGATTGATATATTTAAGCTTTTCTTTCTGACCTAATTTGATTTAAAATTCTCTAAATTATACCCACATCAAAATAAGTCCCCTCCCCTTTAGTGTTTTTCAAATCTTTTTCTTCAAGCAAAATAAAATGTAGAATAGTTTTACGAGCAGAAATGCGGCACACCCTCGGACCCTAAGCAGATTGATGTATTTAAGCTTTTCTTTCTGACCTAACTTAAAATTTTCTAAATTATAGCCATATCAAAATAAGTCCCCTCCCCCTTAGTGTTTTTCAAAGCTTATACTTCAAGCAAAATAAAAGGTAGAATAGTGTTACGAGCAGAAAAACGGCACTTTCTCGGACCCTAAGCAGACTGACATATTTAAGCTTTTCTTTCTGACCTAATTTAATTTAAAATTCTCTAAATTATAGCCACATCAAAATAAGTCCCCTCCCCCTCAGTGTTTTTCAAAGCTTTTTCTTCGAGCAAAATTAAAGGTAGAGAAGTTTTATGAGCAAAAATACGGCACATTCTCGGACCCTAAGCAGACTGATGTATTTAAGCCTTTCTTTCTGACCTAACTTAAAATTTTCTAAATTATAGCCATATCAAAATAAGTCCCCTCCCCCTTAGTGTTTTTCAAAGCTTTTTCTTCAAGCAAAAAAAAAGGTAGAATAGTATTACGAGCAGCGATACGGCACACCCTCGGACCCTAAGCAGACTGATGTATTTAAGCTTCTCTTTCTGCCCTAATTTGATTTAAAATTCTCTAAATTATAGCCACATCAAAATAAGTCCCATCCCCCTTAGTCTTTTTCAAAGCTTTTTCTTCAAGCAAAATAAAAGGTAGAATAGTATTACGAGCAGCGATACGGCACACCCTCGGACCCTAAGCAGACTGATGTATTTAAGCTTCTCTTTCTGCCCTAATTTGATTTAAAATTCTCTAAATTATAGCCACATCAAAATAAGTCCCCTCCACCTTAGTGTTTTTCAAAGTTTTTTCTTCAAGCAAAATAAAAGGTAGTATAGTATTACGAGCAGCGATACGGCACACCCTCGGACCCTAAGCAGACTGATGTATTTAAGCTTCTCTTTCTGCCCTAATTTGATTTAAAATTCTCTAACTTATAGCCACATCAAAATAAGTCCCATCCCCCTTAGTCTTTTTCAAAGCTTTTTCTTCAAGCAAAATAAAAGGTAGAATAGTATTACGAGCAGCGATACGGCACACCCTCGGACCCTAAGCAGACTGATGTATTTAAGCTTCTCTTTCTGCCCTAATTTGATTTAAAATTCTCTAAATTATAGCCACATCAAAATAAGTCCCCTCCCCCTTAGTGTTTTTCAAAGCTTTTTCTTCAAGCAAAATAAAAGGTAGAATAGTTTCACGAGCTGAAATACAGCACACCCTCGGACGCTTAGCAGACTGATGTATTTAAGCTTTTCTTTCTGACCTAATTTGATTTAAAATTCTCTAAATTGTAGCCACATCACAATAAGTCCCCTTCCCCTTAGTGTTTTTCAAAGCTTTTTCTTCAAGCAAAATAAAATGTAGAATAGTTTTACGAGCAGAAATGCGGCACACCCTCGGACCCTAAGCAGATGGATATATTTAAGCTTTTCTTTCTGACCTAATTTGATTTAAAATTCTCTAAATTATAGCCACATCAAAATAAGTCCCCTCCCCTTTAGTGTTTTTCAAAGCTTTTTCTTCAAGCAAAATAAAATGTAAAATAGTTTTACGAGCAGAAATGCGGCACGCCCTCGAACCCTAAGCAGACTGATGTATTTAAGCTTTTCTTTCTGACCTAACTTAAAATTTTCTAAATTATAGCCATATCAAAATAAGTCCCCTCCCCCTCAGTGTTTTTCAAAGCTTTTTCTTCAAGCAAAATAAAATGTAGAATAGTTTTACGAGCAGAAATGCGGCACACCCTCGGACCCTAAGCAGATTGATATATTTAAGCTTTTCTTTCTGACCTAATTTGATTTAAAATTCTCTAAATTGTAGCCACATCACAATAAGTCCCTTTCCCCTTAGTGTTTTTCAAAGCTTTTTCTTCAAGCAAAATAATAGATAGAATAGTTTTATGAGCAAAAATACGGCACACCCTCGGACCCTAAGCAGACTGATGAATTTAAGCTTTTCTTTCTGGCCTAATTTGATTTAAAATTCTCTAAATTATAGCCACATCAAAATAAGTTCCCTCCCCCTTAGTGTTTTTCAAAGCTTTTTCTTCAAGCAAAATAAAAGGTAGAATAGTGTTACGAGCTGAAAAACGGCACACCCTCGGACCCTAAGCAAACGAATGTATTTAAGCTTTTCTTTTTGACCTAATTCAATTTAATATTCTCTAAATTATAGCCACATCAAAATAAGCCCCCTCCCCCTTAGTGTTTTTCAAAACTTTTTCTTCAAGCAAAATAAAAGATAGAATAGTATTACGAGCAGCGATACGGCACGCCCTCGGACCCTAAGCAGACTGATGTATTTAAGCTTCTCTTTCTGCCCTAATTTGATTTAAAATTCTCTAAATTATAGCCACACCAAAATAAGTCCCCTCCCCCTTAGTCTTTTTCAAAGCTTTTACTTTAAGCAAAATAAAAGGTAGAATAGTTTCACGAGCAGAAATACGGCACACCCTCGGACCCTTAGCAGACTGATGTATTTAAGCTTTTCTTTCTGACCAAACTTAAAATTTTCTAAATTATAGCCATATCAAAATAATTCCCCTCCCCCTTAGTGTTTTTCAAAGCTTCTTCTTCAAGCAAAATAAAAGGTAGAATAGATTTACGAGCAGAAATGCGGCACACCCTCGGACCCTTAGCAGACTGATGTATTTAAGCTTTTCTTTCTGACCTAATTTGATTTAAAATTCTCTAAATTGTAGCCACATCACAATAAGTCCCCTTCCCCTTAGTGTTTTTCAAAGCTTCAAGCAAAATAAAATGTAGAATAGTTTTACGAGCAGAAATACGGAACACCCTCGGACCCTAAGCAGATTGATATATTTAAGCTTTTCTTTCTGACCTAATTTGATTTAAAATTATCTAAATTATAGCCACATCAAAATAAGTCCCCTCCCCTTTAGTGTTTTTCAAAGCTTTTTCTTCAAGCAAAATAAAATGTAGAATAGTTTTACGAGCAGAAATGCGGCACACCCTCGGACCCTAAGCAGATTGATATATTTAAGCTTTTCTTTCTGACCTAATTTGATTAAAAATTCTCTAAATTATAGCTACATCAAAATAAGTCCCCTCCCCCTCAGTGTTTTTCAAAGCTTTTTCTTCGAGCAAAATAAAAGGTAGAATAGTGTAAAGAGCAGAAAAACGGCACTCCTCCGGACCCTAAGCAGACTGACATATTTAAGCTTTTCTTTCTGACCTAATTTAATTTAAAATTCTCTAAATTATAGCCACATCAAAATAAGCCCCCTCCCCCTTAGTGTTTTTCAAAACTTTTTCTTCAAGCAAAATAAAAGATAGAATAGTATTACGAGCAGCGATACGGCACGCCCTCGGACCCTAAGCAGACTGATGTATTTAAGCTTCTCTTTCTGCCCTAATTTGATTTAAAATTCTCTAAATTATAGCCACACCAAAATAAGTCCCCTCCCCCTTAGTCTTTTTCAAAGCTTTTACTTTAAGCAAAATAAAAGGTAGAATAGTTTCACGAGCAGAAATACGGCACACCCTCGGACCCTTAGCAGACTGATGTATTTAAGCTTTTCTTTCTGACCAAACTTAAAATTTTCTAAATTATAGCCATATCAAAATAATTCCCCTCCCCCTTAGTGTTTTTCAAAGCTTCTTCTTCAAGCAAAATAAAAGGTAGAATAGATTTACGAGCAGAAATGCGGCACACCCTCGGACCCTTAGCAGACTGATGTATTTAAGCTTTTCTTTCTGACCTAATTTGATTTAAAATTCTCTAAATTGTAGCCACATCACAATAAGTCCCCTTCCCCTTAGTGTTTTTCAAAGCTTCAAGCAAAATAAAATGTAGAATAGTTTTACGAGCAGAAATACGGAACACCCTCGGACCCTAAGCAGATTGATATATTTAAGCTTTTCTTTCTGACCTAATTTGATTTAAAATTATCTAAATTATAGCCACATCAAAATAAGTCCCCTCCCCTTTAGTGTTTTTCAAAGCTTTTTCTTCAAGCAAAATAAAATGTAGAATAGTTTTACGAGCAGAAATGCGGCACACCCTCGGACCCTAAGCAGATTGATATATTTAAGCTTTTCTTTCTGACCTAATTTGATTAAAAATTCTCTAAATTATAGCCACATCAAAATAAGTCTCCTCCCCTTTAGAGTTTTTCAAAGCTTTTTCTTCAAGCAAAATAAAATGTAGAATAGTTTTACGAGCAGAAATGCGGCACACCCTCGGACCTTAAGCAGATTGATATATTTAAGCTTTTCTTTCTGACCTAATTTGATTAAAAATTCTCTAAATTATAGCCACATCAAAATAAGTCTCCTCCCCTTTAGTGTTTTTCAAAGCTTTTTCTTCAAGCAAAATAAAATGTAGAATAGTTTTACAAGCAGAAATGCGGCACACCCTCGGACCCTAAGCGGATTGATATATTTAAGCTTTTCTTTCTGACCTAATTTGATTAAAATTTCTCTAAATTATAGCCACATCAAAATAAGTCTCCTCCCCTTTAGTGTTTTTCAAAGCTTTTTCTTCAAGCAAAATAAAATGTAGAATAGTTTTACGAGCAGAAATGCGGCACTCCCTCGGACCCTAAGCAGATTGATATATTTAAGCTTTTCTTTCTGACTTAATTTGATTAAAAATTCTCTAAATTATAGCCACATCAAAATAAGTCTCCTCCCCTTTAGTGTTTTTCAAAGCTTTTTCTTCAAGCAAAATAAAATGTAGAATAGTTTTACGAGCAGAAATGCGGCACACCCTCGGACCCTAAGCAGATTTATATATTTAAACTTTTCTTTCTGACCTAATTTGATTAAAAATTCTCTAAATTATAGCCACATCAATATAAGTCTCCTCCCCTTTAGTGTTTTTCAAAGCTTTTTCTTCAAGCAAAATAAAATGTAGAATAGTTTTACGAGCAGAAATGCGGCACACCCTCGGACCCTAAGTAGATTGATATATTTAAGCTTTTCTTTCTGACCTAATTTGATTTAAAATTCTCTAAATTATAGCCACATCAAAATAAGTCCCCTCCCCTTTATTGTTTTTCAAAGCTTTTTCTTCAAGCAAAATAAAATGTAGAATAGTTTTACGAGCAGAAATGCGGCACACCCTCGGACCCTAAGCAGATTGATATATTTAAGCTTTTCTTTCTGACCTAATTTGATTAAAAATTCTCTAAATTATAGCCACATCAAAATAAGTCTCCTCCCCTTTAGTGTTTTTCAAAGCTTTTTCTTTAAGCAAAATAAAATGTAGAATAGTTTTACGAGCAGAAATGCGGCACACCCTCGGACCCTAAGCAGATTGATATATTTAAGATTTTCTTTCTGACCTAATTTGATTTAAAATTCTCTAAATTATAGCTACATCAAAATAAGTCCCCTCCCCTTTAGTGTTTTTCAAAGCTTTTTCTTCAAGCAAAATAAAATGTAGAATAGTTTTACGAGCAGAAATGCGGCACACCCTCGGACCCTAAGCAGATTGATATATTTAAGCTTTACTTTCTGACCTAATTTGATAAAAAATTCTCTAAATTATAGCCACATCAAAATAAGTCTCCTCCCCTTTAGTGTTTTTCAAAGCTTTTTCTTCAAGCAAAATAAAATGTAGAATAGTTTTACGAGCAGAAATGCGGCACACCCTCGGACCCTAAGCAGATTGATATATTTAAGCTTTTCTTTCTGACCTAATTTGATTTAAAATTCTCTAAATTATAGCCACATCAAAATAAGTCCCCTCCCCTTTATTGTTTTTCAAAGCTTTTTCTTCAAGCAAAATAAAATGTAGAATAGTTTTACGAGCAGAAATGCGGCACACCCTCGGACCCTAAGCAGATTGATATATTTAAGCTTTTCTTTCTGACCTAATTTGATTAAAAATTCTCTAAATTATAGCCACATCAAAATAAGTCTCCTCCCCTTTAGTGTTTTTCAAAGCTTTTTTTTAAGCAAAATAAAATGTAGAATAGTTTTACGAGCAGAAATGCGGCACACCCTCGGACCCTAAGCAGATTGATATATTTAAGATTTTCTTTCTGACCTAATTTGATTTAAAATTCTCTAACTTATAGCCACATCAAAATAAGTCCCATCCCCCTTAGTCTTTTTCAAAGCTTTTTCTTCAAGCAAAATAAAAGGTAGTATAGTATTACGAGCAGCGATACGGCACACCCTCGGACCCTAAGCAGACTGATGTATTTAAGCTTCTCTTTCTGCCCTAATTTGATTTAAAATTCTCTAAATTATAGCCACATCAAAATAAGTCCCCTCCCCCTTAGTGTTTTTCAAAGCTTTTTCTTCAAGCAAAATAAAAGGTAGAATAGTTTCACGAGCTGAAATACAGCACACCCTCGGACGCTTAGCAGACTGATGTATTTAAGCTTTTCTTTCTGACCTAATTTGATTTAAAATTCTCTAAATTGTAGCCACATCACAATAAGTCCCCTTCCCCTTAGTGTTTTTCAAAGCTTTTTCTTCAAGCAAAATAAAATGTAGAATAGTTTTACGAGCAGAAATGCGGCACACCCTCGGACCCTAAGCAGATGGATATATTTAAGCTTTTCTTTCTGACCTAATTTGATTTAAAATTCTCTAAATTATAGCCACATCAAAATAAGTCCCCTCCCCTTTAGTGTTTTTCAAAGCTTTTTCTTCAAGCAAAATAAAATGTAAAATAGTTTTACGAGCAGAAATGCGGCACGCCCTCGAACCCTAAGCAGACTGATGTATTTAAGCTTTTCTTTCTGACCTAACTTAAAATTTTCTAAATTATAGCCATATCAAAATAAGTCCCCTCCCCCTCAGTGTTTTTCAAAGCTTTTTCTTCAAGCAAAATAAAATGTAGAATAGTTTTACGAGCAGAAATGCGGCACACCCTCGGACCCTAAGCAGATTGATATATTTAAGCTTTTCTTTCTGACCTAATTTGATTTAAAATTCTCTAAATTGTAGCCACATCACAATAAGTCCCTTTCCCCTTAGTGTTTTTCAAAGCTTTTTCTTCAAGCAAAATAATAGATAGAATAGTTTTATGAGCAAAAATACGGCACACCCTCGGACCCTAAGCAGACTGATGAATTTAAGCTTTTCTTTCTGGCCTAATTTGATTTAAAATTCTCTAAATTATAGCCACATCAAAATAAGTTCCCTCCCCCTTAGTGTTTTTCAAAGCTTTTTCTTCAAGCAAAATAAAAGGTAGAATAGTGTTACGAGCTGAAAAACGGCACACCCTCGGACCCTAAGCAAACGAATGTATTTAAGCTTTTCTTTTTGACCTAATTCAATTTAATATTCTCTAAATTATAGCCACATCAAAATAAGCCCCCTCCCCCTTAGTGTTTTTCAAAACTTTTTCTTCAAGCAAAATAAAAGATAGAATAGTATTACGAGCAGCGATACGGCACGCCCTCGGACCCTAAGCAGACTGATGTATTTAAGCTTCTCTTTCTGCCCTAATTTGATTTAAAATTCTCTAAATTATAGCCACACCAAAATAAGTCCCCTCCCCCTTAGTCTTTTTCAAAGCTTTTACTTTAAGCAAAATAAAAGGTAGAATAGTTTCACGAGCAGAAATACGGCACACCCTCGGACCCTTAGCAGACTGATGTATTTAAGCTTTTCTTTCTGACCAAACTTAAAATTTTCTAAATTATAGCCATATCAAAATAATTCCCCTCCCCCTTAGTGTTTTTCAAAGCTTCTTCTTCAAGCAAAATAAAAGGTAGAATAGATTTACGAGCAGAAATGCGGCACACCCTCGGACCCTTAGCAGACTGATGTATTTAAGCTTTTCTTTCTGACCTAATTTGATTTAAAATTCTCTAAATTGTAGCCACATCACAATAAGTCCCCTTCCCCTTAGTGTTTTTCAAAGCTTCAAGCAAAATAAAATGTAGAATAGTTTTACGAGCAGAAATACGGAACACCCTCGGACCCTAAGCAGATTGATATATTTAAGCTTTTCTTTCTGACCTAATTTGATTTAAAATTATCTAAATTATAGCCACATCAAAATAAGTCCCCTCCCCTTTAGTGTTTTTCAAAGCTTTTTCTTCAAGCAAAATAAAATGTAGAATAGTTTTACGAGCAGAAATGCGGCACACCCTCGGACCCTAAGCAGATTGATATATTTAAGCTTTTCTTTCTGACCTAATTTGATTAAAAATTCTCTAAATTATAGCTACATGAAAATAAGTCCCCTCCCCCTCAGTGTTTTTCAAAGCTTTTTCTTCGAGCAAAATAAAAGGTAGAATAGTGTAAAGAGCAGAAAAACGGCACTCCTCCGGACCCTAAGCAGACTGACATATTTAAGCTTTTCTTTCTGACCTAATTTAATTTAAAATTCTCTAAATTATAGCCACATCAAAATAAGCCCCCTCCCCCTTAGTGTTTTTCAAAACTTTTTCTTCAAGCAAAATAAAAGATAGAATAGTATTACGAGCAGCGATACGGCACGCCCTCGGACCCTAAGCAGACTGATGTATTTAAGCTTCTCTTTCTGCCCTAATTTGATTTAAAATTCTCTAAATTATAGCCACACCAAAATAAGTCCCCTCCCCCTTAGTCTTTTTCAAAGCTTTTACTTTAAGCAAAATAAAAGGTAGAATAGTTTCACGAGCAGAAATACGGCACACCCTCGGACCCTTAGCAGACTGATGTATTTAAGCTTTTCTTTCTGACCAAACTTAAAATTTTCTAAATTATAGCCATATCAAAATAATTCCCCTCCCCCTTAGTGTTTTTCAAAGCTTCTTCTTCAAGCAAAATAAAAGGTAGAATAGATTTACGAGCAGAAATGCGGCACACCCTCGGACCCTTAGCAGACTGATGTATTTAAGCTTTTCTTTCTGACCTAATTTGATTTAAAATTCTCTAAATTGTAGCCACATCACAATAAGTCCCCTTCCCCTTAGTGTTTTTCAAAGCTTCAAGCAAAATAAAATGTAGAATAGTTTTACGAGCAGAAATACGGAACACCCTCGGACCCTAAGCAGATTGATATATTTAAGCTTTTCTTTCTGACCTAATTTGATTTAAAATTATCTAAATTATAGCCACATCAAAATAAGTCCCCTCCCCTTTAGTGTTTTTCAAAGCTTTTTCTTCAAGCAAAATAAAATGTAGAATAGTTTTACGAGCAGAAATGCGGCACACCCTCGGACCCTAAGCAGATTGATATATTTAAGCTTTTCTTTCTGACCTAATTTGATTAAAAATTCTCTAAATTATAGCCACATCAAAATAAGTCTCCTCCCCTTTAGAGTTTTTCAAAGCTTTTTCTTCAAGCAAAATAAAATGTAGAATAGTTTTACGAGCAGAAATGCGGCACACCCTCGGACCTTAAGCAGATTGATATATTTAAGCTTTTCTTTCTGACCTAATTTGATTAAAAATTCTCTAAATTATAGCCACATCAAAATAAGTCTCCTCCCCTTTAGTGTTTTTCAAAGCTTTTTCTTCAAGCAAAATAAAATGTAGAATAGTTTTACAAGCAGAAATGCGGCACACCCTCGGACCCTAAGCGGATTGATATATTTAAGCTTTTCTTTCTGACCTAATTTGATTAAAATTTCTCTAAATTATAGCCACATCAAAATAAGTCTCCTCCCCTTTAGTGTTTTTCAAAGCTTTTTCTTCAAGCAAAATAAAATGTAGAATAGTTTTACGAGCAGAAATGCGGCACTCCCTCGGACCCTAAGCAGATTGATATATTTAAGCTTTTCTTTCTGACTTAATTTGATTAAAAATTCTCTAAATTATAGCCACATCAAAATAAGTCTCCTCCCCTTTAGTGTTTTTCAAAGCTTTTTCTTCAAGCAAAATAAAATGTAGAATAGTTTTACGAGCAGAAATGCGGCACACCCTCGGACCCTAAGCAGATTTATATATTTAAACTTTTCTTTCTGACCTAATTTGATTAAAAATTCTCTAAATTATAGCCACATCAATATAAGTCTCCTCCCCTTTAGTGTTTTTCAAAGCTTTTTCTTCAAGCAAAATAAAATGTAGAATAGTTTTACGAGCAGAAATGCGGCACACCCTCGGACCCTAAGTAGATTGATATATTTAAGCTTTTCTTTCTGACCTAATTTGATTTAAAATTCTCTAAATTATAGCCACATCAAAATAAGTCCCCTCCCCTTTATTGTTTTTCAAAGCTTTTTCTTCAAGCAAAATAAAATGTAGAATAGTTTTACGAGCAGAAATGCGGCACACCCTCGGACCCTAAGCAGATTGATATATTTAAGCTTTTCTTTCTGACCTAATTTGATTAAAAATTCTCTAAATTATAGCCACATCAAAATAAGTCTCCTCCCCTTTAGTGTTTTTCAAAGCTTTTTCTTTAAGCAAAATAAAATGTAGAATAGTTTTACGAGCAGAAATGCGGCACACCCTCGGACCCTAAGCAGATTGATATATTTAAGATTTTCTTTCTGACCTAATTTGATTTAAAATTCTCTAAATTATAGCTACATCAAAATAAGTCCCCTCCCCTTTAGTGTTTTTCAAAGCTTTTTCTTCAAGCAAAATAAAATGTAGAATAGTTTTACGAGCAGAAATGCGGCACACCCTCGGACCCTAAGCAGATTGATATATTTAAGCTTTACTTTCTGACCTAATTTGATAAAAAATTCTCTAAATTATAGCCACATCAAAATAAGTCTCCTCCCCTTTAGTGTTTTTCAAAGCTTTTTCTTCAAGCAAAATAAAATGTAGAATAGTTTTACGAGCAGAAATGCGGCACACCCTCGGACCCTAAGCAGATTGATATATTTAAGCTTTTCTTTCTGACCTAATTTGATTTAAAATTCTCTAAATTATAGCCACATCAAAATAAGTCCCCTCCCCTTTATTGTTTTTCAAAGCTTTTTCTTCAAGCAAAATAAAATGTAGAATAGTTTTACGAGCAGAAATGCGGCACACCCTCGGACCCTAAGCAGATTGATATATTTAAGCTTTTCTTTCTGACCTAATTTGATTAAAAATTCTCTAAATTATAGCCACATCAAAATAAGTCTCCTCCCCTTTAGTGTTTTTCAAAGCTTTTTTTTAAGCAAAATAAAATGTAGAATAGTTTTACGAGCAGAAATGCGGCACACCCTCGGACCCTAAGCAGATTGATATATTTAAGATTTTCTTTCTGACCTAATTTGATTTAAAATTCTCTAAATTATAGCTACATCAAAATAAGTCCCCTCCCCTTTAGTGTTTTTCAAAGCTTTTTCTTCAAGCAAAATAAAATGTAGAATAGTTTTACGAGCAGAAATGCGGCACACCCTCGGACCCTAAGCAGATTGATATATTTAAGCTTTACTTTCTGACCTAATTTGATAAAAAATTCTCTAAATTATACCCACATCAAAATAAGTCTCCTCCCCTTTAGTGTTTTTCAAAGCTTTTTCTTCAAGCAAAATAAAATGTAGAATAGTTTTACGAGCAGAAATGCGGCACACCCTCGGACCCTAAGCAGATTGATATATTTAAGCTTTTCTTTCTGAACTAATTTGATTAAAAATTCTCTAAATTATAGCCACATCAAAATAAGTCCCCTCCCCTTTAGTGTTTTTCAAAGCTTTTTCTTCAAGCAAAATAAAATGTAGAATAGTTTTACGAGCAGAAATGCGGCACACCCTCGGACCCTAAGCAGACTGATGTATTTAAGCTTCTCTTTCTGCCCTAATTTGATTTGAAATTCTCTAAATTATAGCCACATCAAAATAAGTCCTCTCCCCCTTAGTGTTTTTCAAAGCTTTTACTTTAAGCAAAATAAAAGGTAGAATAGTTTCACGAGCAGAAATACGGCACACCCTCGGACCCTTAGCAGACTGATGTATTTAAGCTTTTCTTTCTGACCTAACTTAAAATTTTCTATATTATAGCCATATCAAAATAAGTCCCCTCCCCCTTAGTGTTTTTCAAAGCTTTTTCTTCAAGCAAAATAAAAGGTAGAATAGTTTCACGAGCAGAAATACGGCACACCCTCGGACCCTTAGCAGACTGATGTATTTAAGCTTTTCTTTCTGACCTAATTTGATTTAAAATTCTCTAAATTGTAGCCACATCACAATAAGTCCCCTTCCCCTTAGTGTTTTTCAAAGCTTCAAGCAAAATAAAATGTAGAATAGTTTTACGAGCAGAAATACGGCACACCCTCGGACCCTAAGCAGATTGATATATTTAAGCTTTTCTTTCTGACCTAATTTGATTTAAAATTCTCTAAATTATACCCACATCAAAATAAGTCTCCTCCCCTTTAGTGTTTTTCAAAGCTTTTTATTCAAGCAAAATAAAATGTAGAATAGTTTTACGAGCAGAAATGCGGCACACCCTCGGACCCTAAGCAGATTGATATATTTAAGCTTTTCTTTCTGACCTAATTTGATTAAAAATTCTCTAAATTATAGCCACATCAAAATAAGTCTCCTCCCCTTTAGTGTTTTTCAAATCTTTTTCTTCAAGCAAAATAAAATGTAGAATAGTTTTACGAGCAGAAATGCGGCACACCCTCGGACCCTAAGCAGATTGATATATTTAGGCTTTTCTTTCTGAACTAATTTGATTAAAAATTCTCTAAATTATAGCCACATCAAAATAAGTCCCCTCCCCTTTAGTGTTTTTCAAAGCTTTTTGTTCCAGCAAAATAAAATGTAGAATAGTTTTACGAGCTGAAATGCGGCACACCCTCGGACCCTAAGCAGATTGATATATTTAAGCTTTTCTTTCTGACCTAATTTGATTAAAAATTCTCTAAATTATAGCCACATCAAAATAAGTTCCCTCCCCCTTAGTGTTTTTCAAAGCTTTTTCTTCAAGCAAAATAAAAGGTAGAATAGTGTTACGAGCTGAAAAACGGCACTCCCTCGGACCCTAAGCAAACTAATGTATTTAAGCTTTTCTTTTTGACCTAATTCAATTTAATATTCTCTAAATTATAGCCACATCAAAATAAGTCCCCTCCCCCTCAGTGTTTTTCAAAGCTTTTTCTTCGAGCAAAATAAAAGGTAGAATAGTGTTACGAGCAGAAAAACGGCACTCCCTCGGACCCTAAGCAGACTGACATATTTAAGCTTTTCCTTCTGACCTAATTTAATTTAAAATTCTCTAAATTTTAGCCACATCAAAATAAGTCCAATCCCCCTTAGTGTTTTTCAAATCTTTTTCTTCAAGCAATATAAAAGGTAGAATAGTGTTAAGAGCAGAAAAACGGCACACCCTCGGACCCTAAGCAGACTGACATATTTAAACTTTTCTTTCTGACCTAATTTAATTTAAAATTCTCTAAATTATAGCCACATCAAAATAAGTCCCCTTCCCCTTAGTGTTTTTCAAAGCTTTTTCTTCGAGCAAAATAAAAGGTAGAATAGTGTTACGAGCAGAAAAACGGCACACACTCGGACCCTAAGCAGACTGACATATTTAAGCTTTTCTTTCTGACCTAATTTAATTTAAAATTCTCTAAATTATAGCCACATCAAAATAAGTCCCCTTCCCCTTAGTGTTTTTCAAAGCTTTTTCTTCGAGCAAAATAAAAGGTAGAATAGTGTTACGAGCAGAAAAACGGCACACCCTCGGACCCTAAGCAAACTAATGTATTTAAGCTTTTCTTTCTGACCTAATTTAATTTAATATTCTCTATATTATAGCCACATCAAAATAAGTCCCCTCCCCCTTAGTGTTTTTCAAAGCTTATACTTCAAGCAAAATAAAAGTTAGAATAGTTTTAATAGCAGAAATAAGCACTCCCTCGGACCCTAAGCAGACTGACATATTTAAGCTTTTCTTTCTGATCTAATTTAATTTAAAATTCTCTAAATTATAGCTACATCAAAATAAGTCCCCTCCCCCCAGTGTTTTTCAAAGCTTTTTCTTCGAGCAAAATAAAAGGTAGAATAGTGTAAAGAGCAGAAAAACGGCACTCCTCCGGACCCTAAGCAGACTGACATATTTAAGCTTTTCTTTCTGACCTAATTTAATTTAAAATTCTCTAAATTATAGCCACATCAAAATAAGCCCCCTCCCCCTTAGTGTTTTTCAAAACTTTTTCTTCAAGCGAAATAAAAGATAGAATAGTATTACGAGCAGCGATACGGCACACCCTCGGACCCTAAGCAGACTGATGTATTTAAGCTTCTCTTTCTGCCCTAATTTGATTTAAAATTCTCTAAATTATAGCCACAGCAAAATAAGTCCCCTCCCCCTTAGTCTTTTTCAAAGCTTTTACTTTAAGCAAAATAAAAGGTAGAATAGTTTCACGAGCAGAAATACGGCACACCCTCGGACCCTTAGCAGACTGATGTATTTAAGCTTTTCTTTCTGACCAAACTTAAAATTTTCTAAATTATAGCCATATCAAAATAATTCCCCTCCCCCTTAGTGTTTTTCAAAGCTTCTTCTTCAAGCAAAATAAAAGGTAGAATAGTTTTACGAGCAGAAATGCGGCACACCCTCGGACCCTTAGCAGACTGATGTTTTTAAGCTTTTCTTTCTGACCTAATTTGATTTAAAATTCTCTAAATTGTAGCCACATCAAAATAAGTCTCCTCCCCTTTAGTGTTTTTCAAAGCTTTTTCTTCAAGCAAAATAAAATGTAGAATAGTTTTACGAGCAGAAATGCGGCACACCCTCGGACCCTAAGCAGATTGATATATTTAAGATTTTCTTTCTGACCTAATTTGATTTAAAATTCTCTAAATTATAGCTACATCAAAATAAGTCCCCTCCCCTTTAGTGTTTTTCAAAGCTTTTTCTTCAAGCAAAATAAAATGTAGAATAGTTTTACGAGCAGAAATGCGGCACACCCTCGGACCCTAAGCAGATTGATATATTTAAGCTTTACTTTCTGACCTAATTTGATAAAAAATTCTCTAAATTATACCCACATCAAAATAAGTCTCCTCCCCTTTAGTGTTTTTCAAAGCTTTTTCTTCAAGCAAAATAAAATGTAGAATAGTTTTACGAGCAGAAATGCGGCACACCCTCGGACCCTAAGCAGATTGATATATTTAAGCTTTTCTTTCAGAACTAATATGATTAAAAATTCTCTAAATTATAGCCACATCAAAATAAGTCCCCTCCCCTTTAGTGTTTTTCAAAGCTTTTTCTTGAAGCAAAATAAAATGTAGAATAGTTTTACGAGCAGAAATGCGGCACACCCTCGGACCCTAAGCAGACTGATGTATTTAAGCTTCTCTTTCTGCCCTAATTTGATTTGAAATTCTCTAAATTATAGCCACATCAAAATAAGTCCTCTCCCCCTTAGTGTTTTTCAAAGCTTTTACTTTAAGCAAAATAAAAGATAGAATAGTTTCACGAGCAGAAATACGGCACACCCTCGGACCCTTAGCAGACTGATGTATTTAAGCTTTTCTTTCTGACCTAACTTAAAATTTTCTATATTATAGCCATATCAAAATAAGTCTCCTCCCCCTTAGTGTTTTTCAAAGCTTTTTCTTCAAGCAAAATAAAAGGTAGAATAGTTTTACGAGCAGAAATGCGGCACACCCTCGGACCCTTAGCAGACTGATGTTTTTAAGCTTTTCTTTCTGACCTAATTTGATTTAAAATTCTCTAAATTGTAGCCACATCACAATAAGTCCCCTTCCCCTTAGTGTTTTTCAAAGCTTCAAGCAAAATAAAATGTAGAATAGTTTTACGAGCAGAAATGCGGCACACCCTCGGACCCTAAGCAGATTGATATATTTAAGCTTTTCTTTCTGACCTAATTTGATTAAAAATTCTCTAAATTATAGCCACATCAAAATAAGTCTCCTCCCCTTTAGAGTTTTTCAAATCTTTTTCTTCAAGCAAAATAAAATGTAGAATAGTTTTACGAGCAGAAATGCGGCACACCCTCGGACCCTAAGCAGATTGATATATTTAGGCTTTTCTTTCTGACCTAATTTGATTAAAAATTCTCTAAATTATAGCCACATCAAAATAAGTCCCCTCCCCTTTAGTGTTTTTCAAAGCTTTTTGTTCAAGCAAAATAAAATGTAGAATAGTTTTACGAGCAGAAATGCGGCACACCCTCGGACTCTAAGCAGATTGATATATTTAAGCTTTTCTTTCTGACCTAATTTGATTAAAAATTCTCTAAATTATAGCCACATCAAAATAAGTTCCCTCCCCCTTAGTGTTTTTCAAAGCTTTTTCTTCAAGCAAAATAAAAGGTAGAATAGTGTTACGAGCTGAAAAACGGCACACCCTCGGACCCTAAGCAAACTAATGTATTTAAGCTTTTCTTTTTGACCTAATTCAATTTAATATTCTCTAAATTATAGCCACATCAAAATAAGTCCCCTCCCCCTCAGTGTTTTTCAAAGCTTTTTCTTCGAGCAAAATAAAAGGTAGAATAGTGTTACGAGCAGAAAAACGGCACTCCCTCGGACCCTAAGCAGACTGACATATTTAAGCTTTTCTTTCTGACCTAATTTAATTTAAAATTCTCTAAATTTTAGCCACATCAAAATAAGTCCAATCCCCCTTAGTGTTTTTCAAATCTTTTTCTTCAAGCAATATAAAAGGTAGAATAGTGTTACGAGCAGAAAAACGGCACACCCTCGGACCCTAAGCAGACTGACATATTTAAACTTTTCTTTCTGACCTAATTTAATTTAAAATTCTCTAAATTATAGCCACATCAAAATAAGTCCCCTTCCCCTTAGTGTTTTTCAAAGCTTTTTCTTCGAGCAAAATAAAAGGTAGAATAGTGTTACGAGTTGAAAAACGGCACACACTCGGACCCTAAGCAGACTGACATATTTAAACTTTTCTTTCTGACCTAATTTAATTTAAAATTCTCTAAATTATAGCCACATCAAAATAAGTCCCCTTCCCCTTAGTGTTTTTCAAAGCTTTTTCTTCGAGCAAAATAAAAGGTAGAATAGTGTTACGAGCAGAAAAACGGCACACACTCGGACCCTAAGCAGACTGACATATTTAAGCTTTTCTTTCTGACCTAATTTAATTTAAAATTCTCTAAATTATAGCCACATCAAAATAAGTCCCCTTCCCCTTAGTGTTTTTCAAAGCTTTTTCTTCGAGCAAAATAAAAGGTAGAATAGTGTTACGAGCAGAAAAACGGCACATCCTCGGACCCTAAGCAAACTAATGTTTTTAAGCTTTTCTTTCTGACCTAATTTAATTTAATATTCTCTAAATTATAGCCACATCAAAATAAGTCCCCTCCCCCTTAGTGTTTTTCAAAGCTTATACTTCAAGCAAAATAAAAGTTAGAATAGTTTTAATAGCAGAAATAAGCACTCCCTCGGACCCTAAGCAGACTGACATATTTAAGCTTTTCTTTCTGATCTAATTTAATTTAAAATTCTCTAAATTATAGCTACATCAAAATAAGTCCCCTCCCCCTCAGTGTTTTTCAAAGCTTTTTCTTCGAGCAAAATAAAAGGTAGAATAGTGTAAAGAGCAGAAAAACGGCACTCCTCCGGACCCTAAGCAGACTGACATATTTAAGCTTTTCTTTCTGACCTAATTTAATTTAAAATTCTCTAAATTATAGCCACATCAAAATAAGCCCCCTCCCCCTTAGTGTTTTTCAAAGCTTTTTCTTCAAGCAAAATAAAAGGTAGAATAGTTTTACGAGCAGAAATGCGGCACACCCTCGGACCCTTAGCAGACTGATGTTTATAAGCTTTTCTTTCTGACCTAATTTGATTTAAAATTCTCTAAATTGTAGCCACATCACAATAAGTCCCCTTCCCCTTAGTGTTTTTCAAAGCTTCAAGCAAAATAAAATGTAGAATAGTTTTACGAGCAGAAATACGGAACACCCTCGGACCCTAAGCAGATTGATATATTTAAGCTTTTCTTTCTGACCTAATTTGATTTAAAATTATCTAAATTATAGCCACATCAAAATAAGTCCCCTCCCCTTTAGTGTTTTTCAAAGCTTTTTCTTCAAGCAAAATAAAATGTAGAATAGTTTTACGAGCAGAAATGCGGCACACCCTCGGACCCTAAGCAGATTGATATATTTAAGCTTTTCTTTCTGACCTAATTTGATTAAAATTTCTCTAAATTATAGCCACATCAAAATAAGTCTCCTCCCCTTTAGTGTTTTTCAAAGCTTTTTCTTCAAGCGAAATAAAATGTAGAATAGTTTTACGAGCAGAAATGCGGCACACCCTCGGACCCTAAGCAGATTGATATATTTAAGCTTTTCTTTCTGACCTAATTTGATTAAAAATTCTCTAAATTATAGCCACATCAAAATAAGTCTCCTCCCCTTTAGTGTTTTTCAAAGCTTTTTCTTCAAGCAAAATAAAATGTAGAATAGTTTTACGAGCAGAAATGCGGCATACCCTCGGACCCTAAGCAGATTTATATATTTAAGCTTTTCTTTCTGACCTAATTTGATTAAAAATTCTCTAAATTATAGCCACATCAATATAAGTCTCCTCCCCTTTAGTGTTTTTCAAAGCTTTTTCTTCAAGAAAAATAAAATGTAGAATAGTTTTACGAGCAGAAATGCGGCACACCCTCGGACCCTAAGCAGATTGATATATTTAAGCTTTTCTTTCTGACCTAATTTGATTTAAAATTCTCTAAATTATAGCCACATCAAAATAAGTCCCCTACCCTTTATTGTTTTTCAAAGCTTTTTCTTCAAGCAAAATAAAATGTAGAATAGTTTTACGAGCAGAAATGCGGCACACCCTCGGACCCTAAGCAGATTGATATATTTAAGCTTTTCTTTCTGACCTAATTTGATTAAAAATTCTCTAAATTATAGCCACATCAAAATAAGTCTCCTCCCCTTTAGTGTTTTTCAAAGCTTTTTCTTCAAGCAAAATAAAATGTAGAATAGTTTTACGAGCAGAAATGCGGCACACCCTCGGACCCTAAGCAGATTGATATATTTAAGCTTTTCTTTCTGACCTAATTTGATTTAAAATTCTCTAAATTATACCTACATCAAAATAAGTCCCCTCCCCTTTAGTGTTTTTCAAAGCTTTTTCTTCAAGCAAAATAAAATGTAGAATAGTTTTACGAGCAGAAATGCGGCACTCCTCCGGACCCTAAGCAGACTGACATATTTAAGCTTTTCTTTCTGACCTAATTTAATTTAAAATTCTCTAAATTATAGCCACATCAAAATAAGTCCCCTCCCCTTTAGTGTTTTTCAAAGCTTTTTCTTCAAGCAAAATAAAATGTAGAATAGTTTTACGAGCAGAAATGCGGCACACCCTCGGACCCTAAGCAGACTGATGTATTTAAGCTTCTCTTTCTGCCCTAATTTGATTTGAAATTCTCTAAATTATAGCCACATCAAAATAAGTCCTCTCCCCCTTAGTGTTTTTCAAAGCTTTTACTTTAAGCAAAATAAAAGGTAGAATAGTTTCACGAGCAGAAATACGGCACACCCTCGGACCCTTAGCAGACTGATGTTTTTAGGCTTTTCTTTCTGACCTAACTTAAAATTTTCTATATTATAGCCATATCAAAATAAGTCCCCTCCCCCTTAGTGTTTTTCAAAGTTTTTTCTTCAAGCAAAATAAAAGGTAGAATAGTTTCACGAGCAGAAATACGGCACACCCTCGGACCCTTAGCAGACTGATGTATTTAAGCTTTTCTTTCTGACCTAATTTGATTTAAAATTCTCTAAATTGTAGCCACATCACAATAAGTCCCCTTCCCCTTAGTGTTTTTCAAAGCTTCAAGCAAAATAAAATGTAGAATAGTTTTACGAGCAGAAATACGGCACACCCTCGGACCCTAAGCAGATTGATATATTTAAGCTTTTCTTTCTGGCCTAATTTGATTTAAAATTCTCTAAATTATACCCACATCAAAATAAGTCCCCTCCCCTTTAGTGTTTTTCAAATCTTTTTCTTCAAGCAAAATAAAATGTAGAATAGTTTTACGAGCAGAAATGCGGCACACCCTCGGACCCTAAGCAGATTGATATATTTACGCTTTTCTTTCTGACCTAATTTGATTTAAAATTCTCTAAATTATAGCTACATCAAAATAAGTCCCCTCCCCTTTAGTGTTTTTCAAAGCTTTTTCTTCAAGCAAAATAAAATGTAGAATAGTTTTACGAGCAGAAATGCGGCACTCCTCCGGACCCTAAGCAGACTGACATATTTAAGCTTTTCTTTCTGACCTAATTTAATTTAAAATTCTCTAAATTATAGCCACATCAAAATAAGTCCCCTCCCCTTTAGTGTTTTTCAAAGCTTTTTCTTCAAGCAAAATAAAAGTTAGAATAGTTTTAATAGCAGAAATAAGCACTCCCTCGGACCCTAAGCAGACTGACATATTTAAGCTTTTCTTTCTGATCTAATTTAATTTAAAATTCTCTAAATTATAGCCACATCAAAATAAGTCTCCTCCCCTTTAGTGTTTTTCAAAGCTTTTTCTTCAAGCAAAATAAAATGTAGAATAGTTTTACGAGCAGAAATGCGGCATACCCTCGGACCCTAAGCAGATTTATATATTTAAGCTTTTCTTTCTGACCTAATTTGATTAAAAATTCTCTAAATTATAGCCACATCAATATAAGTCTCCTCCCCTTTAGTGTTTTTCAAATCTTTTTCTTCAAGCAAAATAAAATGTAGAATAGTTTTACGAGCAGAAATGCGGCACACCCTCGGACCCTAAGCAGATTGATATATTTAAGCTTTTCTTTCTGACCTAATTTGATTTAAAATTCTCTAAATTATAGCCACATCAAAATAAGTCCCCTCCCCTTTATTGTTTTTCAAAGCTTTTTCTTCAAGCAAAATAAAATGTAGAATAGTTTTACGAGCAGAAATGCGGCACACCCTCGGACCCTAAGCAGATTGATATATTTAAGCTTTTCTTTCTGACCTAATTTGATTAAAAATTCTCTAAATTATAGCCACATCAAAATAAGTCTCCTCCCCTTTAGTGTTTTTCAAAGCTTTTTCTTCAAGCAAAATAAAATGTAGAATAGTTTTACGAGCAGAAATGCGGCACACCCTCGGACCCTAAGCAGATTGATATATTTAAGCTTTTCTTTCTGACCTAATTTGATTTAAAATTCTCTAAATTATACCTACATCAAAATAAGTCCCCTCCCCTTTAGTGTTTTTCAAAGCTTTTTCTTCAAGCAAAATAAAATGTAGAATAGTTTTACGAGCAGAAATGCGGCACTCCTCCGGACCCTAAGCAGACTGACATATTTAAGCTTTTCTTTCTGACCTAATTTAATTTAAAATTCTCTAAATTATAGCCACATCAAAATAAGTCCCCTCCCCTTTAGTGTTTTTCAAAGCTTTTTCTTCAAGCAAAATAAAATGTAGAATAGTTTTACGAGCAGAAATGCGGCACACCCTCGGACCCTAAGCAGACTGATGTATTTAAGCTTCTCTTTCTGCCCTAATTTGATTTGAAATTCTCTAAATTATAGCCACATCAAAATAAGTCCTCTCCCCCTTAGTGTTTTTCAAAGCTTTTACTTTAAGCAAAATAAAAGGTAGAATAGTTTCACGAGCAGAAATACGGCACACCCTCGGACCCTTAGCAGACTGATGTTTTTAGGCTTTTCTTTCTGACCTAACTTAAAATTTTCTATATTATAGCCATATCAAAATAAGTCCCCTCCCCCTTAGTGTTTTTCAAAGTTTTTTCTTCAAGCAAAATAAAAGGTAGAATAGTTTCACGAGCAGAAATACGGCACACCCTCGGACCCTTAGCAGACTGATGTATTTAAGCTTTTCTTTCTGACCTAATTTGATTTAAAATTCTCTAAATTGTAGCCACATCACAATAAGTCCCCTTCCCCTTAGTGTTTTTCAAAGCTTCAAGCAAAATAAAATGTAGAATAGTTTTACGAGCAGAAATACGGCACACCCTCGGACCCTAAGCAGATTGATATATTTAAGCTTTTCTTTCTGGCCTAATTTGATTTAAAATTCTCTAAATTATACCCACATCAAAATAAGTCCCCTCCCCTTTAGTGTTTTTCAAATCTTTTTCTTCAAGCAAAATAAAATGTAGAATAGTTTTACGAGCAGAAATGCGGCACACCCTCGGACCCTAAGCAGATTGATATATTTACGCTTTTCTTTCTGACCTAATTTGATTTAAAATTCTCTAAATTATAGCTACATCAAAATAAGTCCCCTCCCCTTTAGTGTTTTTCAAAGCTTTTTCTTCAAGCAAAATAAAATGTAGAATAGTTTTACGAGCAGAAATGCGGCACTCCTCCGGACCCTAAGCAGACTGACATATTTAAGCTTTTCTTTCTGACCTAATTTAATTTAAAATTCTCTAAATTATAGCCACATCAAAATAAGTCCCCTCCCCTTTAGTGTTTTTCAAAGCTTTTTCTTCAAGCAAAATAAAATGTAGAATAGTTTTACGAGCAGAAATGCGGCACACCCTCGGACCCTAAGCAGACTTATGTATTTAAGCTTCTCTTTCTGCCCTAATTTGATTTGAAATTCTCTAAATTATAGCCACATCAAAATAAGTCCCCTCCCCCTTAGTGTTTTTCAAAGCTTATACTTCAAGCAAAATAAAAGTTAGAATAGTTTTAATAGCAGAAATAAGCACTCCCTCGGACCCTAAGCAGACTGACATATTTAAGCTTTTCTTTCTGATCTAATTTAATTTAAAATTCTCTAAATTATAGCTACATCAAAATAAGTCCCCTCCCCCTCAGTGTTTTTCAAAGCTTTTTCTTCGAGCAAAATAAAAGGTAGAATAGTGTAAAGAGCAGAAAAACGGCACTCCTCCGGACCCTAAGCAGACTCACATATTTAAGCTTTTCTTTCTGACCTAATTTAATTTAAAATTCTCTAAATTATAGCCACATCAAAATAAGCCCCCTCCCCCTTAGTGTTTTTCAAAACTTTTTCTTCAAGCAAAATAAAAGATAGAATAATATTACGAGCAGCGATACGGCACACCCTCGGACCCTAAGCAGACTGATGTATTTAAGCTTCTCTTTCTGCCCTAATTTGATTTAAAATTCTCTAAATTATAGCCACAGCAAAATAAGTCCCCTCCCCCTTAGTCTTTTTCAAAGCTTTTACTTTAAGCAAAATAAAAGGTAGAATAGTTTCACGAGCAGAAATACGGCACACCCTCGGACCCTTAGCAGACTGATGTATTTAAGCTTTTCTTTCTGACCAAACTTAAAATTTTCTAAATTATAGCCATATCAAAATAATTCCCCTCCCCCTTAGTGTTTTTCAAAGCTTCTTCTTCAAGCAAAATAAAAGGTAGAATAGTTTTACGAGCAGAAATGCGGCACACCCTCGGACCCTTAGCAGACTGATGTTTTTAAGCTTTTCTTTCTGACCTAATTTGATTTAAAATTCTCTAAATTGTAGCCACATCACAATAAGTCCCCTTCCCCTTAGTGTTTTTCAAAGCTTCAAGCAAAATAAAATGTAGAATAGTTTTACGAGCAGAAATACGGAACACCCTCGGACCCTAAGCAGATTGATATATTTAAGCTTTTCTTTCTGACCTAATTTGATTTAAAATTATCTAAATTATAGCCACATCAAAATAAGTCCCCTCCCCTTTAGTGTTTTTCAAAGCTTTTTCTTCAAGCAAAATAAAATGTAGAATAGTTTTACGAGCAGAAATGCGGCACACCCTCGGACCCTAAGCAGATTGATATATTTAAGCTTTTCTTTCTGACCTAATTTGATTAAAATTTCTCTAAATTATAGCCACATCAAAATAAGTCTCCTCCCCTTTAGTGTTTTTCAAAGCTTTTTCTTCAAGCAAAATAAAATGTAGAATAGTTTTACGAGCAGAAATGCGGCACACCCTCGGACCCTAAGCAGATTGATATATTTAAGCTTTTCTTTCTGACCTAATTTGATTAAAAATTCTCTAAATTATAGCCACATCAAAATAAGTCTCCTCCCATTTAGTGTTTTTCAAAGCTTTTTCTTCAAGCAAAATAAAATGTAGAATAGTTTTACGAGCAGAAATGCGGCACACCCTCGGACCCTAAGCAGATTTATATATTTAAGCTTTTCTTTCTGACCTAATTTGATTAAAAATTCTCTAAATTATAGCCACATCAATATAAGTCTCCTCCCCTTTAGTGTTTTTCAAAGCTTTTTCTTCAAGCAAAATAAAATGTAGAATAGTTTTATGAGCAGAAATGCGGCACACCCTCGGACCCTAAGCAGATTGATATATTTAAGCTTTTCTTTCTGACCTAATTTGATTTAAAATTCTCTAAATTATAGCCACATCAAAATAAGTCCCCTCCCCTTTATTGTTTTTCAAAGCTTTTTCTTCAAGCAAAATAAAATGTAGAATAATTTTACGAGCAGAAATGCGGCACACCCTCGGACCCTAAGCAGATTGATATATTTAAGCTTTTCTTTCTGACCTAATTTGATTAAAAATTCTCTAAATTATAGCCACATCAAAATAAGTCTCCTCCCCTTTAGTGTTTTTCAAAGCTTTTTCTTCAAGCAAAATAAAATGTAGAATAGTTTTACGAGCAGAAATGCGGCACACCCTCGGACCCTGAGCAGATTGATATATTTAAGCTTTTCTTTCTGACCTAATTTGATTTAAAATTCTCTAAATTATAGCTACATCAAAATAAGTCCCCTCCCCTTTAGTGTTTTTCAAAGCTTTTTCTTCAAGCAAAATAAAATGTAAAATAGTTTTACGAGCAGAAATGCGGCACTCCTCCGGACCCTAAGCAGACTGACATATTTAAGCTTTTCTTTCTGACCTAATTTAATTTAAAATTCTCTAAATTATAGCCACATCAAAATAAGTCCCCTCCCCTTTAGTGTTTTTCAAAGCTTTTTCTTCAAGCAAAATAAAATGTAGAATAGTTTTACGAGCAGAAATGCGGCACACCCTCGGACCCTAAGCAGACTGATGTATTTAAGCTTCTCTTTCTGCCCTAATTTGATTTGAAATTCTCTAAATTATAGCCACATCAAAATAAGTCCCCTCCCCCTTAGTGTTTTTCAAAGCTTATACTTCAAGCAAAATAAAAGTTAGAATAGTTTTAATAGCAGAAATAAGCACTCCCTCGGACCCTAAGCAGACTGACATATTTAAGCTTTTCTTTCTGATCTAATTTAATTTAAAATTCTCTAAATTATAGCTACATCAAAATAAGTCCCCTCCCCCTCAGTGTTTTTCAAAAGCTTTTTCTTCGAGCAAAATAAAAGGTAGAATAGTGTAAAGAGCAGAAAAACGGCACTCCTCCGGACCCTAAGCAGACTGACATATTTAAACTTTTCTTTCTGACCTAATTTAATTTAAAATTCTCTAAATTATAGCCACATCAAAATAAGCCCCCTCCCCCTTAGTGTTTTTCAAAACTTTTTCTTCAAGCAAAATAAAAGATAGAATAGTATTACGAGCAGCGATACGGCACACCCTCGGACCCTAAGCAGACTGATGTATTTAAGCTTCTCTTTCTGCCCTAATTTGATTTAAAATTCTCTAAATTATAGCCACAGCAAAATAAGTCCCCTCCCCCTTGGTCTTTTTCAAAGCTTTTACTTTAAGCAAAATAAAAGGTAGAATAGTTTCACGAGCAGAAATACGGCACACCCTCGGACCCTTAGCAGACTGATGTATTTAAGCTTTTCTTTCTGACCAAACTTAAAATTTTCTAAATTATAGCCATATCAAAATAATTCCCCTCCCCCTTAGTGTTTTTCAAAGCTTCTTCTTCAAGCAAAATAAAAGGTAGAATAGTTTTACGAGCAGAAATGCGGCACACCCTCGGACCCTTAGCAGACTGATGTTTTTAAGCTTTTCTTTCTGACCTAATTTGATTTAAAATTCTCTAAATTGTGGCCACATCACAATAAGTCCCCTTCCCCTTAGTGTTTTTCAAAGCTTCAAGCAAAATAAAATGTAGAATAGTTTTACGAGCAGAAATACGGAACACCCTCGGACCCTAAGCAGATTGATATATTTAAGCTTTTCTTTCTGACCTAATTTGATTTAAAATTATCTAAATTATAGCCACATCAAAATAAGTCCCCTCCCCTTTAGTGTTTTTCAAAGCTTTTTCTTCAAGCAAAATAAAATGTAGAATAGTTTTACGAGCAGAAATGCGGCACACCCTCGGACCCTAAGCAGATTGATATATTTAAGCTTTTCTTTCTGACCTAATTTGATTAAAATTTCTCTAAATTATAGCCACATCAAAATAAGTCTCCTCCCCTTTAGTGTTTTTCAAAGCTTTTTCTTCAAGCAAAATAAAATGTAGAATAGTTTTACGAGCAGAAATGCGGCACACCCTCGGACCCTAAGCAGATTGATATATTTAAGCTTTTCTTTCTGACCTAATTTGATTAAAAATTCTCTAAATTATAGCCACATCAAAATAAGTCTCCTCCCCTTTAGTGTTTTTCAAAGCTTTTTCTTCAAGCAAAATAAAATGTAGAATAGTTTTACGAGCAGAAATGCGGCACACCCTCGGACCCTAAGCAGATTTATATATTTAAGCTTTTCTTTCTGACCTAATTTGATTAAAAATTCTCTAAATTATAGCCACATCAATATAAGTCTCCTCCCCTTTAGTGTTTTTCAAAGCTTTTTCTTCAAGCAAAATAAAATGTAGAATAGTTTTACGAGCAGAAATGCGGCACACCCTCGGACCCTAAGCAGATTGATATATTTAAGCTTTTCTTTCTGACCTAATTTGATTTAAAATTCTCTAAATTATAGCCACATCAAAATAAGTCCCCTCCCCTTTATTGTTTTTCAAAGCTTTTTCTTCAAGCAAAATAAAATGTAGAATAGTTTTACGAGCAGAAATGCGGCACACCCTCGGACCCTAAGCAGATTGATATATTTAAGCTTTTCTTTCTGACCTAATTTGATTAAAAATTCTCTAAATTATAGCCACATCAAAATAAGTCTCCTCCCCTTTAGTGTTTTTCAAAGCTTTTTCTTCAAGCAAAATAAAATGTAGAATAGTTTTACGAGCAGAAATGCGGCACACCCTCGGATCCTAAGCAGATTGATATATTTAAGCTTTTCTTTCTGACCTAATTTGATTTAAAATTCTCTAAATTATAGCTACATCAAAATAAGTCCTCTCCCCTTTAGTGTTTTTCAAAGCTTTTTCTTCAAGCAAAATAAAATGTAGAATAGTTTTACGAGCAGAAATGCGGCACTCCTCCGGACCCTAAGCAGACTGACATATTTAAGCTTTTCTTTCTGACCTAATTTAATTTAAAATTCTCTAAATTATAGCCACATCAAAATAAGTCCCCTCCCCTTTAGTGTTTTTCAAAGCTTTTTCTTCAAGCAAAATAAAATGTAGAATAGTTTTACGAGCAGAAATGCGGCACACCCTCGGACCCTAAGCAGACTGATGTATTTAAGCTTCTCTTTCTGCCCTAATTTGATTTGAAATTCTCTAAATTATAGCCACATCAAAATAAGTCCTCTCCCCCTTAGTGTTTTTCAAAGCTTTTACTTTAAGCAAAATAAAAGGTAGAATAGTTTCACGAGCAGAAATACGGCACACCCTCGGACCCTTAGCAGACTGATGTATTTAAGCTTTTCTTTCTGACCTAACTTAAAATTTTCTATATTATAGCCATATCAAAATAAGTCCCCTCCCCCTTAGTGTTTTTCAAAGCTTTTTCTTCAAGCAAAATAAAAGGTAGAATAGTTTCACGAGCAGAAATACGGCACACCCTCGGACCCTTACTAGACTGATGTATTTAAGCTTTTCTTTCTGACCTAATTTGATTTAAAATTCTCTAAATTGTAGCCACATCACAATAAGTCCCCTTCCCCTTAGTGTTTTTCAAAGCTTCAAGCAAAATAAAATGTAGAATAGTTTTACGAGCAGAAATACGGCACACCCTCGGACCCTAAGCAGATTGATATATTTAAGCTTTTCTTTCTGACCTAATTTGATTTAAAATTCTCTAAATTATACCCACATCAAAATAAGTCCCCTCCCCTTTAGTGTTTTTCAAATCTTTTTCTTCAAGCAAAATAAAATGTAGAATAGTTTTACGAGCAGAAATGCGGCACACCCTCGGACCCTAAGCAGATTGATATATTTAAGCTTTTCTTTCTGACCTAATTTGATTTAAAATTCTCTAAATTATAGCTACATCAAAATAAGTCCCCTCCCCTTTAGTGTTTTTCAAAGCTTTTTCTTCAAGCAAAATAAAATGTAGAATAGTTTTACGAGCAGAAATGCGGCACTCCTCCGGACCCTAAGCAGACTGACATATTTAAGCTTTTCTTTCTGACCTAATTTAATTTAAAATTCTCTAAATTATAGCCACATCAAAATAAGTCCTCTCCCCCTTAGTGTTTTTCAAAGCTTTTACTTTAAGCAAAATAAAAGGTAGAATAGTTTCACGAGCAGAAATACGGCACACCCTCGGACCCTTAGCAGACTGATGTATTTAAGCTTTTCTTTCTGACCTAATTTGATTAAAAATTCTCTAAATTATAGCCACATCAAAATAAGTCCTCTCCCCCTTAGTGTTTTTCAAAGCTTTTACTTTAAGCAAAATAAAATGTAGAATAGTTTTACGAGCAGAAATGCGGCACTCCTCCAGACCCTAAGCAGATTGATATATTTAAGCTTTTCTTTCTGACCTAATTTGATTAAAAATTCTCTAAATTATAGCCACATCAAAATAAGTCTCCTCCCCTTTAGTGTTTTTCAAAGCTTTTTCTTCAAGCAAAATAAAATGTAGAATAGTTTTACGAGCAGAAATGCGGCACACCCTCGGACCCTAAGCAGATTGATATATTTAAGCTTTTCTTTCTGACCTAATTTGATTAAAAATTCTCTAAATTATAGCCACATCAAAATAAGTCTCCTCCCCTTTAGTGTTTTTCAAATCTTTTTCTTCAAGCAAAATAAAATGTAGAATAGTTTTACGAGCAGAAATGCGGCACACCCTCGGACCCTAAGCAGATTGATATATTTAGGCTTTTCTTTCTGACCTAATTTGATTAAAAATTCTCTAAATTATAGCCACATCAAAATAAGTCCCCTCCCCTTTAGTGTTTTTCAAAGCTTTTTGTTCAAGCAAAATAAAATGAAGAATAGTTTTACGAGCAGAAATGCGGCACACCCTCGGACCCTAAGCAGATTGATATATTTAAGCTTTTCTTTCTGACCTAATTTGATTAAAAATTCTCTAAATTATAGCCACATCAAAATAAGTTCCCTCCCCCTTAGTGTTTTTCAAAGCTTTTTCTTCAAGCAAAATAAAAGGTAGAATAGTGTTACGAGCTGAAAAACGGCACACCCTCGGACCCTAAGCAAACTAATGTATTTAAGCTTTTCTTTTTGACCTAATTCAATTTAATATTCTCTAAATTATAGCCACATCAAAATAAGTCCCCTCCCCCTCAGTGTTTTTCGAAGCTTTTTCTTCGAGCAAAATAAAAGGTAGAATAGTGTTACGAGCAGAAAAACGGCACACCCTCGGACCCTAAGCAGACTGACATATTTAAGCTTTTCTTTCTGACCTAATTTAATTTAAAATTCTCTAAATTATAGCCACATAAAAATAAGTCCCCTTCCCCTTAGTGTTTTTCAAAGCTTTTTCTTCGAGCAAAATAAAAGGTAGAATAGTGTTACGAGCAGAAAAACGGCACACCCTCGGACCCTAAGCAAACTAATGTATTTAAGCTTTTCTTTCTGACCTAATTGAATTTAATATTCTTTAAATTATAGCCACATCAAAATAAGTCCCCTCCCCCTTAGTGTTTTTCAAAGCTTATACTTCAAGCAAAATAAAAGGTAGAATAGTTTTAATAGCAGAAATAAGCACTCCCTCGGACCCTAAGCAGACTGACATATTTAAGCTTTTCTTTCTGACCTAATTTAATTTAAAATTCTCTAAATTATAGCTACATCAAAATAAGTCCCCTCCCCCTCAGTGTTTTTCAAAGCTTTTTCTTCGAGCAAAATAAAAGGTAGAATAGTGTAAAGAGCAGAAAAACGGCACTCCTCCGGACCCTAAGCAGACTGACATATTTAAGCTTTTCTTTCTGACCTAATTTAATTTAAAATTCTCTAAATTATAGCCACATCAAAATAAGCCCCCTCCCCCTTAGTGTTTTTCAAAACTTTTTCTTCAAGCAAAATAAAAGATAGAATAGTATTACGAGCAGCGATACGGCACACCCTCGGACCCTAAGCAGACTGATGTATTTAAGCTTCTCTTTCTGCCCTAATTTGATTTAAAATTCTCTAAATTATAGCCACATCAAAATAAGTCCCCTCCCCCTTAGTCTTTTTCAAAGCTTTTACTTTAAGCAAAATAAAAGGTAGAATAGTTTCACGAGCAGAAATACGGCACACCCTCGGAGCCTTAGCAGACTGATGTATTTAAGCTTTTCTTTCTGACCAAACTTAAAATTTTCTAAATTATAGCCATATCAAAATAATTCCCCTCCCCCTTAGTGATTTTCAAAGCTTCTTCTTCAAGCAAAATAAAAGGTAGAATAGATTTACGAGCAGAAATGCGGCACACCCTCGGACCCTTAGCAGACTGATGTATTTAAGCTTTTCTTTCTGACCTAATTTGATTTAAAATTCTCTAAATTGTAGCCACATCACAATAAGTCCCCTTCCCCTTAGTGTTTTTCAAAGCTTCAAGCAAAATAAAATGTAGAATAGTTTTACGAGCAGGAATGCGGCACACCCTCGGACCCTAAGCAGATTGATATATTTAAGCTTTTCTTTCTGACCTAATTTGATTAAAAATTCTCTAAATTATAGCCACATCAAAATAAGTCTCCTCCCCTTTAGTGTTTTTCAAAGCTTTTTCTTCAAGCAAAATAAAATGTAGAATAGTTTTACGAGCAGAAATGAGGCACACCCTCGGACCCTAAGCAGATTGATATATTTAAGCTTTTCTTTCTGACCTAATTTGATTTAAAATTCTCTAAATTATAGCTACATCAAAATAAGTCCCCTCCCCTTTAGTGTTTTTCAAAGCTTTTTCTTCAAGCAAAATAAAATGTAGAATAGTTTTACGAGCAGAAATGCGGCACACCTTCGGATCCTAAGCAGATTGATATATTTAAGCTTTACTTTCTGACCTAATTTGATAAAAAATTCTCTAAATTATACCCACATCAAAATAAGTCTCCTCCCCTTTAGTGTTTTTCAAAGCTTTTTCTTCAAGCAAAATAAAATGTAGAATAGCTTTACGAGCAGAAATGCGGCACACCCTCGGACCCTAAGCAGATTGATATATTTAAGCTTTTCTTTCTGACCTAATTTGATTAAAAATTCTCTAAATTATAGCCACATCAAAATAAGTCCCCTCCCCTTTAGTGTTTTTCAAAGCTTTTTCTTCAAGCAAAATAAAATGTAGAATAGTTTTACGAGCAGAAATGCGGCACACCCTCGGACCCTAAGCAGACTGATGTATTTAAGCTTCTCTTTCTGCCCTAATTTGATTTGAAATTCTCTAAATTATAGCCACATCAATATAAGTCCTCTCCCCCTTAGTGTTTTTCAAAGCTTTTACTTTAAGCAAAATAAAAGGTTGAATAGTTTCACGAGCAGAAATACGGCACACCCTCGGACCCTTAGCTGACTGATGTATTTAAGCTTTTCTTTCTGACCTAACTTAAAATTTTCTATATTATAGCCATATCAAAATAAGTCCCCTCCCCCTTAGTGTTTTTCAAAGCTTTTTCTTCAAGCAAAATAAAAGGTAGAATAGTTTCACGAGCAGAAATACGGCACACCCTCGGATCCTTAGCAGACTGATGTATTTAAGCTTTTCTTTCTGACCTAATTTGATTTAAAATTCTCTAAATTGTAGCCACATCACAATAAGTCCCCTTCCCCTTAGTGTTTTTCAAAGCTTCAAGCAAAATAAAATGTAGAATAGTTTTACGAGCAGAAATACATCACACCCTCGGACCCTAAGCAGATTGATATATTTAAGCTTTTCTTTCTGACCTAATTTGATTTAAAATTCTCTAAATTATACCCACATCAAAATAAGTCCCCTCCCCTTTAGTGTTTTTCAAAGCTTTTTATTCAAGCAAAATAAAATGTAGAATAGTTTTAAGAGCAGAAATGCGGCACACCCTCGGACCCTAAGCAGATTGATATATTTAAGCTTTTCTTTCTGACCTAATTTGATTAAAAATTCTCTAAATTATAGCCACATCAAAATAAGTCTCCTCCCCTTTAGTGTTTTTCAAAGCTTTTTCTTCAAGCAAAATAAAATGTAGAATAGTTTTACGAGCAGAAATGCGGCACACCCTTGGACCCTAAGCAGATTGATATATTTAAGCTTTTCTTTCTGACCTAATTTGATTAAAAATTCTCTAAATTATAGCCACATCAAAATAAGTCCCCTCCCCTTTAGTGTTTTTCAAAGCTTTTTCTTCAAGCAAAATAAAATGTAGAATAGTTTTACGAGCAGAAATGCGGCACACCCTCGGACCCTAAGCAGATTGATATATTTAGGCTTTTCTTTCTGACCTAATTTGATTAAAAATTCTCTAAATTATAGCCACATCAAAATAAGTCCCCTCCCCTTTAGTGTTTTTCAAAGCTTTTTGTTCAAGCAAAATAAAATGTAGAATAGTTTTACGAGCAGAAATGCGGCACACCCTCGGACCCTAAGCAGATTGATATATTTAAGCTTTTCTTTCTGACCTAATTTGATTCAAAATTCTCTAAATTATAGCCACATCAAAATAAGTCCCCTCCTCTTTAGTGTTTTTCAAAGCTTTTTCTTCAAGCAAAATAAAATGTAGAATAGTTTTACGAGCAGAAATGCGGCACACCCTCGGACCCTAAGCAGATTGATATATTTAAGCTTTTCTTTCTGACCTAATTTGATTAAAAATTCTCTAAATTATAGCCACATCAAAATAAGTCTCCTCCCCTTTAGTGTTTTTCAAATCTTTTTCTTCAAGCAAAATAAAATGTAGAATAGTTTTACGAGCAGAAATGCGGCACACCCTCGGACCCTAAGCAGATTGATATATTTAAGCTTTTCTTTCTGACCTAATTTGATTAAAAATTCTCTAAATTATAGCCACATCAAAATAAGTCCCCTCCCCTTTAGTGTTTTTCAAAGCTTTTTCTTCAAGCAAAATAAAATGTAGAATAGTTTTACGAGCAGAAATGCGGCACACCCTCGGACCCTAAGCAGACTGATGTATTTAAGCTTCGCTTTCTGCCCTAATTTGATTTGAAATTCTCTAAATTATAGCCACATCAAAATAAGTCCCCTCCCCTTTAGTGTTTTTCAAAGCTTTTTCTTCAAGCAAAATAAAATGTAGAATAGTTTTACGAGCAGAAATGCGGCACACCCTCGGACCCTAAGCAGATTGATATATTTAGGCTTTTCTTTCTGACCTAATTTGATTAAAAATTCTCTAAATTATAGCCACATCAAAATAAGTCCCCTCCCCTTTAGTGTTTTTCAAAGCTTTTTGTTCAAGCAAAATAAAATGTAGAATAGTTTTACGAGCAGAAATGCGGCACACCCTCGGACCCTAAGCAGACTGATGTATTTAAGCTTCTCTTTCTGCCCTAATTTGATTTGAAATTCTCTAAATTATAGCCACATCAAAATAAGTCCCCTCCCCATTAGTGTTTTTCAAAGCTTTTACTTTAAGCAAAATAAAAGGTAGAATAGTTTCACGAGCAGAAATACGGCACACCCTCGGACCCTTAGCAGACTGATGTATTTAAGCTTTTCTTTCTGACCTAACTTAAAATTTTCTAAATTATAGCCATATCAAAATAAGTCCCCTCCCCCTTAGTGTTTTTCAAAGCTTTTTCTTCAAGAAAAATAAAAGGTAGAATAGTTTCACGAGCAGAAATGCGGCACACCCTCGGACCCTTAGCAGACTGATGTATTTAAGCTTTTCTTTCTGACCTAATTTGATTTAAAATTCTCTAAATTATAGCCACATCAAAATAAGTCCCCTCCCCATTAGTGTTTTTCAAAGCTTTTTCTTCAAGCAAAATAAAATGTAGAATAGTTTTACGAGCAGAAATGCGGCACACCCTCGGACCCTAAGCAGATTGATATATTTAAGCTTTTCTTTCTGACCTGATTAAAAATTCTCTAAATTATAGCCACATCAAAATAAGTCTCCTCCCCTTTAGTGTTTTTCAAAGCTTTTTCTTCAAGCAAAATAAAATGTAGAATAGTTTTATGAGCAGAAATGCGGCACACCCTCGGACCCTAAACAGATTGATATATTTAAGCTTTTCTTTCTGACCTAATTTGATTAAAAATTCTCTAAATTATAGCCACATCAAAATAAGTCTCCTCCCCTTTAGTGTTTTTCAAAGCTTTTTCTTCAAGCAAAATAAAATGTAGAATAGTTTTACGAGCAGAAATGCGGCACACCCACGGACCCTAAGCAGATTGATATATTTAAGCTTTTCTTTCTGACCTAATTTGATTAAAAATTCTCTAAATTATAGGCACATCAAAATAAGTCCCCTCCCCCTTAGTGTTTTTCAAAGCTTTTACTTTAAGCAAAATAAAAGGTAGAATAGTTTCACGAGCAGAAATACGGCACACCCTCGGACCCTTAGCAGACTGATGTATTTAAGCTTTTCTATCTGACCTAACTTAAAATTTTCTAAATTATAGCCATATCAAAATAAGTCCCCTCCCCCTTAGTGTTTTTCAAAGCTTTTTCTTCAAGCAAAATAAAAGGTAGAATAGTTTCACGAGCAGAAATACGGCACACCCTCGGACCCTTAGCAGACTGATGTATTTAAGCTTTTCTTTCTGTCCTAATTTGATTTAAAATTCTCTAAATTGTAGCCACATCGCAATAAGTCCCCTACCCCTTAGTGTTTTTCAAATCTTCAAGCAAAATAAAATGTAGAATAGTTTTACGAGCAAAAATACGGCACACCCTCGGACCCTAAGCAGATTGATATATTTAAGCTTTTCTTTCTGACCTAATTTGATTTAAAATTCTCTAAATTATAGCCACATCAAAATAAGTCCCCTCCCCTTTAGTGTTTTTCAAAGCTTTTTCTTCAAGCAAAATAAAATGTAGAATAGTTTTACGAGCAGAAATGCGGCACACCCTCGGACCCTAAGCAGATTGATATATTTAAGCTTTTCTTTCTGACCTAATTTGATTAAAAATTCTCTAAATTATAGCCACATCAAAATATGTCCCCTCCCCTTTAGTGTTTTTCAAAGCTTTTTCTCCAAGCAAAATAAAATGTAGAATAGTTTTACGAGCAGAAATGCGGCACACCCTCGGACCCTAAGCAGACTGATGTATTTAAGCTTCTCTTTCTGCCCTAATTTGATTTGAAATTCTCTAAATTATAGCCACATCAAAATAAGTCCCCTCCCCCTTAGTGTTTTTCAAAGCTTTTACTTTAAGCAAAATAAAAGGTAGAATAGTTTCACGAGCAGAAATACGGCACACCCTCGGACCCTTAGCAGACTGATGTATTTAAGCTTTTCTTTCTGACCTAACTTAAAATTTTCTAAATTATAGCCATATCAAAATAAGTCCCCTCCCCCTTAGTGTTTTTCAAAGCTTTTTCTTCAAGCAAAATAAAAGGTAGAATAGTTTCACGAGCAGAAATACGGCACACCCTCGGACCCTTAGCAGACTGATGTATTTAAGCTTTTCTTTCTGACCTAATTTGATTTAAAATTCTCTAAATTGTAGCCACATCACAATAAGTCCCCTTCCCCTTAGTGTTTTTCAAAGCTTCAAGCAAAATAAAATGTAGAATAGTTTTACGAGCAGAAAAACGGCACACCCTCGGACCCTAAGCAGATTGATATATTTAAGCTTTTCTTTCTGACCTAATTTGATTAAAAATTCTCTAAATTATAGCCACATCAAAAAAAGTCCCCTCCCCTTTAGTGTTTTTCAAAGCTTTTTCTTCAAGCAAAATAAAATGTAGAATAGTTTTACGAGCAGAAATGCGGCACACCCTCGGACCCTAAGCAGATTGATATATTTAAGCTTTTCTTTCTGACCTAATTTGATTAAAATTCTCTAAATTATAGCTACATCAAAATAAGTCTCCTCCCCTTGAGTGTTTTTCAAAGCTTTTTCTTCAAGCAAAATAAAATGTAGAATAGTTTTACGAGCAGAAATACGGCACACCCTCGGACCCTAAGCAGATTGATATATTTAAGCTTTTCTTTCTGACCTAATTTGATTTAAAATTCTCTAAATTATAGCCACATCAAAATAAGTCCCCTCCCCTTTAGTGTTTTTCAAAGCTTTTTCTTCTAGCAAAATAAAATGTAGAATAGTTTTACGAGCAGAAATGCGGCACACCCTCGGACCCTAAGCAGATTGATATATTTAAGCTTTTCTTTCTGACCTAATTTGATTAAAAATTCTCTAAATTATAGCCACATCAAAATAAGTCCCCTCCCCTTTAGTGTGTGTCAAAGCTTTTTCTCCAAGCAAAATAAAATGTAGAATAGTTTTACGAGCAGAAATGCGGCACACCCTCGGACCCTAAGCAGACTGATATATTTAAGCTTTTCTTTCTGACCTAATTTGATTAAATATTCTCTAAATTATAGCCACATCAAAATAAGTCTCCTCCCCTTTAGTGTTTTTCAAAGCTTTTTCTTCAAGCAAAATAAAAGGTAGAATAGTTTCACGAGCAGAAATACGGCACACCCTCGGACCCTTAGCAGACTGATGTATTTAAGCTTTTCTTTCTGACCTAATTTGATTTAAAATTCTCTAAATTGTAGCAACATCACAATAAGTCCCCTTCCCCTTAGTGTTTTTCAAAGCTTCAAGCAAAATAAAATGTAGAATAGTTTTACGAGCAGAAATACGGCACACCCTCGGACCCTAAGCAGATTGATATATTTAAGCTTTTCTTTCTGACCTAATTTGATTAAAAATTCTCTAAATTATAGCCACATCAAAATAAGTCTCCTCCCCTTTAGTGTTTTTCAAAGCTTTTTCTTCAAGCAAAATAAAAGGTAGAATAGTTTCACGAGCAGAAATACGGCACACCCTCGGACCCTTAGCAGACTGATGTATTTAAGCTTTTCTTTCTGACCTAACTTAAAATTTTCTAAATTATAGCCATATCAAAATAAGTCCCCTCCCCCTTAGTGTTTTTCAAAGCTTTTTCTTCAAGCAAAATAAAAGGTAGAATAGTTTCACGAGCAGAAATACGGCACACCCTCGGACCCTTAGCAGACTGATGTATTTAAGCTTTTCTTTCTGACCTAATTTGATTTAAAATTCTCTAAATTGTAGCCACATCACAATAAGTCCCCTTCCCCTTAGTGTTTTTCAAAGCTTCAAGCAAAATAAAATGTAGAATAGTTTTACGAGCAGAAATACAGCACACCCTCGGACCCTAAGCAGATTGATATATTTAAGCTTTTCTTTCTGACCAAATTTGATTTAAAATTCTCTAAATTATAGCCACATCAAAATAAGTCCCCTCCCCATTAGTGTTTTTCAAAGCTTTTTCTTCAAGCAAAATAAAATGCAGAATAGTTTTACGAGCAGAAATGCGGCACACCCTCGGACCCTAAGCAGATTGATATATTTAAGCTTTTCTTTCTGACCTGATTAAAAATTCTCTAAATTATAGCCACATCAAAATAAGTCTCCTCCCCTTTAGTGTTTTTCAAAGCTTTTTCTTCAAGCAAAATAAAATGTAGAATAGTTTTATGAGCAGAAATGCGGCACACCCTCGGACCCTAAGCAGATTGATATATTTAAGCTTTTCTTTCTGACCTAATTTGATTAAAAATTCTCTAAATTATAGCCACATCAAAATAAGTCTCCTCCCCTTTAGTGTTTTTCAAAGCTTTTTCTTCAAGCAAAATAAAATGTAGAATAGTTTTACGAGCAGAAATGCGGCACACCCTCGGACCCTAAGCAGATTGATATATTTAAGCTTTTCTTTCTGACCTAATTTGATTAAAAATTCTCTAAATTATAGCCACATCAAAAAAGTCCCCTCCCCTTTAGTGTTTTTCAAAGCTTTTTCTTCAAGCAAAATAAAATGTAGAATAGTTTTACGAGCAGAAATGCGGCACACCTTCGGACCCTAAGCAGATTGATATATTTAAGCTTTTCTTTCTGACCTAATTTGATTAAAAATTCTCTAAATTATAGCCACATCAAAATAAGTCTCCTCCCCTTGAGTGTTTTTCAAAGCTTTTTCTTCAAGCAAAATAAAATGTAGAATAGTTTTACGAGCAGAAATGCGGCACAACCTCGGACACTAAGCAGATTGATATATTTAAGCTTTTCTTTCTGACCTAATTTGATTAAAAATTCTCTAAATTATAGCCACATCAAAATAAGTCTCCTCCCCTTTAGTGTTTTTCAAAGCTTTTTCTTCAAGCAAAATAAAATGTAGAATAGTTTTACGAGCAGAAATGCGGCACACCCTCGGACCCTAAGCAGATTGATATATTTAAGCTTTTCTTTCTGACCTAATTTGATTAAAAATTCTCTAAATTATAGCCACATCAAAATAAGTCTCCTCCCCTTTAGTGTTTTTCAAAGCTTTTTCTTCAAGCAAAATAAAAGGTAGAATAGTTTCACGAGCAGAAATACGGCACACCCTCGGGCCCTTAGCAGACTGATGTATTTAAGCTTTTCTTTCTGACCTAATTTGATTTAAAATTCTCTAAATTGTAGCAACATCACAATAAGTCCCCTTCCCCTTAGTGTTTTTCAAAGCTTCAAGCAAAATAAAATGTAGAATAGTTTTACGAGCAGAAGTACGGCACACCCTCGGACCCTAAGCAGATTGATATATTTAAGCTTTTCTTTCTGACCTAATTTGATTTAAAATTCTCTAAATTATAGCCACATCAAAATAAGTCCCCTCCCCTTTAGTGTTTTTCAAAGCTTTTTCTTCAAGCAAAATAAAATGTAGAATAGTTTTACGAGCAGAAATGCGGCACACCCTCGGACCCTAAGCAGATTGATATATTTAAGATTTTCTTTCTGACCTAATTTGATTAAAAATTCTCTAAATTATAGCCACATCAAAATAAGTCTCCTCCCCTTTAGTGTTTTTCAAAGCTTTTTCTTCAAGCAAAATAAAATGTAGAATAGTTTTACGAGCAGAAATGCGGCAAACCCTCGGACCCTAAGCAGATTGATATATTTAATCTTTTCTTTCTGACCTAATTTGATTAAAAATTCTCTAAATTATAGCCACATCAAAATAATTCTCCTCCCCTTTAGTGTTTTTCAAAGCTTTTTCTTCAAGCAAAATAAAATGTAGAACAGTTTTACGAGCAGAAATGCGGCACACCCTCGGACCCTAAGCAGATTGATATATTTAAGCTTTTCTTTCTGACCTAATTTGATTAAAAATTCTCTAAATTATAGCCACATCAAAATAAGTCCCCTCCCCTTTAGTGTTTTTCAAAGCTTTTTGTTCAAGCAAAATAAAATGTAGAATAGTTTTACGAGCAGAAATGCGGCACACCCTCGGACCCTAAGCAGATTGATATATTTAAGCTTTTCTTTCTGACCTAATTTGATTAAAAATTCTCTAAATTATAGCCACATCAAAATAAGTCTCCTCCCCTTTAGTGTTTTTCAAAGCTTTTTCTTCAAGCAAAATAAAATGTAGAATAGTTTTACGAGCAGAAATGCGGCACACCCTCGGACCCAAAGCAGATTGATATATTTAAGCTTTTCTTTCTGACCTAATTTGATTAAAAATTCTCTAAATTATAGCCACATAAAAATAAGTCCCCTCCCCTTTAGTGTTTTTCAAAGCTTTTTGTTCAAGCAAAATAAAATGTAGAATAGTTTTACGAGCAGAAATGCGGCACACCCTCGGACCCTTAGCAGACTGATGTATTTAAGCTTTTCTTTCTGAACTAACTTAAAATTTTCTAAATTATAGCCATATCAAAATAAGTCCCCTCCCCCTTAGTGTTTTTCAAAGCTTTTTCTTCAAGCAAAATAAAAGGTAGAATAGTTTCACGAGCAGAAATACGGCACACCCTCGGACCCTTAGCAGACTGATGTATTTAAGCTTTTCTTTCTGACCTAATTTGATTTAAAATTCTCTAAATTGTAGCAACATCACAATAAGTCCCCTGCCCCTTAGTGTTTTTCAAAGCTTCAAGCAAAATAAAATGTAGAATAGTTTTACGAGCAGAAATACGGCACACCCTCGGACCCTAAGCAGATTGATATATTTAAGCTTTTCTTTCTGACCTAATTTGTTTTAAAATTCTCTAAATTATAGCCACATCAAAATAAGTCCCCTCCCCTTTAGTGTTTTTCAAAGCTTTTTCTTCAAGCAAAATAAAATGTAGAATAGTTTTACGAGCAGAAATGCGGCACACCCTCGGACCCTAAGCAGATTGATATATTTAAGATTTTCTTTCTGACGTAATTTGATTAAAAATTCTCTAAATTATAGCCACATCAAAATAAGTCTCCTCCCCTTTAGTGTTTTTCAAAGCTTTTTCTTCAAGCAAAATAAAATGTAGAATAGTTTTACGAGCAGAAATGCGGCACACCCTCGGACCCTAAGCAGATTGATATATTTAAGCTTTTCTTTCTGACCTAATTTGATTAAAAATTCTCTAAATTATAGCCACATCAAAATAAGTCTCCTCCCCTTTAGTGTTTTTCAAAGCTTTTTCTTCAAGCAAAATAAAATGTAGAATAGTTTTACGAGCAAAAATGCGGCACACCCTCGGACCCTAAGCAGATTGATATATTTAAGCTTTTCTTTCTGACCTAATTTGATTAAAAATTCTCTAAATTATAGCCACATCAAAATAAGTCCCCTCCCCTTTAGTGTTTTTCAAAGCTTTTTCTTCAAGCAAAATAAAATGTAAAATAGTTTTACGAGCAGAAATGCGGCACACCCTCGGACCCTAAGCAGATTGATATATTTAAGCTTTTCTTTCTGACCTAATTTGATTAAAAATTCTCTAAATTATAGCCACATCAAAATAAGTCCCCTCCCCTTTAGTGTTTTTCAAAGCTTTTTGTTCAAGCAAAATAAAATGTAGAATAGTTTTACGAGTAGAAATGCGGCACACCCTCGGACCCTAAGCAGATTGATATATTTAAGCTTTTCTTTCTGACCTAATTTGATTAAAAATTCTCTAAATTATAGCCACATCAAAATAAGTCTCCTCCCCTTTAGTGTTTTTCAAAGCTTTTTCTTCAAGCAAAATAAAATGTAGAATAGTTTTACGAGCAGAAATGCGGCACACCCTCGGACCCTAGGCAGATTGATATATTTAAGCTTTTCTTTCTGACCTAATTTGATTAAAAATTCTCTAAATTATAGCCACATCAAAATAAGTCTCCTCCCCTTTAGTGTTTTTCAAAGCTTTTTCTTCAAGCAAAATAAAATGTAGAATAGTTTTACGAGCAGAAATGCGGCACACCCTCGGACCCTAAGTAAATTGATATATTTAAGCTTTTCTTTCTGACCTAATTTGATTAAAAATTCTCTAAATTATAACCACATCAAAATAGGTCCCCTCCCCTTTAGTGTTTTTCAAAGCTTTTTCTTCAAGCAAAATAAAATGTAGAATAGTTTTACGAGCAGAAATACGGCACATCCTCGGACCCTAAGCAGATTGATATATTTAAGCTTTTCTTTCTGACCTAATTTGATTTAAAATTCTCTAAATTATAGCCACATCAAAAGAAGTCCCCTCCCCTTTAGTGTTTTTCAAAGCTTTTTCTTCAAGCAAAATAAAATGTAGAATAGTTTTACGAGCAGAAATGCGGCACACCCTCGGACCCTAAGCAGTTTGATATATTTAAGCTTTTCTTTCTGACCTAATTTGATTCAAAATTCTCTAAATTATAGCCACATCAAAATAAGTCCCCTCCTCTTTAGTGTTTTTCAAAGCTTTTTCTTCAAGCAAAATAAAATGTAGAATAGTTTTACGAGCAGAAATGCGGCACACCCTCGGACCCTAAGCAGATTGATATATTTAAGCTTTTCTTTCTGACCTAATTTGATTAAAAATTCTCTAAATTATAGCCACATCAAAATAAGTCTCCTCCCCTTTAGTGTTTTTCAAAGCTTTTTCTTCAAGCAAAATAAAATGTAGAATAATTTTACGAGCAGAAATGCGGCACACCCTTGGACCCTAAGCAGATTGATATATTTAAGCTTTTCTTTCTGACCTAATTTGATTTAAAATTCTCTAAATTATAGCCACATCAAAATAAGTCTCCTCCCCTTTAGTGTTTTTCAAAGCTTTTTCTTCAAGCAGAATAAAATGTAGAATAGTTTTACGAGCAGAAATGCGGCACACCCTCGTCCTAAGCAGATTGATATATTTAAGCTTTTCTTTCTGACCTAATTTGATTAAAAATTCTCTAAATTATAGCCACATCAAAATAAGTCTCCTCCCCTTTAGTGTTTTTCAAAGCTTTTTCTTCAAGCAAAATAAAATGTAGAATAGTTTTACGAGCAGAAATGCGGCACACCCTCGGACCCTAAGCAGATTGATATATTTAAGCTTTTGTTTCTGACCTAATTTGATTAAAAATTCTCTAAATTATAGTCACATCAAAATAAGTCCCCTCCCCTTTAGTGTTTTTCAAAGCTTTTTCTTCAAGCAAAATAAAATGTAGAATAGTTTTACGAGCAGAAATGCGGCACACCCTCGGACCCTAAGCAGATTGATATATTTAAGCTTTTCTTTCTGACCTAATTTGATTTAAAATTCTCTAAATTATAGCCACATCAAAATAAGTCCCCTCCCCTTTAGTGTTTTTCAAAGCTTTTTCTTCAAGCAAAATAAAATGTAGAATAGTTTTACGAGCAGAAATACGGCACACCCTCGGACCCTAAGCAGATTGATATATTTAAGCTTTTCTTTCTGACCTAATTTGATTTAAAATTCTCTCAATTATAGCCACATCAAAATAAGTCCCCTCCCCTTTAGTGTTTTTCAAAGCTTTTTCTTCAAGCAAAATAAAATGTAGAATAGTTTTACGAGCAGAAATACGGCATACCCTCGGACCCTAAGCAGACTGACATTAGTGCATTCTTGAAAAGAGACTTATCTACCGTGTTTCTCTGGTCTAAATTTGAAAAAACGTCTGGTTTATACATTATAGCCAAGGTTTTACTCTCTGCTACCACAGTTTTTCAAGTTTTTTTCTTCACTTTTATTTTTCATTGGCATTTTTAGTTCAAATCGCTTTAGTATTCTTCATTCACATCTGCCGAGTCTTAAAAAGTCGGTGCTGTAGTGAAAAGGAATACCGGCTAACTCAAATTAATGCAAATTACGATAAAAGTTACTAAAGAAGTACACTTAATAAAGAAATTTAATAATAAACACAGATACAAACATGAATTACGTTTGAAACAAAAAAAACTAAAAGAGTTAAAATTAAAGAAAACTCGGGGTAAGGGAGAAAAGTCATGTTTCAGCTTTCATATCCGAACTCGAACTGTTCGTTGAAATTCGCTAATTCGTTGATGTCGTTGGTGGGGACATAGGTGGTGAGTGATATAGGTGGCACCCCAGGGAATCGGTTGGCTGCTACAGTGCCTATTTTTGAGCGCGCCAAATATTTATTTCAAACTTTTCTATTCCCAGAGGTCTCACTAGACGTTGATGACTCGTGAAGTGAATTTTTGAGCTCTGAAAACATGTTGACTTTTATTTTTATATTTTTTTGAAAATAATGAAATACTTATCTTCAGTTTCTCAGGATTATCCATTTAGTGGGACAGTGTATTAATTTAATTAATGCAATATGAAAATTAGTTTTAAGTAAGATAATGGTTATTGAAATAAGATTTTAGATTGAAATAAAGCATAATAATATATAATATGCCAAACTTTCTAAAGAATTCAAAGCAGTACAATTATATTTATTCATTTTTTTCCTTTTTATTTTATTTTGTTTAATTTCTTTATTATCTGCTGCTCTCAAAAACTTTTTTTAGGAAGTCAAACAATTCCGTCTACAATTGAAATTTTAAAAATCGAATGTGACAGTGAAATGACCCTTCTCTCCTGGAATCTAAGTTAAATAGTGACAAAGTTGTGGCGTAACTACCATTACATAATTACAACTACAATTCACTAATATATATGACATGCTAACTCGATTCAATGATGGGGTACCTTTTCATAGATGAAGATTGACGTTGTCGATATCTATTCTCCCCACATTGGTGTCCCGGACGTGATGCGAACACGCGCCTTCCTTGGCAGTAACGCCTACTTCGCTAGATGGTCAACATTGAACAGTTGACTTGCTACTTGTGACTGCGGCATTATCCACCTCCTCACGCTGTTGCTACTCAGTCTCATCTCGATCATACACAACGTCGGCCTGCATACACTCGACTGCTAAATGCAACACAGCGACTACGACCGTGAATTTAATACACCTCTCACATTCAGCTCTCAAAATCCCGGTGATCTTCACCCAGCTCTCCCTGTCTTTCGCAACTACAGCAACTAGTGGTATCCGTTCATCGAATTCTATCCCTAATAAAATTCTGGTGGGGGAGTATTGTGGCGTAACTACCACTACAATTCACTAGTATATAAGACACGTTAACTCGATTTTATGATGGGGTACCTTTTCATAGATGAAGGTTGACATTGTCGATATCTATTCTCCTCACAAAGTCAATTATTTCGAACAAGTTAACTTCTCTACCCTATTCGAAATTTTTGAGAAATATATATTTTATTCTTCGATCCAAAATCGATTCTAGATATATTTTAGTGTATACTTCAGAACACATTTTATAAGGGTTTATTCATTTTACCCTTTATTTTATTTTATTTGCTTAAATTACTCAAGTTATATGATTAAATGTATGAATAGTAAGTATGATGGAAAACGGGGCTTTCTCTACGTTTCCTCATCTTTCCAGTTGCTCTTAACAAAATAAAGGAATAAGTTTCATTTCTAATAATTTTAATTTTTTTCTAAATGTTTCAAGAAATTAAATGTTACTTCCAATCAAATTTCAATTCTGGGGTTAATTAAATCATTGTCATGTTCCAATTCAGCGAAAAAGAAACATTAACATTCTTGTCTTTTTACAGTGAAATAATAGAACAATTTCTATTTATAATTTCTAAAAAAAAGTACATTAAAACTATTTTCTGAACACCATTAATTTAAGCTATAAAAAAAATTTGTTAATCAAAAATTTCTTAGTATATCTTATTTCAGTATTAAGAAAATTCTAAAGTTAGAACAAGAACAATTTTTTGAGAACATGGTTCTAAAAATAGCATTGTTTTGGAAACTTTGACAATTTTCTTTTTTTAGTATTTGCTGTTTGACAAAATACGGCATATCACACGTTTTCCTGATATAAGAATATTGGTGACCCGGACGTGATGTGAACAAGGCTGCCTTGACAGAAACTCCCACTTCGAGTTGAGCATACCCACTTCGATGGATTGTCCACGTTTAACAGTTGACTCGCTACTTGTGGCTGCGACCTTATCCACCTCCTCGCGTTGTTGCTACTCATTCTCGATCAAACACAACGTCGGCCTGCATGCACTCGACTGCTAATGGCAACACAGGAGCAACCACGACTGTGAACTTAATACAGCTCTCACAATCAGCAAAAGTACGGTGCTCTCCCGGTTTCTCACGAAACAGTAATGAATCTACTAATGGTATCCGTTCATCGAATTCTATCACAGATATAATTCTGGTGGGGGAGTACTGTAGTGTATACCACAACAAAAATACAGTTCCAATTCACTAGTATATAAGACTTGTTAACTAGATTCTATGATGCGGTACCTTTTCATAAGTGAAGGTTGATATTGTCGTTAACTATTATCCCCACACCCGGTATACATTTGCCCTACATCAATATTTTTTAAGGTCACGTGCCACTACCCATTATGCATTTAACTGGTACTCCGAACACTGATGTTTCTCTTAATCTATCCTTAGCAGATATTAAAATATCGAATAAATTAATATCAAGTCGGATATAACAAATATTACGAACATTCACCAAGGCGACAATATGATTGTTGACATTCACCAGTGAAAGTCGATATTATCTTGATTTCGGTCATTCATGGTAACAATATTAAATTTCATAAAAAAAATGTTTAAAAAAACAAAAATGATATATGTTGTTACTCAATAAAGATTCTTCATCGCTGCTTATACAGGATCTAATTTATCGTAATCTTAAGTAACTAAAACGTAATATAACTGTGTAATAATAATTAAACTTTATTTCGTATTCTTAATATCGTATAACATGTCAACAAACTAATAGAACGCAAAAAATCATCTCTCTTCTTGTTGCCAGATCTGATTATGCTAACTTCAGTAATAATACAAGTTCCAACATACTCCCACCTTTTGTATTGCAATTAAGCTTAGACACAATACAAAACTTACAATTCACTAACCACAAATGTAAATTAGCAAGTAAACATATTAATAAACACTCTATGAAAAACAAGTAATTTGAAGTCAGTTATCCTAGCTTAAATATATGCAGTCTACAAGTCCAAACGTTGGCGTGGAACTATTTTTCGACCTCTACGAGTCAGTTTCACAGGTTGGGAAACCTCTGTCATAGGAATGAAAGTCTCAGCATTAGGATTGAGAGATCTTGGGATAGAACGTGAGCATTTCTTCGTACGTCACGCAAGCCCTTCCCAAGCATTTTCGTAAAACTTCTTTGATACTATGGACCATTCTCTCCCACCATCCACCATTCCATGGTGCGGTAGGTGGGCTAAAATGCCATTTGATGTTTTGCAAGGCAAATTGAGACTGCAATTCCTCCTAGTTCAATGACTAAAGGGTTCGTGCTGTTCCGGTGAAGTTCGTCCCGTTGTCCGAATACATTACCGAGCACCTCCCTCTTCTTGCAAAGAATCTTCTCATTGCTTGCATGAATGCTTCGGACGACAATGATGTAACGAGCTCCAGATGAATGGCTCTATACACCGCACAGGTAAATAAAACAATCCAAGCCTTGATACCTTGACGCAGTTGCAAAGGCCCGGCCAAATCTTCTACCGTGATTTGAAATGCAGAAATGCGTTTTGTTCTATCCATGGGTAGAGGTGATGTATCTGGCTGTACTGGTTTACTTGAGTGGCGCTTGCAGACCACGCATTTGCTTATGACTTCAGGAACTACCCTCCGACCGCGAGGAATCCAGTAAAGCTCTCGAATGCGGTTCAGAGTTGTTTGAACACCACTGTGCATTATGGCTTTATGGACATGTTCAACGTACAGTCTCACGATAGGATGATTGGGCAATACTGTTGATCTCTGGAATTCTTCTGGATCTTCATCCAAAACCAACTTAGTTTCAATCTTTAAGACTTCAGACTCTTCGTAAAATCGGATTGACTTCGAGTATTTTTTCATTAAATCAGGAGCCTGTTCTTTTTGGACCAGTTTTATGACGGCAAGTTCTGCATTCTGTATTTCTGCACTTGTTAACTCGGATGCTACTCGTATAGACTTATTTATGGCATTGTTGACAAATCGCAACATCCAAGCTACCATTCGTATAATTTTGCTATAATTGGAGAAGTATAGAAGCTTTTTGCTGAAGGTTTCCTGTAAGTTAATATTGACACTGGAGATGGCACATTTCTTTCTTTCAACCAAAGCTTCTTCAGACATTGTAATCTCAGTATTAGACCAAGTGTTCTCAGCTTCCTTTAACCAGGCGGGCCCCTCCCACCATCGACTTTCTATCAACTCCTTCCAACCGCAAGAGCGAGGTGGTAGGTCGGCCTGATTCATAGTTCCTGGTACAAATCTCCAACTGTTAACATCTGTGAGCTTTCGTATCTCTCTTACACGGCTACCGACGAAAGTGTTCCATGGTTCTCCCTTCATTATCCAACTAAGGATAAACATTGAATCGACCCAAAAAACCATTCTTAAAGGCCGTTGTATTGCCTCAAGAACAGTACGTACTAATCTTGCACCCATTGCTGCTCCAAGTAATTCTAAGCGGGGAATTGTTGGTCTCCTCATTAGGGCTACTCTGGCTTTGGCAGAAATTAACTGGATAGACGTGTCTGTTTCTTTTTCAGTTCGTAAGTATACACAGCAAGCATAAGCGTCTGCAGAAGCATCAGTAAAGATATGCAAGCTAGTGCTCTCAATAGATCCTTGCATCAGTTGTCAAGGTATTCTGCACTGTTCTGTGAGATCGACATGTTTCGCCCAGTGTTTATATCGTTACTGAATATCTGGAGGCAATTCTTCGTCCCAGCTTATCTTGTTTTTCCAAGCTTCTTGGAGCAATAATTTCGGTAATAATGTTGCAGGTGATGTAAATCTAATTGGGTCGTATATGCTGTTGACAATAGAAAGAAGTTTTCTCTTTGAAAGGACTTTATCTTCTGAGAAAAATGCTTGACAACCAGCACAATAGAGTTCATCCGTATACGTATTCCATTTTAGTCCAAGTACATTCTGGTCTTTCTGGTCTTGTATTCCATTGAAGGCCCAACATCTTAATTCGAAGGAACCTTTTCTCATTATTTCTATAGCTTGCGAAAGCAGTTATTCCCGTTCTTCGCAGGTATCCACACTCGTGACTAAGCTGTCAACATAAAATCCATCTTTCAGACGATTGATAGTTTTTTCTAGGTTTTTTGTTTGGAATTCCTGAGACTCTAGATGGAAGTTAATCGTGGAGTTCAGAAGAAATGGGTTTGACGAAACACCAAACACAACACGGCAATGTCTGTAGATTATCAACTTAATATGCTCCTTGTCTTCCCACCAAAGGAACCTATCGTAGTCGCTATCTTCGGGAGCTAAAGACAGTTGCAGAAATGCCTGCTTGATGTCTGCAATCACTCCAATGGCACCACAACGGAATTTACTTATTAGATGAGGTATTTGATGTAACAGGCTAGGTCCTGTGCTTAGGCATTCATTTAACGAGGCATACCCCGGACGTTTGTATGATGCGTCAAAGACCGGTCTGATCTTAGTAGTAGAGCTTGACAATTTTATAACAGGATGATGTGGTAGGTAATGACAAGCTCTAGAACTTGACATTTCACTTCCCGTTACTTCCTCTATGATGTTGTCATCCTTCCATTGCTGCAAAACACGTTTAAACAGTTCATAGTTATTGTCTTTCAAAAGACGCTTAGTGACCGTACGTAGTCTTGCTTCCACCTGGTCGTATCCTTCATACAGAGGAGGATGTCCTGTTAGCCATGGAAGTGCTACCTCATACCTGTCACCAGATTTCTGAAATGTCTCTTTGAAAAAAGTTACGGTTTCTTCGTTTAGCTCCTTAGTTTTTTTTTCTTTCAGTGGGATCTGTGATACCCAAGGACTCTAAGTCCCATAGCTTGTGTATTTCCGAAAGATGCATACTTAAGGATACCATATTTATACTGCTTTTCTTTCCTTGGCCTAAAACGCTCCATCCGAGCTTCGTCTCTATGGCTGTGACTCCCGACGGCAAAAATTCTATTCTTCCTGTCAATATTCCTCATAGAAAATCGGCCCCAATCAGCATCTCAATTGGAGGAATCTCTGGACCAACATCGGTGAGCTCAATACCTCCAGATTTCAATTCTCGTATCAGATTTGGGTCACGTATGCCAGGTAAAGATTACCAAATCTTGGGTTGATCAAAAACTAATATGTTGTATGAATAAGTTCTATTGATGCTCTCAACAGTGATGGCGTAGCGACCATGTCTGACTTCAGAAGTTTGCGAACCTCCAAACAATCTTTGGGACAATAACTCTGTTCCTGAAGTATTTAATCGTAACTCTTTAATTACATTTTTGGTTAAGTATGATCGCTGTGATCCGTCATCCAGTAGGGCTCTAACGTAACGTTCTTGATTTCCATTTCTTAAACATAGCAATAATGTTTTCAAGTATATTACCCTTTGAGGCATAAGTTCCGTAAATAACGTAGACGTATTTATTTCCACTCTTGATTCATCGGGAATTTGAACCTTATTTTCTTTAGGCAGTTCTGGACACAAAATCACGTAGTGTCGCCTTCCACACACCAGACAGTGAACGCTACTGCGACAATATTTTGCCAAGTGTCCAATCTTCAAGCATACCAAGCAACAGCGTTTACGTAGAACAATTGATTTACTTTCTTCTGGTTTCATTGAGGCAGCCTTATGACAGTCTTGACTGGCATGTCTTTTCTGACAAAAAATGCACTCAATCTTACTGGACTTTTCAAAGGAAGATGTTAAAGTCATTGCTGTTGGGTTCTTCTTTGCTAGAAGATTCCTTTTTACTTTTTGAAGGCTGTTCAAAAGCCTTTTCGGCTAACTCCCGATGCTTTTCCCCTTCTACTTCGCGACGAAGAAAGGACATCAACTTTTCTAACAATTTCTCTTTCGTAAGTTGTGCTGTCTCTTCATCCTCCTCCTCAGTTTTTAATGAAAATCTATCCCAAACCTTAAATACATCACTTGGAAGACACGATTCAACAACTGGGTATAACATGGCAGCACAGTTTTGAGTAGTTACGCCCAATGTTTCCAGAACTCTCAAAGATGAACCGAGCTTATCGTACAATTCAGAAAGCTTAATGCTGGCTCAGTTGTTTACCAGGATTAAAAGATCCCTTATAAACACGTCTATTAATAAATCACGTCTGCCAAACCTTGACTTGAGATGCTTGATAACCTTAATGTAATTGTTCTTAGAAGGTGGATAGCTTTCTACAAAACTGCAAGTTTTTGAACTCTTTTCAAAAATGAAAGAAGATATTGAAATTTATCTTCCCCTCGTATACTTGCATCTTCGTCAATGCGACTAAATTGTGCCCAAAAGGCAACCCAAGTACGTGGCACTAGGTCGTATTCTTTTAATTCTATCTTTGGAAGTCTCAACTTCCCAACTGGCTCTGTATCAGATAGTGCAGAATGGCTCTATTCTTTTAATTCTATCTTTGGAAGTCTCAACTTCCCAACTGGCTCTGTATCAGATAGTGCAGAATGGCTCTTATTTACTAGCAAGTAGTCTTCGTATTCAGTTTTTATTTCGATAAAGCGCTCTCTATAAGTTTCAATTTCATCATAGTCTTTATCTGATTGATCACTTAATTCTGATATTTGACCATCAACTATGAATAAACGCTTGGCTTTATCTGCTAACTTATTAAATATTGAGGAAAGTTCCTTACCCTCGACTTTTTCTTCTTTCTTTTTCGTATCAAACTTATTACAAGTCGTGGTAAATTTTCTTCGTAAATTTGTTCTTATTTACCGTAATTTCTCAACCTTATCGTTTCCTAATGCAACCTCTGCATCTTTTGCTTTCGCTTCGTCGTCAGACATTTTAGTTCGTTCAAAATCAACGGACGCCACTTTGTTGTTACTCAATAAAGATTCTTAATCGCTGCTTATACAGGATCTAATTTATCGTAATCTTAAGTAACTAAAACGTAATATAAACGTATAATAATAATTAAACTTTATTTCGTATTCTTAATATCGTATAATATGTCAATAAACTAATAGAACACAAAAAATCATCTCTCTTCTTGTTGCTAGATCTGATTATGCTAACTTCAGTAATAATACAAGTTCCAACAATATATATGTTATTAAAAAAATGCTAAAAAATGTTAAAGTGAAATTTAATATTCCGAGAAAGAATCAGTATATTAGTTCGTTTTATACAGTTCTTAAATTTGAAAAACAAAATATATTCTCCTTTCCATGTTCTAATTGATGAAAAATATTCGCGATCGCAACGAACTATACCCCCTATAGTTCGTTGTTGTATGTGCCGAATCCCTGCGATTTCCATATGAACAGTCATTCAGTTACACGGGAGACGTCTTTAATGTAGTATGTAGCATTGTAACGTTCCATCTTTATTGTGGCTGATTAAATTTAAAAAAGAAAAATGTTTGTTTTCTTTCTTATGCAAACGAAAACAAAATGGTATCTCTTTTTTTTTAGAGAAGGAACATCCAGAACACATCGGAAAAATATTTGTAAATAAAGAGAAAAAAATAGTTATATTCTTATAAGAGTTCAAACCTAATGCCTGAGAAATAGTTTTACTAAATTTAATGGTATAACATGAAAGGCCCATTTAAATTTTAACGTAAAATAAAGAATGCTTACGAAACAAAAAAAAAAAAAAAAAAAGAACCCTTCTTTTTTTGTCGCCATTTTTTAGAGTTACGAAAATGCGTCTTTGGGACTTGGCAAAAACAAAACAAGATGCAATTTTATTTTTTTTAGGAGCGAAATATTTTATGGAGTGAAATATAACGAAAATGTACCAATGTCCATAACATGAGACTTTATTTTAGTAAACGTCCGTTTTGGAAATGTTATTTCATTTTGAATCTTATTTATTAGAGTTCATAATGGCTATAGAATCAGGTGAGAGAAAAGTTTGTTTTGAATCTATGCTAAACTCTATATCGGCCCATTTTCCACCGAAATCCGATTGACTACTTTGATTTAAAACAAAGTGTTTCAGTTTAAGATTTTTTCCAAAAATTTTAAGTGTAGCTTGGCGGCACTTAAAAATCTTCCAAATCTGTAGCTGTGGTTAATACGTAAGTACCGAATTTTTCTTCCATACTTTTCTGAATCATATTACTTCAAACATTAGAATATACAATAAGTATACATAAACACATAATGCTATACCATTTAATTTTTCAAAAAAGTATTTTGACAAAAATTTTTATCAAAATCTTATAAACTAAAAAACGTAAAATAAAGAATTCTTAGGATAAAAAACGATTTTAAAAATTCTTTATATTGAAATAAAAACTTTCATGTTTCTTTTTTTTTATTCTTATAGTTCTTAATCAGACGTAAAAAATCATTCTGTCGAGAACTATAATCAAATAAGAAAGAAAAATATTTACAAGCAAATTTTTTATTATAAAAATCATAACACTTACCTGTTTTATAAATCCGCAGAATTCCAAATGAAATGATCTTCGTTTGAAAATTTTATTTTCAAATAATATATGCATAGATTATCCCTTCATTACTTTTAGATAACATACCACACATCAAAATTTTATAATTGTAAGATCTCGATATGAATTTGTAGCTTGAAAACAGAATAGCTGAATTCTAGTTGAAATTATTCTTTCAAAACTAAAATATACTTACCAAAGAAAACGATAAAAAAATTATTAATAATCAGCACAAATGAAACTATTTCAAGTAGTTCGGAAGATTCTTTATTGTTGTTTTCCGAATTATATAGATACAGAAATATATACTATTCTATAAAGAAGAAGAATATTCTATAACTATTACAGTTCTGAATTCACTTAATTCATTGGAATGACGAAAGCAATGTTGACTTCCTTTTAATTTGTAATGAATTGAAGACAGAAAAAATTATTTTACCGTAATTCACACATCTGTAACAGCAAGTAATCATGAAATTGGAAGTTATGTTGTTGGTAATAGAAAGGTAAAAATTATTGAGAAATTGTTCTTCAAATGCTTGGCGTGTTCTGCTTCAATGTTTGGCATATTCTGGTTAGTTTATTCAAGAAGTTCTACCTTTTCCTTAGGGAATTTTTGCTTCCTATTTGCTGCTAAGAAAATGGCGTCCGTCATTGCCAATGGTTATGTGGGAACTAATGCCCGATATTTACAGTCTCCCGCTAGATGGCGTACTGAGTGTTGCGATCGCGAATTGCACATTGTCAAAAGTTTATCTTTTTTAATGACTTTATTAAACTGGAAGAAATTTAGAAAACTTCCGGTGTATCCTTCCACTTATGTTATGCTTACAAGGCGATGTTTGAACAGGCTTAATATTCCGGGAAGTTTTATATTTGAGATTTGTGTTTAAATTTACGCGTAATTTTACCATTCATAAGATTTTCCATAATTTATTAATTTTAGCAGGTAGTGAGCCTAAAACAAATTTAACAAAATTAATAGCCCTTTATAAACAAAGTGTAATGTAAGCCATGTTTTGGGTATTATCCATTCCATAATTTATTAATTTTAGCAGGTAGTGAGCCTAAAACAAATTTAACAAAATTAATAGCCCTTTATAAACAAAGTGTAATGTAAGCCATGTTTTGGGTATTATCCATTACTTGTATATATTTGTGTAAAATAGCACCGTTTGTTATTTTTTGGGTAGCATTGCAATCTTCCGAATTTATTTGCTGTTTGTTTCGTTGAAAGTTTGATTGAAAGAACGAGTTATATAAAAACTACTACAAATATAATAATTTTGGATGGTGCGTTTTTTCAAGCTCAGGCCTAAAAATCAGCCGAAAGTAGTAACCTGGAAGTTTTAAAACGAATTTTAATGTCTAGCTCCATCTGCGCTTTGCTTTGCGCGGTCAACCATCAACAAAAGCTAATTTAAGAAAATATAACGTATTAAAAAACTGCTATAGAAAAAAAATCGATGGGAAGCATTTCCTTAGCTGAACCCTAATCAGGTCAGGTCTTCTCTTCACTGAAAGACCTACAAGCATGATTAATATTATACTATTCAAGATTCCAACTCTTTTATCAAAGCAAAAATTAAGAACTTTTAAGGACTTTCCTCAAAAAATTAAAAGCTTTTTTTTCTTCAAAAAGTTAAGGACCTTAAAATAGTATTGCAATAATCATTTATCATCCAATATACAGATACACACAATAGCACACACAAAGATACACACAAAGTATACGGATTGTAAAGTAATTATTTAAAAACAAGTAGAAATGTAATTGTATTTTTTAGAAGGGTTCGCCAATATCAAGCTATAACCAAGTAGCACAGGGATATTGTAACAGCTTTAGTCTACATCGATCGACATTGCCAATATTGGCGAAAATCGACATTGTGTGTACGATATTGTACGATTCCCGTCGATTTCACATTAAAAGTCTGTTTGTAAAACTTTTCAGTTTAAACTTTATTGTGTTCTTAAATAAAAATTAATAATTTTAAAGACAAAAAATGACGTCAAATTGTTGTAATTCCAAATTCCAAAAAATAAATTTAAAATATCAATTTAGAGATATCCGAAATGCTGAGAGATATCGATCGACGTTCCCCAACGTTTTTACAATATAGAACAATATTGTTTCGCGACATTGAATATACGTTATAAAAGGGGTCCATTTTTATATAGAACAATGTTTCGCTACGATATTGTACAATGTTCAAAGCTAAATTTTTGCGATATCGTTTTTGTGAATTGTGCTACTTGGGTAGCAAGCAATAACAATAGGCTTAGATATTACACTTCAAGTGATCAAAGCTTAACCCCGTCCCGCCCCCGTCAGGGGGCATCCGGAGAATACTGTAGACTCTAAGTGCACGCACGTGACATCTCAGTAAGAAAGAGGATTCAAAAAGGTAGGCTTGGTGGCGATTCATGGCAACACCAGAAGGCCTCAAAGAATTTAGGGAAATCTTAAAATTAACAAACTAAAAACAGATACAATTTCAAAAAGAAGAGTTACGGCGAGGCAGCCGTAAAGAAAAATCCTCAAACAAGAGGAAACTCAAAACATGAATAGTTGGAAAATTTAACAAAATTTTGAACCATAAGTTAATCAAAAATTCGAAAATCATTTCTAAAGAACACAAATACAGTATTTGCGAAGTTTAAATAAATAAGTAAATAAATAAATAAATAAATAAAAAAAATAAATAAAAAAAAAAATAAAAAAAATAAAAATAATAATATTAATAAAAATACTATTAGCATAAGAAAATTGTTAACAGTGAGACACAATTAATGCATTACATGAAATATAGAGCTCGTCAATTGTACAGCCCACATTTGTTGACGTCGTCTAGTCAAGTTCCCTTGTAAGGAAAAGGCGTTCCATTATTTCAATAATTCCCTGTTTGACTTTCTTCTGCTTCCAAAATAATTTAAGTCGGATGTAATTTAAATGTTCAGGAAAATTTTTTTCTCGAAGGTCTTGAAATTTACTGCAGTTTATTAAAATATGTTCCAGATTTTCAAAAGTATTGCAGGAGTCACAGAGTGCTTCCTTGCCAAAAAATCTAGCCTGGTGCTCTCCGTGAGCCCCATGATTTGTGAGGAATTGATTAAGAAAAAGAGTTGCTATTATTTTGTTAGACACTTCAAGTGATATCAAAAAGAAGACAAGGGAAAAAAGACTATAGTAATCAAAAACCCTAGTAGCCGGACAAAACTTGGCGTGAGAATAGCCTCTTGGCGCTCCTCATTTTCTCATATGCCACTACACACGGATATGTAGGGTTAACGTAGTAGATTCGCGGCTCCTAAGACAGTTCTAATTTGCAAGATTTGGCTGTTGCTTGGCGGCCCACCTTTTTAATAAATAGAGGCATTTGATTGGCCGATTGCATTATCGTTTTCATCTTTATCACTTAATCGTTTCGTCAGGTTTACTAGAATGGCATTTTTAGCATTTTTGTTTGGCGCAATTTTACTAATGCGCATGCTCGTTTGATAATTTATTCAAACCAATCGAAGTACTTCGTAGACAATGAATATAGATGCTTGTATCCCCTCCTTTGCTTGTGTATACTCAGACAAAGATATAAAGATAGAAAGATCAATCACTATACCAAACGGATGTCAAGGTGAACTTTGACATCACTGGTCTCTACTCTATTTTTTATTTATTTGATTTTTATAAATTGTCATGATAAATAATTACATTCTGTCTCTGTGCCAGAAAAATCTGAACACATTTTTGTTCAAATTTGTTAAAGATTTATGATTTGTATATTTTAAAATTTAAAATGAAAAAATTAATATATTCTTGAAAATTGATTTTTATATTGTTCTGAAATTCATATACTTGAAATTAATAAAAAAGAAAAAAACACTTTAAGTGCTTATTAAAAACATATAAAAAATTATAAAAATATCTAAAAAATAAATCATTAAAATAAAATAAAGAACAGTTTTATAAGCAATCTAAGCTGCCCAAAACATTTAATTTCATGTAGAACAATAAATTGGAAAATGTTAATAATTGCTGAGATAGAGTCTCATAATTGTCTGCTAGCGTTCAATTAGTTTGTTATTAAAACTTTTTCATGGTTTTCATTTGTGCGTAATGTAAAGTCTAATTATTTTCATTCAAAAAGTCTTTCAAAATATAATTTCATTCCTGTATTTAAATTACAAGTAAATTTTTTATATCTTGGTTGTGTACAAAAATACTAAAAAGTACAAAAATTTTTTTTACAGCATTTCACAACATTTACTTAGTTAGGCTATAATCAAAGATGATAATAAAAAAATAATTGATTGTTAAAAATGATTTCATTGCTATAATGAACATTTCGATGGAATCCTATTACAAAAAATCTGACAAACGTTTTCGTGGTTTTGGTTTTCCTTATTTCTTTCTTGCAGAATTTGGTTACTAAAATAGCTTTTATAAGTATGCTTTTATTCCGATACTTAAATCGCAAGTTACTTTGATTCCTGGGCTGTGGAAAAAAAATATTAATATGAGAAGAGTGTTTCAGAATATTCACTAAGATGACAGATTGTTTTTCAAGGATGATAAAAAATTATTGATTATAAAAAATAATGTCATTGCGATAATCAACATTTAGCTGGAAACCTATTACCATTCAGCAATTTAAAAGAATTTTTCGTGGTTTTCCTTCGCATGTAACGCAAATTTGATTATTTTAATTTAATGTTCATTAAAATAAACTATTCTTATAACTTTCATGAATATGATTGTATTAAGATACTTAAATTGTTAATTACTTTGATTTCTGAATTGAATTAAAAAAAATAAGGGCGTTTCGTTACATTCACAAAGATGATAAGCTTCACAAGGATTAAAAAAAAAATTATTGGTTATTAAAAAATAATTTATTTTAGATAATAAACATTTAGCTAGAATCATATTACCGATAAAAACGATTAAAAAAAAGCATTTTCTTGGTTTTCCTTAGCGTGTAACGCAAAATTTGATAATTTTAAATAAAATAGGTTATTTTTATAGCAATTGTACTTCGATACTTAAAATTCGACTTACTTTAATTTCTGGGTTGAGATAATAAGAAGAGCTTTTTGTTCTGTTCAGAAAGATGGTACCCTATCTATTAAGGATAATAATAATAAAAAAAAGACTGTTTATAAAAAATATTTTCATTGAGATGATGATGACCATTTAGCTTGAATCCTATTATCACCAAGCAATTTTTAAAAAAATCATTTTCGTGGTTTTCCTTTGCGTGTAACGCAAAATGTGATTATTTTGATTCAATCTTCTTTAAAATAAACTAATCTTTTAATTTTCATAAATATAATTTTACTCCGAAGCTTAAATTGCAAGTTATTTTATTTTATATACCAATAAAAGCAATCTGAAAGACATTATCGTTTGTTTTTCTTAGCGTGTAACGCGAAATTTGATAATTTTAATTTCAATTTAATCTTGATTATAATGAATTATTTTTATAACTTTCATAAATATGGTTTTATTCTGATACCTAAATAGCGATACTAAAAGAGTACAATTAATATCAAAACAAAATAAACAAAATGAACAAAACTTCTTTTAAAAAAATGCGCTAAAAAGCAGCAGAATTTTCAAAAAAAGAGAGAATAAAAATAGAAATAAATGTAGAAAAGAACAAAATTAAAAATATGACCACTGAAGCCGACGTCTTCAGGGGGTACCGGCCCCAGTGGCCAAAAAACAAAACCTTTTCTATTGAGGAAGAAGGCAAAAGCCTAAAAACCTTCCTCAGTACCCCGAAGGTTTTGTTTAAAAGTCCAGGAGAAAATCAAGCAAGACATAAAACTAATACAGAAAAGAAACTCATACATCTCATCAAAAACTCAAATTATTCAGAAAATAAAAATCAACAGAAAATAAAAACTCACATAAACAAGGTCAGACAGCAAACTCTAAAGCAAACCAAAAGAAAAGCTTCAGTGGTCATATTTTTAATTTTGTTCTTTTCTACATTTATTTCTATTTTTAACCTAAATAGCGAGTTACTTTGATTTTCGGGTTGAGTTAAAAACTACACAAATATGAAGAACATCTCGTATATTCACAAAGAAGTCTCTCAAAGATAATAAAAAAATTATTCATTATAAAAAATATCCATTGCGATTACTGAGCTTTTAAATGGAATAAAAAATCTGAGAGATATTTTCGTGGTTCCCCTTTACGTGTAATGCAAAATATGATTGTTTTCTTAAACTTTTATTCAAGCAAGAAAAAAAAAAAAAAACATTTATACCACTACTAACCACTCCAAAAACCAGAGTAAACGCCTTATTATAACACTGATACGCCAAGAATTTGGAATTATGAAGAACTTGCCTGTATATTTTGATTCAATAAATTGGTTTATTTTCTGCTTTCCTTCTTACAATTTTTTTTAAGTGAAAAATGAGAACTTGTTACATCTTTTGACTCTTCCACATTACCGTTAAAAAATTTGACGGGTCATCAGGTTGTCTTTTGTCAACAACTGAATGAAATTAGAGCAAATAGTATAGTATTTGTAATGGCGAAAATATCAAAATGATGGAATAAACATGATCTTTTTATACAGTGTTAAAATTCAAAAACTTAAATACTCGGGTTCCTATGATTTGTTATTTTACTAATAACTTATTCTAGTATGTTATATTAAAATATCTGGAGAAAAAAAAATTTCTAACCAAATATTCTTTGAGTACTATTCAGCTATACTATTTCAGCTTAAAAATTGGGTTTTAACTTCTAAAATAAATTGATATGTAAATTAACTTATTAAGTTATATTTTTTAATCAAACCATTTTATGTAAAATAATATGTTTCTTAAAAATCTAGCAAATCTTTTTCGTGTATTACATGACCAAGTTTAATCATAACGAACAACTGAAAATGTGTTTCGCTCATTATAATTATGTAAAGTCACACTTTAGGGCCATATTAAATACTAAATAAAACATTTTAAATATTTTTTTCTTTTTCAATTGTGTTGTGTGCATATTCCACAGCGTAGTTAAGCACTGATTTATTCATTGTTTACTTTTTTCACTGCATACGAAAAACAGGTATTCTGCTCATATGCTATAAACAAAAAGTGGATTTTGCAATCGTTCTTGAAAGTCTTTTTGTAAAGCTAAAATATCTCAAAAATTTTACTAGATTTTTAACTAAGTAAAATTTGTATATGTACCTTACATGGTATAAAAAATACTTTTTTATACATGATGAAGATGAAATAAAGTTATCTCCTAAGTTTGAGTGCTACTTGTAATGTTTAAAGATAGGAAACATTTATCGGATTAAATATTAATAGAGAGGGTAAATTTAAGAATGTGATGAACTGTGTATAAACTGGTAAAAATTAAAGTACTTAAATTAACTTTGTATATAAATAGTGGACAGTCCTCAAGTTTGACTTATTAGATTTTGCTATTTTTACTAGCACTATTTTGTAAAATAAAAAGATGTGAAGATCAAAATTCTAAATCTTTCGATTCTTCAAATCGATTATTACAAAATATTTGCTTGTATTGATACAGAAAATGATGTTCTGTAGAGATGACTGAAAACTAAATATCAGGACAAATGAGGATAATTTTATATGCAACCCATTTGTTTTTTTCGTAAATTTCTCCCTAAATCATCTTAGAGACTAAATAAGAAAAGATTGGCTGACTTGCAGACAAAACATTAATATATAATTTATTCAAAATAATACATAAAGTAATCAAGAAGGATAAAATAAAATTATCAAGATATCTGCAGAAGTTTGTTTTTTATTACAACATTGATTGTTTTTCATTTATTAGTTCAATAACGTATCAGTAAAAACTTATTGCAACATTTCACATATTTCAATAGCAGTTTTGCCAACTGTAGAGATTTCTTTTCTTAACTATGTTAAATATAAGTTTAATCTGCGTAATTTAATCTACACAAATAATCAAATAGAGGCTATTAAATCAATTAACCAGTATGTCTTGAAAAGCAAATTATATTGTTTTAAATTCTGGTGTTAATTATAAAATAAAAATGTGAGAGATATAACTTGCAACATTTTAATATTTTAACAGATTTTTTCTGACAAAATTGTTATAAGACGAAACAAATTAGATTTGACAATAAAATTCAGTATCATTTTCTTACATATCATATTTTACTGGCATTTCACAATTTCTTTTTCTCTTTAAAATATAGAACAAGTTTATGTTACATAGGAAATAAGATAATTTTCAACTTTCTATAGGTTCAAAGTATATTAAAAACAAAAAATAGGTAATGGTTGTAAATAAGTATTTGCTAATTTGGTTGGCTATAGAAATGGAGATAAACTATTCTGTTCAGCTCTTGCTAAATAGCCATCTATATCCATTCAGTACACCCAATAGCTAAAATAAAAATATATTCTATTATTCTACTTTTAAAAAGTTAGTCTACAATATCAGTAAATTTATTAACATCAAGAGTGTCTATGTATAAAGAGAGAAAAAGGTTCAAAAATTTTCTATTTGGAATTTGAAAATTTATTTTTGAAAATTATTCACATTAAAGCTTAACCTATTGTTTTTCCTGCACACAAATAATACTTAATTCTTTCTATCTTTCATAATTAGTTATGATGTGATGCTGTGTTTCAAAATGATACTCAAGTGTAAAAACAATTTAAATTATCTTATTTTCTACTTATGAGTTTATTTTCAGTCTTTCCAATTTAATTACTAATGGATAAAAAAATAGAACTTAATGATTTTCAAGAGTGTAAAAAATATATGTCAGCTTTAAACTTTCAACATTTTTAGTTAAAATAATGGCTAATTTCTACCATTGTCGAGAAAACTGCCCTTGAAAAAATTAACTAAGCTACCATTTTTTAAATTTAAAACTGCGTGTGTTTATTTTCATTTGTGATCATTTCTTTTTTTTATAAATCTAACCAAAGATTTACATTTTGATTAAGATTATTACATGTCGTATCCTCTATATTCTATACTTTATTTAATAATAATATTTATTAATTTGTACAAAAATGTTGCATTGAAATTTTCTGCAAGTAATATGGTAATGGTATATGGCAAGTAATATGGTATGCTATGGAGGGTGATAATGATGTAAATGCAGTCAATAAAATATGACTAAAAAATAAACTTTGACTCCCTTAATTTTTTATACATATAAACATTAATGAATAATATTTTATTTAATAATAATGTAAATATAGCACAAGTACATTACATAATAACATAAATATAGCACAATAAAGACAAAAATGATAAGAAGAAAAGAGAGGAAACGTGTTAAATAATATAATAAAGATTAACGAAATGAGAAAAAGAAAAATTATTAAAATAAAATATTTTTAAAAATATTAAAAAGCCGGAAAACAAAATAATAAAAACTTGATGATTATATTTTCTCATTATTTTGTTTTCTAGCTCTAATTTTTTTTTAATATTTAAAAAAAAACTTTATTTTAATTTTTTTTTCTTCTCTTTTCATTAGTTTTTTTTATATTATTTCCCATGTTTTCTCTATATTGTTATCTGATATATATGTTACGGCCAAACCCCGAATTCGGCCAGATCGCGAATTGTCCAAGACCGCTGTAAATTGGCTGGCCAATGTCCGATCTTTTCTTGATTTCGGGAATTGGCCAGCCAGATCACGAAGTGGCATAGGATAGCTGGCCAATGTCCGATTTTTTCTTGATTTCGGGAATTGGCCGGATATAATTATACATTTATTCGATGATATAATTACATTTATTCGATATTTTATTACTTACTGACGATATAGATTACATTTATTCGATATTTTAATACTTACTGACGATAGATTACATTTATTCGATATTTTAATACTTACTGACGATAGATTAGAAGATAAATACCGGGAAAATGCATACCGGGCAGTGGCACTGAACCTTAAAAAAACATTAGTGTAGGATATACCGGGCAAATGTATACCGGGCAGTGGCACTGAACATTAAAAAAATATCAGTGTAGGGTATACCGGGCAAATGTATACCGGAAAGGGGCACTTGACTTTAAAAAAACATCAGTGTAGCGCATACCGGGCAGTGACACTTGACCTTAAAAAAACATCGGTGTAGGTTATACCGGGCAGTGGCACTTAACTAGACCTAGTATATATTTCGGACATTTACCAAAGGTCTAGTCATACTAGGTCTAGTTAAGTGCCACTGCCCGGTATACATTTGCCCGGGCATTCTTGAATGAGCACATTGCGTTTTTGACCGGAACATCGTGGCCACTTCGCGAAATGGCCGGCCAAAGTGCGAAATAATTGATCGTTTCAATTATTTTGCACCAATTCGCGAAGTGGCCGGACTTCGGGTTTTGGCCGTGACATATATATACGCTGCAACTAAGAAAGTTTTAATTTTTTTCCCCATTGGTTACAACAAATTGAAGTTCCTAGCGTGTAAGTTAAGCATGAAAGAATAAATTTACATGTCAGCAAATTTCTGAATGAAAATTCCATGCTCGTGTGGGTCACGAGAAGTTGAATCAAACTGAGCCATTAGTTGGGAAAATTTAGTTTATATCAATGAACAAAAGTGTTCTTATTATGTTTTATTTATTCTTATGCAGGTTCAATTATATTTTAGAGCTACATGATGCATTAATTACTATGGAAGAGAGATGCATCGCATTAATAAAGATTAGCCACCTATATATTTTTTTTAAAAAAAATTTTGCAGTGATAAGTTAAAATTTTTGAAATTGATAATTGTGGTTTTAAGAAAGTTGTGAATCTTCAATTGCAATTGTTTTTTAAAAGCAAAATTATTTTTTTGTTTCTTTAAGTTTTTCTATTCCATGTTATATATTCTATTTTAAAATTTTATACTTCAATAACTTATTGACTAAAAATTTAATAAGTGATTTTAATTTTTAAGATTTTATGCTGGATGTAACTTAGTAGCAATTGAGTACGAATTAGCATGTTCCTTATAAGATTGCATCGGAATCTTCGGGAGTTGGGGTGGAGTATTAGTAATTAATTGCTATGGAACATATCAGCAGTTGCATCTTATTATACTCAAATTAGCAATTTTATTGAATGCAAAAATGTCTGAAAACTCGTGAACTTTTTATGTTGCCCATTATATTTACTTCATCAAAAATATTTTAATTTAAATACATTTAATTAACATTAAAATTTGTTATTTTAATAAAATAAAGTTAATAATCTGAATACGATTGGAATAATCAATAGTTCATTTAGAGTAGAAAACAGAACAGGAATAAATTTAAGTCCATTGTAGGTTATATTCTCTAAATAATAACCTCTTTTTTTCTACAAAATTATTACTGAATTTTAAAAATAAAATTATTGTTTTTAAGACAATAAGATCGTTGCAGTAAAGATTATATAAACAACATATAATTAATTTTATTTTGAACTAATATTTAATTGACAGACAAATTAAATTTAGATATTTAAAAAAAAGTTATAAGGATAGAAAATCTCTTTCTAAAATTAGATATTTAAGTAAATAAACTATTTCAGCTTAAAAATTGGGTTTTAACTTTTAAATTAAATTAATATAAATTAACTCATTTAGTTATATTTTTTAATCAAATCTCTTTTGGGCCTGTGTCCTGCTATTTCACTATTATCGGCAAATTTATACATTTTTTCATTAACATTTTATTACAGAATTAAGGGAGAAAATATGTTAATTTATTACATCCATTTGATTTCGAGCAAATATAATTGTTTGCTTCAATCTGCAAATTTTTACGTGGTCATAAAAAAAAATTTTGTTATGAAAAAATCAACGTAGTTGGAATATTTATTTTATTTTATTTAATATTTTTATGTTTTCACACGTTATAACTAATTATTATTGACAGACAACTCTTAACACTTTTGTTGCTAATCATGCGATGTCATGTTAGGAAATTCTCGCCTGCAGTTTATTTCAATAAAACAGATCTGTCTGGTGATAGCAAAATACATATTATCGTTCAACTATTTTTGTAGAAAGAATGGTGATGTTTTCTCATGACAATAACATTTGGTTTTTTAGAATAAACTTATTATAAAATTTAAAAACAAACCGTTGCTAAAATAAAGAGAAACAATTTTACTTTGATTTTATCTTCGTAGATCGATTACCACTTTTCAATCATAGATATAGTATAATCACCTGCACTCGGCTGGTAACGAACTTGTTAAGGATGAAAATCTATTTATAAAAATTAAATTCCTTTTATTGCTTAATAATTTTGAAAATGTGATGTATATGGAGATGTGAGGGCATTGTGTAGATACATCTGCTTCAGTCTAAAAAATTATATATATATATATATATGTATGTCATGCGGTAACACAAAAATTATTTTATATAATGCTCACATATGTAAAACAAATAAATAAGAACTGTAAAATATTTCAATAGGTATGGGCAAAAAATTTTTTTAACAAGAGATTTTCCTATATTCCTCTCACTCATCGAATGTTTTTAGAGGCCATCAAATTAGGAGTAATTGTTTCTAAACAGGAAGTAGATTAATATTGTACTTGAGCACTATGAAGACTTTGTAGTTCATTTTGTTATTTACATAGGAAGTAGATTAATATTGTACTTGAGCACTATGAAGACTTTGTAGTTCATTTTGTTATTTACATTGTTTCATGAAATTTCTTCAATTCTTTTCTAGATAAATAATAATTTTTCTTCCAGTTAATTTCAACTTAATTTTGAAAAATCACCAAAATTTCAGGACATCTATTGAAATGTTTAGTAATCAGAAATACTTTTTTTTTTTAAAGGGAAATTAAGGATTACTTTGAGCCCTGATTATGTATTACTATAAAGCAGTTACATGTTTCGGTGCATGAAATGTTCTGTTATAATTTAATTTTCATAGTGTATTTCAATTATTATTACTTTCATAAAATTTAATTTAATCAATTATGAAGTTAAGCTTTTAAGTATTTTTAAAAAAATTCAATTTAAGTTAAAAAATAGTATTCCTCTTCATTTTATAAATTTTTTTTTCAGAAAACACAAAGAGAAAAAAAAAAGAGACTAAGTCAGTAGAAAAATCATTTATTCATTATAAAATGAAAACAATTTAGACAAACATTTGGATCAAAAATACCACAGCTACCTACATTATAAGAAAAATCCAGTACATTTTACAAATTAAATTTAAAATTTTTAGTCTATGAACAAATTGTAAAATACTTCTTTTATAGGAGCTTTTTAAAAGCAGTTAAGATAAATGAAATACCAAAAGTAATACTTTTTGATGTGTGACAGTCATACATTTCATTCATAATTCTAAATATTTACTAGACACCTATTTGACTTTTGAAAGTTTTAGATTACAAGATATAAATATGATAGGCATGCTGCAAAAATTTGAAAACAAAATGACAAAATTTTAAAAACAGTTTAGAACAATGATGTTTGAAATTACAATAAAATAAACAATATTCATTCAAACTCAAATACTCATTAAAAAAAAGGCATTTATCTTATTAAATTTATCACAAAATTTTAATACAGATTTGCGAGGAAAAAAATGAATGCTGCAGACAATATTTATAAATATACATTGCTATGAAACTGTGCATAAAAGTCCTTGCATGCTATTTTGTTGCATGTATTACTGAAATCTTAACCTGTATTTTGCACCTTTAAATCATCAAAAGTGCTTGTAATTTTTCTAAATGTTAAGACACTTTAGGTAATAAAAGGAAACAAAACATTCTAAAATACTATTTATATTGTAATAAAAGAGCCATCATTAAGGTTAGAGGAAAACAGAGCCATTTGACAAGATCTCCATGATTTTACATAGAGATCTGGGTTGTTCAATAATTATCAGGGTAAACCCGAAAAAAAAAAAAAGAAAACCCAATTGGTTTTTTTTTTCATTGCTTTTTATAACAAATCAACTCTAGTTATTAAGTTTATAATAGAATAATATTTATATTTCCATTACTTCTATATTCTGTACTTAAATTTTTAATTAACTTTTTAAAAACATTTAATATTAGAAAAGTGAGATAATATACTAAGGTGTTCTCATAAAAATTTGAGACACTCATTCACAATGTAAAAATAGGGTTAATATAAAAAAAAACTACTGTATACTTTATTAATTCTAATTTACCCAAGTACTATTAACTACATCATTAAAACAAATTAAAATGTTAAAAACATTAATTTAATCAACATTACTTTCACGTAGTTAAAATGTATACTAATCCAATCAGCATTCTTCATAATATTCATTTGGGTCACATAGAATTTCTATTTCCGTACTGAAGGATCAAAACTGGATTTTCAACAAGAACTGACATGGCAGATACAATACTCAGGTCAGAGCTGTAAAAAATTCAGTCAATGCAGGAGCCTTATTTCCACAAGTAACTGATGATGATAACAACCTAGAACAAAACTTAAAACATTGCAACTGGATATATACAAAACACGAAGCACAATTTGTGTTACAATACAACTTGTGCTTTTCAATATTATTATAAATTCTAATTTTAAAAATATGATTTATAGTAGTAATGTTATCACAGCAGCATCAAACAAATCATAAAATATGTAAACAGAAAACATACATGTAAGCTAATTTTTAAAACCAATAATTTAATAAAATGTAAATCAATATTTTTATTTTAATACCATTTAAGCATATTCATACAAGGAAAGTTGATAACTTTAATGGTTACTTTAAAATTACGGTGCAAAATATTATTAATTTATCCTTTTACTCATAAGAAACAAAAAAAATGGTTTCCTTCCAACCTTGTATTATTAAAGTTATAACTCATTTGTCATTCATATTTCCTCTCAAATAATATTCAATAGACACACACTAAAAATAATTTTTATAATTAACAACAAAAAATTTTTTGCTTTAAATAAAAACACAGATCCGACAATATTGCTACGAAAATTAATGAAAATGATAAACCTGCAAAATTACTGATTTCAGTAGTGAGGTAGCTGTAATATATGGCTAGCAAGTAAAAATGTTGACACCAAGAGCTATTTTATATTAATTCATCAAGCGGTGCAATACTAAAGTCAAGTATCCTTTGAATCTTTTTGCATGAAAAAAATGTATTTCGTAGCGTATACGTAACATCACTCCCGCTCAAACGTTTTCGCCATTTTCGCTCACGCTCAAAAATCGGGCATCCAAGCTCTTGGCGATAGAATTCATTTGGCAATCACCCATTTCAGCTGATCGCCAAAGTTTAGGGTTATAAAACGGCTGGCATTCAAGACAGTGCGGCAAGATTTTAAAAAAAAAAAAGAAAAAGAAAAGAAAGCTAGAAGCATGAATGCAAAAAAATATTCTTTTTCGCAACATAAATTTGGCAATGCCGGTGGAGTAACCATAACAAACGTCAGCGCTAGTTTTGTTATCTGAAAGGTGTTACTTATTATTGTCTTAATAAATTTTCACTATGTCTGGGGAATCAATAAAAAATGATGTTACGAAGCCCCGGAAAGTAGCTCTTATAACAGGCATAACAGGACAGGTATGATTGCCTAAAGTTTTTAACTTTGTCCTTTTGTTAAATTGGAATTAAGGATTTTAATAGATGGGCTGTTATGAAGATAAAATATTAGGGAAAGAAAACTGACCTAGACTTACTGACTAAACTGACCTAGATTTGCACTGATGTTTTTTTAAGTTCAAGTGCCACTGCCCGGTATATATTTTCCCGATTTATCCTACACTGATGTTTTTTTAAAGTCAAGTGCCACTGCTCGGTATATCCTACACTGATGTTTTTTTAAGTTCAAGTGCCACTGCCCGGTATACCCTACACCAGGGGTGGCGAACGTTTTTGCACCAACGTGCCATTTTTTCTAAAAAATTGTTTAATGAAGTCATAGACGTGCCGTCAAGGAATTTTGACTTCGTGATTATTGGGAAAATAATAATATAAAATAGTATCAACTCACAACTCTTTATTTACTATGAAAAATATACATTTTGCAATGTCTCAGTTATACGCGTAACTCAACTTAAAGTAACATCAGTGTGACTTCTGTTGTTGCAGATTAGATGACAAATAACTTATATAAGTTTGTAAGATGTTAGTTTAAGCAGGACTGTTAATTTTTTTTTCTTCTTTTTCTTGCTAGTCATTTATTGTTAGCTTGTTTCTTATGGTAGTTAGTTTTTTTTTGTGTATTAATTGTTAATTGTTTTGTTAATAATTTTTTTCTTTTGTTTGTTTTTTTAAAATTTTATTTTAATTGTTAATATGCTTCATAGTGAACTTTGTAATCGGTGGCGTGCCCAAAATATTGTGTGGCGTGCCATAAATGGCACACGTGCTATTGGTTCGCCATCCCTGTCCTACACTGATGTTTTCTTAAGTTCAAGTGCCACTGCCCGGTATATCCTACACTGATGTTTTTTTAAGGTTAAGTGCCACTGCCCGGTATACATTTATTCAAGATGTGTGAAGAAAAATAATATAAATCACTTAGGGTTGCCGTAAATAGGGTCGCCAAATTTGGCGATTTATGCGAATTTTGGCCTGGTTGCGTTAAATCGTAAGTACCTTGTTTTAATAGTGTTTGTAACCACCTTATTCCAATTTATAGAGTTTTCGTATTTTAGAAATTCAAAAGTTTTTACATTTGCATAATTTTTAAACAGCTGTAATTTTAGGCCTATTGAATTGTTTATTACAGAGAACTATTAGAGAATAAAAATCTTTAAAATTAAAGCTTTCACAATTGTTTTGATTTTTTTTCTCCAAAGGATGGTTCTTATCTGGCTGAATTTTTAATTGACAAAGGTTACGAAGTACATGGGATTATTAGGAGATCAAGTTCTTTTAATACTGGACGCATTCAGCATTTATATGGAAATCCTTTGACACATAGAGAGGGCTGTGAGTACTTCTGTTTTTTTGGTGGTATTTTTATATGTTTAATGTTGTTTTTCATTTCTTTCAGAAAAGTGTAGCAAACAGTGAAGTTTCTGAAAATTATATCAATTTTAGGTGCCAAATATACTATATAATGCTGTACTGTATATTGTGTAATTTCTTAATCAAATGAATGCATGTTTAGTCTTATTTAATAATGTTTATTTTTAGTATATTTAGTGTAATTTTTAATAATTGTGTTTTAATTAACGCTCTTCAATCTTGTCTGTTAATCGCTTTTCAACGAATAAAAAAATTTGTTAAGAAAACCATTTTGCATTGTAGCGTGGTAACAATCACACCATTTTGCCTCCATGAAAATGTCCTCAAGTTTTTTTTTTTTCAAGTTAACCTAATTCAATCTAGGATTTTTAAAAAAAATTTTTCTCATTGGTCACCTTCAGTTTTTTCTAAAAACCATTCAAAACTGGTATCAAAAGTAAAATCTTCCATGTAAACATTTAAAAAAATGCTGCATTAGAAAATGTTGTAATTTGATTAATAAAAAACTAATTAATATTACTTTAAAACCAAGGATACAAGTTTTTCATACAGTTGAAAGAACCAGGAAAAAACATCATGGAAAATTCCACCCAGGAAAAAGTAGGATTCTTACAAATCATGAAAAAATTTAGAAAACTCATTTTCAAAATGAAATAAAGCAATTTTTTTTAAACAGTTTATAATTGTGATTTAATTTAAATAATGAAATAAATTTTCAAGTCATTTATTATACCATTATTTAATAATCAAAAATTGAAAAAAAAAACAAAACTAATTAAAGCAGCATCAAACTACAAATTAACTCCTCTTGGAAAAAGGCCCAACCCAACCATGAATGGTTTTAATCTAACTGTTCAACATTTCAAGTGTGTTTATTATCAATCATAACCTGAAAATATTGCAGTTTTTCTATTTTGTTGATTATATAAATCCCTAAAATTCCCTATGTTTAAAATTTTAGTGCAACAGTTATCATGAAATTTATGTTATTTCGTAAAATCTACTGGCAGATCTTTTCTTATATGTATTTGATGTTCATACTTGATTAAAACTTGTAAAAAAGCTAACTGTCAATAACTTTTAAATTATAATTCATTATTTGTATGTCAAATAATTTGCTTTTAAAAACCATGTTTAAATTTTATTCTTGTAGTTTGAAATTTATTTAAATATAATTACTTTTAAAACTTATTAAATATTTAGTTAATGTTTATACACAATGAAATTCGATTACAATTCCTAAGGGTGTCCGATAAAAATTATGATTTTATTCATTGATTAGTTCATAGTAATTAAATAATAATTTAACCATTTTATTTAATAACATTTAATATTTTAACCATAATATTTTTTAATGATATCATGTATTACTAATATATTTTATTTGAGCCATGACAAAATAATACGATTTAAATAAAAAAATCTTTTTATTTTACTATTTTTTTTAAAATCATGATTTTTGTCAACCATATTTACTAAGTGAACTTTTAAAGCCCTTTATTCAAAATAAATAAGCATATTATATTTATCTTCCAGCCATGCATTTGCATTATGGTGATCTAACTGACAGTTCCTGTTTAGTTAAACTAATTAGTCAAGTCATGCCTACAGAAATCTATAATTTAGGTGCCCAGAGTCATGTTAAGGTAAGAATTTTTATTCTTCATTTATGACTGACAATTGGCAATTATCAATTGGCCAAATTTTTTTTAATTAGATTGATTTTAAGCTTTTTCATTTCTCACTTACAATTTATGTGTCTGATTTTTCATTAAATGAAATTATAAATATAAGATCTGGAGTAGAGTACTTATATAAAAATTTATATTTTAGAAATTTAATTCTTCAGTCTTTTGGTGTAATTTTCGACTCACCAGAATAAGGAAGTCAATAAACTTTTTTACTCCTTAAAGGCTGTTTTCCAACACCAAAAACTGAAAGCAGTTTTGACAGAATAAAAAATAATTCACTTAATTTTTTTAAAAAAGGGCTCCATTATTGTATATAAAAATGTAAAATTATTCATTGTCAGGTTTTCATCTAGAGAAAAAAAATTTGACTAAAGGGGTAATTTGTAAATTGTTGATCAGAATATTTACATGGAAACGTTAAAAATTGCAATGAAATTTTCATGATAGAAAATAATAAAAGAAATTTCTTTGTTAAATGTCTATTTTTTATTAATATTTCAACATTATTTTCTTGTTTTACTTTATTATGATTTTATTCTTTTTCATCGTAATTTTTATATATAAGTCTTAACAATTGATTGGGCTGTAAATGTACACTTATAGAAAACGAAAAAAAAAAAAGAAACTTATAGTGTGTAAATAATAGATGTGGTTTTTCTTTCTTTTTCTTCTTCTTTTCTTAAATAATAAATCTGTTTTTTTTTTCTGGGTGTAAATAATAAATCTGTTTTTTTTCCTTGTGCAGAATAGTTTCACATGTTTTTGAATTAATTTTTTTCATTTCTACATTATTTTCTTGTTTTACTTTATACTCTTGTTTACTTTATTATGATTTTATTATCTTTCATCATAATTTATATATAAGCCTTAACAATTGGTTGGGCTATAAATGCACACATACAGAAAACAAAGCAAAAAAACTTAAAGTATGTAAATAATAGATGTGATTTTTTTCATTTTTAAAATTTTTTTTTCATGCTTTGAGTTGATAGATAGTTTTTGACTTTTTTTTTCATACCTGTTTTCTGCATTTTTTACAGCCTCTGCACTGTATATCTAACCAAATGCAATCATTTTTTAGATATCTTTTGACTTGAGTGAGTATACAGCGAATGTGGATGCACTGGGAACTCTCCGAATGCTGGATGCAATTCGTACTTGTAAACTGGAGAAAGATGTCAAGTTCTACCAGGCATCCACCAGTGAGATGTACGGCAAAGTTCAAGAAGTACCTCAAACAGAGACAACACCTTTCTATCCTAGATCACCATATGGTATGAAGCATTTATCACCATTTTTGTCCACACCAAAAATGGCGTAGTTATGAATAGTGCTCAGTATTAGTGAAAGTTTGATATCAGGATATGTCGCCAAAACATAATGAAATTTTGCTATTTGCAATAGAGAGCTGTAGTGGCTCAGGGGTTAGATAAGGCGAGAAATTTGAATTCCTCACCTGGCTCACACTGACGACAGTGCTGACGTAAAATATACTCAGTGTTAGACATTATGCTGATAAATGTATGATCACAGAAACTCACTTAATATCACAACATAAACTTAAAATTGTAAATTTGCTTTTAGATGTGATCGATTAATAAATAAAGGCTGGACAGCGTTACTTACCAACTCACCACAGGAATAACCACGGTACCTAATTAAGATGTCTCAATGATAAATTTTTATTTATACCAATAATACTAGAGGCTAGAGCCGTGGTGGCTCAGGGGATAACCGGGTTCGAATCCCAGTGATGGCTGGTAGATATGAATTCCGCATCCGGTTCGCATCGACCACAGTGCTGACATGAAACATTCTTAGTGGTACACAGATCATAGGTTAGTCTCTTTGCCTCGCTAACTATGGGAGGTTTTTGTTGTTTTCCTCTCCGTGCAATGTTCCATCAAAAAGAAAAAGTTATTGAAAATATTTATTTCATGCAATATTCCAAACATTCTCAGCACTTTTAAAATATATTTAAAGTTAGCCCCCTTTGAGCACTAATCCTTGCTTTTTTGCGACATTAATGGTGGTAGATTTCTGTATTTATCTGCATATTGTTTTTATCAGTATTAATTTTTGTTTATTTTTAGGTGTAGCTAAATTATATGCTTACTGGATTGTTGTAAATTACAGGGAAGCATATAGTATGTTTGCTGTTAACGGCATACTATTCAATCATGAGAGCCCAAGAAGAGGTATAAGTCACATTCCGTTTAGTTCTTTTTCAATTTTTATCTGTATATATTTTTAAAACTGATTATTTTAGGAAAGGCAGCCAGCTTTGAGTTTTTGTTTTTAAATGGGTGTGGATAAATTCTCTGATTTTTCTAAGTAGAATGCAGATTGAGAAGACACATTTAAAAACTTTTTTTTTTGATGCATGCTTGCAATTTAGAAAAATTATCATTCGACTATCACGTATTGGTAGCTAAAGATGAAGCCCACTAAAAATTAGCTATTTTTTTAAAGTTGAACCATTGTATTTCTAAATTCTTATTTATTTGAGGCTTTACCTGTTGATTTTGGTTTACTAGCAACAGACTCCAGATTTTTGCAATGAAAATTAATCTTAAAATTGTATTGAACTACTTTTTTTATATATGAATACTACGAGTTTTATAAATTAATGCATAGTAAAACATAATTTTTTTTGTAAACATTATTATTTATATTTATATATTTTTTCAACTGTTTGTTTTTATGTTGTTATTTCATTTAATGAATATCTGGAATAAGAAATGTGTATTTGCTGAAAATTAGTTTAATTTTGATATGTTTTATTTCCTTTAAAAAATAAAAATTTGTAATAAAATAAGTTTTCAAAAATATCGCTTTTACATACAGTTTTTCATATCATTTTGTGTTAATTTTTGTATTATGTTATTCTGCTCTAAAAAAGTAGACCATTAAAATTTCGTATAATGCACAAAAAAAAAGTTGGAACTTATATAAATTTTTTATCACAGTTCAGTGATCTCTCACTTATGCACCGGTGTAAGGGGCCAAGAAAAAAAAGCGCATAAGTGAAAGAGGCGCATAAGTAAAAAACTTTTTTTATTTTTATGGCGGGCACTTGCAACTATGCATTGGCCACAGAAAGTGCCAGAACTGCTAACTCTCTTTTTGTTACCCAGCGGGCATTTGTGGCGAAGCCACGGCGGTGGAGCAGCATCGTCCACGGCACGCTACCACAACCCGTTTATAGGGTGGGTCACATTCACACACAAAGAAGAAAGTACATAGAACACAGATAGAGAGAAAGAAACATCCATGCCTTGCCCGGGATTTGAACCCAGAACCTTTCTGGTGCAAAGACAGTTCCCTGCCACCTACACAGGCTGGTCGACATAAGTGAAAAACTTCAAAATTCTAAAACGCAACGTAAATTGCGGTGACAATATGAATAAATATGTTTCTAAAGATAAAATGTTAATATTTATACTCTTTTGGTATTTACTATAATTATACAAAGAAAATTTTTAACATACCTTAAGACAATTTAGTTTTGCCGACGTATTTTAAAAAAGGTTTTTTTCCAGTTCATATAAATGGGATAAGGGGGAGTTTCAGAAGCAAAATTAAATTGTAAATAGTCACGAATAGTGTCTAAAGCTTCTAGTGCTGCAGTGTGATTTGGAGAAGCTTTATCATCCTCGTCAGTATCCTCCACCATGTTCTCATCGTCCACTAGTTTTAGTTAGATATAAATGAACAGTTCGTCACAAAAAAAGTAAGTTTTATGGGAGTGGGTGAAACATCACATGATAAAATTCGAAGAAAAGTACTTGACGTCATAATATGCTGCACAATAAGTAGTTCGATTACTATTGTCACTAAGCAGACCACCTCCTTTTATTTACTCATGATGTCCACCTGACTGCTAGTAAGTGATCGCGGTCTCTTTCATCTTTCATATTCCAGGTGTCTTTTTTTTTTTCTCTAGAAAACAGCATGGGAGTAAAACTAGCCTCTGAACAAGAGGAATGGTCATTTTCTAAAAGATGGGCTTTCATTGTTGCTGGTGTAACAGATAAGACACCCTATTCAAAATTCTAGGAAGAATGTCTTTCCAGAATTTCACAGGGGGAAGAAAATTCAATAGGATTTAACAACATATATATCTTTTTATCTGTAACAAGGATTGCTTATTTGCTTCATTTTTAATTTAAAACATTTTTTTTAAAGAAAAAAAATATTTAAAGAACAAAAAATTAAAATGTTAGCCAAAAATTTCGGCGCATAATTGAAAAATTTATCTCTGGAGCGACGCATAAACGAAGGATGTTTATCATTATTTTCTTACCTAATGTACTGGGACCTATTAAAATCGTCATATAAATAAAAAAGGTGCATAAAAGAGGTGGTGCATAAGTGAGAGGTCACTGTATATAATTTTTGATCACAATATATCAGATTGTCGCGTATTAAGATAATGATGCATGCTGCTTAACTTGAATATAGACATTAATTTCTACATAGGATATTTTAGTTTTTCTTTGAAAGGATTCAAATCATTCAATTACTAAATTTAAAATTAAAATGTTAAAAAATTTATTGTAGAAAGAGACTTATTTGAAAGTGATACAATTAAAAATTGAATTTTAATTGTATAAACCTAACTTTTATCAACCATTAGATTTTAGACTTCTCTAAGTTGACACAATCAATCTACAAGCATTAGTTTAATATTATAAACATGCATAATGATTAATGATACATAATAAATGACATATATATTTTAAAATATATATTTTAAAATATATATATATCTATGTATGTGAAATATACCTGTGAACATAGTGATAATGATGTTCTATTTCATGTTTTCAGGTGAAACGTTTGTGACAAGAAAAATTACTCGAAGTGTGGCTAAGATATTTTTACAGCAGCAAGATTATTTTGAGTTGGGTAATTTGGATTCACTCAGGGATTGGGGTCATGCTAAAGACTACATTGAAGTAAGTCTTTCTTTAATTATTATTTTTTTGATTCATCTATTTTACTTTAGAAGAATATTCTTCTGCTATGGGTATGACAGCTCTTTGTGGGCCAGAGCCTTCCTCCATTCTGCTCTTTTCTTTTGATTGTTCTCCAGTTAGTAGTAGTTCTTAAGATTTGCAATAAGATTAAGTCGATTAAGATAAGAGTCTCTTTGATCTTAGGCCTACCTCTAACTCTAGTTCCTATTGGTTTGCAATTGTAGATTTTAAATGTCAAGGAAGAAGAGTCCATTCAACAAATGTGACTTGCAAGCTTTAAGGGACTTATTTTGATGTATTTGTTGATATCAGCTTCCTTGAATAGCCTATATATAGCTCAAAATTATGTCGTTAAAAAAATTAGTTTAAGATAATATCCCCAGTTGTTATTATCTTCTGATGAGTACGTTGACCAACAAAAATCAGGTAGAAATAAATCAGCAAAACTCTAAGCTGGTTCAAGTAAACTTTTGTGAAAGGAATATTTCACTTCTCTTACACTTTGGATTTTTTCTTTCCATAAAATTATACATTCAAATCTCCATATCACATCTAAAAAGGATATAATTTAATACAGTGCCCACGGCCTATTAAAATCATACCTGTCATGTAAGTATTTGATTTTTTTACTTTAATTTTCATAAGAAGTGTAATCTACACCTGTAACCCCCTTTTTTTTTAATCTAAGTGCAACAGTACAAAACTTGTTATTTATACGCTTTCAAAACATAAAGAAATCAAAAATTCTAATTAATTGGGAAAGAGAAACTAAGGATTTTCTTTTCTTTTAAGCGTATACTTTACAAAAATTTTATTTTACAAATCTGTGATAATTATTTATTAAATCTGTGATTAAATCTGTCTTAATTATTAAATCTGTGATAGGATCACTGGGAAATGTATTTGCCTAAAAGGGATTTTTCTAATGCATAGGGAATTCATATTTTTTTTTAATATTGAAAAATGTGTGTTATTGAAGAGTGTGAGACTTGACTGTATTTAATATTTCAGGGTATGTGGATGATGTTACAACAAGACCAACCTGAAGACTTTGTAATAGCTACTGGTGAAGCGCATAGTGTGAGGGAGTTTGTAGAGGTGGCCTTTAAGCATGTGGGAAAAGAAATTGTGTGAGTTTATTTTATCCACGTCCTAACAATTTGATTTGAATATCTCTAACAAAATATAGTAATTCCTCTTTCTCTTTTCTTTAAAGATGGGAAGGTAAAGGCCTGGAAGAAGTGGGAAAAGAAAAAGAAAATGGCGTTGTGCGTGTTCGAGTGAATGCTAGATACTTTAGACCTACTGAAGTGGTAAGAAAATGATGATAGAATCCCTTCTAAGATAGAGCATTGAATTCTTAATAATAATTTTTTTTCCAGTTAATTTATTCTCATATTTGTTAAAAAGCATGTCACTTTTTAAATACTCTTTTTTCCAGTTCTTGTATTTCCTATGTTGTTTTAATGTTTTTGTAAATGAGCTATGTATCTTCTTATATGCATTTTAATGCAAGCTTCTGATTGTAAAATAAAGTAAAAGCTTGATGTTGCAAGAAGTTTGCTATTACAGCAAATTTTCCCATCAAAATGCTGATATTGATGATGAAAAATTGTAATTTTTTACAAGTTTAATGTTACTAACCTTTCCCCATTGCAATAAAACTTTTTTAAGGAAATATTTTACTGCTGTTTAAATGAGTAATATTATATGAAAAAAAGTTTAAATGGAAGGCATTTTTATTTACGGTATCTATACAGAAAAGCAAAAAACAACCATCATTTCCTTCTTATAATTTTAATCCCTTATTTTTATATAGCAATGCGTGGGCATCCACCAGCTAAGTTATCTTATTATCTAAGTTTATATTAATAAAAGAAAAGGTCTTTTGCTATTTTTAGAAATCTTGCTACACGCTTCAAAAGATTGCACCCTTTGTTGACCACATACTCCCTTATTTCCCTTCTTGACATCTTACTACGAGGGTTGTTTAAGTAAGGGCCACAGCATTCCTTGGCAACAACTGTGCTCAGTTACAGCTGTGTAGGTATACTGTGTGGTTAGTTCTGTGTCTTTGAAATGTTTAAATTTAACAAATCACCCTCCACGCATGAGATATAGTCAGTGATGTGTTTTTATCATTATTTCAAGTCTTTTGATAGTTTTTTCTGAAGCTATTTATAATTTTTTTTACCCTTTTCACATAGTTATTCAAATTCCAATATTTTTAACACGATGTTATTACAACAATTGAATCTGAGTTGTTACTTTTTGATACCTTCGATTCTTAAGGATTCCATAGTAATTTGAAAACGCTGGATAATAGTGTTTTCGTCTATACCACGTAATGATAGACCTGTAATGACATTCACTGGCAGATTTGTGAAGTTAAGATTTGTGAAGGAGCAAAATTCCCTGCCATGCCGACAGGGAAATTTGCTACTCTATGACAATGACTCTCACCAGAGCTCAGAACCCAGCTTTATGGGACTCTTTTGATAGGGAAGTTTTGGACCTCCCCTCCCTACAGATCAGACCTTATGCTGAGTAAATTTCATCTTTTCCAATATTTCAAACATCATTTTGGTGACAATCACTACAACAATAATGAATACGTGAAACCTCTTTATTTAATGGAGCAGACGGCAAATTTGTATGAAGAGGGTATTCTAAATCTAGTTGTAAGGCATAATAAGTGTTTGAAAAAACTTAGCAACTTGCTGAAAAAAAAAGAGAAATATATGTACAATCTGAAAATAAATCTGCCTCTTGAAAATTTTCTTTCATTTGGTTTTTATTTTCAAACGGCCCTAACTTAAAAAAAAAACTCTAGTATTAAAGCTAACATTCGCTGTTATCAAAGACCTCAAAAGGTATATCATTTTATAAAATTTTTTTTTCTTTAAAAAAATTGTTACGATTTTGGTAATACGTATAATGTTCTAACAGTACCTCTAGTGATAATTACTGCTTTTCTTGAAGTACAAAGCTCTGTAATTCAGTCTATAGCCTGTTGGCAAATGTAGTATACTCTAGATGTATATTTTAAATAAAACAGTTGCTCAAAATAAAGGAAATAAGAGGTATACATGACTCTTTCATTCGTTAGTTTATTTATTGCTATTTTAGCATTAAATAGTGTATTTGTCTACAAGAGCAAGCTCTCTATGGCAACAATTTCTTCTGTTGTTATGAATTTTTGTTACAACGGACTTGTACTGTCTAAAATTAATTTAAATGAATAAATTTTAAATGTGAAAGCAATCAAGCACAGCTTTTGAAAAATATATTTTCAAGATTTCAGATTTTTAATTTATCCTTATTTTTTCATGTCTAAAAAGAATGATTTAAAACGTAACATTAAGTCACAAAATAAACAAAAAATAATGAAATGCATTCTATCGTTTTAATGAAATAATAGAAAACAAAAGTAAAAAAAAAAAGACAAAATACATTATGATATAATTGAATTAATTCATAAGTTTATGCTAAAATTCAATGATAATCTTCAAGTTTTTTAATGTAATTGTTCTCTATTTCCTGAAATTTTCACAGAAATAAAACAATGTTTAATTTTACTGTAATTTAGAGTAACAAGTTTTGGTTATTTCATAGGTTTTGATGCTCAATGCCTTGGATTAATTTTATACAAATATTTTTTCTGAATTTTCTCTTATACCAAAATATCTTTCTCACTTTTACATTTATGAAATTTCTTGCAATTATCTATACTTTTTGAATCTAAATATGCATAACTCTTTTTTTTTCTCGCTATTTTTTACATTGCCATGAATTGTTTTTTCTGGTATTGTATTCTCTCATATATTAGTGTGTGTATCTGTTTTTGTCTATCAATTATATAATTTGTAAAATTTTCAGCTGAATACCATCAAAATTAAATAATAATAATAACATTAATGTCAAAAAATCACCAGAATAATCTTTTGTGCTAAAACTAAATTTCTATAAAATATTTGAAAAAAAATATAATAAAACATTTTTTAAAGAAATTTAATATATATTTTTCTCTAGGATTACTTGTTAGGAGATGCCTCAAAAGCAAAGCAGAAAATTGGATGGAGGCCTAGGATAAGTTTTGAGGTAATTTAATTCCTTTTATACAAGTAAAAATATCATTTGTCGCTGTAAGCAGATATTAGAAAGGGAGAGTTGTACAAAACTGTTTTTTTTTTGCACATGAAACTAATAACTCTATGTTTTATGGAGATAAATTAAATACCATACAGGTTACTTGTTTGTTAATGCCAATATTTTCAAAAGCTCAAATAGAAAAATTAAGATTTTCTCTCCACCAAATAATTTTTTTGCTTCTCAATTGTTTTAAAATTTATTTTGGGTAAGTTCAATAATTGATTAAGCCTCTTTTTAGCTATCGTTTGGTATTCATGATCGCAATGTTCAAATGCGCCATCTGGGAAGAAGCTTATCTTAACCCTCCCCACTTTCCTCTTCTCAGTTGTATAGGAATGTTCTATGATATTTTCCCTTTTATTATTATTTATTGTATTTAATTGTCAAATATATTTTTTAAAAATTTCCAAAACGTTTTCTTTTAGAACTATGTTCAATGTAGTTTTCAGTTCCATATAGTTTCCTTACTTGAAAGTTTTTCAACTATTTGAAAATCGAGACAGAATCTAACGTACTTCCATCTCCTATGACTCTCTGCACGCTAATGGATAAGGCTTGTGAAGTGTTGTCATAGGTAGAGATTTCTGCTCTAGGCCACTTGCAGCCCATTTTGATATCCAATTTTACGTTACGTTTAATGTATGTGAATCTCTTTTTTGTGTTAGATGGTGCTGTTGGATAAAAACGTAAAATTATACATAAATTATATGGGTTACTCTTTATTTTGTCTTCACAATGAATTTACATCAAAGTAAGGTAAAATGTTAGTTCGGATAATTTTTTTGATTCATTTTTACCCAAATTTTAAAAATGAAAATAAAGGAAGATTGTTGCTGGAATAGTTGAGTGCTTATCTTAAAACTTATCATTGAATTCATAAAGAATTTTTATTAAGCAAGAAAAAAAATATTACTTAAACATCACATAATGTTTTAAAAAGAATACGTATAGTCCATGAGAGTATTCTACTCTCCATAACATAACACAGCTATAGTCACTCACTCCATATATTCATATATATAAATCTTATCTGGATCTGTCTTATATATACAAGCATTTATTTAATATCCAATCAAAAACACTTGGGGGTGAAAATAAACGTGATATTACAATTTATCTTTAATTTATTTTTGAATGTTTGAAGTAATCCTAAAAAATAAAATAATAAAAAGTCCAGAAAAAAAAGAACTTTTTTTTTCAGAGCTAAAAACTTAAACTTCCCTTTCTGAATCAATTTAGTCTTTCTCCCTCGTCCAGAGGTTTTTCAAACTTTCTGACTCGTTGTTCGTACTTGTTTCTTGCAATTGGTAGTCTGGCAATTTTTTCAAGAGATCGAATAATGAGCACAGACACTGTGATGAAATGATTATTTCAGATTGTTTTTTTAATTGATTTTCGTAATGTTTTTTTTTTTTATTTATTTTTTATTTTACTTGCTCGTAATGCTCGATGCTCGAAAATATATCGGTTTGATGCTACTGAGAAACCACAACTATATAAGGTATGACGATAGCTCTTCTTCATACTGAAAATCCCAGAAAGCCTATATCAATAAATGAATTGAAATATTTTATTTCTAATGGCCAAGGTTACAAAAGACCACTCACCACAAAGGGAGGAACAACAGAATAAATTCTAACAGAATAAATAAAGGGAGGAAACAGAATGAATGGAAATACAAAATAAGTGTTCAATAGGTCGACAGTGCATCAATAATTTAAATATAAAATAATTAAAACCACTAATATAAATCACATTTTACTTGCTCTGTTTCTTTTAAATAAAATCAGTTATATTTTTCATCTTGTATTTTATTTTTTTTCCAGCAATTGGTTCATGAAATGTTGGATTCAGATATAGAGTTAATGAAAAAGAATCCAGCTGCATGATCTCAAGTATTCTCCTCTTTTTTAAAAAAGGTTGTGTTTAATGGTGCTTTACAACATTCCGGTGCCTTGAAATACATGTGTAAAAAGACATGGGGTTATCCTCCAAATATGTATAAAACTTCATATAGTGCACCTATGCATAAAGGGATCTATATTTCTCATTGTTAAATTTTGAAGGAAAAAAAAGTTTTAATTGAAAAGTCATTATTATTTTTTAACATTTTAATTATAAGGAGACTAGAATGTCAATCACAGCAGGGCATTCTGTAATCTCAACCATAAATATATATTTTTTGAACATTTGTCAAAAATGAACTCAAAATATTATCTGTGTTTCGGGTCACAAATTATTATTTAATCGAGAGAAATGGTGACACTGCTGAAACTTATTGTATTACTAGTAAAGAGGATAGGAAGAAAAACCAAAACTACTTTGATTTTCAGGTGATACTTTAATTAATCTAATGTTTTTAACAATCACCTTTTAATTTTTGTTTTCTACTGATGATGCAAACAGGTTTTGGTATTGTCAGTTCTTCCTTCCTCGCGAGCGATTTTTAGATTTTGATGCAAGTTTTATTTATTTGTCATTTAAATTATAATTTTAAGCTCTGAATACATGTACATATTTGTGACTCTATTTTTGACAAAGCTTCTTAAAGTTAGGGTGTTCATTACAGAACACCCTCTGTTGGTTGTTTGATCCAAATAGATCTAAGTTTAAAACAATTTGTGACTCTGGTGTTTTATTTTAATTACCTATATTCCTGTTTTTAGAAAAATATAATATCTATTATTTTTTATGCAAGATTATAAATATGCATATTGGTGAAAAAATTTATCATATTTTGTACGCACATTACCTGGTATTGCTTCATCTAGGAGATATGCAGACACAATTGAATTTCATTTGTCACGACTTATTCTGATAATGGAGCTTTTTTCCCACTTATTTTTTGTATAAATTTCATGAAGTGGTGTATAAAAATATTCATGATGTTTTTTTATTTTTATGTATTGTCAATTCAACATCTGCAATTTTGCCAATCTTTAGAGGAGAAGTTTTTTTTTTTTATGCTGGAAATTTCTTTTTATTTGTTTCCATATTAACTAATGGAAGACCAACATTTCTTAAAATGAGTGAACTATTTCGACTATAGTGTCTCACCTAACAGAAAATACAATGCATGTTCTATAAATTTATTTCAAAATTTGTAAACACTTTTTTAAATGAATTATATAGTCTCAATGGAAAAGAAATAGTCTCAAATTTGGAAAAACCTGAGAAAATCAAATTTAATAAATCGTGCTTCCCTCCACCAGTCTGGTACTACGGCTCAAGAAATTTTTAATAATATCTGCTTTTACCTCTGTTTTGTTAAAATGTGATGTTACACTACAAGACTTTTACGATTCTGAAATACCACGTCAAAACGTTTTTGCATGGAATCGATTGTATAATTTGTTATGTATTATAATTTTGTTACTAAACTTAAATTATTATTAATGTTTGCTAATTTATAGTTTTTATGTTTTCTTTTCTCGCTTCATTGGTTGTATCTATTAATTGTTTACCTCCTTCAGAGCTTCAAATTTTATTTATTTAGAGCGAATCTACAAATAAGGTTAAATTTGTCGGAATTATTTTTAAAAATTTTATTTTATGAGGCCAGTTGAAAGGAAAGTTGTACTATTTAAAACTGTAGAAAGATAATATACCGAAAGGAGGGCATCCATTGAACAAATATTGTAAAAAAAAAAATTTGCCGAAATTTTTTTTCCTATTTATTAAGAACAAATTATTTATTTTTGATGGATCTCTTTCTTTTTAAAACACGTTCAGGCAATGTGAGACAGAACAAGAACAAAATTAAATAGTAGTTATTGATAATAAAATATTATGACTAGAGCTTTGACTGAATCATTTATCTTTGTTTCTTATAATATGCATTTTTATACTAATTTGCTATGTGTAAGAAATTACTTTTGTTATTTGTTTAATTAAATCTTGTTTATTTTGTTTCATTTGATAATGTTTACTTCTCAATACAGTAATTCATTTCTCTCAAAGCTTTTATTTCAAACACTGCTCTAATCATGGTTTAATATATTTTTGTTTTCCTTTTCACAAATTTCAATTGTAGAAAATTCCTCAGTCTATTAAGACAACAGTTAGCAACAATGCATCTTTTTCAAACAGGAAGTTTGAAAGAAATTTTAAAAGATAATTTTGAAAGATAATTTCTGTATAAAAATAACTTCTGTGTATTTTTTGGTACCTTTGGCCATTATTATTTTTTTGATCAAAATTGCGGAGCTTTATTTTGTGATTTTTTATAGTATATATATATATATATATAATGCACACACACATACTTGTATGGAAAATTCAATCAAATGTGTTTCCTTTCATCGTAAATTTTAACAATGTGACTGCTAAAATTCATATTTTATCCAGTAGTTTAGCTGCAACCAGTTATCAAATACATTGTCACCCTGTACTTTTTATACTTAATTTGAACAAAATTATATTTTGCTACATTTGTATTATTCTTTGGCTTTATTTATAATTTGTACGAGTCCGATAATTAAAATCTGATAATAATAAAAAATATTTTGTCTGAGCAGCTTCTAGCAAAATAATATGTGATTAAGTATTTTCATTTCTCATTATTGATAACCTAGGGCTATTTGGTGTTTCGTATTTCAGGCTGATTGAAACTACTCTCTGCAGGCACATTTACACCTTCTGGCTCTCCTGGCTATATTTTGTGTGAAGAACTTGTTACCATGAATAGATGCATGCAATAAAAATAATTATATTATAATTTTTTTTTTTTTTCAGTTTCAGTAACGAACTTGATAATTAGTTTGAAATTTAGAAAGAATGAATGAACTGATCTCCCAAGCAAAACACAGCAAACCCTATAATTCCTCCTCCTGTTTTTTCTTTGTTGATTTTTTAAATTGTTTGTCATTTTTGAGATGACAAAGAAATAACTCTGAAAATGCTTTGTTGATCACAAGTTGTTGTTGTAAATATTTTAAGACTTAAGTTTTATATTAACCACATTTACAACTTTTAATGACTTGTTTAAAAAATGTTTTATATATTTTTAAAAAAATAATCTTTTAATGCAGTTTACTTACATTGTATAATATGTAATTTAGACAGTAGGTGCATGAATTCTGTTTGTTCTGTCGTAATTTATGTACGTGTTATTTGATTTTGGAGTGAAAGTGTTGGAGAAAAGAGGTATGAATGACATTCAGTATTTAGTTTTTATTGAAACACATGTGGCCGAGATAGCTTGGTTGGCGAGGCGCTGGACTCATGTTCGTGAGAACGGGAGTTCAAATCCAGCATGATAAAGACTCCCAGTGTAGTAAATGGTGACTAGTGCAGTTAAATCTGTCAAGTCATTAACTCTTCCGTATTTCAATAACAAATTATACCTCTGGAGAGTACTGAATTGGAAATTGATCATTATCCGGTTCCGGTCAAAATTATGGTCTGTGGATAAATGAATGGGTCCGCCCTATAAACGGGTGTGACGGAAGTCGAATTCTTCGCTATAGATGACACCACTGGAAAACTAGAACAATCGCACTCCTTGCCTTAATGGCCCACGACAACAACAACATTGAAGCACATTCAGGAATATTAATATGCAGTCCACTCTTCAAATATTCTCAACTTTTTTATTTAAGGATTTGAAATTTTATCCATGACACGGGGCATTATTTACTGTTCATTTAATTTTTATATTCTATTTGATTTATGTTTTTTTTTTTGAAGAATGAAATATTTAGTATAATTTTTTTTATAACAACAGCTCAAAATTGCAGGACATATTTTTTTTGCCAATGGAATCTACGGGAACTTGGGTAATGATTGCACTTAATGTCCATTATTAAAGTCTTTGTATAAAATAAGTGAAAGAAAAAACAAAACTTGGCTCTTGGCATTTCCGGCAAAATTAAATTCCTAGTGCACTTAAGCATCCAAATAGAGTCTAGGTGCTGCCATCTAGTGTGGCAGAAACTAGACGTCCAAATTAACCTGGTCAACGGTATCTCACCCATTGTGGGGGTCCTGAAAGAGTGGATACCACTTCTGGAGAACGCACTAGGTCTTCTTATCGGGATAACTGATTGTGTAGCTCATAGGAAATTAAAAAAAAATTTCATGATTCTATATTTTAGAACATATTTAGTTCTGAATTTATCTCAAAATTTCTTTAGCGTCCCTTCAACTTTGTGACATCAAGAGTGTACTGTATTACACTTTCTTCAATATTTTTGACTTCTTTCCTTACTTTGTTACAAACAATTACGATTTATCATATTTCACGTGTCAAATATTAGTTTTTGGCATATTGTTGGATGTTTTTATGGTGTATTTCTTCATTTTTGGGTCATAAAACAAATATTCATATACCATCGGATTATTTATATCGAATTTCTTATAATTTTTCATTAGAATTTATTCGATTTTTACTTAGACAATCGCTTTGTGAAGGCATACAAACAGAAAAACGAACTTAAAAATATTGTTTTTAAAAGTAAAAAAATTATACTAAATTTCTATTAGACGTAGGAGGTTGTAAAATAGTATTGATGATTTGTATAAAAACAGTGAAATGAATTCATTCCCAGTGAATGATTTATTTGTCAACAGTTATTTAACAGTTGTACATTTTGTTGACTCTCTCGATGTCGTTCCTGGTCATTTCCTGCTTGTTGTACGAATCGGACAATTTCTGTCCATTTTTGGCCATCATGGTGTCCTGACCTTTCATGGAGAAGGACTTGTTTCCGTAGATCATGATGGAGTTGTAATCGAAAGAGTTGTACAAGACGTTTTGGTGTGGGGCGAGCTTGTTGAGGTTGAATCGCATGTCTGTAAAAAAGTAAACATTGAATTAAATAAAGGTAATTTCGTTTTTTTTTTAATAATGAAAGGAGATTTTTTTATAATAAATTAATATTTCATTGAATCATATATTGTCCATGCGTGTCCAATGCTTTTTGACAGTAGCATGAATTCACCCTCATAAAATTTTTATTTTTTGCAAAAAAACTGGCCCAAATAATTTTCGACCTTTTTATTTTATTTTATAACCGTCGTTGAACAGCGGACCCAAGTTTGGGTTTACGACTACTAATGTTCAACTTCGTAGCCTTGTAACTTTAAACCCAATCCAGAAGACCAGGGAACTCCTGGATCAAGTATTGGGAGAAATTTGCCGTCGTGGAGGACCATTTGATGGTACTAACCCGTATTTGCGTTACATGGAGAGGAAAACTACGAAAACGTTCCACGTTTAGCCTGGCAATAAGGGGACTCTAACCCATGAATTCGAAACTTTTTCTTTCGAATTTCCACTTTGTTCGGAAGTTATTGCAATTTTAACCGTTTTTTTCCCCACTTTTTTTTGGTTTACGTTACACTTTGCTTGCTGTTCAAAGTTTATAAGATTTAGAAATTTGAAATCACGGACCGGGATAATCTGGTTGGTAGGGTGCTGAACTCACGTTTGTGAGGAGTTCGAGTTCAGTGGGCGGAAGACTCCCCGTTTAGTAAATGGTGACTGAAATTTGTTTGATAAAATATCTTATGGGCCGGCATGCTGAAAGTGCCACATTTGTTTATGAATTTAATAAAAAAGTTTTTTTTTCTTTAAAAATTCCAGGCTTCATTCATTTTCGAATTCATGACTCGGGCACATTGAATTTGTCTGTTCTCAAAGTCCTCCATGTTCCCATAACAAATTATACCTCTAGAGGGTACTGAATGGATCGTTCTCTTTTTCAGATCAAAATTACGATCTGTGGCTGAGTGAAAGGATGTGTGAATGGGTCCACCGTATAAAACGAGTGAGACGTATGGGTGTGACAGAACTCGAATTCTTGGTTATAGATGGTGCTACTGAAAAACAAGAACAACTTGAAATAACGAAGGTGGGCAGAAAAAAGTACAAAGAGTTCGATAGAATAAAAATACGATTCGATTGTTAGTTCGAGAATTATAGAATTATTAACTGTTTAACAGGAAGGTGCTGGTTTATCTATAAAGGGGCTGTATTATGTACTGTTTGTTGAAATGCAACTACTACTGATCTTTGAGTTGAAATTTGATTTGCTGATAGGACCAGGTTGTTCTAAAGTTTTAACGAGACTTTTTTTTTCTTTCGACATTCTTATTTGCACGAAAGTTTAAATTTAGAAAAATTAAGTGCTTTTCCATAATTATTCCCTTACGAGATCTTTATTTTATAAGTCTGGACTCGAGTAGATGTCAATAATAAGTAACACGAGAGAGAGAGAGATGTTGCCATTTATAAATCTTAATATTTATAGAGAAATTTTTGAAAAAAAAAAAAAAAAAACCTTAATAAATAGCAATAAAAACTGTTCCCTGTTTGAATTGTTATAAGTCTCTTTATCGAGTTAATTCATTTGCATTTATTTCTTCCTATTGAATATCACAACCTCAATTCCTAAGTTTCTTTTTTTCTTCAAGTACAGATGATTATTTTTCAAATCTATGTAATCGTCTATTTCGTTACGATTAACAAAATGTTCTAACACGAGACTGAATTAACTGTACACATTGAAATCAAAATGTTCTGTGTTTTTGTGGAAACTATTCTAGAAAGGAGAACTGAACGAAGATGAGTGAAAATCATGGGGTTCAGCGTGCGGAGCGAGCAGGGGTACTGTCTCCTAGTATTCGCTATCGCAACGCTCGAATGCGCCATCTGGGGAGAAGACCGGTTCCATGTCTTGACTCTCACCCTTTCCCTCTTCTCAGTTGTATAGGAATGTGCAACGATATCTCTTTCTTGATATTTTTCGTATTTAATTGTCAAAAAAATTTTTTTTTTTAAATTTCCACAATGTTTCTATGTTCAATGTAGTTTTCAGTTTCTTATAGTTTCCTAACTTAAAAGTTTTAATCTATTTGAAAATCAATATAAAGACTAACGTACTTCCTTCTCCTATGACTCTCCACACGCGATTGGTGAAAGCATGCGAAGTGTTGCCAGAGGAAGACCCCACCTACAGCCCGTTTCGATCGCCAATAATAAAAGAATATAAATAACCTTTAAAGTTTTTCATATTGTGTAAAGATCAACGAAGGATACATTTTAAACTTAAAATCAAGGAGTTGAATATTACTCACTTTGGCTGACGTTGTCGAGATGTGTAGATGATGAGATATGAATCTCTGTCTGATCTGCTCTGTTCGTGGTAGAATCCAAGGGCGTTTCCGAACTCGTGGACTACTGTTCCAGGGTACAGGCATCCGTTTCCAAGAGACACTGCCTGCTCACCTATGATTTTACCCACATAGGAATAGCACCTATTATTTTGATGGAGGCAAATTGCTTCTTAATTAATTGCTTCTGAGTGAAGTTCGAAAAAAACTTTATTTCAAATTAAAATAAATTTTATATTTGGTATATTTTTTACATATTAACATGTTTTTTCTTCTCTGGCTGTATAAAGAACATTAAAATTAGATTATTCATCAGAATGAAATACACAGGATAAAAAGAAGATACATTTATTAAATTTTATTAATCACGGTTAGGGTCTGATATATCATAAGGCTTGAAAGGCCAGGGCCTAGGACCCTCATATTCCCGCAATATATATATATATATATATATATTATTTTTCTTCTATATTATTTCTTAAGAATTCTCTATTACAATCATGAAATAATAAAAAATTAAAATAAATGTAAGCTAGAATTTATTAACATATAATTTATTGATGGTATAAATAATTAAAATCATTTTTAAACAAAACAACATGTAATTTGTTTTTAAGTTACAATCAATAGTACCCCCTACAGCTCCCGGACTGCCTGACCACTGTGTTATTTGAAGAGCTTAGTGGAAGAACCAGGTTAGTGACATTTTTAAGGGTATTAATGAATCAGAGAAAATAAAGTTGTCGCATCAAATAGCAAAAATAAAGATCGTATCATTATTTATAACTATATGAAAAGTAAATAAAAGAATTATGCTTAATGTAACAGAATGTGACTTTAATCTTAACGTAATTAGCCCACATTAGTTTTAAGTATATGCTTGCATGATTTTTATTTCAAATGAGGCAGTGGTCAATAAAATGACAGACAATTATTAGCCGTATCCATACTATTCCGTATCCGTAATAAGTGGTATCAGTACTATTTTATTACCTATTAGCAAGATGTGACATCTTACAAATAGGTACTAAAATAGTACGGATACCACTTTTTCTTCTTCTTACACTGATTATGGCTACTTTGAAAATGTCACTTACCTGGTTCTTCGACTAAGCTCTTAATTTGTGCTTTATAGTGTTTTTATTATTAGTGATAATTTTGCAATTTTACAGTATAATTTGTTCTGCACCGCTTGAGATTGTCAAAACTAGCAAGTCTGAAAAATGAAAGAGATCCAATAGTTATTTCCGTGATCTCTCTCCTGTTGTCATCACATACAAAATAAGGGGTGCAAATATTTACACTGCTGCAAGGTACGACATTTTCCTCTACATATGCACTCTCTGGTACTAGTTATTTATTTATTTAGCTTTTATTAAAAAATTTTTTAGAATATCCATAGTTGTCCAGTTTCTCAATTTTCGGATAATCGGGAGTTTACTGTCCAAGAAGTTTTATTTTACCCTCAAATGATGATACATAAGAGACAAAATTTTCCTTGCAGTGTACAAAAGAAATGAAACCTTATCCTTGTCCAGAGAATATCTTGATGTAGTTTGATCTGTGGACGAATCAAGTATTTTGGTGATAATCATTAAAACCCTGGTTTATGACGTTCTGAGCGTTACCTACAAAACAAATATGAATTTATTTATTTATTTTATATAATCTGCAAAAAAAAGTAGTCATTGCAATTTATAGTTTTAATGACCGCTTTTAATCAACTTTAACAATTTAATTTTATTTAAATGAGTTAATATAGCAATATTGAAGATAGTCTAAAGCAGGGATGGGGAAACTACGGCCCGCGGGCCAACAGTGGCCCGCCGGAAGGTTTTATCCGGCCCGCGGATAGAATTTTAACTTGCCGATCCGTCGCAAATATAAACAATATACATATTTGCATACTTTGTATAAAGCTAGTTTTTTTTTCTTTTTTAATAAAGTACTGGTGACCTTTTTACTTTCTCTATTTTTGTTCTACAAAACATAAATTGATGGCAATAGCTTCAGACAGCTTTTCAATTGGTAAAATTTTGAAAGCAGACGTTCTTCATAGAATAGCTGTAGTATGGCGCCAACAAGCGTTTGTCTTTCTCGGGGAGCAGACAATACGGAATCTAATGTAGGTGAATTGTGCTTCACGTGTGGCAAACTGCGCATTTTAAGCTCCAACGAGCGGCTTTTTCATTTTTTTGGGGGCGTGAATTATTTATTGCGTATGGAAAGATTTCTCACATATAACGTTATTGTAAATGATGGTGAAATTATTATATGTATAAAATAGCTAGTACTTGTTTAGTTATTTGTAAAAATTTTTAACCCATAAATGGCGACTAAAAAACGCAAAGTTGATTTAGAGTGCCGTGCGTTCAATGATGAATGGAATTGGAAATACTTTTTTACAGTTGTTAAAGATAAACCAGTATGTCTTATCTGCAATGACGCAGTAGCAGTTTTTAAAGAATACAACATTAACCGACATTTTACAGCCAAGCACAAGAATGCGAACTACGACGCAATGTCTGAATGTGAAAGAAGACAAAATGCAGAAAGTCTTCTTAAAAAAATTATGTTCAAGAATATAAACAGTGTTCAAGGAAGTTACATTGTAGCATTCAATATAGCTAAAAATAATAAATCTCTCGGTGATGGGGAATTTGTTGAACAATGTATGCTTCAAGTTTGTGATGTCCAAACATGAAAAATAATTTTGAGGCTGTAACGCGAAAAACAGTGACTTCTGGAATCGAAGCAATCGATAAAAATTTGGCAGCACAATTGGAGTCAAAAATTGCACAATTTAAATTTTGCTCAATAGCTATGGATGAAAGCACTGATATAAATGATACCGTTCAATTAGTTTTATTTATAAGAGGTGTTAATGAGAACTTTGAAATTACCGAGGAACTGGCGTGCATGCGTTCTTTAAAGGGAACTACCACGGGATGTGATATTTTTCGTGAGTTTCAGGAAAGGCTTTTACCTTTGAAAGTGCCCATAACAAAAATATGTAATATTACGACTGATGGTGCACCAAATATGACAGGAAAAAAAATCTGGATTCCTTGGACTCTTTAATAAGAACTATACCGGGAATAACTTTATTTTTCTACATTGTGTTATACATCAAGATGCTCTGTGTAAATCTGCATTGAATATAAAACCCGTGCTTGATGCAGTAGTAAAGCTTGTTAATACTATTCGATCTCGTGGGCTTACTCACAGGCAATTCCGAGATTTTTTTCAGTCTGTGCAATCTGAATAGTCTGATTACACGAAAGTAAGGTGGCTTAGTGCAGGATGTGTATTCGAGCGAGTTTGGCAGCTGAAAAACGACATTGTGTCGTTCTTCCGTGGGAAACAATGTTTAGCAGAGTGCGAAATATTGGAAGATACAGAATGGCTTTCAGACTTAGCGTTTTTCACAGATCTTCTTTGTCATATGAACAACTTGAATGTTAAAATGGAAGGGAAAAATCAATTCATTAATGATATCTGGACCCATCTCAATGCTTTTAAACTGAAGCTTAACCTTTTTGCCGGGAAGCTAGCCAAGAACGACTTGTCTCATTTCTCGAGGTTAAATTCAATACCCTCAGTAAATAAGGAAAAGCTTAAGAGTTATGAAGACGGCTTGAAAAAACTCCATTTTGAGTTTGAACGCAGATTTCAAGATTTCAGTGCCATTCAAACAGAATTAGATATTTTTACCATGCCTTTCAACGTGAATTGTGAAACAGTGAAGTTGGATCTGCAGCTTGAATTAATTGAGTTGCAATCTAACAATCATCTGAAGCAGTTGTTTCTAAATATGCCGAAGTGTGAGTTTTACAAATTATTACCAAAAGCTAGTTTCCCAAATTTAATATCTCATGCCCAGAAAATCAGTGCTATGTTTGCTTCATCTTATATATGTGAAGAAGTGTTTTCAACTATGAACCTTAGAAAAAATCATTTCAGAAGTAGACTAATTGACAAACATTTATCCTCCTTCCTTAAAATAAGTACATCTCACTTCGAACCTCAATATAAGGAACTTTTAAAAATGAAATCGCAATTTCATTCATCTCATTAAATATTTAAATTAAAACTTGTATATCGTTTTTTTTTTTATTTGAGAAATTTTTACTTGGCCCACCAAATATTTTTTTTTTCGATTTTTGGCCCACGGCCAAAAAAGTTTGCCCATCCCTGGTCTAAAGAAATTTTAAGTAATAGACAAACTTATAAAAAATGACTGAGACATATTTCTTCTTCATCCTAATACTATTTTTTGTTGAATATCATTAAGTTCTAGGAAAAAATAATAACTAATGTATTAATTTCATTTCTTCAAATAAAAAATCTGTACGCACACCGTTACGGAAAAAAAAAAAAAAAAAAAAGAGAGAAAGAAAGAAAAAATAGAGAAGAAAAGAAAGGAACGGAGGTTAAAAAATGTCCAATTATATTTCAAAGATGTGAAAAGAGTAATGGTAGTATAAGATTACATAAATTAGGTAGATATGCAATGTTTCTAACGTATATAAGATTCTCTCGGTTTTAAAAAAGTTTAAATAAATGAAGCAAAACGAAGATGATCATTTAATATAAATATGACCACCACTATGAGTTGCTATGCAAAAAAAAAAAATATTTACATCTGTATGAAAACCTTGTCATACCCGAATTCAGAACGTTCAATGGCTATCTTAAGAAAAGGCATTTCTGTTAAAATAATTGTTAATTTACTGTCGCTTTTAAATTTTATTAGAACCGTAGAATCGTGCTTAAAAAAAAAAAAAAAAAAAACTTTTGATTAAGTTTTAGGTAAAGTGCATCTCAATCAGTGATTAGTAAAATTAGTTTCACACATATCATGAAGCAAACTCACTTAGAGATGAGTCGATGACGTAGGGTACACGTGCATTTGGCCATCTGTAGTGATTTCCAACAATGACATTTCGCTCGGCATCCTAGAAATGAATATAATTTCAATTATAATTTTAGTGGTAAACACAAAATTGGATGAAATAGCCACTTAGCTTACTTTCTGCCGTTATTTAACGGGTCACAAATCTTTTAAAGCTTAATCCAAAAGAATTTTTTTTCCGAACTGGATTTTTTTATTTAAGAAGTTCTTTTAATTTTTTTTTTTTTTTTAGATATATACATATATAACGAAATTATATGTTATGAAAATTCAATCAGACTATTTGATTTGATTGTTTCTATATCCACACCAACAGGCGATTATCTCATCTTTTATTCCGAGAATGTCCTTTTATAATTGAATTCTCGAATGAATACGTTTTATTTCAATTTATTTGCCCACTGTCCAGAAATAATTCAAAAGTTCATACACAATTCCGTTTGCCAAAGGCGACTAAAGTGTAGATTCATTTTTATTTATTCTGTGACTTACATTTCAAATTATTTACATTTAAAACAAAATCATTCTACCGGTAAATATTTAATTTAAGGAAAATATTAATGTGTGCAAAAAAATAACTTTAGAATAATATCGCAATTCACGAATGAAAGATAAGCATTTTTAAGAAGTCTTGAAAAAAATCTAAGCTATCACTCATTTATTTTTTCCAGTTCGGGGAGCACTGTTTAATAAAATTTTGAATTTCACCACTTTTTGCATTTTTAGTCTCCCTGTATTTGTCCAGCTCATCCAACAACATTTACACAGATGTGAGAAATGAAATGAATTCTGTTTGTGCAGCATGTGATGTGTGACGGGTTGAGATCAGTTTGATAGGGGGGGGGGGTTGTCATATGTATCTGAACTCTTCATTAAAAGTGTGTGGTAACGTATTGACTAAAATTCTACATGTATTGGTTCCTTACTACTTCATAAAATAATTTTTTTATAACCGTCGTTGAACAGCCGACCCATTGTTTTGGGCTTAAGACTACTAAAAACAAGCTTAATCCCACCCCGCCCCCGTAAAGAGACATCCGGGGACACTCCAAAAGTTCGAAGTGAGCGCAACAATTCAATCACACAAGCAAACATAATCCAAATTTTCAAATTAGAGTTTTAACAAATAGGTAGAATATTAAATATGAAATCCAGAAAACAGCGTTACATAGAAATGAACAAAATACAAACAAACATTACAAAGAAAATAAACAGTATCCATCAGAAGAGATATTGATGACGCATCTTCAGTAGGGGCGCAAAGTTAATAAAAGGAAACAATTTCACACTTACGACTACTAATGTTCAACTACGAAGCCTTGTAATTTTGAACCCAATCCAGAAGACAAGGGAACTCCTGGATCAAGTATTGGGAGAAATTTACCTTCGTCGAGGACTTTTAGAGAGAACTAACACGCATTTGCGTTACATGGAGAGGAAGACCACGAGAACCTCCCACGGTTAGCCTGTCGGCAAGGGGACTCTAACAGATGATTCGTCTACAACTGAGGATATTTCACGTCAGCACTGTGGTCGGTGCAAGACGGATGCGGATTCGTATCGACCCGCCATCGGTGGGATTCGAACCCGGTTTACCTCATTGAAAGGCGAACGCTCTATCCCCTGAGCACTCGCGGCTCCATAAAATATTTTGACGAAAGCGCAGCATATTCTGCTATACATAGCCGTTATGCATTCCACATTTTAAGTGGGAGCTCAGATGGTAGATGTGGTCGCTGCTCAACACCCCTCAAGATCAAAATATAATTATTTTTTTTTCTGTTATTATATTTTAGTGGATACCAGTGGGATGCCACCAATATATTTTTTACAAAAATGATTTATCTATTCTTATTATTTTGAAAAAAAAAATGCATAACGGACTACGAGAATTTAAGACAGTGAATAAGTTTAATCAGAGTACTTTTAAAAAAGACGATTTCTTTTTACAATAAAGTGATAGCAGAAGTGTTTCATCCAAGCACGTAGGTATAGTTTTTTCATGGGGGGGGGGGTGTTTTGTGATTGAGGAATTTATTATCTATATGTAATTTAATTAAACCAGTTACATACATACAAGTAAACTCTATTTGGTTTTGATAAAATAATCTAATACTGAAGATTTCACTGTAAGCTTCATTTAAAAGCTAAAAATCACAACCAGTGATCTAAATGAAGATCAAAATAAAGACAAAACATAAACGTCGTTGATCGCTTCCCTTCGATTGGGAGATAAGCGAAATTCAAATAAAAAGAACATTAAAACAAAACCCCTGTTATTGTCAAAAATTCACGTATAAAATGTCAATAAAAATTTATCTCTTCACCGCCAAGTATAATGCGTTTAAGCAGCCAAAATAATATAATTAAAAAAAATGAATTCTTTGCGAAGTAGAATACATAGGTAATTTTAAGAAAATACGACACATAGGGAATTTTTTTTTTTATTTTATCAATTTTTAACCTTTTGGATTGGAATACTATTTAAAAAAAAATATACTCGTTTATTAAAGTAACTCTAATTAATACCTTATAGAGAGCAATGTACAATAGTTAACAAGCATTTAGCAGTTTGCAATTATTCCTTTACATTCAAGTGCCAGAAAAATTACAATTTATAATTTTATAGCTTTTACTTCCATGTTCCATTTCGTTTTTAGTTAATCTTTGTGCTATTAATCACAAGACTATATTAAACAGCTCAGATTGAACCATATAGTTTATATTAATTATTTAGACAACGCAGGAAAATGACAATGTGTAAAATCATTCCAAAAAGCTAATAATAGTGGTGTTAAATAAACTTTAAAAAAAAATTGTCATTTTATTCTATGATATCAGATTTCAATGGCAGTTACATTAAATTGTCGCATTTGACGAAAATTACTCGTAGATATATAGTACATTCGCAGAAGTCGGTAAATGAATATATTTTCGCACAAATTTTTCTTTTTGTTTATTTCAATAATATCCTGTTAAACTACATTATTAAATAGAAGGTGTAAAACTTTAATAATGTAACAAAAATTTATTAATAAATACAAAAGATATACAGCACAAGAAAAAAAAAAAGAGCGTGGAATCCCTCCGCGCGGAAGAAGTTAAACTTCGTAACCTGCGACGTTAATTGTAGAAGAATCAGCAGTCGTGGAAGGATCACTAGTTCTATTCAACGACTCTTTTTTTTGCTCCCTATTAAATTATATGTGTATCAAAACAAACTAAAAAAATATTTATAGAAAAACAAAAGTTTTATGACTTTTATTATTTTTATGCTAGTGAGAACCAAAACAATATGGAAATGAATGAGGGAAAACTGGATCCTACCACGTGATTTCCCGGCCAATAAAAATTTAGCGTTAAACGATTAACGCTTCCTTGTTGGAAATCGCATAAGAAGTATAACTTCAAAAATTAGATACAAAGTCTCAAAATATTTCGTAAATAAATATTGAATGAAAAAATCCGTGAGGTCACGGACTATCAAGTTTGGATTTTGATAGAGTGGCCGCGGCCATTTCAACATTTAAAGAATTACTTATCACACTAAATTAAATTTAAATATCAGAGAAACAAATAATTCTTTTAAATTTGTTGACTTTAAAAAAAAGTTTTCGTTACTTAATCAGTATACATTATGTGTTTAAATGTTTTATATGCCGGGGGCTTCTATTTAACGAACTTCCATTTTGCGAATTTCTCTATTTTGCGAATTTTTTCCAGGAATTTCCATTTCGGATATTTCTTCGTAAAATAACTTCCAAATAGTGAAGTAAATTTTCTATTTAACGAACTTTACTTTGAGATCCAATTTCCCTACTTTCTGAAATATTTCAAACTTGTTAACGCATTTTATGGGGGAAATGAACTTGAATTATTTTGCGGAGATACTGCTTTATGTAATGTTTTACTGCTTTCTCTAAAAGTTATTTTAGAGAAAGAAGTAAAATCCCTTTCGCTTTTTGTTTGCATTTCAAACGAAACACTCAGACAAAATTAACGGCATGTGGTAATGCATGTTTAAAACTACTTTTATAATAAATGCAGCTATAATATTTAAATTTGGCTCCTTTTTTTTAGTTGAAAATGTGTGTCGCATGACAGTGTAACACTGGATAATGTTTTGCTCTATTCTTGCTTTCCACGCTGATTTTACGGTTAAGATTTATAAAATAAATAGATACTAGTTTACAAGATAAGCCGATCGGCCTGTGTAGGGGTCAGGGAACTGCGCTTGCATCAGAAAGGTTCTGGGTTCGAGTCCCGGGCAAGGCATGGATGTATTTTCCTTCTCTGTCCTTACTGTGGGAGCAACGTTGGCCCATCTGATATGGTGCCCCTGAAAGAGTGGCCAACAAATGTACTTTAGATGCCTGTATGACGTAAGCCATTCTCCAAGTGGGCATTGGAAAAAGAAAGTTTACAACATAAAGATGCATCAATTGCTATTTTAATTTGCCTAGTGTTTATGAATTAAAAGCTTGTTTTGTGTTATTTCCATTAACCATTAAACGAATTTTCCGTATAACGAACTTATTATCTGGATTTAGCGACTTCGTTAAATAGAGGACCGACTGGAATATATATACATATATATATATATACATATATATATGTAATATCAGAGCTTCATCTCTGTTATCAGTGGTGTATTTAGCCTTAATAATGCAGTCGTAAGCCATGTTACACTCAAAAAATCTTTATTAATTGTAGTAGGCTGGTATCGATAACACTTCACATCACACTCCGCAAGGGAGGGGGTGGACAAGACTTTGGACAATTCCGGAACAACTTTTCAGGATCACATGATGGAAAAGCCATGCGAAAAGCATTGCTCTCGCTTTTATACTAACTCAGATTTGAGTAAACAGGCACAGTCGTCGGCATTCTTGTATCCTTACGCATTAAGGAAAATCATTCTGGCTTCCTTATATGGAAGTGAAAGGGGGAGAGATTCTATAAATAACTCAGTCGTATGCTATTAGCCTTGACTTCCCAAAATAGAATCTCTCTACGCTTATTCTTTAACAAAGACATTTTATTAAAACGAAAGAGATTTAATTCTTTTATTAATACAAAAGTATTAATTTTTGTATTACATATATATATACATATATATATATATATATATATACATATATATATACATATATATATATACATATATATATATATATACATACATATATATATATATATATATATATATATACATATATATATATATACATATATATACATATATATATATATATACATATATATATACATATATATATATACATATATATATATATACATACATATATATATATATATATATATATACATATATATATATACATATATATACATACATATATATATATATATATACATATATATATATACATATATATATATATACATATATATATATATATACATATATATATACATATATATACATACGTATATATACATACATATATACATATATATATATATATGTATATATATATATATATATATATATATATATATATATATATATATATATAGATATATCCCGTCTAAGCTTCACCATAGAATGGAATATAATTAATATTCTTACCATTCCGATCTTAAATGTTTGTATCATGTACGACAGTAATGACTTAATGATTTTTTTTAAAGCAATTTCTACTTAAATTTTATTTTTAAACATAGATGTTACTCCTTAAATTTTTTATAATCTTAAAACACTTTGATAAACAACGATTTTTTTTATTAGTTTGTGTTAACGATAAATCATAATTAAGGCGTTGGATACTTCAAGTCAAAGCATATAAAATATCTTCAAACTCTTGAAATTAAAGTATTATTTTTAAGGTAGTTTACTCTTTTATTTAACTTGATTTCTTTTTTTATTCAGTGTCAGACTTAGTTTAGAGCAGCGTAATTATTGTTAATTTTATTTGCTTACACTGTTTACAAAAGTTAATTATTACTATTATTATTTTTTTTAAAATATCGACAGGCACTGAACTTTCGTTTCTTCGCTTTAGAAGATGCCGGAGGTGTTGCTCATTTAACGTTACCCAGTGGGCACCTGTGAACCAAAGTCTCGGAGGCGAGCAATATAACCCACGCCACACTGCCACAAACCCGTTTATAGGGTGGGCCACATTCATACCAAAAGACTACACAGAGAGAGAAACATCCATGCAACTCTAGGTAAACAAGCAGCAAATGTTTTGGAAAATTTTAGATGGCAGACAACTTGAAAGATAATACTCTTATAAATGGGATCCTTTTCACCCATCAAATAGACCAAAATGAGGAGAGGAAGTGAATAACTTCTAATTTTGAAACTAGAACATTAGAACATATCTCAAATCCCAGTGCCCATTAATTGATTTGTCGGATGTTTGAGATATATAATGGAGGAATGTATGAAGTGGGGGGGAGAGTGGGTGTCAAGCACCAAATAGTAAAGTCATGACTGGGAAACCAGTCGGTTTAACATATGAGGAAATCGATAGGAAATTAAACATAATTGAGATTAAACATGTTTAGAATATAATAATATTTACGCAGGTTTAATAAAATAGAGAAAATATATACAATTATTTACAGATAAGATAGAAGAAAAAAAAAAAAACTCTCAACGGCAAAGAAAAGGCATCCATGTATTATCACTTCTGGGTTGCTCTTCACATTAACGTTACCAATTTATCATCTGCTCTCATACCGTTTATATGGAATGTTGGAATCCAATGTTTATATGGAAGTCGAACCGAATCAATTTCATAAAGATGTCAAAGTAGCATTAAACATACATAGAACGATACTGAATGCTTAAAATATACTGCAAAAAATTAAGTAACTGAATTTTAAATCTTATGGTTTCTGCAATATTTTATAGGGAAAAAAATGGGCCTTAAAAGCAACATTTAATGCTGAAAGAGTTGTTAGAAGAAAGAAATGTCCATGTTGCATATCAATATTGAGTTGTCATTTATATGAAGCGTCTATTGTAACTACGCAATATGATCTTCAAATGATTCAATTATTGACATTTTTGCCATTTTGATCACGATGACATATCTTACAAGGAACAGTGAAATGCATTGAAATCTGGTTAAACATGAAAATACAGGATAATAAGATTTGTACAGGTTATTTCAATAACCATTGAAACTTTATGATGATGAATAGAAAAATATCAAAATAATTTGTTAAAAAAAGCATCAAATTTTTTAGCGTTAAAATTTTCTGTGCAGAACAGCAATGTGTTCTCTTTGCTATCATGAGTTAGTAATCCTTTTCTCAATGATTGCAAATTTCATAACATTTAATATACTTAGAGTTAAATATATTTTCAACAATTTAATTCTTCCATTCTCCTAACACCTCCGGGCTGTAGCGCACACGTTGAGAAAGATCTAAATAATTTTCATGAGATCCAACACCATTTTTTAAAAAAAATCTATACGGTTATTTACTTTTAATAAACCGTCGGAGTTGTGTGTAAATATTTGTGACTCCACAGACATAAAATGAAAATTTTAATTAAGTTTAAAAATTAGTTTACGTTTGAAAATGAGGAATTAGTACTGATACCTTCTTGTTGCTCAGTTGAATAACCTCAGCCAAAGCAACGGCCAGCAAGAAACAGTCCAGTCTTCACAATTGTCGAAGGGAATGATCCATATAAATCGTTTCCTTATCAAAATTATGGTTGAAATGTCCTGAGAGAAAAACTGCTGGTCTATAAGACTTCGCGATCAAAAATCGCATAATGAAAACAGGATATGAAAATAAATTTTTAGAAATTTTAATCAAGCTGAACAACATTTTGTTACATTAAATAATCTTTTAATACATTTAAACTGTGCAGATAACTTTTTCCATGAATCCAAGGTCTACATATGTTTTAGGATATTTTTTATTGATTGTTTTACCCAGTTTTGTTAGATTCGCCTTAATTGTTAAATAATTTGACATAATGAATCAGCACTTTACCAACATTAAAATTTTATTGAATTTATACGGCTTTTTTTTTTTGTAATATACACAAAACACGAAATGAAATGTCAACATCTGTTAATTAACAAATGTTTATGTCGCAAGAAAAATGAAAAAATCTTAATATTTTTACAATACACTGCCCTCATTTTACTAAATTCATACGATTTTTTAATTATGTATAAAAAATATTGTGTCGTAAATATATTACAGACCAATATTCGCCCTCATTAGCTAATTGGAACAATCCAGATTTTTGCAGAACGCCGCCATCATTTTACTGAATTATTCGACTTAATTTTAACACTCTTAAAACGTTTAAATTGTGTTTCAGAAAAGTTTACAAATGTCAACGTTTCAGGTTAGTTAAAAAAGCCGGCTTCAGACAAACTGTACTCATTTCAGTGCATTTATGAGACTTTTTTTGTTGTTGACGTATGCTATTTAGGCAGAGGGGGTGCGATTGTTCTTGCTTTCCAGTGGCACCATCTATGGCCAAGAGTTCGATTTCTGCCACACCCATACGTTACAGCCGTTTATAGGGCGGACCCATTCATACGTCCATTCATTATCAATCTCCAATGCAGTACGGTCAGAGGTATTGATTTGTTATGGGAACATGGAGGACTTTGAGACTCGACATATTTAACGAGCATCAGTCACCATTTACTACACGTGGTCTCCGGCCGTCAGGGATCGAACCCGTGACCTTTTGGACATGGGCCCAGTGCCCTACCAACCTGGCTATCCCGGCCACTTCGTTTTTTTTCTGAACACTTTACCCGATTTCGTTGAGCAGCTGACCCAATTTTCGGGTATGCTTCTACTAGTGTTCAATTTCGTAGCCTTGTAATTTTGGAACCCAATTCAAAAAACCAGGGAACTCCTGGATCAAGTATTGGGAGAAATTTACCTTCACAGAGGACTTTTTAAACGAACTAACCCACATTTGCATTGCACGGAGAGGGAAAAAAAGCAAAAACCTCCCATGGTTAGCATGGAGGCAAAGAGACTCTAACCCATGATCCGTCTACCACTAAAGGTTGTTTCATGTCAGCACTGTGGTCGGTGCGAACAGGATAAGGAATTCCTATCGACCAGCCATTCGTAAGGCGAGCACTCCAGTATTGTCGCCACAGCCTCCAGTATTGTCGGTATAAAAAAAAGTGTATCATTGAGGTATCTTAAGTAAGTAAAATTTGGTTATTCCTGAGGTGAGTGATTCAGTCTTTATTTATTAATCGATCACATCTAAAAGCGTTGTAATTTGCTATTTTAAGTTTCTGTTGTGATATTAAGTGAGTTTCTGTGATCATATATTTATTAGCATAAATTTCAAAATTAAAATTTTTTTAATTCATCTATTTTATTATGGAGATCTAAAAAAAAACACTTTTTTTTGATTACAGAAATGAAAATGAAACATTCGGTTATAAAAAGTGTATTTTGAATAATATAAATAAATAAAAATTCGAAAGTTCGGCCCTATTTTTAATTTTGTTATATCTTTTAGTAAAAATCCTAAATTATGATCAGATATTTATTATCTGATAATAGTACTAAATTCTATTTTTATTTATTTATTTTTTGTGTTGTCTTTAAATTTCAATTGATTCCCACCTTATAAGACGCTTTTATAATTTCTTCTTTCTTTTTCCTTTTGTGCCTTGGGAATGCATCAGTATTTCTAGATAGGAAAGAAAGAAGTTGCTTTCTATCTGAACTTTGATTGGTTTTCAAAAATAGAGATACTTTTGTGAGAGGATTTTATGAAATTAAAAAAGGAAAGAAAATTTTTCACAGCGGTATTTTCTCAACAGATTGAAATTTCATATCATTCGAAATAAAAGATTTTTTTCATAGCAATTTTATGGTTGATTACGTAACACTGCACTTTTTGAACAATCATTTTATTGAAAGCTGACTGAGAAGAAGTATTTGAGATTTTTTTTTTCTAGAAACTTTTCATTTTACTTTTAAGTTTCTGGTCATAACTTTTGTTTTAGTAGTTGGAAGGTATGGCCAGAAGAACACGATCAAAGTTTTATTTGTGATTTATGTTCTTCATTTAAGTTAAATTTCAAATAATATCCTTTAAGTTCTTTGATTTCAAAACATTTGAAAGGTTCACAGAGTGGGAGGGTCAAAATAATAATTTGTTCCAATAAATAAATATTTTTGTTTTTCATAGTTTCTACATAAACCAATCTTTATTCGATTAAGTTGCATAAATCTGGGCATTAGTATACTTCCAAAAATAATTATTTTATCTCCAAACATATAGCTTTTTGACGTTAAATAGATTTCATTTTAGGAGTTAAAGGTTATTATTTACCATTATTATTTATTTTATCATTCGAAAAAAAGTTTAAAGCAAATTCACAAAGTTTCTTAGGCGAAGAAAAAAAAAAAAGAAAAAGAAAAAAAAAAAGAAAGAAATCTTGAAGGTTTTGTCAGACGAACTCCTTCAAAATCAAAGATAATCACTTTAAAGTGATATGCCCAATCCCTAGTTTGTATGTAATTCACGAACAGTCATTATGAGTACAAAAAAGAGTACTATAGATTGGCCACAATAATTTTATGGAAAAAGGACAAGTTCACCTACGTGATGGACCTTTTGACTAGTTTCGTTACATTGTAGTAGGAAACCTCGATAGAGTCACACCGTTAACCTTACGGTATGCAGACTCTAACTTGGGAGTCATCAACTATTTTGTTCTGAATACATCGTTATTTTTTATTTATTTTATTTTATAACCATCGTTGAACAGCAAACCCAATTTCCGGGTTTACGACTACAAATGTTCAACTCCGTAGTCTCTTCATTTTGAACAAACTCCAGCAGACAAGAGAACTCCTGGATCAAGCATTGGGAGAAATTTGCCTTTGTGGAGAACTTTTTGATGGATATAAACCGCATTTGTTTTGCATGGAAATGAAAACCACGAAAACCTCCAAAGGTTAGCCTGACGGCAAGGGGATTCGAACCCATGATCCATCTTCCGCTGAGGATACTTTACGTCAGCACTGTGTTCGGTGCAAGCCGGATGTGGAATTCGTATCAAGCAGCCATTGTTGATGGGATTCAAACCTCATTGGAATGTTCTATCCCCTGAGCCATGACGGCTCAGACCGTTGTTATGCTTGTAAAAAAAAAAGATCCTCATCGAATCTATATTTCTCATCCCCATCTAAAAAGTAAAAAGACGCATTGGAAACAAATAAACGGAAACTAACAATTGGTTTTACACAGCATTTTCTACACAACTTATGTAACATTTCTTTAGTTGGAATATGATATTAAGGCATTCTGCGATTTCTTTTTCAGTAATAAAAGAGTGACAAAATTACTACTTTTTCTCAATTTGCTATTTAGCATGGATACTTGAAACATATCCGATTCTAACTTCATTGCATATCAAATATAAATACCTAAAAAAAATTATTTATTTTCTATTTAATTAAGTCTCCTTACTATAAGACAGTGTAATCGATGAACAATTATCGGCTATTCCAGGAAAAAGGAATGCCTTTTTTTTGTTTTATCCAGACACTGAAATGGGAAACTTTTTTGTTGTAGTCTGTCGGCGGAATGGATCCTCACTTTTTCATATTTTTGTCCGACTATTTAAGAGAGCTAGTTTGATGGCAGGTGCAAATTTTTGAAAGATTGATAGTTTGAAATTAATTTTTAAAGTAAAGAAACAAACAAAAAAACAAACAAATATGTTTATATTTAGAAAATTCAACAATTTTAGAGCTGCATTCAAAATTTTTATTTACCCCCTTATGCACAGCTGTTACAAAAATGAAAGATTTTGCAGCGATTGCACGAATTTTGCAGTGATTGCTACGGATGTGTGACAACACTTTTGTAGATCAAAATATAGAGATTTTTTATTATATAAAATATTATTATATTTATATTGTTAAAAAAAACAAAAAAAAAAAAACACGAAATTTCGCGTTGTCAACAGAGAACTGAAATATCAAGTGATGCAGCAGCCACAAGCATGAAAAACAAAAAAGACGTCTAAAAAAGTCACCAACCTCAAATAAGGGCTACATTTAAGCGTAAATTATTTCTTTTTAGGCATGGCTTTTCAAAAACCTTAAATGAAACTTTAAACTATGTATTTCTTGGGTGATATTTTTTAGGTCATTATTTAATTTAATTGCTGTTATATCTTCCAAATGAAATTTACAATGGTATATTTAAATTTTTAGAGTAGTCCAATTTTATGCTGCTTACTTCCAATGAATCAAATTTAAATCACTATTTTAATAATTTTTTTCCTCTCTTTTTCTTAATTTTTCCTTCATTCTAATGCATCGTATGAAAAAAAAAATGTTGCTCGTGTTTCGTTTCGGAAGGCCATAAATAATGCTTAATTAATAGGTATTCAAGCAACTTTCAACAGCTTTTTAGGAATATTTCTTCTTGTGGTTGTTAAAATTTATTTTTAACGTATGGTTCTTTGTTTCGTAAATCGCATTTAAAAATAATTTTAAAACCACTACACATAAATAATTCAAAAGTTTATAGATAAGCCATTTTTTTGCAATTCCTCGGAAGAACCTAGCTTAATTTTTCAGGCTGCAAGCGCTAGACGCCGGAGGAAGACCACCCAGAGGAAAAGGCAACACCTCAGCTACAGATTTCCTGCAGATCTTTCGAGATATGCCGGGACTCCTCAAAGACGCCACTAAACTGCTCCAATCTCTTCTCCCCACCTCCAAGATATAGACAAAGGAGACTGTCCATTCAAGAACAATCACAGAAATTCCCGTGGAATCTCTATTTTTCATTCCATTTAATCACAGTTGCCCTAGGACATATTGAACAGATGAAGAAGTGAGATGCCCGCGGGCAGGTACTTCATATAACCATATATCACATCAAGAATATCATATCCTCTCTTTATATATCATATCCTCTCTAGGTGAAAATTTTAAAATATTAGCAAAATGACTCAAAATTCTGAAAGTTCTATTCATCGACACTGTTGAAAATGTTTTGCTAAAAGCGCAGTATTGGACAGCCCTGTTAGGTATCATCGTAATTGTAGATGGCTAATATAGGTACAGTGGGAATAGGGTTTTACGGCCAGCAGAATTGTGAGAGTAAATCAAAGTTTTTCCCAGATGTTTCATTTTTTTAGAACTTCATTTTAAGAAGAGTATCAGCATACATATAATTCTAAAATGAAATACACAACTAGCCAATGAGTGAACGAAGGGAGATCTGAAAGGAACTGGAGAGCAACAATATGGGTATCCTAATTGATAATTAATATAAGAATGATAACCTTTAGTGATAGAAAAGATAATATCTTGATGCATGCACGTGAATCATTCAATCCTTATTCTCTGGCAGTGAGGTTTTAAAATGGTAGGTAAAAATAATCAAAATTATGTTGTCAGTTTTCTACAACTCTGTAATTATTTGGCAAATAACGTAACAGCAGGCAGTCCTGTTAACATGTAATGGTGAAAACAAACTTCGTGCTACTCTAATAGAAATTTCAAAAAAAAAAAAAAAAAAAAATGATATAGATACCAAACTTTAACTTTGTAATCCTTGACACTGATCCGACAACTAAAAAAAGTCTGTTTATTCGTTACTATATGCACATTCAAAATTTTCTACTTTTAGCTACTAATATAATTTTAAATTATAATAGCTGCCTGATTTCAGATTAAAATATAGAAAGTAATGTTAATATAGATATATTTTGTTTTTTCTGAAAGGTAAATGTCAAGAACGAAATACTGTGTTACCAGTCCATATCTCTTTAAGACAATTACACGAAATCAGTTGGAAATTTTTTTTTTGAAAAAGTTTATTATATTCCTGGTTAACTTTCCGTAAAAATTAGCCAATGACAAAAAAACAAAACAAACATTCCATTATCTTTTTTTATGACAGAAATTTAATACTATAAACTAGGGTCTAGGGTCTAGGGTTTCTTTAACGTTTTAGTCTAGACCCCATTTTATTTTCTAAAATTTTGTGGGAACCCACTAGCATTGTCCAAGTCATCACACGTCTGACTAAAACTCTCAATTTGTACTGTAATATACAATTACAATTTTAGGTTATTAACTTTCTTATTAAGACAAAGAACAATGTGAACATTTTAAATAAGTAACATACTTAGAAATACAATCCAATGTCTTATCTTCATCTATTTTAAAGTACATTATGTAAATATATCTAGTGATTGTAAAATTATTATAGCAAGTTAAAAGAATGTCAAAATTTCAGACATTTTTGGAGATGCCGGCTGCAAATCCTCGATTGTTGTCGTGACCCACGGTTTCAGAAGCTTTACTTTCAAAGAGAACATGTCATTTTACTTTTTCTTTAAGTTACTATTCTTATTTTATTTTATTTCATTATGAGCATTAGAAACGCGTCCTCTGCTCTTCGAAAGGAAAGAAAGAAATAACATCAGATTTTGATTAGATTGTTACGTTTGAAAAGACTATCAAAAAATGGATTTCAAATTGAACTCTTTTTGAAGTAGACTCATTTCGTGATTGACTGCACTACAATTCACTTTTTTAAGCAACTCCATTAAAAGTAGAACATTAGAATTGAGCAGTGAATTCCCCGGGAAAAAAATTTAATAAAATTAAAAAAATCTTATTTTATTATCTTTTTTTGGTGAGAGTAATTGAATCGAGACAATCCTGCCTTATTATCAGTTATAACGTGTAAATTCCTAAATAAAAAAAAATAAAAAAAGCACACAACTGATTCAATTTTTAAATAGTCTGCGCAAACTACTTCTAAAATACCGTGTGGAGGCTTTCTGATGTAGGAGGTGATGTCAGAGGCACAAAATCTAACCTCATCAGAAAACGTTACAAAAGAAAATTAAACGACAACAGTAAAATGACCAATGAAGACGTCCTAAGAATTTCAAAAGCAAAATATCACACTCAACTGTTCACTAAATTAGAAATTTCATATATACGGAAGAAGGTTGACCGATCCCTTAGGCATTTTTTTTATAAAATAGGGACTCTAAAATGGCTCTCAACACAAAAAGTACATTTATACCATGTGTAGAAGATATGGAAGGGATGGTTCATTTCATACTCAAAGCTGAAACGACTATTCCCCACCCCATGACGTCACGCCGCACGCAGATCTCAAAAATCAAAACTAGAGGATATGAAAACTTTGCTGCCTTCAGAAAGAAATAAGTTGCACTTTTCTGATAATAGCTGTCAATCTTTACATAAAAGTGTCCTTAAATTTTATTAATTGAGATGCCTTATTTTAATATATTTTCTTGTTTATAATTGTAATAGCAATTTGTTTTTGTATATATTACCATTAGGAAAAAAATCTTAAATGCTAATTGCTAAAAAAATTAACTTCGAGCGTATAATAATGGAAATATTGCACTTGCTCATAAGTATTTAAAATTAAGGCGTTATAATGAAAACACATAAATATTTTGAATAATGACATTAAAAAACATCTTATTAAATTGGAAGAATTTTTAAGCATTAATAACTTTTATTTTTGAAGTTCAGGATTTCTTTTTCTTTGATCATGTACATTTTTTCTTCTTTTCTGTTTAAAGTTAAGAGGCGGTATCGATTTCAATGTTATTAATTAAAAGTTCTTAAACGACTAACAAAAAACATGAAACATAATACTTTTATTTTCCCAGCAGGATAAATTCTTCCAGTATATTTAACAATTCATTTGAAGTCAAGTTTATATATTCTGAAATAAAACATAGATAATTGCGTTTCTTCATTTTGTGTTTTGTAGTAATTCGTGCCGGTCGCTATTGCGCAAGTTGATATTTGACTATTACTGTTAAATTTTTGTAATCTGATGAGAAGAAAATCAGCTGAAAATATATAAAAAAAATATAGAAAACAATGAATTTATTGAAATAAGTTTAAAAAAGATGCTAGTCACATGTGAAGCAATTTATTTTTAATTCGAAAAGTTGATGCTGCGCCGCTGTGACGTCACTTACTGAAATCAGAAGTTCAGACGGAACGAGTCTCAGCAAAGGAGTGACCTAGCCCTTCTATTCATTCTTTAGCCCTGTGTACGAGTACCGTATTTGTCAGCATCCACGCGTCGACCCGCGTGTACGAGTGCCGTTTGTAGCTGGCTTCAGCATGATCACCTGTGTGTACAAAATCTATACCATCAAACAAAATAGCTGGTATCTACGTGATGACCTATGTACACGAGCTCCGTATTTTGCCAGCATCCAGATGAGGAATTAATTATACTTGCCCCCAATTTTAAAAGTCCACGCTAAACTATTTTAGTGGACGACAACAACTGGATATTCAACACTGGACGGCAAACGCGCGAGATAATCTTTGATGAATATCTCCCTCACCGATGGATTCGATGAGCTACTTACTAAATGGGCATTGCTGAACCGGTACATTGCGGTGCTGAAACAGTGCATCACAACAATTATCAGTGAATTTTATTGTGATTACATTTGGGATTACTGGATCGGTGTGTGTCGTCTGATTAAATGGTCACTCATAGAACAACTGCAACTGTCTTTCACAAAACTTTAAATAGTCACATACAATTCTGTTGCAGGTAACATACAATATCTTATATTGATTTTGATTTATAGAGTATTAAAATTGTCTACTTCTTCATGAATTCCCTCTATATATTTCAGAAGTTAATTAAAGTAGAATTTTTAAATTTTGAGTTTTATCACACACGCAGAAATTTAGAGCAGAAATTAGAAAAAAAAAAACATTATGCTTTTAAAATATACTTAATATTTTAAAAATTAGTTTATTTATAATTCAAAATGAAGATAAAAGTTCAAACTTTAACTTAAAAAAACAAACAAACAAAAAAAAAAAAAACAAGATGGCTTCAGAATAATGATTTGCAAGCTTTTTTCTGGCAAATTTGTAAAAATAGCCAAACTACTACCCATCTCTCCCTGATACAGTGTTTACAGGCGGTTCTTTTAAAAAATGGTACCTAATATAAAACAAAAGTCGATATTTAACCACTACTAAACACACTTTGTAACCACTACTAAAAATTGTTTTCCAAAGAAAGTATATATGTATGAAAATTCCATCTTCTAAGCCATTTTACAAAAACGTGGTATATTAAAGTAAGGAATGTCTTTTAGCATTAACCTAAATTTACCAACACTACTAAAACTTTTTTACGAACTAAAACTTTTAAAATTCAACCCCGGAACCCTGAATTTACGATAAGATTCATTCGGATAATCTTGGATTGAAGAAACCTCGTACCGTTCTTAGGGCCGTCTTAATAGCACGTAGGGCTCCCGGAGACAGAAATGTTTTGGACTTCTATAACATGCCATATTGTTTAAAATCGAACTAAAGCATTTTTAAGATATGGAACAATTTTAACAAATTGAAACACATTTTGATTACCCTAAATATTCCATGAACATAAAATAAAGCCATTTTAAACTATGCATAATTTAAAAAAGAAAATTGACATTACAGTCAGTTTCAATCCTCAAATAATAAAATAATTTTCAAAACCATGGAAGCTAGTTAAAATAATTAAATTAAAAAACATAAAAGTATAACAAATCAGGAAAAAAAATCCAATGGTATGAAATATTTTGTCAAACTTAGCAGTTATCAAAACATCTTTCAATGCACATTAGCCATAACCAGTTTAAAAGTTGCTGTACCATAGTGCTGTGTCATTCTAAACTCTTTCAATTATTACTTTATGTAGCTCATTTTAAATACTAAACAGAGTGGGTGGTGGTCAATCATTTATATAGACATATTGACTTTACATAAACTTTGCTCACAATACTTTTTTTTTACAGGTGCGTATAAATCTTGCAGGCGCAAATTGAACAGTAAGTGAGAGTAAACTCATTGGAAACTTCATTGGAGCGTAGAAAAATAGATGTCGGTTGCCTTTTGAAGTTTTCTTATTGATAAACTATTCAAATTATTGGTGTTTATCATGGTAATCAATCACTATTTGTAGAAGGAGTAAAGCACACTTTTATACAATAGAATATATTTATTTTAAAAAATATATAAGACAATGTTGTTTATTCTTAAATTTTTTTAAATACTATTTATAAAAAGTAAGATTCTTTAGAGCCCCCAGAGTGCCTGGGGTTCGCGGGTAAAGACGGCACTGACCGTTCTATATAAGGGTTGTATAAAATTCGTATATTCAGCAAACTCTGCTCTCGATGACGGACAAGAAATTTTAATATTAAAACAGAGAAGACTCTAAATTGACAATATGCAAATGTGTCACCATAATAAAGAAGAAATAAATAAAAAATTGAATTTCTTAGCACAATATTAAAAAAAAGGATTAAAATGGAGATATATTTCGACTGTGGCTATGAGACTGACAGATCAGCCCTCTAGAACCATATGCATGCAGTTGTAAGGAACCAAGTGCCTTTATTAGGTGGGCTTAGTTGTTGAGATTAGACCCTGGTTGTTTAACCACATTATGTGAAAGCAGCTAATAAACGAGTTAATAGTTTCATTACTATCTTATTTATGGTTATTTGACCAATTTGTTTGAATATGGTAAAATAACAATTAAATAAATTGTTATTTAACCATTTCTTCCGAGAAATTTCTTACAGTGTATGATTTTAAGTTACTCTGCATGTAAATGATTCAAAAGTTCACATGAAATGTCATTTAGTTCTCTCGTGGTGAGGTTTTTAAAATGTTGGCAAGAATACTATAAAGCTTTAGTTTTTAATTGCCAACCACTCTATAAAATATTTTGCAAAGTAGTTGGCAGCCCTAGTAGCCAGTTTTGTAACACTAATTCACCAAATTCTGCAAACCTTTAGAAATAGAAAATAAATTGATTTTAAACGTTTAAAACAACAAAGATCTTAAAAATGTCATTTCCCTTAGAATGTATTGTCTAAGGTCGCTCCTTGCTAATACCCTGCCTGACTGTAACTTTCGAACAAATAAGCTTTTTCTGAAACCGTAAACGAAGTGCAAAATCAGAATATTAAATGATCTTCGAAGTTCTACATAGTTTGTCATCGGTTACAGTCAACTTTTAATCGTATAAAATCGTTCAACAGTGATTTTAGCAAATGACCGCTAATAATTTAGTTAATGATCTTACTGAGATCCTCTTCTTTTCTAATGTTTGAATTCATATTTTATCTTTACATAATGCATACCTTTCTTTTATTAAGATATTCAATCTTATTTCTTTTGCCCATTTATTTTAACAGCTTTTTTACCTATTGTTGCATGTTTGACTCTCGCTTCCTTCAGTCATTTTGAGTTTGACGATAAGGTCCTTGTTCTTAGAACCGGAACTACAGTTTGCCCATTTTTGCGCTTTTATTTGTCCTGAATGCCAGCTACTACGTTTTTTGTAAGTTATTTTATAGAGTGGTACACATTTAAAAAACCAAAGCTTTCAGAAGTTTTGGTAATTTTGCCTCAACATTCAAAAACTTTACCAGGAAAAAGCTGGAAAAAAGTAGCTTTGCACATGAACTTTTAAATCATTTATATGTTGTGGTGTGGAAAATTAGTTTAGCTGATTAAACCAACAATACATTTAAACATAAACTTAGCTATCACAAGAATAAATGTTTACAAAAAGCGTAGAAAGTTAGCAGCTCTGTTATTTGTTATTCATTCACTTTGTTTAGCTAGCTTTATTCATATAAGTTACTTTACTTTATAAGAAAAGTTTCTCAAGGAATAATTCTAGGGCAGAATTGTATTAAAAAAATGCAGCAATTATTTTCTGAAGAATTTGTTACAAAAAGAGTGCATTTTAAAATTGAAAATAAATAAAATAAAATAAAGTAATTAAGTAAGAAATATTTTTCAATATAACTAAATATATTATAATACTACTTAATAATTTCAATATTATAAAATTATTATTATACTTTAATACGATTTTTCTTAATCAAAATAATACTTTGGTTTTATTTTATAATTTTTGAAAAATTTTTTTTTCTACAAATCTGTTTGAATATTTTATTTGATGTTGTATTTATTGTGTATTTAGGCACTTTACTACAAATTCAACAAAAATTCCAGATGTGTTGTACATTCAAACACGTTAAATAAAATTCAAATACATATCTTAGAGAACCAGAAGCTTTTAAAAGAAAATGTTTCTCCTTCGAAGTTATTCCCTGGAGTTTCAACAATAGTACTTTCCTATTTTATGGGTTACTTTGAAATACATGCACTGAATGAATGTTGGACGTCAAATATATGATTCACTTTCATATGCAAAAGGAATTTTAAAACGTTTTATGAGAATATGGGAATAGAGCTTTTTTTTCTACGACCATATTTAAATGGAATGTATTTTGTTTGGAATAGAATGTTTTGTAAATTTTGTTTGAGAAAATGATGTGAAGGGAACAAATATTAATCTAATAAAATTTAATTAACTAAACATTTTTCAAATATTAATCTAATAAAATTTAATTAACTAAACATTTTTCAAATATTAATCTAATAAAATTTTATTAACTAAACATTTTGCATTTTATTTTTACTAGAATGCTTTGTAAAAAGAATATAGTTTCATAATATATTTCTTGTGTTTTTTTTAAATATCATAGGGTTTTCAATAGCAATGGATGATAAGTATGATTGCACTGTTGATAATTATTTGTAACATTCATTGATTATGAATGTGTTTGGAGTAAGCATATTTTCTGTAATTTGAGATTCATACAAAATATTTGTTTCAGAAGTAGTGAATTAAAGAAGAATTTTTAAATAAATGAAATTTTGAGTTTTGTCCGAGATTCAATATATAATGGAGAGGGGTATTAGATGCGCATATGAATAGTTTCTATGAACGATTTAAATATTTCTATTATTTATCTCTAAACATTTCCTTTAAAATTTGACACAATTACAACAGGAGCACAAAACACTAGATTATTAAGTAGCAAATTAAGAAACAAGGTTTTTAGGGTGGAAAAGTAACTTCTTAATTTTTGCATTAATTTGAACTAAGATTATCTTTAACCTTCGCTTTTAACTATAGTAGATGTGAGAATGGGAGTTCGGATCCAACAGGCCGAAGACTCCCCGCATAGTAAACGGTAACTGGTGCACGTTAAATCTGTCAGGTCACATAGCCCTCCGTGTTCCCATAACAAACCAAAATCTCTGGGGGTACTGAATTGGAGATGGGTTGTTCTCTGGTTCAGGTCAAAATTACGATCTGAGAATGAATAAATAAACATATGAATGGGTCCCCCCTATAAACGGGTGTGATAGAAGTCAAATTCTTGGATAAAGATGGTGCCGCCGGAAAAACAAGAACAATTGTCCCCCTCCGCCTTAATGGCCAACGACAACAACAACTATAGTATGAATGTCAATAATCGTTTGGTGAATGTCCGAAATAGTAGATAAGATTGAACATGTTTATCAGAGACTAGTTGAATTTCTCTTCTTTCAGTTAACCAATAATAAGATTTGATACTAATTTATTTGTTGATATTATTACAATTATTCGATATTTTAACAGGATCTGCTGAGGATAGATTCGGAGAAACATGAGAGTACCGGGGAAATGTATACCTGGCACTTAACTGACTTGTCAACATTCCCCGATGGAAGTCAACAACCACCCATTTCATTCAAGTGCTTTCAATTTTAGATACCTTGAAGTGCTTTTTACATAAAAAGCACTTCAAGGTTTTAGTTTATAGAAACTTTTATAATCTCTTATATTACATTAATTTTTGTTTCTCGCCGTTTAATTAACACATTGCATGCGAGCAACTTTTCTTTATGTGTACTCAATGAAATTTGCTTTTATCTGAGTGAATCTGAATGAAGTATTGTAGAGACAATAAGAATTCATAAAAGCTCCTATCTCTATAGTTACATTACAACGAGCGATTGTAGTACTGATTACATATGTTTAGGGGTTATGGTAATACTACATATGTTTGTGGTAATCTCGAATGGATAATTTCATTTGTATGAATTGCAAAAATTTCAAAAACGCATTTTTACTCGACCCTTTTGCAATGCGTTAAGAATGATCTTTTCAGTAGATTTGAATTTTACATGCGTTAACTTTGAGTCTTCTAAAACTCATAAGAAATCCGTAACAGCCCGTTGTGGGCCAGAGAGGTTAAGACACTACAATTTTTAGACCAACGGTATGATTGTGGCAATGTGATCAGACAGCCTTTACGTCCGGGACAAGCTGGTACCCATTGATCTTAAACTGGGTGTGCTTTAAGCCACTATAGGCATTCGAAAACCAGTTCTTTACCGCGACAGTTTAGTGTTTGAACCATAAGCCATCACGGCTAATAAAATACTTCTATGGACTAATACATTACGATATACTTACGTTAATTATTTATTTCATAGTACATGCAATAAAAAATAAATTTTGAAGAGCTCTTAAATTATTTTTTAATATAAAGTTTTTATCTTTCATGTAAAAAAATGCACTTTAAATTATCTACCCTATATTACATTAAAAAATGTGCATTCTATTACACTGTTGTGGTTAAAGAAATCTTTTTGATATGCTTCTAAAAGCGTTCTTCTAAAACCTTTTGAAATTCTGTTTGAATATCAAAGTGAATCAGTTTTGACGTTCGAACATTGTGTGTATTTTAAAGAAACCCTAAAACATTGCATTTATGACTCTGGGGAAAAGTTTGAAAGATCCCCTTACAGAGGATGCATTTGAATTTTATTTTACGTGTATGAATCGCTTCACCATAAACTCTACGTGTTTATTATTCACGATAAAATAAAACATCAACTAAAACTTTTTAGAATTGTATATTTGTAGAATAACGAAACTATTTTCTCTAAGGTAAGAAATATAAAAAGCTTTTAATTATTTTAAAATTACAATAATCGTTGTAATATTAACCCACTCAGCATCCTTATTTGAAGACAGTTAATGCGAAAACTAGTGGTATAGAATTTATTTATTTATAACCATATTTATTTCAGTTATTTTATTCCGACCCAATTCCGATTTTAAGACTCTCAATGTTCAATGCCATTTTGAACCAAATCCAGAAGATAAGGGAACTAACTCATGGATTAAGTATTGAGAGAAATTGGCCTTCGTGGAGGACTTTTTGACGGAACTAACCCGAATTTGCGTTACATGAAGAGAAAAACCACGAAGATTTCCCACGGTTAGCCCGAAGGCAAGGGGACTCTAACCTGCGATCCGTCTACCACTGAGGATATTTTTACTTCAGCACTGTGGTCGGTGTGAGCCCATGTGTGAGACGGAAAAACTGACTGTAAAACCATTTCAGTTTTCGGGAGGAGCAAATCTTTTCTTTTCCTCAAACTATTCAACAATTTGTAACATTTGTTGGGAAAAAAGCAGTTGTATATCTATGCTACAATTGTAAAAAAAGCTCTTACAGAGATTTAATTTTTTTCGAAAAAATGCTGGAATGAAATGTCTTTTGTACCAGTTTTTGCCCTTTTCCGTCTTTGGCCTTCAGTCCTGTGGGAGTCGGGTGCGGAATTCGTATCGACACGCCATCTCTGGGATTCGAGTTCTGTTCATATCATTGGATGCCGAACGCTTTATTCCCTGAGTCATCACGGTTTTGGATCAAGCATTTTATTTTATTTTATAACCGTCGTTGAACAGCCGACCCAATTTCATGGGTTTACGACTACTGATGTTCAACTCCGTAGCCTTGTAATTTTGAACCAATCCAGAAGACAAGGAAACTCCTGAATGGGCCCAGTGCCCTACCGACCAGGCTATCCCGGCCTGGATCAAGCATTTTATAACCGTCGTTGAACAGCCGACCCAATTTCCTGGGTTTACGACTACTAATGTTCAACTCCGTAGCCTTGTAATTTTGAACCAATCCAGAAGACAAGGAAACTCCTGGATCAGTACCCCCAGAGATATTGATTTGTTATGGGAACATGGAGTACTTTGAGACTCGACAGATTTAACGTGCATCAGTCACCATTTACTACACGGGGAGTCTTCGCCCGGCGAGGATCGAACCCACGACCTCTTGGATATGGGCCCAGCGCCCTACTGACCAGGCTATCCCGGCCCTGGATCAAGCACTTTATTTTATTTTATAACCGTCGTTGAACAGCCGATCCAACTTAATGGGTTTACGGCTACTAATGTTCAACTCCGTAGCCTTGTAATTTTGAACCCAATCCAGAAGACAAGGGAACTCCTGGATCGAGTATTGGGAGAAATTTGCCTTCGTGGAGGACTTTTTGATGGAGCTAACCCGCATTTGCGTTACATGGAGAGGAAGACCACGAGAACCTCCCACGGTTAGCCTGACGGCAAGGGGACTCTAACCCATGATCCGTCTACCACTGAGGATATTTCACGTCAGCACTGTGGTCAGTGCAAGCCGGATGCGGAATTCGTATCGACTGGGATTCGAACCCGGTTCGCCTCATTGGAAGGCGAACGCTCTATCCCCTGAGCCATCGCGGCTCTGGATCAAGCATTTTTATTTTATATTTTATAACCGTCGTTGAATAGCCGACCCAATTTCATGGGTTTACAACTACTAATGTTCAACTTCGTAGCCTTGTAATTTTGAACCAATCCAGAAGACAAGGAAACTCCTGGATCAATACCCCCAGAGGTATTGATTTGTTATGGGAACATGGAGGACTTTGAGACTCGACAGATTTAACGTGCATCAGTCACCATTTACTACACGGGGAGTCTTCGGCCGGCGAGGATCGAACCCACGACCTCTTGGATATTGGCCCAGCGCCCTACCGACCAGGCTATCCCAGCCCCTGGATCAAGCATTGGCAAAAACTAGCCTTCATGAACGATTTTTTTGATGGAAGTAACCCGTATTTGCGTTACGAGGAGAGGAAAACCTGCCACGGTTCGCCCGATGGCAAGAGGACTTTGACCCGTCAGCCACGGTTGACATTGTGCGTCAGAACTGTGATTGGTGTGAACCTGGAGCAGAATTTGCATCAACCAGCCACCTCTGGGATTCAAACCTGCGTCACTTCATTGGGAATCTCTTGAGCTCATTTATAAGGTTTAATAAGTAATATAAGACTTCTTATCAGTAATCATGAAGCACGAAAAGGGCTAAAAGAGGTCTCGACGATCTGGCTGTAGAGAAAAGGTAGAAGATTCGAGTTGTTATCCTGTGTGTGATCTTCTTTTTAATTTGAGTGAACTGTTTTTTTTTAAAACTTAACAAGGGTTTATAAATATGTGTTAACTTCTGTTGTCCAAATAAATCTGGAGTTAGAAGAACGACAGCCTAACTCCTTATTTTGTTCACAGGCTGATAATTAAAATTTTATTGTTGTGATGTTTTAGCCAATTTACAATGGCAAAAAGGGATGACATTTCAAATATAATATTTTGTTTTAAATTAATTTTTTAAGTGAGCGATACTTCTTTGGACATGGATCAAGTGAAGAAAAGGGAAATATTTCTCAAGGCTCGAATGATCCATTAAAAGTTTTAAGAGTGGTGATAATATAGTAAAAAAGAAATAAGTTATTTTTATTAACTTTCAATTTAAAATAAAAAAAAATTATTTTATTCGAATTTTAGAGAATATATTTTAACATAGGGGTGGATACAAACTTACTAAAATAATTTTTATTTTCTTGGTATTGTTCAGGGCTAAAGAAAATAGAAGGGCTAGTTCACTCCGCTCTTACAGCTGAAGCTACGATTTCCCTCCTCATGACGTCACTGTGTCCACAGGTATCGGAGATCGCAAGCAAAGATTTTATGATAACTTTGCATCTTTCTCTTTGTAAAAATAAGTTAGACTTTTTCTGGTTATTAGCTTTCAAACTTTACGTAATTAACACACTATTTCCGTTCATAAACATAGTTCAAAAAAACTTTCTTGGCCATTATATATAAAAAAAAACCCATTTTAAACTTATAAAAATATTTTACTAGTTGGCGAAAATGACACTATAAATACTTTATTTTAAAAAGTTCAGTTTTAACTTTAATTATTAAGAAAAATGAAAGCATATATCGACACTTTTTTTATCTACATATTCTTTTATAACAATAAGTTGAGTTAAATTTAGAATCCCTGATTTTAAAATATGCCGTTAATAGCAATTTGTTCATACTTAATCATTAGGAAACATCAACCTTAAACGCTAATTACTGAAACAAAATAATAATTTAGGTTCATAATGACATTAGAAATTTTACAATTGTTTATAGATATTTAAATTTAAGATGATATAATTCATAGATATTTAAGTTTAAGAGAATATAATTTTTAAAAAAAAATCATAAATATTTAGAATAACTACATTTAAAAATATGTTATGAAATTAGGAGAATTTATTTCAACTATACACTATATATTTTATTTATATTTTTTATTTACGTTTTAATTTTCTTTGACTTTATCTATTTTTTAATTTTTTTCACCTGCCTTTCTTTTTGAGGCGGTTTCTATTTAGATAATGAATTTTTATAAAAATTCTTAACGATAGAAAAAACGTATTGCTGTTTTATATTAACTGTGTCATTTCGGAATCCATTCTTTATATAGTTGTTCATTTACTTTAGGGAAAATTATATTTTTTCCTTTTGTTTTTCTATCAGAATTTTTGCAAGTTGCAGTCGCGCAAACTGGCATTTCGTTAATAGTTTTAAATTTTTGTAAATTCACTGCAAAAACTGAGGAAAGTCATAATAGAAAATAACAAATGTCTTAAAATATGTCACAAAAACCACTATGACTTACATTTTAAATTATTCATATTTAAAACAAATTTAACACCGCCCTCCTTTTCCTCCAGATTTTTTCTTCTCGATGAATGAGCAGATATGGGATAGGCACTCAGAAAAACTAGAATAGTTAGTTAGTATGTCCGATAAATATAATTTCTTACTTGACAATGAAGTTTTCTCCTATCTTTTCTCTACATTTTTTTAATACTTGTATTCAGGGGTGAAAGCGAGACGGAAAATAGGAAAGGCTGGTAGTGAAACCTTTTCAGTTATAGCTAGTTTTGGGGAGGAGTTTACTTATTCTTTTTTTAAATTATTCAACAATATCTACTTTATCTTCGAAAAGAAGCAGTTTTATATATATGCTAAAATTTTAAAAGAAATCTTGATAGTTACAGATATTTTATTTTTTACGAAAAAAATGCTGGAATGAAATGTCTTACGAACCAGGTTTTTCTCTTTTCCGTCTTGCTATATAAGAGTTTTTCACTCATGCTTGTATTCAATGTTTTATTTCTCCAATGCACACCCGGTTAATGACCTAGGTCATGCAGGCACCTGAAGGACAGATTTGTTGGCCACTCTTTCAGGGGTACCCGATTAGGTGAACCAACGTTGCTCCCACAGTTAGGACAGATATGGAAAGAACATCCATGCCTTGCCCGGGATTCGAACCCAGAACCTTTCTGATGCAAGGGCAGTTCCATAACCCCTACACTGGCCGGTCGGCCTTGTATTCAATGTATGACGAATTATTTTATGACTATACAGTTCCCATGAATCAGTCAGTGGCCCAAAGCCGAAATTTTAAACATTCCCAGCATCCAGCATTATTTCCGATATAATCACCCTATTGCATATAACTACACAGTCAGAACTTAATGGTCATCTATTTCATTTGCATTCAACCACCTCATCGAAATACCAATAACTTGATGAATGAGAAAAGATGGCCAGATGTTTAATACAGTTCAGTTCAGTTCAGTTCTTTCCGAGAATTATTTAATTTGCATTCCCACCACTTAACCGGTTAACGCCCAGCGTCGTATATTTAGGACAGTTACTTTTTTTCAAAAACATTTCATTGTGGTGGGAAACTTTTTTTCAACATTTTCATTTATTTGGGTGAATTAAAATATTCTCACAATGATTTAGTTATTTCTGATTAGATCTAGAATTACAAGGAGCAAGTACTTTTTGATCTATCAAAGACTTTTTGAATGTCCTAACAGTAGAAAAACCAATTAATTTCAATAATATATTATACCACTTTTTCCATAAAACCACTTTTTCTCTCATTTCAATATATAATTTTGGGACAAAAAGGGTTAATCGAACCAAGGCCAGGGGTAAGCACCCAGGTATTTTAATTTAGTTCAGTTTATTTCTTTTATTCACTTTCAAATAATAAACTGTAAATATGCCACTAGATTTAATATTATGCAGAAGTTGCTAATGTTTGTTGTTTAATATTAAAGTTGTAATATGCTGAAGTTGATAACTATAATATCTTTTAATTAGATTTTACTAAGCACCCTATTTTGTATTTTTAGTCGCCAGTGGCAACCCTATATCATTTATTCTGTAATCTTTCCTTCTTATTAAAACACTTGATGGTTATTCATCAAATAAACAGACTTTTAATTCTTAATTTTACTTTTAGTTGTCATTTTAGACTGTTTTTGTTCATCATTTTTTAGTAATAATTCATCGTTTTTCAATAATTACACTTATCCTTGAAACTATGTTACAAAAAAGTTATAATAAGTATTATAAAATTATATTCTTTTTATAATAAATTCCACAAAAAATGTATTGCAAAGTATTTTTAAAACAGTTTTCATTAAGATTTCTTTCCTTGACAAAGTTTTCTCAAAAAAAAAAAAAAAACTTATAAAATATTCTATTGTAAACAAAATACACTTCATTTATTTATGGTTGTTAGAAAAAAGTCATATTACGATATTCTAACAAATGTTTTTTGCACATGAAAATGAATCATATTTCAAAGTAAACCATAAAAGAGAAAAATACTATTGTTGAGACTCCAGGGAATAACTTCGAAGGAGGAATATTTTTTTCAAAAAAGCTTCTGGTTTTTTAAGAAATATATCTAAATTGTATTTTACATTTTTGAATGAAAGCCACATCCTGAAATTTGAATTTGTATGAATGTGCTTTAACCCAGAATAAATAATACATCGAAAACGATTGCATCAAAGAAAAGTTGTGATAAGGAAATAAATAAAAATAAGGAATACGAAAATGAATAAGGAAATTCTTATTAAGAAAAACAGTTTTAAAATGTGTTTCATTATTTCATAAATAGCTATAAAGGACATTCTTTACTATTGTTTTATCTTTTTTTCTTGACACTATTTTTTGATATATAATGTAACTTATGAATAAAGCGAAAGAGCGGGAATAAAGCACAAACAAGACAAAAATATAAATTTTCAATTTTGAACGCAAACTTTTTTCGACTTTTTCAACAAAAAAAAAAATAATGAATAATAAACCATTATTGAAAATCATTTTTTGTGTGAAAAAAATTTTTGATAAAGGAAATTTATAATTATATACAGAAATTTTTCAATTCGCTCCGAACACTTTTCGAGATGTAGCGAAGAATGGAAAAAAGTAAAACTAACATGTAGGGGTTCAAAATTTCGACCCTTCTCTTGACCAAAGTATTAGGACCCTATTTCCCAGATGGTGGCCTATTTTGAGGGTCAGTATTATAATATCCGTCTATAAAGATCTACAAGGTCAAATGAACACTTAGTATAAAAGAAACATCGTCGATTTTCGGCATGAATGGAAAAAGTTTTAAGTAGAGCATCACTCGAGATTCGTTCTGATTCAAAGATATTGCGTTCATTTTTTAAATAGTAGTGAAGTGAATATGGATCCGAATTAATAATTGAATAAATAATTGTTGTAAGATTGTTTAGGTCATTCATTCCGTAAATTTATTAGACCGCGCAATGAAGTAAATCTGACTTTAGATTACTAAAATAATCAAAGCGTGTAACAGTAATTCATCCTCAAATAAAGACTAGGAAAAGAAGTATTTTGAACATTATTTCATTTCAATACATGGAGTCGTTTTCACCAATCAATTTTGTCCGAGAAAGGCAATAATGGCGCCAAAGTAGTCAGATTTTTAAACCTACTTTTTATTAAGAAGGTTTATCGTGAATGATCGAAATCAAGAGAATGTCGATTTTCACTGGTGAATGTCAACTATCGCTTTTGTGAATGTCCGAAATATTTGTTCGTTGATGTTATTATATTGATTCGATATTTTAATATCTGTTGAGGATAGATTAGGAAAAACATCATTGGAGCAAACGATAAATGCATACTGGGCAGTGGCACTTGACCTTAAAAAAACATTGGTTAAGAGCATACAGCACAAGTGAATACCGGGCAGTGGCACTGAACTTTTAAAAAAAATATTGATGTAGGGCATAGCGGGAAGTGACACTACATTAGTCACTTCTATATTTCGTCTATATTTCGGACATTTAGCAAAGCAACTATGTGATTGTCAATATTCACCCGTAGATGTCAACAACCACCAGTTTCGTTCTTTCACAGTAACAGGTATCTTAAGTTCTTTTTTAATTTGAGAGAATAATACCCGAAAACTTATACATCTTTTATAATTATGAAGCTTACACAGGGCAGAATAGCTATTTTTTAAAATATTTGTTAGATAATATAAATCAAGGAAGAGAGTTTAGAAGTGTCGATTAGTTGATGAGTTGAATATTACATTCGAGTAATATTCACAAATTACATCTTCGTTGAATAATTTAGAACTTTTTTATTGGTTTGGCAACGATTTTAGTTTACGTTAAATCATCTCAGATTTCTTAAAGCATTTAGGCCTCAAAGACGCTCTTTTTTCATAATAGTATATTTTTCCATAATATATTTATTCATTTTGAATTAAAAATAAGAATAAAAATGTTATATTCCAGCTAGAAATGTTCTAAATAAGAGCTATTTTTAATTTTAAAATGTTTCCAAATTTAGCGAGAGAAAGCGTAACATGCAAAAACAGTTGAAAATGTAATCAGCTTGTCCTAATACTTAAAAAACAGCTTTATCCAGCGGTCGGAAAAAATACATTATTTTCGTAGTTCACATTAAATACTTCGTTACAAATGTAGTTCACTACTACTACTATTTTTTTTAAATGCAATGACCGTTTACTTTAGAATTGTAGTGATTACTTCACTACTTTACGAAACCGAATCCTGCTGGTGAAATTAATTTGTGCCTGTATAATTTATACATTTTGTTCAAAATTATTTTGAATCAAAACTGGCTTAACTTAAGCACATGAAGAATTATTTAGAAATCTTTATTCATGTTTAGATGAGTCAGTTTGTTATTCTAAAACATTTTTTTCGAATGTGTTCAATTAGTCTTCGACTTTTTATGCCCTTCTTATAAGCGAATATTAAATGCTAGGAAACTATCAAATACTTGTCATTTCGTTGAGTGTTTAATGCTCTTTTATTACCTCCTACAAGTAAAGTACATCGAAAATATTTGTTTCCTTCCATTGCATCAATGTTTTACGAAAGTGTGACCAAAGAGATAAATTATTCGCATAATAGCTAGCTTAAATGTTAGTTATACGTGACTGTAAATACTTGTTAACTCACAGTGGCATTTTAAATTGCGTCCTTTGACTGACTGAATGATACAGTTTTATCTGCTCCTTCATCTGAGTTATATTTAAAAGGGGTTAACAATTGGAAACATTTTACAATTAAAATAAAATATGGGATAAGTATATACATGTTAAATCGCATTATTGAGACACATAAAAAGTTTGAATATTAAAAATTAGAATAAAAAGAGAAAAATATTTTGCAAGTGGGGAAGACTCCTTATGCACTCCCTCACCCCCCCCCCCCGGTAGCTGGGCTTCTCAGGTGCATAGTTTGTCTATGGTAAGGGTGATAATATTAAAACTATCGGTTGTAATATTTTGATAATACGCAATCACTGAGAAAGAATGCGGTTATCGGACTGATATTTGCATTATTTTTTATAATGTCCTAGTCTAATAGTTTGTTAAAGTCGGAGGTGCTACAGCCTTTAGCGCCTTTAAAAAAGGAAACGTTTATTTTAAATAAATATTGGTCAATTTTATCAATTTTTAGATCGTTATTGTTTCGAACAAACCAGGGTGCCCCGGTCATTCATCTAAGTATTTTGTGCTCAAAAATTCTGGATCTTTTTCTTTGGTTGTTTGTTAGTTTTACTTTCACTGTTCAGCAGGGGTTTTAATGCTTGAAATGCAACTTCAGCTTTTTTGAGAATGTCTGATATGTGTAGCTTCCAATTTAGGGTACAGTTTATGGTAATTCCTAAATATTTAGCTTTCGAAACTTTTGGGATTTCTTCGTTAAATAGAATAATTTTTTCATATAGAATAATTTTTCTTTTATAGAACTTTCTGATAACTAGAAGATTAGAGTTTGAACTGTTTATTTTCACTTTCCACCTGCTGCACCAGGTTTCTATATCAGCAATATTATTTTGCAGTTTCTTAATAGCAGGATTTGTGTTTATAGATTTACTTAAAATTGCAGTATCATCTGCGTAGAAAGCTATTAGTTCATTAACGTCGCTTGTATTAACTGGGAAATCAGAACAATATATTAGAAAGAGTATAGGACCCAAAATGGAGCCCTGGGGCACTCCTGCTTTGATTTTTCTAATTGAGAAAAAGTTGTCATTTATTCTTATTGAGAATGATCTATTATTTAGATAGTTATTGATAATATGAACTGTATCATTTGGGATATTATATTGTATCATTTTATATATTAATCCGATATGCCATACTCTGTGGAACGCCTTTGCGACGTCCAACATGAGTAAGGCAGTATTTGTTTCTTATGAAATCCCTCACTAATGAATTCCAAAATTCTTATTAATTGTTCAGTCGTGGATAGATTTTCCTGAACCCGTACTGCTTGTTTGGGAGGAAATTTAACCCGTACTGCTTGTTTGGGAGGAAAGTGGATAAAGTTTGTTAAGTAGTATTCTTTCCATTATTTTTGATAAGGATGATAGTAAACTAATTGGACGGTAGTTTTCTGCGTGAAGATGGTTTTTTCCCGGTTTTGGGAACAACATAATGGTTGCGTGTTTCCAATAACTTGGAAAATGGCATAGTTTGAGGCTTGAATTTATAATAATGGTGAGTTGATTTATTCTTGAGGTGGGTAGATTCTTGATCATAGTATTTGTAATTTTATCATACTCCGGGGCTTTCTTCTTGTTTAGTTTTTTAATAATGTTTAGGATTTCTTCATTGTCCGTGCTGTTCATAGTATTATTATAGTTATTATTATTAAAATATGAGTTGTACGTAGAGATGATTTGTTTGTCTGAGTTGCTATCGGGTATTGGGTGAGAATTGATCTTCGATAGAGTTTGCGAAAATATCTGTTTTTTCTTTATCTGCATATATTTTTGCATTTGGACTGATGAGAGGCATATTTGAAGTTTTGTGAGTTTTGAGAGATTTTATCATCTTCCAGACTGAGTTAAACTTATGACTTTCTCATTCCAGATTTCCTGTCTACATTTGGTTAATTGTTTACTAATTGTTTTTTTGTAGTCTATTAATTTCAGTTTTAATGCTTGGATTATTAGTGTTCTGATATTCTTTTCTCAGCCTTTTTTTGGCTTTAATTTGATTTAATTGCGTCCTTTGACAGAGCCGCAAAGATATGTACCCATCAAATTAAAAAAAAAAAAAAATTGTGGTGTTAGAACCTTGTTCATATAATAAACAAACGTAAAAAGTAGTTGCCAGGAATTGTTAAAAACTACTGTTTTTTTTGTATCGCACTACTGACTACACTACTTTTTTAAAAAAGTAATACACACACTACATACTACGAAAAACAGTAACGACTACAGTAGTTTCAATCTTTGCAGTGTGCTGCTTCCAAACACTGGCTTTGCCTTACTATATTTTGGGTCCCTTTTTTTAGGTCTATTAAACTAAAATTGAATAAAATTAAAGATTACTTTAAAATAATGGCATCACTCGTGGAGACGTGTTCTGATGATCGAATTTTCATATCTTCTTTAAACCTTTATGCACTATCACGGCCCGCGTAAAGACTTCAAATTATTAACGAGTAAAGTAGCCAAATATCAAAAGTATTGACCCATTTTCGAAATTCTTAGCCAAAGGCAAAACCTAAAAATTTTTTATAATTGATTTTTGAAAAACTACAAATCAAAGTGCAAGTATGCTATTAATTGAGTTATTTTATTAAATGCAAATTCAAATGTTGTTGTTTTTGTAGTAGGCCATCAGGACAAGGGTTGCAATTGTTCTAGTTTTGAAGTGACGCCATCTAGGGTCAAGAATTCGACTTCTGCCACATTCGTTAATAGAGCTGACCTATTCATATATCCACAGATCGTAATTATGACCTGAACCAGACAGCGAATTATCTCCAATTCAGTACCTCCGAGGTAAAATTTATTATGGGAACAAGGAGGACTTTGTGATCCGACGGATTTAACATCCACCAGCCCAGCGCCTTGTCAACCAGGGCCCGCAAATTCAAATAAAGAGTCAATTTGAAGTTGAATGGGAAAGAAATTGGAGATAGTTTTTTATGGCTTCAAAGACGAGAGGGGCGGGGGGGGGGAGCAGTAATATAAGCAAATTTTATGTTGTTGTCACATTATTAACATGTTATTGTCACTAAAAATATACCACCTAATCTGTTCTATTGCCACAATCTGTAGGAAGAAATTTTGTCACGCGATATTGCGCGTTACGGTAACGAACGTTTTAATCAACATTTTACGGTAGTTGGTGTCATGTTTAAGTAATCTCTCTTGTTGCTTTTGCTTGAATTATCAGGACTTGTTATAATTCTAAATAGTTATGTGACGTATCTAGCGGAAATTACTGTAATCGAATAAAAAATACAGGATTTGCTCAAAAAAATTCCATATGACCTTTTTTTCGATTTTTTTTCCAGGATGGAGGGAAATGTATTTTTTTCTTTCCGGGGAAAAATTATTCACGAATACTTTTACGAAAACACAATTTTTCTCGCATTTGGTTAAGTGTTTTTGATTTCTTTTTGAAGATTTTTTTTTTCATATCGGCTACGGTGCATTGTATGTAGCTTTTTTTTTGTACAATTGCATATTTATAATAATTAATACTTTTATTAATCTATTTAGTTTAAAATCAGACTCAGGGTCTTTAATTTTGATATAGTATGGAGAGTGCTATACTGGAGAGTGCTTATTCGAAATATTGTCATGAGAAATATGTTTAGTCATTCAAATATAAATATTTTTCTTAGTTTTCAACATTTTCACGTTTGCTTTATTTCTTTGAGTTTTTTTCCAGTTGTGCATACATAAACTATTAATTGCTTTCATTAATAAAATACTAATATTTTTCACTACAAACAAGCTGACTGATAATTTTAAATTCGATTCAAGAATAATGATAATAAATTGTTTAATAATAAAAAAAATGTTTCAAGAATACAATAATAAAGACTATACAAATAATAAATCAATTTTGAAATAAATGCTCACTTTAACTGAATTAAAAAAAAACATAAAATAAAGTTATTTTGCAGTCGAAAGTATATTCTTGAAAATATTTTTTAATTACTTTTTATGAGACGTCAAAAGATAAATATTTATTTTATTGAGTGTTCTTTTCGCAAATACATCAGTACAAATAAAGAAATGAAGTTGATGTAAAAAAAGCAAGATTTTTTTCTGTCCTTTGAAACAAGTAAATATTTATACAAAATATTTAAAAAAAAAAATACTTTTTTTTAAAATTGTAGTTTATCATTTCCACTCATACATTTGAGTATAATGTTTTTTCTTTTACTTTTTTGCAGTTTTCCTTTTTTATAATATTTTATATGATTGAATGTTATTGCACAATAAATTAATGAAGAAAATGTGAAAAAATTCTTTGCACCATTAGAAAAAATAGAAAACATCACCCAATCATTTTAGAATTTCGTTTGATTACGTTATAAGCAAGTGTTGCATTATTTTTTAGCATTCGAAGCTCATATTTAGGAAAAATTACTCCGGGGAACAATTTTTTTTTGGTTTTCTGTTGAATGATATTTCTTTTAAAAAAGATCTAAGAAATTTTCGTTCAAATATATAATCGGTTTCTTTCTCCAACTTACAGTTTTGTATTTTAAAATGACATAATGACATTTCTAGTCTATTTTCAGTCATAATGTATTTAGTCATTTTTAATCTATGTTTAGTCAAAGTTTAAAAACGAATATATAGGTGTATGTATATATATATATATATATATATATATATATATATATATATATATATATATATATATATATATATATATATATATATATATATATATATATATTATAAGTGTGGGTCACTTGAATGTTGCGATAAACATCTAGGGGAGTTTTGGCAAATCATCAGTATTAAAATTGCATAGGAACTCCTACTCGTTCCTACGCATATCATGCATAGGAACTCATACATATAACACCTGTCTTTGTGTTTAGTAAGAAATATGTAGTGAAAGAATTGAAGTATTTGTGAGAGAATTTAGAATGAGTCCTTTAAGAGAATTGATACTTGACGGGCTTGGCTTACTCAAAATAGAATGGAAAGAACAGTTGCTAACGTAAAAAATTCCACTTTTCAACAACCAATCAGGATCGAGATACCTACACTTCGTCACTCGCAGGTTTCCTATCCTAAGAAATCGAATTTTATCAATACGATTTCTTTAAAATTCGATTTCTCAGGAACTATTCTTACAGTCTTTGTGTTCTTCTAACTTAACTGTATGTATTTGTGTTAAGCAAGAACAGTCTTTGTGTTTGTGACAGTTTTGTGTTAAGTAAGGCTTCATGTCTGTCTTTGTGTTAAGTGAGAAATATACAGTGAAAGAATTGAAATTTTTGTGAGAGAATATTTGTGTAAAACATATAGAATGTATCATTTAACAGAATTGATTCTCGATGGGTTTGGCTTACTCGAAATAGAATGAAAAGAACAGTTGTTAATGTGAACAAAGGCCACGTTTCAACAAACCATCAGGATCAAGATACCCACACTACGTCACTTGCAAGTATCCCATTATAGTTGCAATTCTATTAATGCTTAACCTTTAACACCACTTTAAAAATATTTTCTATATTTTTGGCACTTTTAATAATACTTGGGCAGTAAAATCAAAGTATAATTTAATGTTAACCTTAATTATGTTCTTGCAATATTTTACAATAAAGTGGTAATTGACGCTGGAAAAAAATAGTTAAGTTTAGTTAAGTGTTTTTCATTTAATTTCTATTACTATCATTCAAAAATTCTAAGCAAACTTTATTGCTTTTAAAAGGTTGGGTGTAACTATCCTGCAAGTTTCATTCTTTAATTCTCTATTTAAACTTTTGCTTTTCTCGAGGGTTATTTTCCATTTCTGGTAGAGTAGAAATAACTAAATTGCAATTAAATTATAGGTAGATATAATTTTACATTTTGAATATGCCACGAAACAAAGACGTTTAAATGTATAGGTTAAAATACTCAACGCTCAAATCTTTTCAAACTAAATTTAAATGTTAAAAATCAAAAGAAAATATACATACATTTTGCTACGATTTGAAGCATAAAAATTAAATCTTCGCATAAAATTGCTATCTAAGCCGAAAGTTTTCTTTCAAGAGTAGTCCGAAATTTGTCGAATCAGTGTTCGCAAACATCGAAGAAAACCTTTATGCGATTTTTTTGACATTTCTCTCTTAAATTTTTTGTTTCATTTGTTACAAACTAGCTAAAATCCTGGTGCACTTAAATTCGCACTTGAAATTAAAAATTCACGTTTTCTTAAAAGAAAATTGAGCTTAATATGTAAGCATAAAAAAAACAGAGAATTCATTTTAGATCTCATATAACACGGGAATATTTAATTAGTACTTTTTGGAGAATCTTTTTCAATTCACATTCGATTCTAAATATAAAAAGTTATCTAATTAAGCTGTTTTGTTTGAAGGATTAAATTTTGAAATTCCCGTTTTTTTTTAATCTTATGCATCATACTAAGATATTAAACTTTAATTAGATTCTTTAGTTTTAATTAAGGAAAACTTGGATCATGCTTTTTAAAACTTTTCCAGTAGAAATGCAAATTTTTTTATGAAAAATAGTGCTCTCATATTTTCATTAAGATTCCTAGTTTTATCTGTATAAAATATTAAATTACTCAATTAAGAGATTTAAATTAATTATAGTAACTTCTTCAGACAAAATAGCTTACTGTGCATTCGACGATATTATAAGTTATAAGCTAAAATTTTAATTATGGATTGAATTCAGTAAAAAGAGATGAGTTTAAAACTTTATGTATATAGATATAAAAAATTTTAAAAGTTTAATATTTTGGAAACAAGGGAAAAAATAGATCAGCAGTTACTAGTATTTGACCTAAATATTTTTCAGTGGAAGCTAATAAATTCTAGTTTCACATTTTATGAGTTAACACATATGTGATCAGTTCACATTTTATCAAATAATCAGTTTTTCAGAAGTTATGAAAGTAGGAATCACCGGTACTTTTGCAAACAAAAAAACATCGAGACATTATTTGCAAATAATTGAATAGCGTTTTCTTAAAAACTCTCTAGCCCTAAAAAGAAAAAAAAAAAAAAAAAACAAAGATATATTCTTAGAAATAAAACTCACACTTTTGAAGATTTTGCAATTCTTGAGCTATCTTTTGTTCATTTTGAGAATCGTTGAGAAATCGTTTTGTTCATTTTAAAATCACGTGATTTGTGACAAAACACGAACTCTCAAATATATGATATATAAATCTTTCCTCAACTCAAAACCTAATCGCCGTGCTTTGTTGGAGACAGTTAACGAAACTATAATGAAAACTAGACAATTGGAAATAAAGTTCCGAAACAAGCCGACCGGTCGTATGGTGGTCAAGAAGTTGGCTTCGTATCAGGGTGATCCCAGGTTCGAATCCTGCTTCGTGCATCTGTGTAGTTTATCTCTCAGTTTTATATGTCTTTCATGTGTTGTTTGGGGCGATCTTCTTATATGTTACTCATGGTAAAGTAATTGTTAGAAAAGCTTCATACTTTGAGCCCTTTCTTGTAAAATAATAGAATGATGAAATGTTTTTTACTTTTACTTTGTTTTTTACTAATTCGTTTCCTCGAAAAAGTGACGATAGCTATTTCGCCACAAAGATGAAGAATTTACTTGGAGCATATACCAGGATATAATTTCGTCAGGAACGAAGAAAGTTTCATCAAATTTTTAAATACATTATTTACAATGTTTAAAAAGATGCTGTCAAAGGTATGAAAAACGTTTTTGCATTTAACATTGAAAATGTTTTAATTTGACCGTAAACTGTAAAATAATTTTAGTTTATTTTAAAACAAATAGGGGGGGGGGAACTAGTTTACACCAAAGTGGCGTTGCGAAACACCATTTTGGAGTAGTAAAGTACCATGAATGTTTTCTACGTCACGTTGTGCAAAGTAGAAACCATCTTTTTTTTGTATTCTGTAGCATTTAAATTCATAATTGCATTAAGATAAGATACACACATAAGAGTCAGTAAAGAGACACGCATTCGTGCGATGTTCATTAAGAATCATTAATTTAGAACACATATATACACTGTCTTACTCTAAAAATAAAAATGGTTTCTAAATCAAACGCGAAAGTAAGACAGGGAGAATATTAAAAAGAATTCGGAGTATCAGAATGTAAGTAGATAGATAAAATCATTTAATGCAATTCTCAGAGAGTTAAAAATTAAAATATGATTATTCAGATTACACAACTAAAAAGATATTTTAACGATGAACTTTAGTTTCTCTTCATGTGTAGCAGTGACCACTGTTAGCCTGATGGCACTCTAACAGATGATTCATCTACTAGAGGATATTTTACGTCGATACGAGCCGGGTGTGGAATTCTTATCGACCAGCCATTGCTGGGAATCGAACCTGGCTCACCTCATTGGAAGGTGAACCCTCTATCACCTACCTCTGATACTTCTCAATTTATTTTATTTTATAACCGTCGTTGAACAGCTAACCCGAATTATGAGTTTACGGCTACTAATATTCAACTCCGTAGTTTTGTAATTTTGAACTTAATCCAGAAGACAAGGGAAATCCTGGGTCAAGTTTAAGGTGAAAGTTTTGCCACCGTAGAAGACTTTTTGATGAAAGTAAACGACATTTACGTTACATTGAGAGGAAAACCTCAAAAAACTTCCAGGGTTATCCGAACGGCGAGGGGACTCCGATCCATGATCTGTTTACCATTGAGGATATTTTACGTCAGGACTGTGGTCGATGTGTGGTAGGGAATGCGCAATTTTTCGTTACACAGTACTTTCGCAAAGTACAGTATGTTTTATGACATCGCATCGTGATTTGGGTTTGTTTCGCTTTTTTCGCTTTTCAAATCACAGTAATTAGATTACCAAGAGAGTGAAAAAAATATTCCTGTGTTTTGAAGTTCACAGCATGTGTAAATACTTGAAACTTGTAAATTTATAGTCGTTGAAAGTTTGCGCCGGAAGGTCACGTTGAAGTGATGTCCAAAATAAGAACACGAAAGGAAAATTAAAAAAAAATAAATCACTATTTAAATTTGTATGAATATAAATTTGAATGAATATTAATTGAATATCAATCTTAAAGTAATCGCTTCATTTCTTCTGAAAACAAATTGAGCCGTGATGGCTCAGGGGATAAAGTGTTCGCCTTTCAATAAGGTGAATCGGATACCAACGATATACCAACTGCTGGTGGATACGAATTCCGCATCCGGCTCGCACCGACCACAGTGCATTCTCAGTGGTAGGCGGATCATGGGTTGGAGTCTCCTTTCTGTCAGGCTATCCGTGGGAGATTTTTCTCTCCATGTAAAGCAAAGGCGGGTTATTTCCATCAAAAAATCCACCAGGAGGAGAAATTTTTTCCGATATTTAATCCAGGAGTTCCCTTGTCTTCTGGATTTTGTTCAAAATTACAAGGCTACGGAGTTGAACACTAGTAATCGTAAACATAAAATTGGGCCAACTTTATGTTTACGATAACCTTAAAACAAACTGTAAGGTAATATTATATTATAAAACAGGGAAAATAATACCAATTTTTGAAACCCTTTCAGATTGAAGCGAATTGGTGAAATATAAATTTTAGATCTCTTTAAATTCAAACTTTTAATTAAAATTGTAACTTGGGCCATGTTATAAAATGAAAACAAACTTTAAGGTAATATTATATTATAAAACAGGGAAAATAATATCAATTTTGGAAACCCTTTCAGATTGAAGCGAATTGGTGAAATATAAATTTTAGATCTCCTTAAATTCAAACTTTTAATTAAAATTGTAACTTGGGCCATGTTATAAAATGAAAACAAACTGTAAGGTAATATTATATTATAAAACAGGGAAAATAATACCAATTTTTGAAACCCTTTCAGATTGAAGCGAATTGGTGAAATATAAATTTTAGATCTCTTTAAATTCTAACTTTTAATTAAAATTGTAACTTAAACGCATCCTTTATTTCATGAGCTTATATTTTATTTCATCTCGAGAAAGTTATCTTTAAAGGATAACACTAATCTACTGTTTGGGATAAAATGGTATTAATTGTTTTAACTTATAAAGGATACTCGTAGAATTTCAAAATTTAATGGTTACGGATAAATAAATGACTTGACAAATATTTCAACTTAATCTATTAAGTTTTCAAAAATATAATCTTGTTTAACCTATTTCATTTTCTATAAAATTTTCCAATCCCTGAGCTCTAAACTGTGTATGTAAACACCGTCAAGTATAGTGTTAATTAACGAAAATAAATATATATACAGATCAACGAAAGCTAATTAATTTGATATTTATAATATTTCGCTAAGTTCAGGATATACTAGTTTTCTAGTTTACAAGAGACAAGTTATTATCTCCTTTTTGAAGTAATGAGAAAATTAGAAGCTCAATGTTTATTCAAAATATAAAGGCTTTCGGTCCATGAAGAATTATTATTCATTGATGAAGATTAAATATTCATAGATTTTGTAACGTCTTTTATTAGACTTTTATTTAACGTTAGATAATAGATCCTATCTACACATCATACGTCTTTTACTTTTGCATCGAATTTAAATATATTTTTCATAGAACTGCTATCTCGATGATATAATGACTGCTTCAACGAATAAGATAAGATTTAGTAAGTATGAATATTCTTAGAAAATTTACTGATTCGATATAAAGTGAAAGCACAAAACAAGTTCCTGTTGTTAAAAATACCAAACCCAAAATATATTGAACTGTAAGAATTTTTTTTCTTCAAATTCTACTCTATCTTTTTTCAAATAATTTTCTTTTAACTCTATTAAGTGAAACATCAGTGATTGTTACACTGGACATTGTTAGAGTAATATTACATAATGAGAAATATTATTTTTATTTCAGTCATTGGCACAGGATTTGTAATAAACAAAAAAAGGAAAAATTACAAACAAAATATCATAAATTTACGATTTAAGACACTCCATATTTGCCATTCAGATATCGAACCTATCAACATATTTAAAATAATGACAATAATACAGATTTTCTCACTCAGAATTTCTTATTTTACATAAATAAAATGTTTTACATGTCATTTCACAAATATGATTTTTAGAGTAATATTATATATTGAAAAATGTTACTTTAATTTCATAGTGTTTGACACATGATTTGTAATAAACAGAGAAAAATTACAATCTAAATATAATAAATTCACAATTTATGACACTTCATAGATATTTGTCTCATAGATTTCGAATATATCAACATAATTAATAGGGTAATAAATAGTAAAAAATAATGCAGATCCACACGCATATAATTTCAAGTTTTACATTTATAACATTATAAGATACAGTTATATTATTTCTCCGAACACGTTAAATTGTTTTAAAGCTTGTTATCACTAATGAAGAATAGAAAAGAAATGTTTTTCTAAAATGCTCTAAAGGAACACGTCACTTGGTATTTCATTGTAAAATTTGAATTAAAAAATGCAATAAAAAATTCCTCTTAAATCAAACTACAATGAAACCTCTCGTGAGCCACCACTCTCCGTTCCACAGTAAAGTGGATCGTTCTTAGACCTCCATTCACTTCCAAATTGTTATCCGAGGTACATGATTTTTCGCATATTATTTTAATTGTCATTTTCTTGGTGCGGAAATGCCACTTCTGTTGGCGACATGAAAAGGCCGATCTATGAATAGCATCTATAAACATGATACCAACTGATATAATTATGTGTAGAAACAAATTTACCAATGATCAAGCTATTTTTTTTTTTTAAAATAAACAATTATAATTTTTTGTTTAAGTTTGCATTTAATTTTATATCATGATAAAAATGAGTTAGCTTTTAAAGATGAGAAGAGGTTTGTTTATTTGAGATGATTGTTTTTCCTAAAATAACTTCTAACTCTAAATCATTGTCTTGAGTGCCCTCTGACTGCAACATGAGAGGTTGTATCGTCAAAAACTCTCTAAATAAGAGCCTCACGCAAATATTTTGAATATATTTTAATCTACTTATTTGATTTGTTCAAAATTTTTTGTTTTGATATTTTTTCGTGTTTGGTGCTGATGTTTGCCCGGTCGTTGGGATAGGTTTTAATGGTCTCTTCTAAAGGGTTTCTTTAACACCAAGTCCATGAAAAAAATTCAGTGCCTCCCAAAAGTGGTCGTAAATAGAGGTGGTCTTTCCTGGAGGTTTCACTGTATAAAACTAGTATATAATGTATGAAAATGCACAAGAAAAACAAACAAGATTTTTTACAATTCTACAAAGATTATTAGTTTGACAAGGTAATTGACTATTAATTGTATTTGGTAGATCTCACATTCGAATAAATTGTACTGTATTTATTTGTAAGAAAATGCACACTAAATGTATACAGATTTTTACGAATTGTATGAAGATTACACGTACGAATCGATAATTGAAGATTAATTGTTATATCTCACATGCGGTAAGAATGTTTCAAAATTATTGGTATAAAAATGCATACTGATTTTCGAGAATTGTATGAAGGTCGGTAATTGAGGAGTAATTGAATTGTAAATATTATATCACACATTCTGATATCCTATTCCGAAATTCAACTGCATGAAAATGATATTATTGTTACGAATTGTACGAAAGTTAATAATATGAATCCGAAATTTAAAATTAATAGTCCGTGTTATATCGCGCATTCGATTATACTTTTTGGATATTTACTGGTACATTGTAAAAAAATTGGTGTATAGTTGCCACTATTTTCGGTGTTGTCTAAAAAAAAACTTTTAACTAAATATTTTTAACTAAAGTAACTAAAACTTTTTACTGTCCATGCAGCCATGCAGTCACATTTTTATTTATTTTTTTTTATTGTTACAGTTTTATTTATTTATCTATTCATTCTTTGTTTGTTTCTTTACTGGCATTATTTTTAGGCTCATAAGAATCAGTATAGAGGCTTTACTTTTAAAAAATTTGTTTAAAAAAAACAAGCATATTTTTAGAAATACGAGGGCTGTTTTTTTAAAGTAAGGGTCGTTTTGTTGTGCACTTCAATAAGTGACGCATGCGTCGCAACGAGTGCTTGTGTCGTGTTCTGGCATCCCTTGGGAACAACTCTGTTCAGTTACAGGTGTGTAGGCAAACTGTACGGTCAGTTCTGTGTCGTTAAAATGTTAAAAGTTACGAAACCGCCCTCCAAGCACGAGCATGATGCATTTTTAGTCGGCAAAAAACCTGTCTGCTTCACTTGCAGATTTGTGAAGTAACAGAATTCCTTGCCATGCTCACAGGGAATTTCACTACTCTATGACATTGACTCTCTCCGTAGCTCAGATCCCAGCTTTATTGGACTCTTTTGGTTGGGAAGTTTTGGACCATCCCCTTACTACAGCTCAAACCTTGCGCTGAGTGTTTTTTATCTTTTCCAATATTCCAAACATAATTTTGGCGGCAATCACTACAACGGTGGCGAAGATGTGAAAACGGCCGTGACCTCTTGGTTAACGGAGCAGGAGGCAAGTTTGTATTCTAAATGGAGTTGAAAGGTATGATAAGTGTTTGAACAAACTTGGCAACTATACTGAAAAAAAAGAGAAACGTAAGTAGAATATGAAAATAAATTTGCTTCTTGAAAATTTTCTTTTGTTTGGTTTTTATTTTCAAACGGCCCTTTACTTAAAAAACAACCCTCGTATATGCACAAAATTTTTTTTTAAATAATTGTTTTTTCGTCATTTATATGACCTTTTGCACGATAATTATAGTTCTGTACATAAAAATGTACTTAATTTATCTCAACACCAAAAAAATGATGGTAACTATGAACAAAAATTTGTATCCGAGTAATATCTTTTTTATGAATAGTATAAAATTTATAGTACGAATCTGCAATACACTAGTTGTACACCTTTTACATCAACCCAATGAATGAGATTAAATGTACTTATCCGTAATTGATGTTTAATAGCATATCTTGCATACAACTATGTCAATTGGATTTTTCTTTTTTCTGTAAATTTAAATGATGAATTCAGGGCAGGTTTAACGATTTGGCGACTTGTAATATTAAGTTTTAAACAAAAATATTAACAAAAATATAATATATTAAGTTTTAAACAAAAATATTAGTTATATTTTTGTACTCCTTTTCAGTCTTGAAATGCGGATAGAATAAAAGTTATAATTTTTTTGTGTATAAAAGGTTATTTTTCTCTAGATTTATTGCCTCTATATCCAATTTTTATTTTTTCTTTATAATGGCACACATTTTAATACTTGGTTATGTTTTAAAAATCAACTTCTTTTTCGCTTAAACGTATTTAAAGTCAATTTTCGTCAGAAATGTCATACTATAAATTTTCTGTATTAAAATAAATAACCTTATTCAGTAAAAATAGAGGATTTAAACTATAGGAAGGTTCCTTGAAAATCGATTCAATAGTTTCTGAGAAATTTGGAGATTTTATGTGGGGGAAGATAACACGATTAGACTGTTTTCAAATATTTGTCCATTATCATTTAGAATTTATGGCGATACGTTGGAATCTTGTATCAGTTATTTCAATTCACCATTAATACAGATTCTTACAATGAACATGGAATTGCAATAGAACGAGTCTAAAGAATCCTGACAATGTTCATGAAATTACAATAGAATAAGTTAGAAGAAGCCCGACAGTTTGGCTGTAGAAGAAGATTCTCCTCTCAAGGAATTCCTATTGATATGCTAATCATTGAAGCGCGATGGAATGAATCGCGGGAGTTTGACATTGCCCATAGAATTGCAATTGAATGAATCTTCATTTCGACCTGCATTTCCACTTCTAAGGAGTAAGATTTTTCCCCCCGCGGATTCTTTGATGCACTGCTGATCACGTGTCATGAAATGATAAAAAAAGGAAGTCACTTCTCTTTAAAATAAGATTTCCCTTCGCGGTGTTCTTGTTAAATTGCCGATCACGGAATTTCAATAGAAAAATGTATTCAAGGAATTCTTATTAATCTGCTACTCATTGAATCGCGATGGAATCAAAGCTTGACCCCGTCCCGTCCCCGTCAGGGGGCATCTGGAGAATACTGTAGACTCTAAGTGCACGCACGTGACATCTCAGTAAAAAAGAGGATTCAAAAAGGTAGGCTTGGTGGCGATTCCAGAAGGCCTCAAAGAATTTAGTGAAATTTTTAAATTAACAATAGTAGTTACTCAGAAAATAGGAGTTGGAGTGTTCAAACATAATAGACGAGGCATCAAAAAAAAAAAAAAAAAAACATTTAGCAGAATCACGATGGAATGAAGCACATTGACCATAGAATTGTAATTAAATGAATCTTCAATTCAACCTGCATTTCCACTTCTAAGGAGCAAGATTTTTTTTTCGCGGATTTTTTTATGCACTGCTGATCACGTGTCATGAAATGATATAAAAGGAAGTCACTTCTCTTTAAAAGAAGATTTTCTTTTCTCCGTGTTCTTTATGAACTGCCGAGTACAGAATTTCAATAGAAAGATTCATTAAAAAAATAATCCGAAACTGATCTTGGAATAGCAATAAATAAGAAGTCAGAAGAAATCCGAAACTTCTTCTATAGAATAGGATTCTCTCTTCGTGGAATTCTTGTTGTGGCACTGAGTGGCCGTGTCAAGGTCTGAAAGGTGAACAACAGTCTTCCTCTCGTTCACTGAATACCGTAAGCGCATGCGATGCACAGATTCTCTCATCATATCTCTCACCTGCAACAACAATATATTTCATTTACTACATATGATATTCACTTTTATCGTATTTAGAAAAAAAAATTTAAATGTATGTGAAAAAACAATGTTAGATCTGTAAATGAATGCTGTTCGGAACTTTTCGAAGTGTTCCAAATGTTAAATTTTTTTTTTCGTTAGAAATTCTTCTCCTAAACATAATGTGACTTTTTAATTACGTTTTCTCTAATTTATTTTCGTGTCTGTGAAGGGGAAATAATAATTCACACCAATATTCAATGAATTGAATCACCCATAAAATAAATCTAAGAGGAGGGGGGTTAAAAGTGATAATCTTAGTTTTATTCTTCATGAATTTTAAACACTGTATTATTTTAAACATTGTATTAAATAAAGTCTTTAAACTAATAGTTATTTTTCATCAATAACATTTTTTACTATGCAATCAAAACATTTATTATCTACATAGTTAAAATACAAAGTATATAGTTTGCAGTGGTGCAAGCTGCGCTTAAAAATGTAGAGAGTGGTAATAAAACTGCTCGATTTTATTTCTTTTCGAGTTAAATAACACATTCTTAACAACCAAAGCTTATTTATAATAGTTAGGTATGTATTTCTAGCACTATATCTTGACGCCTGTATGTTTAAAATTAAACTGCTTATTTAAAATTTTAGTTTTCACAAACAAAATAGTCACCACTTTTTATATTTTTTGGAGCAACTTGCACTCCTGAGATTGGGTGAAAATATGGTAGGTACTAATAGTTTGATCAGAAAGGCGTTTGACTTAGTTTTTCTCTTCAAAGATTGGACCCCTTAAAAGTAATTTTACTTTATGCATCATTCGCAAGAAATTAAGAAAGGCTTAATTTCGAGAAATTAAGCAAATTAAAAAATTTTTGTACACATATAAGATTCGTTTATCCAAAGATAATTTCAATCAAGATCCTGTGCCTGTTCAATTAAACCAAAGAACACAACCTCCTTTCTCTATAGTTTGCTTCCCTCCCTTAAAAACACATCAAAGATATTATAGAACTGTTTTGATAATATGTTCAGTTTAAGGATCATTTACTCAATAAGAAAGAATGCTTTCGTTCTCAAATAAAAATTAACTTTAAGGTCATATTTTTTTTTTTTGCATGGATAAACTTCAGATAATCGAATGAATGATAAAGTAAAATGCCTTTCTTGTGGTTAATAGGCGGAGGTGTTTAACCCTATCCTGGGTGAGCCACTGAACTGTCTTACCTGAAATGCCTGTGTCTGATGGCAATTCCTTCTTGATCACTCCACACCCTGAATAATCGTCATAATAACGCCGAAAGTTCTACCGTCAATGAATATGGTGAACTCTTAAGAACAATCTAGCGCATTCAAATTTTAACTGAGACTCATCATTGAATGACGATGCAATTGTTCCCTAGGATAGGTTGAGCAGAATTTATCGTCATTTTAATTCAAATCGAAATTTTGACTACTTTTTGGCCGAAACAACTAACAGACAAAAACGAAAAGAAAAAATACAAAATGAAATAAATATTTTAAAAATAAAATTTTTTTCAATAGAGTAAAGAGGAAAAATTTATTTTATATTTGGCAGATCTGAAATGAAAAACATAAATCACACAATTTTTGAATTTTGTTACCACTGAATATTTCCCTCACGCATTGGATGTTGATAATTACATTTAACTCAGCATTAATAAAAAAAAACTAATTCAAAAATGATGACGCACATGTTCAGATAGTCACTAAGTAGCAATATACAAATTGTACGTAAATATATATAAATAAAAAAATACTTTTTATCTATAATACCTGTGAAAATGTCCAACAGCTGAAGTCTATTTACTCGTGTTTAGTATCATTCAACTTTGCATAAAAAACTGAATCAAAAATTATATCTCACGTGTCTAGATACTCACTACATAGCAACGTACAAAATGTGCTTAAATAAATATCAAAAGTAATACTTTTTACACATAAAACTATTACAAATATTCAACTACTTCAGTCTATTGAATCGTGTTTAGTGAAAAACTTAACAAGATTTCGAAATTTAGTGGGGGAAAAATTGATTTTCTAAACGGAACACATTCATCACTTTCCTTAACTTGATTTTTCAAATAGATCATGATTATTCAAGACATTTAGTGCTAACACTATTAAATGTACTAAATTAAAAGTTAAGCACAAAACAATAATTTACTAATATATGACGACACACTGACACAACAAACGCTTACACAACAGTTTAGTTCATTCAAATGCCATGCAAGAAACACCATCGGCACATATGATATTCATGCAAACAAATAAGCAACTGAAAAAAGGCTATTGAAAGTAGTACTCAGCACAAAATATAAATTAAATTTGTACTTTTGTAATCTTAGAAACATATATAGGTAGAGTATCTTAACTATCACCCTGTATTTAACAGTAATTTAAATATTAATATTCCTGTAGTAAATACTAGGCGTCTTAAATAAGACTGACGGTTCCGAAGGTTTTTCAAGTTTTTGAAAAATTTCGTGCGTTGTTGAAATAATATTAATAAAAAACTTCTTATAGTAAATTTGCGGGTAAGGCATAATTTTTTCCTCACAAAGCTCTTGATTTTAGTTTAATAATTTTTTGAAAAATGGCACCGCAAATAGTAAATACATAAACTAAAGAAAAATTATGCCGCACAACAAAAAGATAGATACTCTGGTACTTTATTTTACGTCGCACTAGAGCTGCACAATGGGTTATTGGTGACGGTCTGGGAAACATTTCCGAGGATAATCCTGAGAAAACATGCATACGACACGTCCCATTTTACAAAGAGGACACTTTCCCACACCATCCATTCGCATATCATAATTTTGACCTGAAACAGAGCACGATGAATCTCAAATCCAGTACACCCCGAGGCATTGATTTGTAATGGAAACTTGGAGGACTTGCTGACCCCGACAGATTTAACGTTCACCAGTTGCCATTTTCCACACGGGGAGTTTTCGACCTACGAGGATCGAACTCACGACCCTCGGAAGGGCCGAACGCCTGAGGCTATCCTGGCCTCAAGTAGAGAGACTACAATGTACCTTTTTGGTTTTAATGTATGAATCAAGCGCCTATTTGTTTATACAGAATCATATAGTTTTACTTAAAAGACGGAAAAAACTAAAAACAAAACTGTTCAGATTTGTTGAACAATGTAATTTAAATAAGCGTTAATGCTCTATATGCATTAGGAAGTGAAATCTCCGAGAATTCATAAGAAAATTTGTAATTTTTTTCTTACAAGCGTTATATTCCGATATGTGATTGCAGTTGATGGAGGATATTTCAAAATAATTATAATGTGATTTGCTTTCATTTAGAGATTTCAAATAATTTTGATGTGATTTTCCTGTATTATCTGCCATTTTTTCAGAAAAAAATTTCAAACTGAAACCAGAAATTCGAGGATAAAAAATTTATGTTCAAACACTTTAATTTAGCACATCTTTTTCCCTTTAAATTGAACCTTACGATTTTTTTTTTTTTGAAAATTTAAAAAAAAACTATTTTTCTGTTTTAAATTTTCGAAAACCGACAGTCACTATTTATAGTACAAATATTCTTCGTATAGTATGCTGCGTACTAGCATGCATTACATAGAACATGCACGTACTGTTTCACATAAAGAAAAGGCCTCACAGCTCCACGTCTTCCACGGGGTGCAACGATTTTGCTCAAAGGTTCTGAACGAGTCGAACGCCGCCATTCGGAAGTTGAAGTCAGACTCCTCTGCAGACGTATTCTTTGGAGTGATCGTCGAATCAGGCCTTGAATCTTTTTGTTTAAATTAAATTAAATTATATTTATTTGAATGAAATTACATTAAATTACATTAAAATATACTTAAACAATTAAATGATAAAATTAAATGAGTCACGTAATATAAAAGTTCTTTTTGAACTTTAAGTACAAATTTTAAAGAAGGTAGGACACCCCATAAGGATTGAGAATTGCACAGTAATCAGTAGCCGAAAATATCCTTTTTATGGACTGGCTGAGAGTGCACATTTGAGCTGATAATTTTATTTATCCAATTTAAATTATATTTATGTTCTTTTATTAATGATTGTCAAAATTACATTTATATAGGCCCGAAAATAGCTGTTTTAATGTTGCTTACTGCCAGCCGAATTGGCGAGCTCTGCAAATTAGACACCAAATCAGCAAGCAACGATAAAATATTTTATTCTGGGTTTATTTGTATATAGTTTTTGGTAATGGTTATTAGAAAACATAAAATTAGCTTAAAAATAAGATAATACTGATAAGAAAAAGCTGGTTCAATTGCTTTTCAACAGTCTATAACAGAAAAGCTTCTGAAATGGTATGAATTGTAGCGAAATTCCCAATCCTCATGGAGATTGCAATTCTCAATGGGTAATGATTGAAATTCCTTTTGGGTTTAGTGCAATTCTCTATGTTTATAGGTTGTAGTACAACTCTCAATGCCTCTCCGCTGTGGTTATTAAAATAACCAAATTTTAAACCAAATTTGTCATAAATAATTTATCCGAACGCTGATCAGTTGTCTCGAAATTGTGATTTTCCCATACACCGCTCGGGCAGTGCATTTTCTTACACTGATTTCCCCGGCTTTTCCACATCTTTTATTCTGTAGTGTTTCTATAAGCAAGTTTCTTATAAGTAAATATGTTTTATAAAAATTAATAAGCAGTGATGGTAACAAACAGCTTACTGCTTTTGAATTAAAAATACCTAGGAAATGTTTTTACTACCTGGTTTTAATTTTTAGAATGATAGTAGAACACTTTTTCATACACTAAATTTCTAATAAAAAATTAAGAAAAACCTAAAAAATGCAGTCTTAAGCACTTTTATTTCTTATTTAACTGCTTTAAAATTTGGTTTTTCTTTTTTCGTTATTTTTTTTTAATCATTCATTATTTTTTTAATCATTCATTAAAGTTTAAGATTGGCACAAAATAAACAGTTTAAAAAATAATACAGAGTATGCTAATGTCATTTTAAAAAAAACATATTCGGGGCTTCAAGCAACAACAAAAAATTTTGGTGTTTCAAACTAAGTGAAAATATCCAATTTTATAAATGTTTCGAAATCGTGTTTTCTCACTGATTTCTGAAGAAATATTTATTCGATAAAAACCCCAAAAATGGTTTTAAATTATGACTTTGATCACACTCAATAAATAATGCTAGAACAACCTTTTTTTTTAAACCAGGGCACCCATTTGGCTTAGAAAAATCTAATAGTACAGACGAAAAGGAAGGAAAAAAAACACCATAACCATTCAAACAAAATTGTGTTTGAATGGTTCATTTAAGAAAATATTCCTTTCAGCACGTCAATTTTCAATTCTGTAGTTGCACTCCTGCGGCCTGTAGAGCAGTCCGCAAGGTGTTTTTTCTTACATGTTTAACAGTTAACAAGTTATGTACCTCGAACAAGAAATGTACAGAATGCTAAATTTTATTTTTTACTCCCTGTACATTCTTCAGCTTCGTAATTTCAAGTTTTTAAGCCCTATAGCTGTTACGCTACGAAACAAAATGCATACTCGCCAACTTTTACGCACTTGGTGTAAAAACTTATTTCTATCTTTAAAGTGGCAGCAAAATGCATGCTTTCCGTATATTCCTAGCAATTTTAAACTTAATTTATAATCTATTTGACCACCACTATTTTTTTTTTAAAAAAAAGGAACATATATATTAATATGTAATATTAATTATGTAATTGTGATAAAAAGAGTCTGATTTCTAGCGGAGAGCGAAAAAAATCTCTCGATCAGTTGGCGAACTCCGGAATGACGATTAAGTGCTTTTTCGAAATTTCGGATCAAATTTGAGAGAGAGGATACGGAGAAGTTTGAGCCGGTCATGGATCGGAATGGAATGTGAAATTTGACGAGTAAGATCTCGGATTGATTTTGTGAATGTGGATTTTGAAGCCAAAATCGTGAAGGAAGTTGAATCCAGATTGACGTAAAAGAGCGCTACTCATATGTGTAAGTTTGATTGCTATTGATATTCACTGATAATTTGTGTTGATGACGTTGCGACAAGTGTTGAGGACGTGTGTTTATGCCACGTTTACATCAAACAATTTTAAACTGTAAACATATCTTCGTGAACTATTATTTAAACCGATTTATTTGTGTTTGTGCTACAGCAGTGATACAAAGGCATTCAGTTCTGCTAAACTAATTCCCTAAATACAGCTTCATAGTGCGAGTTGCACTAAGACTATTTTGTTTTCTCGTCAGCATAAAGTGTATGCTGAACCACAATTTTATTTTCCTCATTATTGGATATAATTTTCGAGCAGCGGTAGCAGCATTTATTCCAAGTAAGTGCAGATAAACTGTATTTCATAAACTTTATAATTATTTCTGTACTTACAATAACATTATAATGTCTAATACAATCAAAATTAGTGAAAGTGCTGTTCCCAGCTGGGTAATGGACACCATGGATTTGCTAAAACAACAACTGCAACAACAAACTGAACTCAATAAATCTTTATCTCAGCAATTAAATGACATCAAAACAATATTTGAAACTAAGATGACAGCATTGCAACAAAGTATGGATAAGCTCCAAGCTGAAAATGATGAACTAAAGAAAGAAAATAGTCATCTACAAAAAATCAACAAACAGAATGCAGATTCAGAAATAATAATCCCAAGAAATCCCACGATATCCATAGATACTCCAGTAAAGAGAAACAAAAATCGAAAGAAATCGTCAACAAAAGCCAATACGAATAACAACCAACAAAAAACAAACAGTGACGAAGGAAAACAACAAACAGTTACAAAAAGAACCAGATCATCCAGTTCGGAGGAAGATGAACCCACCAAAAAAAAATTTCCCTATGCAAAAATTTTTATTCCAATTCAAAAACAACAAGCCAACACTACAGCAGCTCAAGAAGGAGCCACCATACGGCAGACATCAATAGCGACCACCTCTAAGGAATGCCAGCATGGGGAAACGCCCGCGACATCCGGACCTATGAGAAACTATCTGAATCAGTCTAATGACGTCACAGAAGAAGCAATGGAAGAAACAACAGATTTTCAATACCAGAGAGCAAGCAAACCCAGGATTCCACCGATAATAATAAAAGATAACAGCGTACAATGGCTGAACCTAAAAAAGGAGCTTCAAGACCAGCAAATAACCAGTTTTGAAGGTAAACATACAGGAGAATATTTAAAATTACATTTTTTCGAAATTGATATGAGACGTCGTGCGATAGATATACTAGATGACTTACAGATAAAATACCATACTTTCCAATTAAATGAAGAAAAGCCAATCAGAGTTGTCATTAAAAGTAGTCCGGTAGAAATTACAGAAGAACAAGTGGAACAAAACCTCATATTATATGGATTCACACCGAAAAAAGTTACACAGATGACAAAATTTACTGAGCAAAGCAGGACTAAATTACCTCTACATATTATCACATTAGACAAAACGGAACAAAATAAAGATATCTTCTACCTAACCCGATTCATGGACCTTGTTGTCTCAGTAACCAGTTACAAAGGGCGCCGAGGACTCACACAGTGTCATAGGTGTCAACAATATAACCACGTCCAGGCCAGCTGCAGACATACACCTAAATGCTTGAAGTGCGGTTAGGAGCACCTAACTCATCTCTGTCAGAAAACCAAAGATACTCCAGCTACATGTGCCAACTGTGGTGGACCACATCCGGCCAACTACAAACAGTGCCCAAAATATCCTACTCTCAAGATGAACAGCTACCACAATCAAAACAACAGAATTACTCCTGGCAGCACAAACAGTTATGCAACAATCGTAAAATCAGCATATCAACCAACTACCAGCAATAATCTACAAACAGACATAAACATCATCAAGGAAGTTAAATCACTACTATCAGAACTCAAGCTCTTTGTGAACTTTTTACAAAGCAATGAAATTTTTAACATGTTCAAGAAAATCCAAAAGGCAGTTTACTCAGAAGAACAAGAAGCAACCGATTCAGAATACTAAGATTAACACTCACACCAACCCTCAATATTTATTTCTGGAACGCTAATGGTATAATCGAAAAACAGCATGAACTAAAAAACTTTATAATAGAACACAATCCTGATATATTCATAATAACAGAAACCCATCTAAATGCAACTCAAAATCTTAAAATAGCTAGCTATACAATCTACAGATGTGATAGAAGGTACAGAGGGGGCGGCGTAGCACTTCTAACAAAAAACAACTTATTAACAACAGAATATAACTCAAAAGATGATAATGGATATGAGCAAATTTCTATTTTATTAAGCTACAGAAACAAGAACATCAAAATCACAGGTATTTACAACTCTCCAAAAAATAAATTAACAGACAATGATATGAACCTCCTATTTCCATCCAACCTAGATACAATAGTTGCAGGTGACTTTAATTCCAAGCATCCAATATAGGGCTGCAACAACCTCAATCACAGTGGCGCAAAATTGAAAGATCTAATTAGCAAATATCAATTAACAGTAGCAGCACCATCATCTCCAACTTACATTCCAAATCTGATTAACCATAGTCCGGACATACTAGACTTCGCAATAACAAACATGCAAGTTCCTATGGTCGCCTGCGCTCATAACCATTTGTCATCAGATCATCTGCCAGTTCAACTGCTCGTTGGGGAAACAATAGAACAATCTGAGAAACCAAATTATAAAACTGACTGGAACCATTATCAAAATATTCTTACAATCAATGGAACAGACCTACCATCCTTGGATAACGAAACTGCAATAGAAAACTATATACAGCAAATCCAGAATGAAATAACAGATGCTTTTAAAAATGCTTCCACAGAAACCAAGTATACTGCCCATCATTACAGATTACCACCTGAAATAAAGAATATAATAAGATTAAGGAACTCGCGCAGGAAATGGTACCAAAGAACTTTTGACCCAGCACACCTGGACGAAATAAAACAACTCAATAACCAGATTAAAAAACGCTGTAAAAAATATAAAAAACAACTGTGGCAAGCAAAAATCGCCTCCTTCTGCACTACCGACAACTCTATATGGAAAATGGCCAAGAAACTGAAAACAACTCCTCAAATATACAGGCCAATAAATGGACCATCAGGCACAGCGTACACAATATCAGAAAAAATCGAAATATTCGCAGATTCACTTCAAAATCAATTTTCACCAAATATCAACTCTGACCAAAATCATCACAATATCATCACAGAAGAAGTTAATAAGTTTCAAACTGAACACCTCATCCCAGAAACAATAAATTCAACCAATAATCAAGAAGTTAGCAGCATCATACAAAAACTGAAAAACAATAAAGCTCCAGGTGAGGACGGGATAAAGAATAAAATGATTAAACTATTACCAAACAACTACATCGGCAAAATCACGCATATTTTTAATATCTGCCTTGCTCATAATTACTACCCACAAATCTGGAAAAATGCACCAGTCATTTTATTTCTCAAGAAAAACAAGAACCCAAGCTGCCCTGAGAGTTATCGCCCAATCAGTCTACTTAACATACCTGGAAAAATATACGAAAAAATCATCTACAACAGAATTAAACCACTATTTACAGCCCTCCCCGACGAGCAGTATGGATTCCGACAAAAACTAGATACCACCAAACAGTTACTCCGAATAATAGACTATACTGGCAGAGCAATCATAAATAAGGAAACAATAGCCTTCCTGATGATCGACATATCCAAAGCATTTGATAAAGTATGGCATACTGGCACAATATATAAACTCATACAACTAAATTTTCCAACCGGCATTATCAAACTCCTATCCTGCTATCTTTCTGATAGAACATTTCAAGTCACCATCAAAAACAAAAAATCGACAAAAAGAAACATCACAGCCGAAGTACCTCAGGGCAGCATTCTGGGACCGATTTTATACATATTATACACTTATGATTTTCCTATAAACAAAGCCGATTATAATAGCATAACAGCCTATTACGCAGATGACACCGGTATTATTATTAAATCCAGAAACCCAAATCATGCTCTTCAAAAACTACAAGACCATATATATAAAATCGAAGACTGGTGCTTAAAATGGAACACTGCAGTAAACGCTGGAAAATCACAAATATTAATTATACAAAAAGGAAGAATTAAAATATTTCCACAATTTCAACCAAAAATGTTCAATATACCAATAGTTAAAAAAGCAAATTATCTTGGCCTTATAATCAATAGCAAACTCACCTGGAATGATCATATCAAAAGCACAATAGATAAAGCAAATGCAGCAATAATAGCCATACAACCATTAATATATAATCAGAATATGTCACTTAAACTAAAGAAGCTACTATATACAGCAATGATCCGCCCAATACTCACCTATGCCTCACCTGCCTGGACAAGGATACCTCAACATCTACTGAAGAAATTAAACCAATGCCAAAACAAGATCCTTAGAAAAATACCCAGTGCAAGATGGTTCATACGAAATACCAATATACATGCAGACCTCAAAATACCAACTCTATCACAGCATATATACAAGCTAAACGCAGATTTTTTCGATAAAGCCATAGAATGTAAAACAGCAAATTTTAATGAAGTCTTTAAATTTGAAAATTATATCAAAGATAAAAACTACAGACCAATAGCTGCACATTTCACCTCCGACGCCTCATATCATAACTATCAAAACAAATAATATCATCAACCTTTCTGAAAATAACTTTTCCTCATGCTGATACAGTTCTGAACAACTCCAAAATCAAACAAACACAGTTTAGAGCAAACTGCTTATTTTATTTTTGATTCTTTTTTAGTTATTCAAGCAAAGTGTTTGAAACATTCATAAAAGCAACTCCGCTGCCTGCTTACCTCAATGCTCAACCAAGACTGTGTTAAAATTCCAGATGAATGGGATAGGGGCTGCTTCGCGGCCCAGGTGCCCAATAAAATAAAAACACTAGGACTAGGACTTATGTAATTGTCCGCAAAAACTTCTTCAAAATACAGCGTATGTTTCTGCCTAAAATTGCAATTTAAATTCCATTTTACTACCACTGGGGAGAATCATCCTCAAAACTATTAAAAGTTGGCAGGTATGAAAATGTAACGTTAATATGAAGATCCAAAAGTGTGGCGGTAGCGATTATAATTTACTAATATAATTAGATTAAGTACGCAATGCCAATGTTTAAGTGTTACAGATTTATAGGTTACTTTTCCTTCAAAATTTTAAGTCCGAGATAAATTTTGAGTTAGAAAAAAAAAAAAAAAAGTGGTAACATTGGCGTATTGCATCATTACATATTTTTAAGCCGAATGAGAACCCTGTCATAAACTATTGACATTATTTGTCCAGTGCATTATTGCAAAGATTTAGAATAAAAGCAGTGATTAAAAATAAATTTTTGGAAAGTATAATTAATTGTACTTACCTCACCATTTAAATAGCAGAATATTAAAGAAACAACAAAACCCTAAAAAAAGAAAACAAAATCAAATTTAGTCAGCTGATGAAAAGACCTTTCTTATAGATTTTGAAATCGGAGCATTAAAAAGGAGAATAAAGCGAAACATTGGGCTCGCTCCAAATTTTTTCAACTACTGAAAAGATTAACTATTGTTTAACTGATTACTTTTCGAACGATCCAGTTCATAGTTTTCACGTTATGTCGTTACTCGTTATTTATTCAATTTTTTTGAATAATTCTAGCAGGAAAACAAACTATAATGAAAAAAGTTAAAAACTGAAAAATTATAAAGTACAATTCGCGATTCTTTAAAAACTTAGGGAACATTCTTACTGAATCTGATTTCATCGCTCTGCTTAAAATGTACCAAATTCTCCATTTCTAAATGTATATTTCATGTAAATATTTATTTTGATGAAAAAGTTACAATAAAAAATTACGTCGGTTTTTAAAACATTTTAATTTTACACAAGATCGTTTGTTTTTAACGAAAAATGAAAGATGGAATATCTCACTCCTTTCTTAAAATTAAAACCGATTAAACTTTAATCGGTAGAACCATCTGTTTGCGAACATATCCGAACATCTTGGCGCGAGTTAAAAAAAAAACCATGTTATGGAACTGATCTATTCGTTATGTTTTATAGAATGCCATTTTTGTTTTCAAGAAACGAGTTTAACTGATTTTATTCAGATTTTAATTTGTTTATAGATACTTAAAAACTTTTGATCTAATAAATGGATCTTCACGTTTTAGGACTCAATATTAATATTTCGAGGGAGTTGACCTCAAATATGCACATTAAGAATCCTAAGAAATTGAATTTTATGTATACGACTTCTTTAAAATTCGATTTCTCAGGAACTATTCAATCGGTTTCGCTTAAATTTTTTATTTTGTCATGTAAAATTACATACTCTAAAATGAAGTAGAAAATCATGTACCTTAGAATTCTAAATTTTTCCACTATTTATAAATAATATAATAAAAAATAATATCTATTTATTAAAATTTATTTTCTGCACGTAATTATCTTTAGATAAACGAATTTTGTAATTGTGTTCAAAAATTTTTCAATTCGCTTAAAAAGTTTTCTAGGTATAGCGAGATACGCAAAAAGTAAAATTAACATTTAAGGGTCCGAACTTCAGATCTCTCTCCTGACCAAAGTATGGGGATTCTATTTCTCAGATTGCGGATATCCCCTATATTTTGTGGCTCAGAAATCTTAGTTCGTAACTTAAAATATCGTCTTGACAAATAACTAATATGTTTGAGGTTACTTCCTCGAACTATTAGCATTAGAATGTGAAATTCTTAGTTTAGATCAAAAGTTATTCAGTGTGATCCGTTTTCTTTTGGTGTACTGTACAGGAGAAAGTTATGATAATTTTTGACCTCGTGATACTGAATATAATTATTTTGATTAAGAAGGGTTCAACTTCTAAAAACATAATTTGCTTAGTCTGATAGCATAAAGCCACCGGGAAGGGCAACAAATAATAATAATAAAAAAGAATGGAATTATTTCTGCTTAATTAATTAGTGGTATATGTCTTTCAATTTTGTGCATGATTTCATAAGGTTGATCAATACTATTTATTAATCATTTGCATTTTTTCCCCACGAAGAACTTTAATTTAGCTTGTCAAAAATAAATTTGTATATCGTTAATTCATCAGCGCCTTATAATTTTCTTTAAAGCAGAAGAAGTAGTTTTGTATGGATTGTATATAAATTTAAATGGGATGATCATGTCTCCAAAATTGTATTCAAAGCACATTCTGCAGCTATTATACTTCAAAATATCCTGTTTAGGCTTAATTTGGAGTTGAAACCAAAAAGGTTTCTTTATATCTCTGTTACTGCGAATGATCGAAATGGATGGTTGCTGACTTCCACCGGTAAATGTCGACAGTCTCTTTGGTAAATCTTCGAAATATATTCTAGGTCTAGTTAAGTGCCACTGAGAAGTGTACATTTGCCCGGTATGCCCTACTTAAATGTTTTTTTAAAGGTCAAGTGCCCAGTATGCATTTAGCTCCGAACACTGATGTTTCTCCTAATCTATCCTCAGCAGATATTAAAATATCAAATAAATATAATAATATTAATATTTAATATCAAATCGTATATAAAAAATATTTCGGACATTCATCAAAGCGACAATGTGATTTAATATTCACTGGTAAAAGTCGACATTCTCTTGACTTTGGTCATTCATGGTAACACATCCATAATAAGACTAATCCTATCGTAAGCGTTGTCTGCGTGGTGCACCATAGTACCTACTCTACTTCAGAAATCGTCGTGATACCAAAATTAGATTCTACAAAAACTGAATAATACCAGAGGGTTCATGCGTAACGACAGAGGGTTGCCAAAGGCGACTAAAATTGCAAAAAGATCTCATCCATAAAATTCAAATTGTAATTAAAAGAAATTAAAATTAGCAACTTTCCATGGCGTATTTCTTTTTAGTTGTTATAGAAACCGAATGCAAAGAATGTTTTTGCTACAAATATGAATAATTTGAAATGTTAGTCTTAACGGTAGGTCCGATTGAATAATTGAAAGAGATAATGAATAAACGAAAATGATTTGAGTTTCAACTACTTTTTACTATCTAAAAATCGATATCTTCACCAACATCCAGTAGAGTTAATTTTGAACCTTCTTTCACAAAGACCAGCTTATCGATATTTTCTAATTTACGACCTACAGCAGCCTACTTAAGTATATCTCTTCAGGCCTGCCAATTACTATGCTTTTTGTAAAATATTTCAAAGAGTGGTAGACATTTAAACTCTCAAAGTTTTTCGTAATTTGTTAACATTTTAAAAATCTGACCGCGAGAGGTCCGGAACAAAGTGGTGCTGCACATGAACTTTTAAATCAATTTTATGTAGTAGTGAAGAATATAAGTTTAAATGAATAAAAAATAATACATAAAAACATTAACTTAGCTACCACTAGAATAAATTTTTACTAGAAGCGTAGAAATTGGCATTCCTGTAAAATATATAAAATTTCACTTTTCCATATAGTGGTTAAATGACTTTTCTGCTAAAACACTATTAAAAACAATAGCTTAAAAATATTGATAGTTTTCTTATAATATTAAAAGCCTAACCAAGAGAATAATTGTGTGTGTGTGTGTTTTTTTTTATTTTTTTTTTATAAACTTTCAAATCATATTTAAGTAGTGGTTTAAAAAATAACTTAAAATTAAATTTATAGAGAAAGAATAACACAGTAACGCATAAACGTAGCTACCACTAGAATTTTTTTTCAAAAATCATAGAAAGTTGGCATGACTGCTACTTATTAAAATTTGAGTCTAGTGAAACTTGTTGTATAAGTATAATCAAACCATGATATAGCTGCAATAAAGTAGCATTTGAATGTGATACTTTGAATTCATGATATGTAGTGATGGTAAAATAACTTAAAATTAAATTTATAGAGAAAGAATAACACAGTAACGCATAAACGTAGCTACCACTAGAATTTTTTTTCAAAAATCATAGAAAGTTGGCATGACTGCTACTTATTAAAATTTGAGTCTAGTGAAACTTGTTGTATAAGTATAATCAAACCATGATATAGCTGCAATAAAGTAGCATTTGAATGTGATACTTTGAATTCATGATATGTAGTGATGGTAAAATAACTTAAAATTAAATTTATAGAGAAAGAATAACACAGTAACGCATAAACGTAGCTACCACTAGAATTTTTTTTCAAAAATCATAGAAAGTTGGCATGACTGCTACTTATTAAAATTTGAGTCTAGTGAAACTTGTTGTATAAGTATAATCAAACCATGATATAGCTGCAATAAAGTAGCATTTGAATGTGATACTTTGAATTCATGATATGTAGTGATGGTAAAATAACTTAAAATTAAATTTATAGAGAAAGAATAACACAGTAACGCATAAACGTAGCTACCACTAGAATTTTTTTTCAAAAATCATAGAAAGTTGGCATGACTGCTACTTATTAAAATTTGAGTCTAGTGAAACTTGTTGTATAAGTATAATCAAACCATGATATAGCTGCAATAAAGTAGCATTTGAATGTGATACTTTGAATTCATGATATGTAGTGATGGTAAAATAACTTAAAATTAAATTTATAGAGAAAGAATAACACAGTAACGCATAAACGTAGCTACCACTAGAATTTTTTTTCAAAAATCATAGAAAGTTGGCATGACTGCTACTTATTAAAATTTGAGTCTAGTGAAACTTGTTGTATAAGTATAATCAAACCATGATATAGCTGCAATAAAGTAGCATTTGAATGTGATACTTTGAATTCATGATATGTAGTGATGGTAAAATAACTTAAAATTAAATTTATAGAGAAAGAATAACACAGTAACGCATAAACGTAGCTACCACTAGAATTTTTTTTCAAAAATCATAGAAAGTTGGCATGACTGCTACTTATTAAAATTTGAGTCTAGTGAAACTTGTTGTATAAGTATAATCAAACCATGATATAGCTGCAATAAAGTAGCATTTGAATGTGATACTTTGAATTCATGATATGTAGTGATGGTAAAATAACTTAAAATTAAATTTATAGAGAAAGAATAACACAGTAACGCATAAACGTAGCTACCACTAGAATTTTTTTTCAAAAATCATAGAAAGTTGGCATGACTGCTACTTATTAAAATTTGAGTCTAGTGAAACTTGTTGTATAAGTATAATCAAACCATGATATAGCTGCAATAAAGTAGCATTTGAATGTGATACTTTGAATTCATGATATGTAGTGATGGTAAAATAACTTAAAATTAAATTTATAGAGAAAGAATAACACAGTAACGCATAAACGTAGCTACCACTAGAATTTTTTTTCAAAAATCATAGAAAGTTGGCATGACTGCTACTTATTAAAATTTGAGTCTAGTGAAACTTGTTGTATAAGTATAATCAAACCATGATATAGCTGCAATAAAGTAGCATTTGAATGTGATACTTTGAATTCATGATATGTAGTGATGGTAAAATAACTTAAAATTAAATTTATAGAGAAAGAATAACACAGTAACGCATAAACGTAGCTACCACTAGAATTTTTTTTCAAAAATCATAGAAAGTTGGCATGACTGCTACTTATTAAAATTTGAGTCTAGTGAAACTTGTTGTATAAGTATAATCAAACCATGATATAGCTGCAATAAAGTAGCATTTGAATGTGATACTTTGAATTCATGATATGTAGTGATGGTAAAATCACTTAAAATAAAAAAAAATACAGCACTAAAAATAACTTAAATTACGTTAAAACTAAAAAATATGTTTTTACAAAGCAGAGCAGGCTGGCTTCCTTATTTGTTTCTTCTTTCAAATTTCTCGTTTCTTTTACATAGAACATTTCTAAAAGAAAACCAGGATTTCAAGAGTGGATGATATAAAGGGGACACTACAAATGATCTCTAACTTTGTATTGAGAAGAAAGAAAACCAATCGTATTGTTAAAATTTTAAACAATAGTGAAATATTTCTTATTTCATTGAAAAATTCCGAAGTAGTGAATCATATCAGAGATTCTATAACAAGACAATATTTTTACTTATAAGTAAACTTAAAAATGAGAATTTCTATTCAATTTAAAATGCCTAAATTTAAAAAAAAAGATTATACATTTTTTTATTCTTTCAATTTTACCATTTTTATTTTTAAATTTTAATTTATATTCAATTAATTTCAAGGGTTAGTATGACAATATTAAACACGCATAAAATTAGCAAATAGCAAATGCATTTTTAAAGTAGTGGCTGTCCCGCTTCTTGCAAAAATTAGTATAATAAATATTAAATACCCTCGAATTATAAAATATTTTTTTTAGTGGAACAAATTGTCAAATCTGGTAAGACAGTAATTTACTAATTTTTCAGTTGTGAACGTGTAAATTAACCCTCACAATAATTTAACTTTGATATCTTATCTGCCAAATTTTTATCTTTCCAAAGACAGTTTTTCCAAGTGGTTATGAGATGAAAATGGATTAATATCACTTAAAAGTTTTTTTTTTTATACATTTAACGTATGAAAAGTATAAATTTACTACTAATTTATAAATAATAATAAAATCATAACTATGCGATATCATTCGTTGAGTTTGTATAAAATGCGTAAAAAATAGTTTTCAATGTAATTATAAGTAACTAGGAGGCTTCGCCCCTTGCTCGCTGGCGCTCACCAACCCCCGGAACTGCTTTCGCAGTTCATTTCGGATTGTTTCGCAATCCAATGCTCGCTTTGCTCGCTCATTGGATACGTTCTTAACGTCTAGCTTTTGTATACTTTTTTGAATACTGAAGTTCCGAAAACTTTTCACTGTAGAAAATTCTAAACCTGTACATTTGAAATTGCAATTGTTAATTTGGGCATTTGGCGATACAACACTTATAGAGTTGAAGGATTTGTTACGTCAAGCGCTCAGGTATCATAATTTTGATTTATGTTGCTAAGTTAACTTTCAAAAAATTCTATGGCTGGCAACAGCATTTTTATTTTTTAAGTTGTTTATTTTTATTTTTGCCGCAGCTGAATTGAACAGCCTGATAATGCTCACTCTGGTTATTGTTTCCGTTTTTAAAAGCGCTATATGTTGAGCCACCTCAGCTAGATTTGGCATGTGACATTTTTAGATGCAATCATTGGTCGATTTTCTAACGTTGCCATTCGGGGAGTTGTAATGAGGCTTTTTTTTGGTGCCGTGTAAGAGAAATATATATATAGATATCATTAGTTTTGAATCTATTTCAAAGAGCAATAAATAAAGAGCGTGTTCTGTACACATTTGATGATAAATATTACAAAATGTACTTTATTAATGTGCCATGAAAAGTACTTTTTTAAAAAAAGTGGTGGTACATTACTGATTTATTTAAATTATTTTCAATTATTTGCTACCTCAATAAATTTATACGAAATAATTTTATCTTGTGTTTTATCTTTTTGTTTGCTGGACACACAATTAGTAATAATGAAAAACATTTTTCTAAAAGTATTATTTCGAAAAAAACTAATTAGATATTTTATTCATTTAATAACAAGTTGATTTAAAATGATTTACTGAATAGTGATCAGTGATTTATCAACGATTATAAGATTGAACTTTTTACAAGAATAATAAGAAGTTCTAGAGATATTCATAAAAAGTAGTAATCATATGGCTAGTTTCATTATTTTTTAATAAAGGTAGACATTAAAATTTTAATACAACTATTTTAAAATTTTTCAGCACATTGTTTGGCGGTAACTTTTCCAAAAAATGTATTACAGCTGTTATAGATTAAAATTATAAAAAAAGTTGTAGGCAAGATTTCATAAGAGTTGAACCAAACTTGACATTATAGCTACAACTTCAATTTGGAAAAAAAAAACCTATGACGAGCGGTTGTAGTATTGATTACATATATACTCGGTCATTTATGTTTGTGATAATCACGAATTGCTTATTTGTTTGAAAAAAGGAGCGGAAAAAAGTAGTTTTGCCACCACTTTTGTTTGGTTCGTAGAAATTTCTAAACGATCCGCCAGAAACGTGTTAATATTGCCCGGAAATTTTTGAACTATCGACTCTCTTTGGTTAAACATAGTTTATCTTTCACTAATTCCTTAACACTAGGTTTACGGACGTTTCTTATATACGCATTCAATTTGACGCATGAAGGAATACATCTAACAGCACTTACAGAGATGCCAACTTGCTCCGGACAGCAAATATATATTTTAAAGTGGTAATTTATCAATTGTGATTCTTAGTTTAATCAATTCAATTTAGTAGATTTCTATTCACCACTATTTCTAAATAATTCGTAGGCTTATATCATTCACCACTTTGTATTTGCAAAATTTACTTAGTTATTTACAGTTATTTTCGCGTTTCCGGAGCAGTTGGCATCTCTGCACTTAGACAGCAATGTAATTATATACAATAAGAGAAAAAAATGAATATATGAGATATATATTTATGAAATATTCTAGTATTTTATTTTTCAATACTCGAACTAAGCAACTGAAACCTTCAAAATCTGACATTCTGCGTTTGTTCTTTCTATTATTGCTTATCCGCAACACTTGTTTATAGCTTGTTTCATTTGAGATATCGGATAACAGATTGAAGTATTGTCGGTACATTTCTATTTATTACTGATGTGATGTTTGCATGTTTACTCAAAATTTTGTCTAAATTACGATCGCGACAAATTAACGCATACAAATTAACGCATAACGCGACAAATACTTCCGTAGAGGTATACCACATAGAGAATTTCAAAATTTCAACGTTTTTGAAGAAAATAGATTTCAATATACTATATTTACCACGATCAATGGATCATTACAAGAGATAAAATAAAAATGCAAGCGGGTTTTTTCCTTATAAAATTGGAAATGCTTCAAAATGACGAAAACTTAGTGTTAAAGGAATCTGCGAACAAAAATGTTGGGTCGAAATAAAAGTCAAATTCGACAGTTGGTTAGTTCTTACAATGTCTGATATACCTTTTTTTTCCACGCTGGTCAATGAAAAGAAATCTATCAAAGGTCGTATATCAGTTTCCTTTCTTTTCTTTGTAAAAGTAGTTACAAAACTACTTTTTAATGGTCGAAAAAATTTTTTATAAACAACGAAACATTTTGAGCCCATAGAAATATACCTTTCGCCTCACAAAAAATCGAATAAAAAACAATTTATTTTTACTTAAATAAAACTTGGGGAGTATCATTTTTTTTTAAAAATATTTCTTTTTATTGCTGAAACACGAGAAGTCATTAAATTTAGATTACAGAAGTAAAAAAAAAATACGAATCCATTTCAGAAATCGAAATGCGATAAAGATTAAAGCGCAAAACTATTTTTAGTATTTCAAAATGCAATTTTTTTCATTGAATGAAGAAGAAAATGAGAGAATAATTCTATCTCACTTTTTGTATCATAAGCTAACATCTATTACGACAGATTTTTTTTTCCTTCAAATTATACACAAATATTTTATTAGCGTAGTTTAAAGTAGTTCATGTTCTACCACAGTTTAATAATTATTTGGAGTAAACTATTTTTTTTTCCATTATAAATTAGCACCCTCCGACTGCCAGATGGTCCGTTTTTTTAAATTAAAAAGTCCAAGTGTTCCGAAATGGTTACATTCAAAAATCGAGTGAATATGTAAGTATAAATTCATGATACAGGGTTGCCACAGGCGACTAAAAATCTCAGAAGTGGTGATTCATAAAAATCTATTTAACGATTACAAGTTCATACGCGAAATTGGATTAGAAAGATAGGCTTTTTTTTCAATTTTACATGAATAGTGAATGAATCATTTATATTGCGTGGAAGACAGTCTACGGTCTTGTGCAAGTCATTGGATCCTTTTATCCCTAACTGGTGATTAACACCCAGTTCTCGTATTTGCATGAAAGGGGTTTGAAGAGCCACCATCTTCGGTAGGGTTGGATTCTCTCAACCACTTTTGTGAAGAACGGGCTTCATGCTTGCGTTTGTGAACGGAATTCTTTCGTTTTTCCGTTTGTGTATAACGCTTAAGGTATTTCCGTCTACGTTCTTTGGCTATGGCTTTCTCAGCCTCGGTAAGTTGTTTAGGCCTTGGTTTCGTTTTTTTTTTTTGCGATCCAATTTGAACTGTAGGTTAGAATTTATGATTCTTAATTTAGACAATAAAAATATCGTTCAAATGATGAAATTCTCTTTTATTCACAACTCAAGAAGTATTTATGGGAACTCTCTGGTCCCATACCTCAAAAATAAACTCACCAACTTAATGCATACCAAAATTAAAAGTGAAAAAAAGCCTAAAAAATTATCAAACAGCAGCTGTCGCCATAGCAACGCATGCAATGACGACGCATGCGCACTGTTTACTATTACTCTTAAGCACAGCTGAAAAGTGTGATGACGTCCAACTGAGATGCGCACGCCATCAAACCCTAAACAAGACCCATTTTGAAAATGGGTAAAAAAGATAATAGTTTAATAGCATTGTTGAAATATTGAAAAACAGCAAGTTAATGAGTATTTACGTTAAACAGTTAAAATTAATCTTCACATTTATTTGACACGGTTTTGGTAATTAAAATGAACTTAAGCTTGTCTACCAATTTTAATTAACTTCTTCAAGTCTAGGGGCACGAATTTTGCCCTTAAAAACTTTTCTTGGTCTTCTGACTGAGGAGTAGAGATTTAACTGACCTGAATATTAAACGTGCGTACTCAAATATATAATTAATGTATGCTTGGGGCATCTACCCAACCCCTCATTTCCTACTTATCGATTATGAGGGCCATGTTTTATTGGCGACTGCCTCTCTCACTTGTCACACACACAAACATGAACACCCAAAACTAATGAGTACCAATTGTATTATCGTGATGCATTGTCAAAAATATGTCTAGATATTTTCCAAGTTAAGAAAATTTATATTATTTATTATCAATACGAAATTTTTGTTACCGAAATAAAATTTGGCAACATTAATATTGAATTCAATAGTTATCGCTTTGGATAATATACACGGTATTGTCATGTTCGATGAACTCATGCATATGGATCGTGTAAAGCTGATGGCGATGAGGGTCGAAATTCGCCGTAAGTTACCACTTTCGACTTATCTTGGAAAAACACGCCATACTTTTTTTCATTTAAACTTTCAACAAGACTATCCGCAAGCTTGATAGGATTCTACCCAAAATATAACAATCGAAGATAATTAACATAACCAAATAAGGATTTATTTATACTCTGATATTAATTTTGTTAAATTTGTTTTAGACTCAGGACCGGTTAGAATTTATAAATTACAGAAAACTTTTATGAATGGTAAAATTACTCGTACATTTGAACAAAAATCATTCCTTGAATATTTAGCCTGTTTACACATCACCTCGTAAGCATAACATAAGCGGAGGCGGGATACACCGGAATTTTCCTAAATTTCTTCCAGTTTTTGGAATCTTGTTATTATTTACATTTAGTCAACCATCCATTATCGGTATTCGGGAACCTGCATAAAGGACCAGGCGTTGTTCTACTTGTTATCAACTCAGCTTCATGGTACCAAGAACTGATAAGAACGGATTTTTTTTTTATCAAGTAAATATTTCATTTAAAGGTTATTTATATATAGTTTTCGAATTTCAAATTTGTGATTAAAAAGATGTTAACAATTAAGAATTATTATTAATAACTGGTACTCAAAAGTTTTAGTGTCAGAATTTAATAAATTAAAAAGCCTTGAAATGAGAAGAATAAGAATTTATATTGAACATTATCACTGAAGGTAAAAAAAAATTTCCTTTTCGATAAGTTATGTTAACCTGCATATTTGTTTCTAACACGCTTTATTTATAAACTGTGAGTTTAACGAGCGTTAAGGGCATTTAGTTTTTTCTACTGATTTCATCTGTTTCGATTTTTATATATTTTGTTAAAATGCTGTTTCTGCAAAAGCGCATGCTTTGATTGTTAATAATGGTTTTCCCCAACGAAATTCAGTATTTTCGATAATGTGCCCGAACCACATATTGCCGAAAAAAGATGCTTGTTTTCAAACCATTCCTTGAAAATTCACAAACTGTCACTTTCTGCATTTATTAAAGGAGACCACATTCTGCATTTATAGTCACCTGACAACCCTGATGAACTTAATATGAATAATTCCATTTGCAGTACAAGAATGCCACATCTTATTAAAAATGTAAAGAGGGGTGATAAATACAAGGTGAATAATATTTATACTAGAGATAAAGAAGGTTATTGAGTCTATAATTTAACCGTTACCTGTAGTCCGTCCATGGAATAGTTGAAAAAGGTGTAGCTTTCGAGTGTTGTGCAATTATCAGACCTCGGAGGACGATAGAGAACAAAAAAGAAATGCAATCCGAACAGAGGCACTAACACCAGGGTGGCTCGAACAGCTTTTCTGCAGAAATACATAGTTACAATACATTACATTATACATATGAATACAATTATAGAAAGGACTCTTTTTTGCGGATATAATCACGTGAGCTGATGACGAGAAATCTTTTAATTATTTTGTTTATGATAATATATATATATATATATATATATATATATATATATATATCATAAACAAATTATTGTTTTTTGCATGATAATCAATCACTATTTGCAGAAAGAAAAATAAGTTACACACTTTATACAATAGAATATTAGAATATATTTATTTAAAAAAATAAATGTAAGGCAATTTTGTTTATTTTTAGTTTTTTTTTTAAATACAATTTACAATAAGTGAGATTCTCAAGGGCCCCTGAGTGCCGGGGGCCCTCGGGCACTGCCCGGTGGTGCAAATGCGTAAAGACGGTACTGCCTACTGATATTAATAGAGTCGCGTTACATACCTACGATCTGCTACATATGGCTATTAATACAGTCTCCCTACTACCTAAGATACCGAATACATACTCAGTTCAAGTTTAAGCAGAGGCAGTAGAGGGATTAGGAATCTGTTTGTGATTGTAATAGTATTCTGATTGACAAGTCTTCTCTGAGGTTTAAAGCTTGTGCGTGTATGCACTGTTATTTGAGCAGTAATTAAGTGATAGAAATATCTGTATTTTCTGGAAGTTTCTGGTAATAAATATTTGGAAACTTAAGAACTGTTTTATTTATCTCTAATTGAAACAAACCCTCATACAGTAACAGCTCTTATTATAAAGAAAATAAGTGTTGGATGTCAGACAGTTAAGAGTGTTTTGAAATTAAAATTTAACCAATTCAGTGTTAGAAAAAAACTAAGACTAACAATTTTGAATGCCATTTTCTACAGAATATGACCAGGCTAAGGATTTTTTTTTGTCGTTACGCTTTTGCTGGGTGATCAAACATAGTTTATTCGTAACGCTGTATTGGTTGAAAACATTTTAGTCAATACAGAAGAAAGATATTCAAGTACTCTAGTAGCCTATAACTTACCTAAATTGACTAGGTTCATTAGTGTGCGTAGCTCGAAGTTTCGTCACAAGGACACGAATAATATTACACAAAAATGCGAAATTGAGCTAAAAATAAAAAAAAATTAAGTTAGTAAATAACATTAGATAATATTGGAATAGACATACCTAATTTGACAGATTTGTTTTCACTTTAAATCTAGCACATCCAATCCATATGTGTTAAAAGTGTAACTCTATATTGTTTAATTTGAACTAAGTCTTGCTGAATGAAATAAAGAAAACTATTATGACACCGCCCACAAATAAACTGCTATAAAAATAGTTTAGCTCCCAGTTTTATATTTTTTTTTTACCCTGAGAATGCATATACGCAGAGATACCAACTGTTCCGGACACGCCAAAATAATTAAAAAAAAAAAAAAAACGGTAAATAACTACAAAGTAAATTTTGAAAATATTTGAGTATTTTAGCTTGCTTTTTAAACGGTATAGTATGACATTAATACTATGAAGTGGTGAATTATATAAGCCAACGAATTGTTTAGAAATAGTGGTGGATAAAAATCTACTAAATTGAATTTATTAAACCGACAATCACAATTGATAAACTACCCCTTTAAAATATATATTTGCTGTCCGGAGCAAGTTGGCATCTCTGTATACGACTCGTCAGCCTTGAAGAGGTTAAATTAAGAATGATTTTAACCACCACTACACAGAAGAATAAATTTACAGACTCAAACTATACATTTACGACCTCATACATATTGACTGGTGGACAAAATTCTTTTAGTTTCTACGGAGAATCCGAAGCAGGGATGCCAACTGCACCCCTTTTCACAAAAATTTTAATAAATTGGTTGCAAATTAAATAGTAAAACTTGTGAAATAAAGATAATTACGCCTACTCTTTAAAAAAATAACTACGAATTAAATGAAACAATGCATACTTGCTCTGCTTTGTAAAAAAAAAAGAAAAAAAAATTCTAGTGGTAACGAAATTTAAGTAATTTTTAGTTTAGTATTTTTCATTATAAGTTATTTTTCCACCTCTGCATGTCAACATTTCCAAGTGTCATGAGAAATGCAACTTTATTGCAGTTTTCTCGTGGTCACATTTTTTTTAAGAATAAGCATAACGTCACAGTTGGCTTATTATGAAGTAAAGTTACTTTTCATTTCATACTTCGAATTTTTGCTATTTAATGGTGAAAAAAATACTTAAAACGAAATATATACACAACTTAAAATAATTTAAATTTTGTTACCACTAGAATATATATATTTTTTTTACTGAGCGGGGGGGGGGGGGGGGTAGGTTGACATCTCTGCCGTAGTCGTAAAAGTTGCTGAATTAAGCATCATACATAAATAAGTATTCACAAACACATTATTGCTAAAATTTATTTTTACAAAGCAATTTTCTTAAAAAATAGTGTCAAGAAAATAAACTATAATTGCAGGCATTTGCAAAATCCTTTAAAATTTAATACATAAATTCAAGATATAAAAGAAAAATTTTATGTTTTACTACTACTTTATAGATAAAAATGAAATGTTACAAATATTATTAAAAATGTAGCTATTGTGGTTTGAATATGTTTGCTCTTTTCTGCTATTTCTGTTTAAAATTCCATGTAGGGGAAGCGATGTAGCTTGCTTTTAAAATTATAATCAAGAAGTATTTTAATTATTTAGAGGGTTTATATATTATAAATTTTATTAAAATTAGTCAAGCGAGCCGCAGTCAAAATCATTTTTATCGAACTTTGTTAAACATAAAGAAAAATTAAAATGCAAATTTTATTATTAAAAAGAAAATATTCCGCGAAAATAACAGATATTTAGCACCTATAAGCATTGATTGAATAGTGTGTTTAATGCTCTTACGAAATAAAAAAGTGTTTATACCTACATTTAATTTATTAATTATCACATAATTAACACTTCATAAAATTCTTTTTCAAAGGAGCAAAAGTTGTTAGGTATATACAATTTTTGATTTAATTAAAAGTTATACGGGATAAAATAAATTCCATACTACAGTTTATAAAATAAAGTGAAATATAATCTCATCAATATACGCAGTCTTATCCTTCATTTTTTGCGAAATTTCTGTAGTTTCAGAAAATATTTATCCTTGGTAGCAGAGGTAATGCATCCATAATTTAATAAATTAGAATAAAAACAATTTTGTCCAACACAACATATAAATAACTTAAACTAATTTATAAAGGTCCGACATGCAACATAACCGATAATAATTTATACAGACATATAAATGAATAAAATGAAACAAACGTTATTGAAAAATATTAATAAGTTACCGAATAAAAAAGGAAGATGCGAGCACGCAATTCTCCGTAATTTAAAATGAAGTACGTAAAATCCCTTTTCTGTCAAGATAAATCTTGAAAGTTAATATTAAAACAAATCAGCAACAAGTTTTTTATCTTTTTCAACGGAAAAACATAATAACTTTGTCATAAAATGGGTTCTTGGAACCCTATGCTTTTCTATACTTAAATATAAGTAAATAATGGAATTATACGTGTTTACCACAACTATTCCTTTAGTTAAAAATAAAAATCTTAAATCGACGCTTTTCTCTAACAAGATAAAGACAAAATTAGACAATAAAAGCTTTCCCCTTTATTTATTAATTTTATAAACCCATTAAATAATTCAAGGAAATACATGAAGGCCTAATAACCAGATTATGATGCTTTTAAAACCTACCGACATTTTTCTGGAAAAAAAAAATTCTTATTGTTATTTTATGAATACTATTTTGAAAGTTATAATAACTGTGTTGGCAAATCATTCACGGGAAAAACTATGACAATCGATTCTACCCCACTAGATTCTCTACTATTACAAATTCGGAAACATACTCCTTTCAAAAATGTAAAGACTGGTAATTCAATTAATGTATTCTCATAATTTAGTGAGACTAAAACCAGACATTACACAACAGAATAAATTTATGGCACGAATACCTTTATATCGATCAGTGAATTACGATTATTTGAAGACTAAAGGGATTTGGCTCCAGGAAACACACCTAGTTTGAACAGAAAATCTCAGCCATTTTTTTCATAAAGGTATTTAACGCACCGCCACAGAAAGGTACTTTTCCGTTCCATTGGCAGGAAATGAGTTAAAACGAGGCCGCCTTTGAATAAGAAATGAAATTACGGAATAAATTTTTTTCCCCTTGATCACATTTCTTTGATCGTTCGTAAATGCGGCAAGCTCAAATGTTTTGAATGGATTTCAGAAAAAGAGTACGAATTTTTTGTCCAAGAAGGACATAAAACATGTAGGATTTTTTTTCTTTATTTTACATACTAAATAATGATGTAAGCAACACATTATCACAGAAGAGAACTTTATTTTTGTATTATGTCTTCCTACACCGTAATTAGGACTTTTTTTTACTTCATAAGAAGAATATGCAGAGTTCTTTTAAGAGGGATACTAGTTAAAAAAAGAAATCAACATTCTTAAACCGAGATAAAAATTATGAACTTATGCATTTTGTAACAACTTTATAAAAAGAAAATATCTCGCAAAAATCTGAATATTTTTCAGCTATGTAATTTTTCCGCAGACAGAAACCTGAAATTTTCGGGAAGAAAAAACATGTTTATTGAGAGAAAGAATGTCTTGATTGTCAGCTCTTATTAAATATCGTAATTAAAATTAATCTGCCGAACTATCATCTCATCTCAATTCATTTGTGTGAAGTATCTTTTTAAAAAACGGCTTCCTTTTCAAGAAAAAGAAAAGCTCTCTGTCTACTATAATATCTTAATATTTATGTTTGAATTTGATGTCAAGTAAAATTGCAGAGACGCTCCAGATTCGGCAAAATCTTTATATAAAAAAAACGTTGTTAACAGTCGGCCCAATTTTGGGTTTACGACTCTACCTATGTTGAAACCCATAGCCTTGTCATTTTGAACCCAATCTAGAAGACAAGGGAACTGGGAGAAATTTTGCCACCGTGGAGGACTTTTTGATGGAACTAATCCGCATTTGAATTACACGGAGAGCAAAACCACGAAAACCTCGCACGGTTAGTCTGACGGCAAAGGACTCTAACCTATGATACGTATGCCACAGATGATATTTTAAGTCAGCACTGTGGTCAGTGCGAGCCGAATGCGGAATTCATATCGACCAGCCATCGCTGGGATTCGAACCCGGTTCACCTCATTGGAAGGCAAACACTTGTGCCACCACAGCACTAAAAGTGTAGTAGTTGGCAGCCCTGTAATAGGACCGGATTTCTTGTTGAAAGACCAGAATCAAGCACAGTGCCTTATCGTTTACAAGTAACGCGCGGAAAATAACTCTAAATCTAATTTACAAAATAAAGAACCACGCATTAAAACATAAACTTATCTACCATCAGAGAAAATTGGCAGCCCCGAATGCTGATCGCGTTTTGTAGTTGCGCATTAATAAGTTCTGATCACTTGTAGCAGCGTTCTATTGAAAATAAAATAGGGATAGAGAGGGATATTTTTGGCCGGTCATTAGATATTTTAATTAGCTTGGCATTTTAAGAATGTAAACAACACTATTTGGTGTCTTGGGGTATTCATCCACTTTCAGATGCACCTGGATAATTTTTTTAAAATTTTTTTCCACACATGCGCTGTATAAAGCAACTACTTCAATTACTCTTATCTGGCTCAGTTTTTATTATTATTTCTTTTAATTTTAAAACATTAATTTCGTTATCAGTTTAAACTTGATTCAAACACTTTGTTTCATTTTTTTTTAAATATTTAAGCTACAGCAAAAGTGGCACTAGACCTAGTATATATTTCGGACATTTACCAAAGGTAAAGTCATACTAGGTCTGGTTAAGTGCCATTGGCCGGTATACATTTGCCCGGTATATCCTACACTGATGTTTTTTTAAAGGTTCAGTGCCACTGCCTGGTATACATTTGCCCGGTATACCCTACACTGATATTTTTTTAAAGTCAAGTGCCATTGCCCGGTATATATTTGCCCGATACTCCAAACACTTATGTTTGTTCGAATCTATCGTCAGTAAGTATTAAAATATCGAATAAATGTAATTATATCCACGAATAAATTAATATCAAATCGGATGTAATAAATATTTCGGACATTCACCAAAGCGGCAAATTTGATTGTCAACATTCACCGGTGAAAGTCAACAACCACCGATTTTGGTCATTCATAGTAACATGCACATCATTTACATAATAACCTCATCAGGACGATTATTTCATACTTTGCCTAAATAGCATCCGGCATTTCAAAAAATAAAAATAATTGGTTTTGTTGGCGATGATCTCGTAAGGCGATAAAGAATCATGCATAGTACAGGTAAGGAAGATATTAACCTCGAAGTAAAAGTGGATGAATAACCCAAGGAACCACACTATTTAGATCTAAAACAGAGATGCCAACTTAATTCATTTTATAAAAATAATTTTTTAGTAGTTAAGAAATTAAAGTTATTTTTAGTTAAGTATTTTTCATTTCAACTCATTTTTTCAGGGCTGCAAACTTTCAACGCTTTTTATAAAAATTTATTCTACTGGTAGCTAAGTTAATGCATTATTCATTTAAATTTATTTTCCTCATCATTACACATAAATGATTTAAACGTTCATTTGCAACGCCATTTTGTTCTTGCACTTTGATGGTGAGGCTTTTATTATATTGGCAAAAATTCTGAAAGCTTTGGTTTTTGAATATTTACCACTCTATAAAAAAAGTTTACAAAAAGTGAAGTAGTTGGCAGGTATGTAAATAAACAATTTCAACAAAGTCGAAGTTATTAATAACTTCAACATAGTTACAAAATTTCATAATTTAACATAATGGTAACATGATGCTGGATATGTAGGGTACCTCGATGGTAACATAATTTCAGCAAAGTTGTATATTAGGCTATGAATTTTTGAATTGTAGTGGTGGAAAAAAATAACTCGAAATAAAACTGAGAGAAAACAAGGAGTTAAATATGTATTTTGTGTATACGTGGTGTTTTTTAAAGACCGCCTTTTATGTGCATATTTAAATTATAAAATTTAAACAAAAAAACGCATAATTAAGTAAATACAAATTTTTTATGTATATATTATAAGAATTAATTCTAAATTTATATAAATATTTATTTTGTGTAGAAATGGTGTTCTCTAAAGACCATCCCTTAACATACTCTCTAACAGCTATGGAATTTCTTTATCATAAGAATGTTTTTTTTTTTAGTGCTACCAAACGCAATCTATAAATGTGTAAGTAAATAAGAATTAAAAGTATATCGCACCACCACATAAAAATAATTCAAACAGCTATATGAGCTGTTAATAAAACAAATGGTCATTTTGGGAGTCATTGCCATGTAAAAATGGTCAAAAGGCCACTGGATTGCAAATTAGCTTCCAGGTGGGACCTGTGCCAGTATGTGTCGAGAACGGTACAAGAAGATAAACAGCCAGGGAACTACTTTTTTTAAAAAATTAACCCTTTATAATTTGTTCTCCCCTCTACCGGGACACACTTAGAAATATAAACTTTTTATACTTTTAAATTACATAACCAAATTATATTATGATTGTTAGTTATTATATAAAAAATATTGCACCATAAACAATTTATTGCTAACATGCTTAAAATCTAATTATTCGAATTTTTATCACGACATTTTACTTTTTTATACGTCAAATATTCACCTTACAATATCTATAATTATTAATTTTCATAATAAAATAAACGATACTTACGACTAGACTAAGCAAATTCGGACTATTAGTTACCCATTCGTATGGATTCACAGGAATGGCCCAACATCTGCAACAAAAATTATACATTTAACACTAAATATTTTGAAAGTCTATTACACTTGTCTATATATGAGCATGCGAACAAATTTCGATACTTTTCTGAAGAAGAAAATGATCAAAACATAAAAATTTTTGCCAGTTCTTATAGTTTCTAGATGTTTTTTTAAATAGTGAATAATTTTGGAGAGTTTCATTTAGTCGAGAAGTTCAGTATATTTTATGTAAAATGAATTTTTTTCTACGGAAATGGAAACTGTAAGAAAAAAGAATTTTTTAAATATGACTCCAACTATAACAAAAAATAACCAGTTTTCGGCTCTTTTCTTTCTTGCATGTTAATTGATTTTTTGACTACATAATAAGGTTTCTTATTTCTGGCAAATAAAAAAAAAAGATGTTAAAACTTCTTATAAATATTTTTAGAAGCAATTTATCTCTTAGAAATAGTCAGGCAAATGGACAATTAAATGTATATCAAAATTTGACCACTCCATTTTAAAAGCATGGCTGCCAACTTTCTACACTTTTTGTAAAAATTTATTCTAGTGATACCTAAGTTTATGTTTTAATGTAATTTTATTATTCATTTGAACTTATTTTCAAGACCACTACATGTAAATGATTTAAAAGTTCATATGCAATGTCACTTTGAGGTGTTCATATGTAAAAAAGTTCATATGTAATGGTGAGGCTTCTAAAATGTTGCTAAAGGTACCAAAAACTCCGAAAGTTTTCGTTTTTAAATGGCTACTATATTAAATAGTTTGCTAAAAGCGTAGTAGTTTACAGGACTGTCAATGCTTCACCACGAAAAGCTAAAAAATACACTGAGATGCCAACTTGCTCCGGACAGCAAGTATATAAAGTGGTAGTTTATTAATTGTGATTCTTTGTTTAATAAATTCAATTAACTAGATTTTTATCCACCACTATTTCTAAATAATTCGTAGGCTTGTATAATTCACCACTCTATAGTACTTATGTCATGCTATACCTTTTAAAAAGCAAGCAAAAATAGTCAAATATTCGCAAAATTTACTTTGTAGTTATTTACCGTTTTTTAATTATTATGGCGTACCCGGAGCAGTTGGCATCTCTGAAAAAGAGTGTTGCATATAAACTTTAAAATCATTCATATGTAGTGGTAATGGAAAATAAGTTTAAATGAATAGAAAGTAATAAATTAAAACATTAACTTAGCTACCTCTAAAATTTTTATTTTATTTACAAAAAGCGAAGAAAGTTGGCAGCCTCCTCAGCTACATCGTGAGCCTCTCAACGTGAAAAAAAAAAAAAAAAAAACCTTTTAGAGATCCCTAGTTGCCTAGTTGTATAATAAAAGACTATTTTCCCTCCAATCCATTAATATAGTTAAACAAATGCTTAGGTTTTACCGTTCTCGAGATTTTAAGGGATACGTAAATGCTTCGGACGTAAAGATTAACGGAGTACGTTAACGGAGTAACGGAAACGTTCGGAGTACAGGCATACTTTGGGGAGTGGCACTTAACTAGATCTAGTATATATTTCGGACAGTTACCAAAGCGACTATGGTATATATATATATATATATATATATATATATATCTAAAATATCTCATAAGAGCCTTTATATATTACCTGATAAGCTTAAAATAGATTTCTCTTATTAATTTTAAAACGTAGAAAGTCATTCTTTCACAAATAGCCATTAATATTCAAGATTCCATTAAGATTTCATTAACACTCATAAGAGCAATTAATATTCAAGAATATAAACTTTTCACTAGGTGACACAGTCATGCATGAAGAGTTTAAATATCTTAACACTAGAAAACTCTCTCTAACTTTTAGCGGTTCTTAAAGCATCATTCAAAAAGTCTGATGGGAATTAGGAAATAGTTAAAAAGAAATGTCATAGTAATAAAAAAAAAAAAAAAAAAACGAGAAATTGTTCACGTTTTCGAATTAAGAAAATATTATGCAACAGAAAAATTAAAGCTTAAACCTGAATAAAATCTATCAAATTTAAAAAAATAAAGAATATTAACAATACAGACAAATAAAATCTAAAATGGGATTTGTTTTGCATTTTTATAAATTTAATTACTAGATAGTATGTTATATATGTCATGTTTATGTTTTGTTCAGCATGTTGCCCCTTTTAGTTACCACATCTCTACAACGGTTATGTGTTTCTAACAGAGAAATGTGGCGAAGTTACATTTATGATCTAACCATAAACATTTTTTCCTGCTCTATATTTTGAGATAGGTAGGTACTTAATTTGCGTTGAATTAGAGTTGCACAATGGGCCATTGGCGACGGTCTGGGAAACATCCCTGAGGATGATCCGAAAACACATGCCATCGAAATTTTGATCCTCTGCAGAGCTCCCGTGCTTTGGTAGACCGATGACTTGCGTGCGAAGTCGAGCACTTAACTGTTATCCAGGACCAATAACGCATAACCTCGGTCTCTACGCAGGCTGGTCAAAGTGATCATCCACCCGCTTAACGACTGCAGCCAGTAATGCTTGACTTCTGTGTTCTAGTGATCCGTGTCTTTACGATAAGTTAACTGCTGGACTATTTTGAGATAGGATCTTCCGTATCAATATGGCTGAGACGCAAGTCTGCTTTCCTCCTTATGCTACCAGAATCTTAAATTCTAGATAAATGACTAACCTGTAATCTCTATAAACATGTTTAAATCTTATTATTTTTAATATATTGTCTTTATTAACTTCATAAAGTCTTCATTTACAGGAATTAATGGTATTGCAACGCAGAATTTTTCAGACAAATTGTTAATAATAGAGACTCTAGTTCTTTTTGTATGCGGTTTGTATAAAATAAAATATATCACTTATTGAAAATATGTAAAAGTTAACATTATTTTTATAGGTAATCAGCAGGGTTGACTACTTTCTACGCTTTTGGTAAAAATTTATTCCAGTGGTATATACGTTTAATATATTATTTTTAATTTATTTGAATTTATTTTCCACATCACTACATATAAATTATTTAAAAGTTTACATGCAACGCCAATTTGTACAGGTGAGGCTTTTAAACTGTTGGCAAAATTACCAAAAACTGAAATCTTTGGTTTTTAAATATCTACCATTCAATAAAATTTTTTCAAAAGGCGTAGTAGTTGGCAGGCTCTGTAATAGGTATGCCTGTTTTTGTTTATAAAACTTTTTGTTTACATTTGTTACTTTTGTTTTCCTCAAATAATTTCTATTTGATAATTTGATGTGTGCTTTGTAATAGCTTTCCCTAGAAATTCTGGTGGAAAGGGTTGCAAGTGAACTATCAGAACTTCTTTTCTTCCTCAGGTCTAAAATTAAATACATCTTATTTTTTTAGCATTGATAAAAATAATTCGGGGAGGGGTGATGTAATATAGAATGTCTTGTACGATTTTATCGTCATCAAGTCATACGCTTAAAACAGATTTTTCTTACTGAGTTTAAGACGCAGAAAGTAGTTTTTTTGCAACGAGCCATTAATATATTCAAGATTCTAAATAAATGATTATTTTTTGAAGTAATAGGTAATTAATTCTACCATGGGAAAAAGCCCCTCGCCGTCAGGCTAATCATGGGAGTGTTTTCGTTGTTTTCTTCTCTCCCTGTAACAAAATTTGGGTTAGTTCCATAAAAAAGTCCTCCTCGAAGACAAAGTTCTCCCATTACTTGATTCAAGAGTTCCCTTGTCTTCTGGAGGGGGTTCAAAATGACAAGGTTAAGGAGTTAAACGTTGGTAGTCGTTGTTCGACTCAAAATTTGGGTTGGTTGTTCAACGACGGTTAGAAAATAAATTATATCCTGAGATTTAAAGAATTTCTTTGTAACGTTTTCTGAATCAAATGACTAAATATCGGTCGTAATATTGGATAGAATAATTCAGTGCAGACATTCTAATAAACCTTAAAATAACATTGCACCCTTGTTAAAACAACAATTCTACGGAGTTGAACACTGGCAGTCGAAAGCTCAAAATTGCGCTGACTGTTTAACGACTAACGCATATACCATGAGTTTTGAGACACCCTGTATATATAAATCAACTAAGAGTAGTATTCGTAATAAAAAAAAAATTGCTTATTCTGTAACCCTATGAAAAAGTGATAAGTCATTTATCGTTTAAAACCAAAGAACTCCTCTTCGCAACAGATGCTGTCTGTTGCTATGGAAACAAGAAGAAACATGTTTCAAGGAGCTGATATTTTGATACTAGAAAACTGGTCCTTAATAAGTCATTAAGTAAAATTTAGTTTACCTGAATTTTACTTAATGCCTTATCACTCTTATTAAAATAACACTTTTATCAATTGTAGAAAAAAAAATCATTTTTTTAAGAATCAGATCAAATTTAGACAAACTGTGCACTCTGCACCTGCGAAACCAGGCTACTGGGGGGAGGTGAGGGAGCAACCCCGTAATTTGTGGATATTGTAATTTATTTTCCACTTCCTTTATATATATATATATATTTCGATTAATATTTATTTTCTTTTGTTACTTACAGACTTCGTTCTTACACGAACATTCCCCCCTCAAATCAGACCTAGATTTTCGCTATAATTCCTCCCTCCATCTAACTCTTAACTATTATCAAATTAGAAGTAGGAGACAATAACCATCTATGTTAGGTACTCTATTTTAAATGTATCAGTCTCTTGAATGGCCAATTTCTTTCCAGGTATACCTAATAAAAAGTCTGCTTTGTTGTTTAAATTTATTTAGGATCAACTGGAAACACATTAAAAAAAAGTTTAATAAAACATAATTCACTTATTTTGTATCAGACTTGAAAATCATATAAGACAGATTTAAATAATTTATCATTTAAATCACGGATTCAGTAGTTACAAAGGATATTTCAGAGAAAATATTTAAGAGATAAAAATTTTTCGATACTTATTTCAGGATTTAACTTAGTTACATTCTACTTTGAACACAAAGCGCTGATGCATTTCATTTTACATTTTCAACGATCAGATATGACTCAGAAATGCATCGACAATAATCTAATTAAACAACATATTCGAATAAAATCTGCATGAATTGGGTAATTTACTTGATTTTTTGACAAGGATTAAAAAAAAAAAATTTAATTTCCAGTTAAATGCATTATTTTTCTAATGTCTAATGTCTAGTTTTTTCTAATGTCTAATTAAAATAAATATTTTAGTTTTACTCACTCTTCGTCTGCGAAATACCATCTGAGAAACGAAAACGTTCCAACAGGAAATACTGGAAACACTGGAAAAGAAATAAATTCGAAATTTCAGGAAAAAATATTTATGACACAGTTTCAAACATTATCAAAATTTTATTAGCTTCAGCCATTTATACCTTGTGACCTTTTAAAGAAAGAAAACTTTTTTTCTTCTATTTTTCACAAAAAATAGTAGTTGTTGTCGTCGGTCATCAAGACAGAGGGCATGCGATTGTTCTTGTTTTAAAGTGTAGCCATCTAGGGCCTTGAATTCGACTTCCACAATCGAATGCAAAACCCATACGTCATACCCATTTGTAGGGCGGACCATTCATTTATCCACAGATCGTAATTTTGATTGGAACCGAAGAACGATTCATCTCCAATTTAGTACCCCCAGTAATTTGTTTTCTAATTTGTTTGTAATTTAGTAATTTGTTTTTGGAACATGGAGGACTTTGTGACCCGACAGATTTAACGCGCATCAGTCGCACACGAGAAGTCTTCGGCTGGCTGGATTCGAACTCCCGTTCTAACTTCCCGTCCTGTAAGAGAGTCCAGTGCCCTACCAACCAGGCTATCCCGGCCATTTCTAAGATTGTATCTAATAAATATAAATAAATGAATATTGTTCTTACCCCATCCTATAAAATAGAACATTTTGAGAGACTTCTGTTCTGCAAAAGATGCGGCTATCAATTTGTGCAGATAAAATCCTTCGCAAAACATCCACATGTATGTTGTCATGCGCGTGTATTTTGTTATCACATACAATATCTTACAACCCATCTACAAAGAAAAAGGCACAATACAAAAATTGTATTTTATCTTAACATTTTATGAAAATAACAACAAAGTTGCTAACTTTTTCGCTTTTTGTTTGAGAAATTTATCTTTGGTAATAAAATTTCAAAATTGAAATCTTGAAAGCCTTTCAAAAATCACATGAAAACTTAAAGTTGGTGGGGCTTTGTGAGTAGCTTATTTTGCTGGATATTGGCAAGGGAGGGAAGTGAGCAATGCTTAACATACAGCCCAATTTTTTTTGAAAAGAAAAAAAAGGATTTAATAAAAAAATTAAAAAAATGCTTAAGAAAAATTTTAAGTTTGGAACAAAAATTAAATTTGGTAAATGGAAAGATCGAAATTTTTTTTCCAAGTAGTATCAGAGGTATCTGATAGCTAAAGGAAAACACCAATAATTCTTATGTGATATTTAACCTTTAAATTTTATTCAATGAATGAATAGGTAGCTATTGTTTTTTTGTGAAGTTCCATTGTTTAGTTGAATTTAATCCTAAAATTAGTTTATTGCAGCACTTCGGGGAATATTTTTTTTCGTTTTCCCGTTGCATGAGATTGTTTTAACATATATTAGATACTTTCGTATAACTGATTTCAAATATGTGATCGTCTTCTCTTTTCAAGCTGCCATTTCTTTAAATGGCATTTTTAATCAATTTTTTTGTCGAAATGTACAAGTTTAAAAACGTTAAATACAACAGGGAGTTGCATAAAATTTGCGACGAACTAAGGGATCAACATCAGCAGGGATCAAAGTTCATAGGAGCCCATGCCCGGAAATGTTCTCATATTCCGCTAGAAGCTCTTCTATATTACGAACTGTGTTTTTTCGTGTGCATCAGAACAGGGCATAATAGAGAAGCGCCTCTAACCGCGTATGACGAAATTTCTAGGCATAAATTCCTATGCAATTTTAATCCTAATGATGCGCCCTAACTCTAACAGAAGTTTTTCAAAACATCTAAGTGACCCCCTTTTTCATAAAATATTTTTAAATTTGTACATTTAAATAAAAGAAGGGACTAAATATGTCAGAGAAAAAAATTGCAGCTTTTGGAACAACCTTAATTTACACACATAAATTAAACAAGATTAAGTATTTGTATAAATGTCACCAAACATTTTCTCACCAATTTTATTAGTCAAGATAAGAAAACGGAGGGGTGTTGTGACTTTCTTACCAAAGTACGGAAAGGGTGAGTGCAATTTATTTAATTTTGCTGAAGAGTAGGAAAATTGTCAAATATGTTATGGCGTAATAGTTGGACGGCCCCTTGCTTGCGTAATATTAATTTAAAATCATTTATCAATCACCACATACACATAATAAAGGCGTATGCCATAGCTCCCGAATCTCCAGATTTTTGCGAGACATTTTTTCCCCTATATCTTTAAAGTGGCAAAAAATTTATACGTTAATATTTTTTGTCTTCGTTTGACAAAAATTATTTATAATTATTTTAACTATGACTAGATACCTAAGTCAAAATTCTTGATGGTCCCATCAAAACATTTTGATGGTTTATGTTGGTTTCAGTGCGATTCATGATGGTCACCATCATCCAACATTTTCCGTTATATATTCATGGCTTTTGATATGCCAACAAGCTTCCATCATTCCATAATAGAAAATGCTACTTTAATACTATGATGGTTAACCATCAAGAGAAGTTTGATTCTTATGGACCAACAATCTGTGATGGTCCATAATGGATCCAACTATACATTTCCATGATGGTTTAATGCGAATTCTTGTTGGTTCTCAGGAATATATCATCAAAACAATTTGGTTGTTTTTATGTTGGACCATCATAAATCAGTCTGAATTCTTACAATGGGATGATGGTTGTTCATGATCGTTTCAACATTTGATTTCTGAGAAACTATGAAACTATTTTTGATGGCTTAACATGCACAAACCATCAAAAAAAGTTGATATTCTTATGTTGGTCCATCATAAATCAGTCCGAATTTCTACATTGAGGTGATGGTTACTTATGTTTGTTACTATCAAAAACATAATAGTTCATGATGAAACTATTGATGGTTTCCATCAAGATTATGTTGGTCCATTAATGGAAACCCATCAAAAACTTTGACTTGGGTATAAATAATTTAATCAATAATGTTCATGAAAACTTAATATATTAATATTCTTCACTTATTAAAAGTTAGTTCCAGTTTTCAATTGTAAAATTAATTACTACATCGGTACCATTATCAAGAATTTTAACCTGATTGTATGTAAAACAGAATGAAATACCGGAAAATAGATTGCAATTTTCTTACATATTGAAAAAATTTCAAGTTCTGCTTTTATTAACGTTGTTAATCTCATAAAAGTACTTAGAAATTAAACTTTGCCGGGCCTGCTGTCTTTTTAAATAGTTTCTAAAAGTAGCAATATATATGCTTTCTACTATTTATTTATTTAATTATTTGCATTTTTTTTAATTCTTGGTTTAGTAAATTTAGTAAATACTGACTTTATCCAACACTGCTTAAAAAAAATTTAAACATAGATATAGAATTAAACTGCCCATCGTCTTAAAAAGAAAACTTAAAAAGAAAAGCTAAAAAACTCAAAACGGATGTTTAAAATTTCATTGCTTTACCTTTTCAACTTCAAAATTGGATAACAGACACCCTTCGCAGAAACTCTTTAACAGAAATAATTGTTTTTAAATAATACAAAATGAAAAGAGGTAAGTATTAGAATGTCCTTTTAAAAATTTTGCTACCAGTTTTTCTCTGAGGATGTTAGCTTATTTAGAATGCCAACTGCTCCGTAATCGAGAAAAAACGGTAGCAAGCGACAAACTAAATTTGCCAAGGCTCAACATAGTCTAACTGTTATAGTCCTATTACTGCTCAAGGCTTTTACCTTTTCCTCTTGATTTGCGAAATCGTGAATTAATTTTCATCATGAGTTTTGAAAACATAGAGAAAAGGGGGTAATACAATCGTGATATAGAAAAAGGTTAAAATAATTTCGAACTATTTGCTGCAAATGCAACGCTATTGGCTGAACCGCAGCACCAATAAAAAATTAGAGTTATGAACAGTTAGAGAAAAGACTGCAGCGCCAATTGCTTGCAGAGTTATTATTTAAATTTATAAATCAAGTTATTATTATCATTAAAAGATTCGAAATAGTGAAGAATTAATTGAATTTATTTGGTGAAAAAGTGGGCTGATTTTGGAATCTTTAATTAGCATTTCTGCTTTAAAAATGTTGTTGTAGAACCTAAATATTTATCTATTGCTACAACATATATTTGCATGCATGTGTGCTCAAGTAAGGCTTATAAGCCTTAAAAACACTACCACTCGAAAATATTTATCCGCTGGCCGATGAAAGTTGGCGTCCCTGCAAATATCTCATGGTAAGAATTTAGCAAAATTTTGTAAGAATTAAGTAAAATTTTGTAAATTTTAGTTTGAAAACCGACGGTTTTAAAAAATATCTTCCAGAAAGAGGGCAATTACCATTCCTGCCGATGCTTCTTTGTTGCCTAAAAATCATAATCGATATATAATGTTGCCAGCACTGCTTCTGAAACTGTTCAGAGTTTCATATGGAAGTGTTAGTAAAAGTAGATAAAGAATGCATTTTCAGGATAATACGACCTTTCAAAATTAAATGAGTGGTAGTTACGATTTTTCAAAATTACTGCTCAAACTACACAAAAAATATTAAATTTATTACTGTTTACAATTAAGAATTATGAATTTATTTCCAAGGTATTTTTTCATCCTTGTACGTTAAAATGTCTTGATTTATCTAACTTTTGCTACCACTTTAAAAAAAAAAAAACAAATATCAAACCGAGGGAATCCCGGTTTGTATTAAAATGTAGAGTATTTTCGCTCTAAATGTCCAAAAAAAAATTTTTCACTTTCATTTGCTCTGCAAAAGAATTTTGATATTTTCTTTCAAGTTAAAAGAAAGTTTACAATTCATGCATACCTCGTTTGTTATTTAAAACGACCCATTTATGAGCATAGTGAACCCTGTTTTATAAAATAACTTGAAAAAGTGCGAATAGGAAAAAAAATGTTTAACTTTCGATTTTGAGGGTTAAAAAAGTCAGCAAACGAGGAATATATGCAATAGAAACGTGATATTTGTCAAATGGAGGTATTTCAAAATATGAGAAAAGTTTAATAATGCAGCCAATTTCTTTTATGTTTTCAATTTTTAACTGAATACACAATTTCAGAGGAAATTCTGCAGGATTTTAAATAGAATAAACATTTGTCAGTGAGTCACGACAAATGTTTAGAAGATAAGCAAAAATTTGCATTCGGGTGTTTTTAGCACAAAACGTTTTTTATTTACTTCTATTGTTGTTAAGATACTCGTAGTTTGCTTTAAATTATTAGGGATATATATATATATAATATGAGACAGTTATTTTTCGCCAGATAAATAGAGATGAATAGTTAATAAAAAATCCATTAAGTGCCAACGTTCTCGTAGAGTCTTTTCAAAAAGATTAAGATTGGTAACTCAATTAATTTAATTCTTGAAATTTACCTTGGAGAAACAAGACATACAAGACACAAGTCATTAGAGATGTCCAATATTTTCTGGAACAGGTATTTGGAACCTGTTATTTAATCATACCTGTTATAAAAATAACAGGTTACTTCCAAAGGCCTGTTCCAAAATGCTAGGCAAAAATTAATTTATTTTTCTACTTTTTTTAAAATGTTAAAATGTTTTTTTTTTTTTTTTTTTGGTGATCTTTGTACAGTTTATAATAAGAAAAAAAAATCACGTTTTATTTATTATTACAGGGCCGTAGCCAGACATTGCGAGGGTCTATACAAGTTTTGTATTTCTAGTATTATAATTCTTTAAGAGCTGTTTTAAATCTAATAATTTAACGAGTAACTTTGCTAAAATCAAACGAATTATTCTAAAAATGTTTATATACATGACTTCATTCGAATTTTGCATTGTGTCTTTTAAAATTACATAGTTTAAAATGATACATGAGTAATGTGCATTGGTATTCGAAATTGTTTCACAAATTAGTATAAATTAAGAAATAATTTCAAAAAGATTACATTGTTCTTCCCTTAGTTAAAAAAATTTTATAATAATGAATAAAAAATATTTAATTCGTTTAATTTTTTTTTTTTTTTTTTTTGCATTGAATACGTAAAAAGTAAAATTAACAAGCCTAAATAGAATTAAAAGGAAAAACAAATAACCCAAATTCATCGAACAAACGATTGGTTTAGTCAAAGAATGTGTCTTATTATAGATAGCACTTAAAACGTGAAAATCCGATCACTAGAAAAAAAAAAAAAATCAACATTCTTTTTTCCCCCTCCCTGTAAGTGTAAACATGATATTTCTAAACTTAAAAGCAATTTATAGACTTTAAAAAACTGTTTACTTGTATCAGCAAGAATTAAAAACTTCTCGCGTGAGTAGCATACGTTGTAGTACATTTATGTCCCACTAGAACGGCACAATGGGCTATTGGCGACTGTTTGGAAAGCATCCCTGAGGATTATCCGAAGACATGCCATCACAATTTTGATCCTCTGCAGAAGGAAGGGCACCCCCGCTTCGGTAGCCCGCCGAACTGCACGCGAATTCGAGCACTTTACGGTAGAACAGTTTAACGAGGACCCATACCGCACTCCCTCGGTCCCTACGCAGACTGATCCAAGTGGTCACCCACCCGCACACTGACGGCAGCCAGTGATGCTTGACTCCGGTGATCTGATGGGAACCGTGTCTTAACAATCAGTCCACTGCGGGACGTGAGTAGCATACGATAAGTTTTGTAACGTATATGTGAAATCATGGTAAGTCTCAATTTCTGTGTTTTCATAGTCTAAAAAATAAAAGAGCTGTAATAGAAGTCATAAAATTTAGTTCCAATAAAACTAAATGTCGTTCTATAAACTTAAATTTAAATATTAATTCCAATCGTAAATTAATAATAGTACTTAAATTTCGCTTCGTTAAAATTATTTTGCGTCCGAGAGTAAATCATTAAATGCTTTTTTTTTTTTATTTCACTAAGAAAATGATTATTCTGCAATTATATTGTTAAAATACATTTAGAGTGTCTTAAATTTCTTAATAAGAAATAGCCTTTCTAAAGTTTAAATAAAAAAAAAATAAAAAAATTGAAAATTATTGATAGTCCACTGCTAGCCCCCCCTACCCCCTTTGTGATTCTACTTCTGTGTTTTATCAACCTGTTATTAATAAAACTACCACCTAATATTTTAAACATGCTATATCGGAACAGCCTGTTATTTTTATCACAGGCTAGTATTTTGGAACAGGCGATATTTTTTCACAGCTAGTATTTTGGACAGGTGATATTTTGTTACAGGCTAGTATTTTGGAACAGGTGATATTTTTTCACAGCTAGTATTTTGGAACAGGTGATATTTTGTCACAGCCTAGTATTTTGGAACAGGCGATATTTTTTCACAGCTAGTATTTTGGAACAGGCGATATTTTTTCACAGCTGGTATTTTGGAACAGGTGGTATTTTGTCACAGCCTAGTATTTTGGAACAGGTGAAGCAGGTTAGTATTTTTGAACAAATTTGTATTTAGGAATAGGCAATGATGCTCGGCCATATGGGGGGGGGGGGCAGGTTGCTTCTAATTACATTTTCTTGTTTTAATATTTTTTTCTGTGATGCAAATAGTATAAGCATTTAAATATTTTTCCTAATTTTGATATTGATACATATTTCCTACATGTAAGATAGAAAAAAAATTCACAAAAATTTCCTACAAAATACATTCTTACTCTCTCTCTTTCGCATTTTTTTCTTTCTTTTTTCAAGGTAATAACTATTTAAACTTTTTATTCCCTTATAAGAAAGGGGTGTTAAAATTGTTAAAACTATATTTAGTATGCGAATTCAAGCTATATTTAAACACTTTATTTTCGTTGTATGCAAGCTATATTATTGTGGCTATATTATTGTATATATATATTTTTTTTTTCATGAAAAAAGAGAAACAATTCTTAACTTTCAGCCAAAGGAAGCATAAAGTTGTCGATTATGGACTCTTAAGACTAATTACATTGCTATTATTTTTATTAGGAAACTATCTAATAGATGTTTGACTTGAACAAAATATTTTATGAATGTGATTTAATAGTGAAGTTTAGTATAAAGTTTTAGGGGTCATTAAATTTATGTATTTTATACATTTAATGAAAAATTCAGAACATTTTTTTTGACATAGTGAATTGCCCATTATAGTGTAACTACGGCCTGCATTTACATAAAAATGCTCCAATTTTTCCCCCCCCCCTCTTTTTTCCGACTACTGTATTTACTGCATTAATTACAATCGTCTTTTGGGGGACATCTAATCAAGTAGTTTACTTCGAGAATCCAGGCACCTCTTTACGCCATTGGCCCCCTAATATAACTTTCGGTTCCTTTTTCGACCGTGACCTTCAAGGTTACGAATCGACTCTCTCAATATCTTTACATGAAGGCGTGTCCTTTATTTCCTTCTTAGTTATTTGTTGTAGTAATTCAATCAATGTTCTATGTGAAGAGTGATTTGCCATTGTGTTGAATTTCGTCCACTCGCATAGAAATAGATGTCTCTCTGCCATTGCCTATTATTTTGTTGCTTAAAAGATTTATTTATTTTGAATTTTTGAAGAAAATAAATAAATATTTTTAAATAATAATATTCTGCAGGAAAGGAAAAAATCTATTACAGTTAATTTGGCGAATTTCTTTTTTTTTATTGTTTTGAATTTTCCTTTGACATTAAAATTATCATTAAGGCTGCATAGTATGTGATATTATGAAATTAATGTGCTAATTGTTTTGAAAGAAAAATATTATTTAAATAATCCAAGAAAAGTTTGAAATTGTTAAAAAGGCTTGTTTCTTTAAAAATTATGCTAAATTCGTATACTGATGTTTATTTTGAATATTAACTTTTAAAAAAATGTTTAAACGTTTGGGATTATGCTCTATTTATATTTAATTTGCTAAATATTTTAGCTGGTGCAAATTGATAAAGCTCAATTAACTAAATTTTTGTATAAATATTTTTTTAGTTTAAAACTATAAAATGATAATATTCGAACTATTTAAGAAGTCGCGACGAGGTTGCAATGCATGCAGTTGGACTATTATTTTTTTCTTCCTGTCAAATGAAAAAAATATTGGTTATTCTGCCACATTGTTTTGATTTAAAAATGATAATACACTATATGTTGTATTTTAAATTCAGAGATCAATTTTTTTTTAAAAATTTCTATCTCAATATTTATGAAGTTCCATTTTTCCCCTCTTGTAGAAATGAAAAGATTCTGGTTATATCGTCAAACAGAATGTAATAGGGAATTCCTAAATTCTTTTTATTTAGATTTAGAAACAATGTACATTGTAATATTCAAAACTTTTTTAATTCTCTAAGCTTTCTAAATTATTTTATGCTTGTTAAAAAGAGGCATATTTTGTAAAAGAATTTTTTCTGCGTCACTCATTTCTCCTAAAAGTGCCTTAAAAAGAACTATATTTTTTAACAAAAATTATTGTTTCTATTATTATTTATTATATTTGATTACACTAACAAATATGCTTTTGAAGAGTTTTCAACCATTTTGAACTACCCAATCTAAATTATAATCACAAAAAACAAAAAAATATGTATACATAAAAAAAGACGAAATATAGTTTTTTCGCCGAGCCTAAACAATAGATAATAAAACAAAAATTACTTGTAACTGCTTTCTTTTAGTTTTAAAAAATAAATAGAAAAAAACTTCGCGATATTTTCTTACTCTTAGAAAGAAAAAATACTTTTCCTAACAACTTTGTCAAATTAATAGAAAAATATGTATCTGCTACAAAAATACTTGCCATTCTAAGTTATCTTTCAAATATAAAAAAGTGGACTTTTTTCCTTAGACCTGTTATCTTGGAACAGGTATTTTTTTGCATTGTAACAGCTGGAACCTGTTATTTGAAAATACCTGTTATTGTCCACCACTACAAGTCATATACACCATAATTTATTAATTATGTAAGTATTAATATTTTCATGTGTAATATTTTTATTCTTTTTGAACAGAAATCCATTAATTTTGATCTTCAATTAGCTGATTAGTAATATTTTAAAACTAGAGTGGTGGCTAACGCTATAAAATTTCAAATTAGTCTACCTATAATTTCCTTACCCACCTTTCCCCTAACGTTTTACCCCTTTCTTTTACGTTTTCTTTAACCCTTTTTCTTTTTACGTTAAGATTAATTGTTTTATATTCGCAATAGTAGTCTTAAATGGGTTAAAACACTAACAGCTTATTTTTCTCCTTTCATAAATCAATTATATTTGAAAGAATATAGCTACCAATATGAAGTCTTTTTCGTCTTACTTTCAGCCATGTCTATATTTTGACTTAGCATTGTATTAATATTCACTGAGTGTATTCTCTGTATTAATATTCACTATTTCAATATTCCATTTTTCACAGCAATTTTACAAAGATTCTTTTTATTTCTAATGTTTTGTGAAGTAACATCGGTTTGTATTATATCGAAATTTTCTATTATACAACTTTAATAATTATTATACAATAACTTTTTAAAATTTTCCCAAACAACCGACGTTGTTGATAATATCAAGTAAAAATGGATTGATGATAAGACAACCTATGATAAGAGGTGATAAGACATAAACTGTAGTATGAGAAAAACAATTAGAAGACTTACCCCGTTTTCTTCTAAAATAGTGATTCTATTTCCGGGGCTGTCCATTTCTTCTAGAATGACAAAACACTTAAAGGTGATACACATGAGCGCATTCAGAACAAGGGCCATGAACAGGTTCTTGTGCATCGTTATTCTGTAGACTTGAAGTTGCCTGCAATCGGTAGTTAGAGTTAAGTGGAGAAACTTCAAACAAAAAAAATCTCTAAACGTAACTATAACTTTAAAAAATTTAAAAATCCAAAAAAGTAAACAGAATATAAAAAAGTAAATCCTGAGATAAGATTGTTAGAAATTCTATAGACGTAGACTGTTTGGGAGAACATTTGGATAAAATAGGTGCATTGTCCACCAACATATGCTCAAAATAGCAATTGGGTACTTGCACTTCAAGAAAAAGAAAACATCTCATACCCAAACTAAGGCTCCTATACTATCAGAGCTGACCTATCAAGCAATATTGGAGCAAAAAAGTTCGCAAGTTAACGTTATGTTAGTATTAGTTATGTTATTACAGAGATGCCAACTGCTCCGGACACGCCAAAATAATTTAAAATAACGGTAAATAACTACAAAGTAAATTTTGCAAATAGTTGACAATATTTGCTGGCTTTTAGAAATGTAAAGCATGTAATAAGTAGTGGTAGAATGGTAGAAATGGTGAGAATCTGGGTACACAGCCGCGAAGCGGCTTTAACCCATTCATCGCTGTTAGGTGGTTCTGTGATGTGGCTTAATTCACAAGTGGATCTGAAAATAGAGAAAAAAATAAGGATCACAGCGAACTGTGATAGAAAAAGTTCATGGGGCGTGGCTTCGTGAATACTGGTATCTGATTGGCCGGTGGTAAAAGTCTATGTAGAATCTGAAGATGTTGTTTCAGGAGCTCTGGATTTTATAAGTCCGATCAATAAATTGAAGACTTCTTCATTTTGAATAAGTTTTTCAAGTTCTGTGAGGAGTAGGAGGACTCTAGCAGCAGGGGAAACATCCTTTTCTGTAGATCTGGTGTTGTTTGATCTTTTGTTGTTGACTCGGTTGTATGGCCTTTTTAGTCGTCTGGATGGGCACTTTGAGAAATTCGCAGTGTGGGTACCTCCACAATTAGCACAGGAGGGTGGTGTAGATTTATCCTTAGTGCAGAGATGACTTCTATGTTGACCTGCACATTTCACACAACGGGCTTCGTTGTTGCATGAGCGCTGGGTATGTCCGTATTGCTGGCAGCAGTAGCATTGGATCAGGCCCCGCCCACCGCGGAAAAGCTCGACGCTGATTCGCCGTTGACAGTAGACCTGAGATGTGTTCTTCAATTTTTCTCTGATATTATTTTCATCTTTGCAGATCACGATAAAATTTAGAGAGTCTTTCGATGGTCTGTTCTTTTCATCAGTTCTAATCTTCATTGGGATAATCTTAGTGGGGAAAAGTCCAGAGATTTCTAAGTCTTTTTTCAGGTCTGATGATGATGTTGAGTTTGGAAAACCTCGGAAGAAGAATTTAACATTTTTAGCCAGGGGTGCTGCAGCTACCTCCCCCGGAGGAGCAATCTTGGGTACGGGAGCTTTGTTGTTCTCAGGGAGGAGCTTGAGTTTTTTCTTTGCGGGAGATGTTGGAATGGGATTTCGAGAGTCTTTAGCATTATCGGTGGGTGAAGGCTTAGACACTACTACAGGATCACCGTCTTCTGGGGTGAGTCAGGGACTGGCTTAGCTTTCACTTCCTTCTTTGCATTGGCTTTAACGAACATGATGTGGTAGGCAGCATTTGACAATTTCAGGAAGCAGTCGTAGTGGGGGCCAAGTTCAATAGTTTTTATAAAATTACTAACAGGTGATTATTTGCTTCGTTAAGGTCATCCCATGATCGTAGAAATTTCTTGCATCATGGATACTATCTTTCGGAGGAAGATAGTTCATCCGTAGAGATGGAAGAGTAGTCTTGTTTTTCAGGATAGCTATGACGTCGGACGGTAGGACATGATATCTCTCTTGTAATAAGTAGTATAAAGTGGTGAATTATATAAGCCTACGCATTGTTTAGAAATAGTGGTGGATTAAAATCTACTAAATCGAACTTATTAAACCAAGAATTACAATTAATAAACTACCACTTGAAAATATTTATTCGCTGTGCTTATGTTAGCTCTTTGCTCCAACAATAAATTTCTACACCAGCCAAATTGACTCACAGACTCGTATCCCTAGTGAAAGAGCTGCAAATCCTACTAAAAATGAAGAAGTGTTTCGTCTTTTACAAAGGATCCTAGGAGAGACAGCTCTAGTTCAGTGACATTTTATTTCTCAATTCCGGACTTTTCATTCCAACATTGAACTCTAAATTCTAGACTTATAATATATATTCTAATTAAACATATGCTAGTTAAATGTAGAAATTTAATATGCATCAATTTCTGTTAATTCTTATTTATGTCAACCTATGTATATATATTACAAATTATGTTTATATTTATATATGTCAACAGATGTCAATTTAGATTCGATATTCAAATGTTATATTTACTATATTTATTTATGTCAACCCATGTATATATATTTCAAATTATGTTTATATTTACATATGTAAATATGTGACAATTTAGATTCGATATTCAAATGTTATACTTACTATATTTATCTATGTCAACCTATGTATATATATTTCAAATTATGTTTATAATTATATGTGTAAATTTAGTTTCGATATTCAAATGTTTATTTACCCAAGCAACGTGCTTGTAATTTTTTATTAGCTACCACATCGACTGCTAAATTCAAAATGTTATCACTTTAAACTTATGTAAATTTCTAGATGTATGGGATAGGGGACGCTGCGTGGCCCAGGTGCCCAATTTTTTATAAATAAATAAAGAAAATAAAACAATAAAGAAAATAAAACAATAAATGATAAGTCGGCCTGTCTAATTCAGGGGCTCTAACCCAAACATGTGACCTATAACGTCAGCGCGCCAAGTAATCTCTATCAGCAAAATGGCGTATTAAAGTTGAGCTAAGTTTCTCCGCATAAGTCAAAATTTTAATTAATGTAAAGTTGATTAAATACGGAGCCTCATCGGATAGATAGCTCTTTCTCCTCTGCATCGTTTGCTTTAGATTTATTATTTGTTTATGTATTTCATTGTAATTGTGACACAGTTTTGTTTTGTGTACCTGGCAACTTCGATGCATTATTAGCTTGTACATGTTCCACGTGTCAAGTCTGTGTGTAAATATATAGTAAAAGAATTTAAATCTTTGAGAAAGAATATTTGTGAAAAAATTAAGAATATATCACTTAATTAAGACAATTGATATTTGACGGGCTGGGCTTACTCGAAATAGAATGGAAACAGTTGTTAAAGCAAACAAATGCCACGTTTTAACAACCAATCAGGATCGAAATACCCACTCTATGATATTTATCAAAGACCATATCTCTCTATATTTATCGAAGACTATAAAAAAGCTTTCAGAATAACGGAGCGGTTACCGCAATATATTGGAACAATAATGAACAATAAAGAACAATAATGAACTCCCAGGTCTTTATTAGGTCTACCGGCAAGTTCAGTCTGCGAAAGTACAAATCTCCTTTTACAGTGATGCTAAAAGTTCTTCTTTTTTTTTTTTAATGAAACTAGTACGGAATTTTACTTTATTTAAAAACTTTATTTGCTTCAAAAGTATGCAGATTGGAAATAACAGCCGACATGTTTCATGTGCTCCAAAAAAGGTGTCCATTTACAAGACTTGCCAAACGCAAATAAGAAAATACAAAAGTAATTTGAAATAAACGTTCAGTTGCCAACAAAAATGGAAAATAAAGATGAGGAACAAAACTAGAAAAGCCTTAATAGCCGAGAGAGAATTAAAAAAAAAAAATACACTGTTGTTGAGAGGGACAAATCAGGGTAAAGAAGGGCATCGCCACGCGCTATTTCAAATCATATTTGCTTCTTCTCATTCACGTCTGGCAAGTCTTGAAAATAGGTGCCCATTATTATGTGTGTAAACCCTTCGACTGATGTTTCCAATCTCTATATTTTTGAAGCGAATGAAAATTTTTAATCAACATTTTACCGCTTCAGCTTTTTGAGATTATTAATTAATTTTTATAACAAGCTCCTCAGCTTTGGACAACATAACAAGACTTCCTCAGCAATTTGATTTTCTCCCAAAGGCTCAAGAAAAACAGTCCATTTAGCCAGATCGTTTTTCAAAACCTCCTTGTCCATAATGTAGAGCCGCACTCCCTTTACAGTTCTTTGAACCATTCTGAAGACCTTCCAGAAGTTTTCCTCCATTTCAACCTTCCCGCTCCTGTCAATAAGATGGAATTCCTGCCCGATCATCTAAAGCAACTGGCTCTTGAAATCATTCACTCTATTCCAAAACAAGACACAAAAATTTTCACTGACAGCAGCAAAATCGATAGTCATGCTGGTAACGGAGTCTACATCGAGACTTCTGATGATAAATTTTCTCTCTGCCAGCGTAACCCAGACTGCTCCGTTTTCAGAAGTGAACTTCTTGCTATCAACAGGGGTTTGAAATTTGTTATGCAAAATGACCTTTGTTTTAAAGACCTTTAGATACTCTCTGATAGCCGCAGCTCTCTGCAACATCTCAACAACTGGACCCAATTTGACGACAAAACCAGTATTTCCATCCTAAACAAACTAAAACTCTTGTCCCTTCAACATAATATTCACCTGCAGTGGATTCCTTCTCACGTCGGTCTCTACGGTAGTGATTTAGCGGTCAGCCTAGCGAAAGAGGGTTGCAGCCAACCGCATCCTACCTCTTCTGATCTCACCTATCTTGAACTTTATTCCCTGAAGAAATTCCAGCTTCTCAGAGACTGGCTGATTTCCCCCACCCACCATTGGTACAAGGGAAATAAGCCTGGAGGTTCTTTGACTCTTCCCTTTGAAAGGAGAATCTGCCCCACCATCTCCCGCCTAGCTACCGGCCATCTTAAAGGTTTTCTATTTTCTGAAGGAGCTAAAATCCACCCCATTTGCCCTAAATGCCATCTACACCAGCCTTCCGCCGATCACACCCTGAACTAGCTTGGTCTTCTCTGGGAAGACATTTACTCTACTCCTCCTTTGGTCTTTGATTTTCTTCAGGTAAACGTGTTTATAGATCTGGTTTGACGAAGACAGACCAGAAAGGCATAAGCAACAACAACAACATTAATTTAATTTGTAGGATTTTTACCCTTAAACTCAATGTTAATGTTCTAGCTTAAAGAGATACATCATATATGGGGCAAAAGAGCGTGCATACATATTCAAACTTGTAACAAAAGTATCAATCTTAAAGGTTCTAGGGAGTGACCTCAAATATGCTAATCAATCAGTGCTTACGATATTTTAAGTAATGATAGAGCGTTCGCCTTCCAATGAGGCGAACCGGGTTCGAATCCCAGTCGATACGAATTCCGCATCCGGCTTGCACTGACCACAGTGCTGACGTGAAATATCCTCAGTGGTAGACGGATCATGGGTTAGAGTCCCCTTGCCGTCAGGCTAACCGTGGGAGGTTCTCGTGGTCTTCCTCTCCATGTAACGCAAATGCGGGTTAGCTCCATCAAAAAGTCCTCCACGAAGGCAAATTTCTCCCAATACTCGATCCAGGAGTTCCCTTGACTTCTGGATTGGGTTCAAAATTACAAGGCTACGGAGTTGAACATTAGTAGCCGTAAACCCATTAAGTTGGGTCGGCTGTTCAACGACGGTTATAAAATAAAATAAGATATTTTAAGTAACGAATTCAGATACGAATACGTACTTTCTCTGAACAAACATATCTTTTTTACCAATGGATTCGGATTTCTGACCCTTAAAATAGCCGGGGGTAGCCGAAATCTGCAAAAATACGGTCCAAAAAGTTAAGTCAGGAGAGCAGGGCAAAATTTTCTATACCTTAATATTAATTTTGTGTTTCGCGTATTTCCCCTTAATATTTTTTTTATTATTTTAATTAAAATGTATTATTTTACTATCTTATTTTAAATGATAAGATATAACATTTTTTACATCATTTTAAGGAAAGTAATTTTAACTAGCAAAATACAAAATTTGAGTGAAATTCATTGAATAGTTCCTGAGATATCAAATTTAAAAAAAACTGCTTCTGCGAAATTCTATTTTTTTCCAGGAACTATTTGACCGATTTACACTCAAATTTTGTATTTTTAAGTGTAAAATTGCATTCTTTCTGATGATGCAAAAATTGTTATAGCGTTTTTTTTTTTATTTCCTATGAGCTGCACAATCAGTCTTCCCGATGAGCAGACCTAGTGCATTCTCCAGAAGTGGTATCCACTCTTTCAGGACCACCACAATGGGTGAGATACCGTTGGCCATGTTAATTTGGACGTCTAGTTTCTGCCACACTAGGTGGCAGCACCAAGACTCTATTTGGATGCTAAAGAATTGTTATAGCGTATAATTCATAATTTTTTCGAGTATTATTAAATAAAATAATGAAGAGAAATAAACCTTTATTACAAGCTATTTTTGCATACAATTATATCTGGATAAACGAATTATATACTTGTGTGGAATTTTTTTTTAAAAATAGCTTAAAAAACTTCTCGATATACACAAATAAATGAAATTAAAATTAAGGAATCCAAACTTTGGACTGCTCTCTCTTCACCAAACTGTATTTCTTAGATTACAGAAATCCGAATCTGTCGGAAAAAAAGGTATGTTTATTCGGATAAAGTACGTTTTTGTGTGCGATTTCGTAACTTAAAATATCGTCGTCACTAATTAATTAGCACATTTAAGTGCATCCTCCCAAAACTTTAATATTGAGTTCTAGAACTTGAAAATCCGATTTTAGATCATAAGTTGAGCATTCTACATTCAAGGGTAAATGCCCTATCACATTTTTTATTGTTTACTTTCATTTGTTTGTTGTCGGGCTCAGTAATGGCGCAATCGTCTTTCAAAATTTTATGGATTAATTTTCAAATAAAGCTATATCTAATCTATTAAGAGAAGATGGAAAGAAAATAAAGATGTAAATGAGGTGGGTGTTTTCTAGTGTTCAATCAATTCAATACAGACTCAAATTCATAGGAACCTTAAGATTACAGATTCAAATTCGGAACTTTTTATCAGCTTAAAAAATGATATAAAAAATAAAAAAACAAGAACAAAATAAAAATTCTTGCACGTGTTTAAAATGTATAGCCTTATTTATATTCATTACTTTATATTCGTATCCATCTTCTACAAAATTACACAAGTTTAAAAAAAAAAACATTTGTTAAACTGAATTTTTCAGAAAAATGAAATTTATAACTTTTTATTGAAAAAAATCAAATTCGTAAAAAATAAAAAAAAAGTTTCAATTTTTTTACTAAAGGTCCATTAAACAATTTATGCATTGATGTTTCATATGCTATTTTATTCCTCAAGCTTCCAAACATAAATATATACATATATTTACCCTTTCCTAGATACGATTTTTCAAATGGTAGTAAAACCATTTTAGAAAACCAATCTTGCTAATGTTTGCAAATTTTTTTTGACCAATTTAAAACAATTTAACCATAATGCTTTTATATATTGGATGTCATTATTTATATGTAGTGGTTGTTAAACTCAATTATAATAATTATTATAATTCAGAAAACTTAATGAAATAACATGAGTAATCTAATGATGGTGTCGAAGTTTTCCATTGTTGACGATGCATTTTTTTTGGCCGGAAAATCACAGGATAGGATCCAGTTTTCCCACATTCATTTTCATATAGGTTTTTTTTTATGATCAGCAAAAAATTTATATAAGTCATTAAAGTATGGTTTCCCAATAAATATTTTGTATTCCTAATTTAAAGGTGTCTGTCTGTACTTTTATTATTACATTTTTAATTTTGCTCGTTTTCTAAATTAAGAGTTTAGGAGGATCGCTTTCATTATTATGATTAGAATCACGTAATTCTAAGTTAAATTTTGAGATAAAGTTATATAAATGGGTGTCTGATCTTATTAACCTTTTTACAATTATTATTTTTTGGTGCTGTTTACATTCATATACTATTAGGAATTGCGGTTAAAGAGATTCGTTAAATGATTTAAAACTTCACTTTAAGCTTCATGCAAAGTGATGGAAATATTTGGACGTGGGAAGTGGAGGCACAAGCGCTATTTTTAGAACAAATTTTTTTAGTTGAATAATTTTAACTGTTTTATACCGAGAAACAGCCACTGCTGCGAGGCAATCATCGGGGTTGGTGAGGTGTCAGTAAACGGGGGGGGGGGGTCCCCTAGTATAGATCGATAAATACAAGTTATCAAAAGCGGTAAAGAAAATCTGAAAATAATAAAATCCACTAACCAAAAATCCCTTAACCATTCAACTAACTTTAAAGTGATTTAAATTCTAAGACATTCAAAAGGTTTATGACCCTAATTTATATGTATTCTATTTAAGCGTATGAATGATATTTATAAAATCAATATATGTATATTATTATTTATGATCATAATCTTAAGAAAGCAAATGATTTGTGCAATTGCAATTATACTGAAATAATATTAAATTTAACTGACAAACATAGTTAGATATTTATTATTTACATGTAGTAACTGCAAGCGTATTTTAATGTTTAACGATTTTCGGAATGACATGTCTTGGAAACTTTAAAACCGCTGCCGAGCAGTTTAAGACAGTTTTGAACAGGAAACTGAACATATTCACCAAGATCCTATTAACAACTTAAAATCCTAACCATGAAATAAACATATATTAAGAATATTATTCTCTTCAAAAATGTTGTTTGAAGTTTCGAGATCATTCTTTCTTGAGAATCAAAGCAACTTTGACAAGTCAATCGCCTGGTTTATTGGAGTCCTTTAACAGCTAAATATATTACTACAAGTAAAAGTTAGAAAGTTTTAACAGCTATTTGACTCCCGTTTGCCTCCACTACACAGGAAATTGAAAATTACGCTATTAAGATGTGAATATCTACGATATATGCATGAGACATTGGACGCGGCTTCAGTCAATTACTCGGAATTGCACAACTTTCTCGAGATAATGGGCTGCGCCACTGTATATTTTAAAGACCAATTTTATGAGATTCGGAGACATTTGAGCACTCATTTATGGACGGAAACTGAACTAATCGAGGATTGAAAAATAATAAGGAACTTTCTCTTTAGGTGCGTCTCTATTTGAAACTAATGAGCCAAATTTGAATTTCATGATTCATTCATATTATAATAATAATTCCTTTGCTTGGAAGTTATTCATTCATGATTTCCACCATCGGGTAAAATTATAAAAAATGGTGATAATTATGTCAGAAGGTTGTTGAACATTTTAATTTCACTTTAATTGTAGCATTTAACCTATCGCATGAGGGCAATTTTACCTGAAAAATATATGAATTAAATCATTTATGTTGGTGGTAATCACTAATGGATAATTTCTTTAAAAACAGAGAGGAAACGAAGTAGTTTTGCTAACACTTTTTAAACTTTTACGTGGATCGCAGAAAATTTCAAAACGTATTTTTACGTGACCCGCTTGCAATGTGCTAACCTCTTCGAGACGGGCGAATTATATATGCATTCTCAGGGTGGCGGCAGTCAGGGTAAAAAAGATAAAACTGGTGGCCAAACTATTTTTATAGCAGTTTATTTGTGGGCGGTGTTATAATAGTTTTCTTTATTTCATTCAGCAAGACTTAACTCAAATTAAACATTATATAGTTACACTTTTAACAAACATAGATTGGATGTATTAGATTTAAAATGAAAGCAAAAATAAGGATGTGTAATTAGCCATGTCCAAACCTAAGCTGCCACTTTTTATTTCTTTTTCATCCTGTGTCTGATTCCATACAAATATATTTATGACTCGCCCGTCCCGAAAAGGTTAATTTAATTTTTTAGTACGTCTTAAAATTTGCAAGTATATTTTAGAAGATGGGGATTCGTAGAAACATGTTGTAATTCTTTTTCATCTTTCTTAACCACTTTTTTAGTTTTTTTCGGTGGTGTCAACCCTGAAATTCTTTGTGAAAATTGTATTAACAGGGATGGATTTTCGCTCACTAATATCCTGAAACTGCTTTCTAATTGCAACACTCTTTGAGGTCTCTCCGATCTCTCGTTGCTGTACTTTAATTCCATCTTTGTCACCTCTAATATGCAGAAATCAGAGTTATTCTGCAGATTGTCTAGTTAATGTGCAGATTAACTAGGGTGAAACTAGATACCTAGTATGTAACTACTAGTAGTGAAACAAGGATAACTAGTGCTAAAATAGTTTAATTTCTCAAGCTCTCTAGGTAATCTACACATTAACTAATAAGCAATCGTTAATGTGAAAATGAGACTTTTGCTGGAAGGCAAAATTTTTTTCTGTACGCTTAAATTATCATAATTTTATTCCCCCCCAAGTCTAAAGAAAGAAGTGAATACAATCAAACAATCAACACATGTGTTGATTTAATCGATCATCCATCAATTTAAATAGCTATAATCGTGCTATAATACAAAGCAACAAAAGGTTTAAAATATTATTACAATTAAATGCGTATAAAATGAATGTGAATTAAATGAGAATATAATTACAAAGAAATGAGAGAAATAAAATTTCGATACGGGTCCGTTAATGTGCACATTATCAAAGTAAAGCGCGGGAAATTCTCGATTTTGCACTTCAATGGAACACATTAGCAAATGTGCGGGTTAGCAAGGTAATGTGCACATCGAGATTTCGGTAACATACGGGGCACTTTTTGTGGCTCATCATTCGTGAGTAAATAATGAGAAGAGAAATCCAACCATGAAGAAGAAAGATATAATGTTGAAATGTGGATATCTACGCTTATTTTTGGTGAAATTGAAAAAAAAAAAAAAAAGGTATGGGAAAAAGTACTTTCCAGGTATAATGGGGGAATTTTCCAGGTTTTTGTAAACAATTGCAACTTTTCCCGACTGTTCCCTGCTTTTCAGAGTCAAAATAAAATTCCAGGTTTTCCCTGTTTTCTCTGGCCCGTGGGAGCCCTGCGCGTAGGTACCAGTTAAATACGGCGCTTGTGCATACAGGGCATCGCGGGGTTGCCGGCTAAAGCTCTCGTAAGAAAAGTGTTAAAGCTCTGATGAAGTTGATATTAAAATCCGAAAGTGACTGAGAGTTGAGAAGTTGAGTTTTCTGATAGATCAAACTTTTTTGTGGGTTTTAACAAGTTTTTTAAGTTTGTGTTAATACACCATCATGAAACAGTTTTGATAAAATGCGCCATAATAATGCGCTTAGGTAATTTCTTAAATTTAAAAAAATAATAATACCATTTTTGAAATATCTCTAATAGTGTTGTTGCGAATTTTATTCTTATAAACAAATCGTTGCTTCTTAATACACTGTGGAAACAGGAACAATAAATACTACTATAAAATCTTAGAGATAGATTTTATGACACCCATTGTAGACGCCGTATAATCAGCAACAAAAACTAGACGTGATATGACATTGTAACGTCTTATCAGCTAAAGAAAATCTTAATGAGACGTTATTGACTTTACACTTCTTCAAAAGCACCTTTTCATTATAAGTGACAGGTGAGTAAAAATTGTTGCACAAAACGAGAAATTAATAGTGTTGACAAAAAACATAAAATTACAACTACCAAATTTTACGGCCTGAATTTAATTAAGATATAATATTTTATGTCCACATAATAGTATTTATGTCCAAATTGATATTTTGTGGTTTTGTACAATTTCATAGAGATTGAAATATCGATGTCTGTCATTTGAAAATGAACGCAATTGCAGGTACCTCCCTAAAATTATTGATGATTTAGGAGAATCAATTATAGAAAAATAGAAGGAAATAGAAATGCATAGATTGCACGAATAGACTCTCACAATTAGTTGTAAAGTTTGTCATCAGATGGTGCTGCTGAAACATTGCTTTGTGACATTCCATTCCCACTTATAAATAAGAAATTTCATAACTAGTAGTGAAGTTCGTGAAACGATGATACAGTTGAAACTAAGAAACATTTGCTGTATGGCAGACAATTCTACTTAGATAATTCCCCTAAACATCTATTCTTAAAGTGTTAATTTATAACTTTTCTTGGTCAGAGGTGCCATCTAATGACAAACTTTACAAGTAATTTTGAAACTTGGAAAGAATAAATTTTAAGATACCTTTAGCAAAACTGAGCATATCTCCTTCTGGCAGTTTTTTTCCCCTCCACTTTCATTTCGACAGCAGAACAATTGCTGCTTTCAACTTTTCCTTTTCTTTTTTCTTTCTTTCTTTTAATATCAAACACAGTTTTAAATATCAAACACAGTTGGGTTTTTTTTTCCTGTCTGGCGTGCATTTCTAAAAATATCTCCATTTTAAATTAATTAACTTGTTTGTGATTACACTGCCATAAGCTAATCAAAATAATTAAACCTCCAGGTCAAATTGAGATACATTTTTTTTAAAATAGAGAATAATAAATGTACAATGAAAAGTAGGGGTACCACACTTTAAAAATAACCCGCATTCGCGTTACATCCAGATGAAAACCGCGTAAACCTCCCACTGACAGCAAGGGCATTCTTATCCATGATCCGTCTACTACTGAGGATATTTTGCGTCGGCATCGTGATCGGTGAATTGTAAATAGGAAAGTAAAAATATGCTGAAAAAGAAAGTTATTAAATTTAATATCTATCAAAATATTTTTGAAATATGTTAGACTACACTTGTATTTATAGTCATCCGTGGCACCACTGCACTTTACATCTAATAAAGATAAAAATATAGAAGAGCATTTATGAAATTCTGATAAAACGAATTTCCAAACGATTAAAAAGAATTTTTCAAACTCTCAATTAAAAGTAAAAAAAACGAGAAAACCTCATTTTAAATGCAGGCAATTCAGCATAGTACAAAAGCAATGCACCCGTTACCGGGTAACTGTTGCCATTTTGCAGCGCTTAAGAAAAAAAAATTCGTTGTCTTTGTATGCGCTTCAAAACTGGAATGGAAACTCTTTTTCTCATTAGAATAAATAACATAGTTTCTGAAAACATTGATAAAGGTATTTCAAAATAAACAATTTTTTAACGTAAAATTTTTATTCCCAGAAGTAGAGAGTTAAAATACTGTTTTAATGCTGATACATAATGAACTTTTTTGAATCTCAATCTATAAAACAAATGACATTATTCTTTTTGAATCATTTATTAAGTGAATATTGAATGATTACGAATTATAAGTTTACGAATCTAGTAAAGGATATTTCAAGGTTGAGAATTCAATACCAATACAAACTCAATAAAAATGTGCAAAACAAAATCAAAATAGAATCATTTTACTTTTTGTTACAGTTACCAAATTACTTGTATTTCAGATAATCATCAAAGACATATGGATAAACATTGGATCAACACAGAAAAATAAATGATTTAACAGTAATTTATTTTAACAGTTGTTTTCTCTTATATTTGGCTCAATAAATGATAAGGATATGAATTAATGTTTGTTTTGAAAGCGGACAGAATGGTATAAAATGGGAAGTCGAGAAGATATTCTTCACCACTTGATTAGAGTGCCTGAATTATAGAGATCGACCTCTAGAGGTAAATATTACATGAATTTTATTTTATGAACGTCGTTGAACAGCCGACCCAATTTTGGGCTGACTACTACTAAGGTTCAATTCCGTACCCTTGTAATTTTGAACTCAATTCTGAAGACAAGGTACTATACCGCTGTAATCCTCTTCACGTTCGCAAGCATACTTTCTTGCTATTTCGCTTTTTCCTGGAACTCCTGGATCAAGCATTGGGAGAAATTTTGCCTCTGCGGAGGACTTTTTGATGAAACTGAGCCGCATTCGCGTTACATGAAGAGAAAAAACACGAACACCTGCCACGGTTAGCCCGACAGCAAGGGGACTCTAACTCCTGATCCATCTACGACTGAGGATATTTTTATATCAGCACTGTGGTCGGTGCGAGCCGGGTGTGGGATTCGTATCGCCCAGCCATCTCTGGGATTTGAGCCCGGTTTACCTCATTGGAAGACGAACGCTCTGTCCTCAGAGCCACCACGGGTCCGTTACATGAATTAATAATACTTTTTTTAAAATTTGTTTTATTCCTTTAGTAATTTTTTGTTTATCTGAAAAGTGTAGAAGGGCCCTACACTAAGCATTAGTCACCTCGCCAAATCCGATAAAATCTTAAATTCGGCAAATAAAATTGTGTTTTGGCAAATAAGATTTTCCATTGGAAAGAAATTAAACGAATTTTCCAATTGAATTTTCGATTGCAATCATTTTCGGTAGATAACCAATTCGAATTGGGTTCAAATAATAGAAGCCTGAAACAAACAATCGTGAAATAGTTTTTCTACGGGAAAAAAAATGAATCATTTAAATTTTTTAAGACTTGTATTTGGCGAAGACTTTCGAAAATGGGTGCATACATTTCATATTTGGCTAATTTACTGGCTAATAATTCGAAATTCTTAGCGCGGGCTCTGATTAAGTATTGCATTTTTTAAACCTAACATTTTGTCCGCAAAATTTTAATTATATTTTGTGATTCAAAATGCACGTTTTAAGAAAATTACAATTATTATAAATGGGCGCTTGAAACTGTCGATATAGGTCAAAAAGCACGTTTAAGACTACAAACATAGTCGAAAACGCATGTTAAAGAACATGGACACATACTGTATAGTTTGAAAGTAATGGACATGGCTCAAAATAAATGTAAGTGAAACTGTACCAGCATATAACGCATCTTCCTCAATATAAAACTCAAACTGAAAAATGTGTATACCAAATCATTAAAATATTTCTTTCAAATGCACATTTTATAGTCCCGCAGTGAACGGATCGTTAAGACACAGTTCCCAGTAGAACACCGAAGTCAAAAATCACTGGCTGCGGTTAATGAGCGGGTGAGTGACCACTTTGATCAACCTGCAAATGAACCGAGGGTGCACGGTATCGGTTTTCGTTATACTGCTCTACAGTGAAGTGGTCGAATGGGCGCGCACGTCGTTGGGCTATCGAAGTAGAGGAGCCATCCCCTTAGAGGGACAAAACTGGGAACACTGCTAACATTAAAAAATATATTATGAAATTGTTAGAACTTCTAAGCATTAGTAACTTTTATTTTTGAAGTTCAGGATTTTAGTTTCTTTGACTTTGTAAATTTTTCTTTTCTGTTCAAAGTTACGAGACGGTATCGATTTCAATGACAAAATTAAAAGTTTTTAAAAAGTTTAAATAAAAAACATAAAACATCATAATTTTTATTTTACAGCAGGATAAATTCTTCTGGTACATTTTATAATTCATTTGATGTCTTCTCGCTGGCCGCTATCTGATATTTGACTAATACTGTTAAGTTTTTGCTATCAGATAAGAAAAAAATCACCTCAAAATAGAAATAAAAATATGGAGATCAATGAATGTAATGAAGTAAGTTTTAAAAAAAAAAATGCCTGTTGCATGCGAAACAATTTATTTTTAAGCTAGAAATCACTGACTGAAGCTCGGAGCGTCATGAGTTTCTTCAAAGGAGTGATCCAGACCTTTTATTCATTCCTGTAAAAACTCTCCAAATAGAATTAACTAGACTATTTCGTGACCTTTCTTCTTCATTAACCATTGCAATAATCTTATTTTTCAACTCTTAGTAAACCAGCAAAAATTTTTGCTTATGTGCTTCGAAGCTCAAACGGCGTTAGCATGCAACCGCAACGCTCATCAAAACTCCCTATTTATCTTAACAGCAGGAAAACAGGCACATATTTAAAAAAATAAATAAAAAAAACATTACGGGATTCGGAGCTGTTTTTTTTTTTTTTTTTTTTTACATTAGCTTTTTTAAAATGAAATTTTTAGAGCAATCGCTGTCACTACTATTTCCGAACGAATGATTAACTGATATTTTTTTCTTAACAGACAGAAGAGAAAATGAAGGTTTACATTGTTCTACTTGTCCTCAGCGTCATTGCTGTTGCTTTAGCTAAGCATCCAGCATGCAATAAACAGCGAAAACAGGCCCAGCAATCAAGTAAGTGTTTGCAATTTTTCTTGTGATAAATAACATTTCTTTTCTTCTGTCGCACAAGATTTCTAAACAGATATTTTCGCGCCGTTGATTTCAAATCTACGATCCCTTTCTTTCCAACAGTTTTAATGCAATTCAATAATATATTCGTAAACAGGATGTTTCTAAAATTGGTTAGAATGACAACTAAGTGTCCCCACTTCTTTGCTACTTAGGGAGTGCTAGGTAAGAGGGTGAATACATTTAATTTACGATTCGATACGTTAAGGTCGTTTTTTTTTTTTTGTCCTAAATGTTTTTTTTCCAAAGAGGGGAAACTAGTGCATAAAAATGAATGTCATCCTATATGCTCTTTATAAACTTGTCCATTCAGACAAAAATAAAATAATTTTTTATTAAGAAAATTTAGCTTTTGAAACAAAACGTGTTCCAGATTTTAAATTTTCTCACCTGAATGAGGCAAAATCAGGTGCTTGTAAAAACGCAACAAAAATGTTTCCACTTTGTAATTATTGAAACTAACGCTCCTAAAGATCTTATAATGAATTATTTGAATGTGCAATTTATTTTTCAAAAGACAAACAGAGTTTAATATGCGTCGGATTACCAATTTAAAAACCCTCTCCAACACTTGCATAGATATCTCGAAAACTGGAAGTGTCAGAAGTTAACTTCGAGATATCTTTCAATTTTACTTTTTTCGATTTGGCAGAAACAACTGATGTTCTGCTATTTCTTAAAATGTTGACACTGCGCATGACATTAAATATTTTTACCATAATGTTTTAGATCATTCCAAAGAGGATGTCTTTATTCTAGCAGATTTTTTTCAGCTAATTTTCTTAATCCAAATGGAGTGTTAATTTGAGACATTTATAACACCTCCACTTTTGCTTTTAACCGAGGTTTCAGGCTGCAAACGCTGCTCGTAACATGTGTACTGTGAATGAAAAGGACACCATAGCTTAAATAATGACTCGTAGTTGACACACAAAGTTTGAATATAGAACTTGTGAGCTCTTAGACACTTTTAATTCTAAACATCCAGTAGCGTTTGATGGAGAGTAGTTAAACCAACTTTTAAAAGCAAGTTCTTGTTAAATGACAGTTGAATTGGCTGAGAAAGTGGAATGACCTTTAACTTTAAAAAGATTGACTTCAACTTAGTTTACAGACCAATATTTCTCGAAATATCTTTATATTAAATTTGTATTCCATTTCCATTTTACCATAGCAACGTATCTTTTATTAAAGTTTTAAAATACAGGAGTGAGATTGATTTATAATGTGAGTCTAAGATGATTTTTTTCTAAGAAATAATAAAAATAATGAGTAATTTTAAAGGGGATATTCTTTTTTATTGGGAGAAGTGGGGTTAGTAATTTAATATTTACAGGTTCGACAATTAACTAAACTGATTACTTGAACAATGCTGTAAAAAAATATTAGTCCAAGTGCCTAGATAGCTTGAAATGATCAACTATTTAATTTCAGCAGGACAATGATCCTGAGCAGATGGTGCACATTGTAAGGTTTGAGCTATTTTACGATATACTAAACTGTTTCCCTACTTTACCCTAGTCTCCAGACCTAAACTCAATCGAGCCTATTTATTCAAAAGCAAAAGTCAAGTTTCATAAAATACCATTCAAAGAAATGCCTAAATATCTTGACTGGAAAAAAATAATTATCTAAGAAACATCTGTAGCAGTTAAATCAATGCTTAACTGGTTGAGAGAATTTGTAAAAATAAAGAGATATCCAACTTAGCTATCAACTTATAAATGCAATCATTTATTGTAGACATTTTTGTTAACGTACGCAAACTTTTTTATCGGCACAATTTGGACCAGTTCAAAGTTACGAATTTCATTATATATATATTTTTTGGTAATAATCACGTTAATGTTGCTTTTTCATACTATGAAGAAGCATTACAAGGACTTAATAATTATGATTCATAAAACTGGTAACCGTGGGTTCGATCCTGGCTGAAGACAAAATAACCGGCGTGTACATACTCACCAGAGTGTACGTTAAATCTGTCGTGGTTGAAAGTCCCTCTCGTTGGTCGTATAGTAGTTGAAGAGTGGGATATCAGTGCAGCCACTGTCCACACTGTTTGACCAGGGTCAAAATGGCTCGACATTCGTACCATCCCTTTAAAGATAAAGCTCTAAAAATGGATCTAGGATCTTTGCCATGGTCTGATGATGTTATGTGATAGGTGGGGGCATTTTTCAATTTAGGGAGCATTAGCGATAACAGCAGTAAATTCTAAATTCTATAGATGTAATATCCACTAAATACTCACTACTTATGCGAAACAATTTTCTTTTAAATAAAATTAACTATTCAGTAACTCCCTATATAGGACATCAGATTATTTTAAATAAATTTAAGGGAAAAAATATGAGCGTTGGGTAGGTAATATTTTTTTAAACAATCCTATATTTCACGAGTAAAAGAATGGTCTTATGTCGTAGTAAATTTCGTAAGAAATAAAAAAAAAATACTTAAATGTTTGAAAAACTATTTTAAGGCTGGATAAATAAGTGTCAAGAACTTGCTTCAATTGTAATATTTGTCAAAATAATAGCGAGATCCCTTACGTCAATTTTTTGGACTTGCATCTAAACTCTTAATTGTTTTTTCCTGAAAATCGTGCATAAAGTAATTTATTTTTTGTTGCTATTCGTTAAGGATATTACCATGTAACCTGTTCTATTTATTTATGCTTTTGATTTTATGTGTAAACATTGGCTCAGATTGGCTCTTTTAATTAGAAAAAAATATTTTTTGAAGGTATTTAAAGAAAGTTTTTGCAATAATTAGTGTCAATTCCTGTCACTAGGCAGAATTATAAATTTACCCTAATAATTTTATTCTTAATTAGGGTTTAAACTTGCATTTCAAGAAGAGGAAGATAGCAGTACCCACACATGTGACCTATGACGTCAGCTCTAGCTGATCGTTAATGAGTATAATAGCATGTTAAAGTTGAGCTTAATTTCTCCACATAAGTCAGAATGTTAATTAACGCGAAGTTGATTAAATACGGGGCCGTATAGCACATCGAATTTCTTGAAATATTATTCTTTCTCATCTTTCACTTAACTTAGATTTATTATTTGTTTATGTGTTTTACTGTAAACGTGATTTATTTTTGTTTATGTACCTGGCAACATCGATGCATATTTAGTTTGTTTATGTTCTACAGAACTTAATGCCTGTCATTTTGTTAAGTAAGATATATATAGTGAAAGATATGAAATCATTATGAAAGAATCTTTGTGTAGGAATATAGAATGAGTCACTGAATAGAATTGATACTGAATTGACGAAATTGCCCTACTCGAAATAGAATGGAAAGAACACTTGCAAACGAAAGCAAATGCCACATTTCAACAACCCATGATAAATGGATATACATTTTGAGTAACAGCTTAGTATTGTAATCGCAGATTCTATTACTGTTTATTCCAAAAGTATTCTAATGAGACATTTATATATTTGTAGATGATCCCAATGCCTATGTTCCTAAATGCAAATCCAATGGTGAATATCAACCGGAGCAGTGCAGGAGCAAGGACGGAATATTGTTCTGTTTCTGTGTCAACAAAGCAGGGAAACCTCAAGGTCCACCCAAGCAGGGACACCGAAGTGACTGCAGTTAGATGTCATGCTTCACAAGAAAGTAATCATCGAAATAAACTTTGATTCTTAAAACAAATCTTTGTCTTTCTTGGATTATTTTGGGGAACAATTTTTTGGACAGATTTAAACACTTTCGCATCGCTGATTTCAAATCTGCAATCGGTTTCTCTCTACAAGCTACCGTTTTTATACAATTCGATAATATATTCGGGACCATGGTTTTTTTAAAAATCCCCTCGAGTGACTACTAAGTGTCTTTACTTCTCTGCCACGTAGGAAGAAGTAGGATTCATTTTATGATGCAATACATTAAGGTCTAATGTTATACGAGTATGTTTTAAGGTAATATGTTTTTTGTCTTAAGTGTTTTCAAAGAAGCGTATATCTATGAATATAACTCGTACTTTCTTTATATACTTGAAAAGTGCGGAAAAAAAAGAATACCACCCCGGATAAGTTTCGTTCTGATCAGATTTTCACGTGTAATCTTAATGATTTCTGAGGGTGACTCTAAATATGTTAATTAATTAGCGCTAACTATAAATTAAATTACGAAATCAGACACAAAAACGCACTTTCTCTGAATAAAGATATTTTTTTTTTCCAGATATTTAGATTCCTGACGCTCAAAATACGGGGAGGAGGGGTGGCAAAATTTTGGAAAAATTTGATATAAAATTGGGGTGCTAAGAAGTTATATGTATTTGGCGTCGTTCCAAAAAGAAGCCAAGAACTTCTCCTTCTTTCTCCCTCCTTCTATGGCGGTAGTTCTACCGCCATAGAAGGAGGGTTAATATAACCATAGTCTAACTGCGTAATCGACAAGAGAGAAATACTTCGTTATTAGCAACCAAGCTGAAAGAATAAAAAAAGAACTGAATAAAAACTGAATCCATTCAACGTTTTCGTGTTAACTCGGGTCGAAAAAGTGTTTTTTTTTTTATTAATAGTTAATCGAAAATTATCTTGAAGTTTCTAGGGAACAGATTTGTATTTACTCGATTTCTGCCCAAAAAGCAAAGATTGCTTTCGTTTTCATCTCCTTTAAAAATAAATAAAATTTAAATCGATTTATAAATTATTAATAATTTTTCAAGATTTTAGTATTTGAACGCATGAACTTTTTATAAGGTATTATTAGTATTTTTGAAGTTTTTCTTAACTTCTTTAAGTATGAAGATTATAATGCACATTCACAAGGTCTTATATAACTCAATATTTTTCTTTTTTCTATATATATTATTGTAGAAATTGATGAGTATTCGTGACATTTTATGAAGATTGAAATATGTATGTTTAAGAATATCGCAAGATTCATTTCTTAAGAAATCTTTTCATTCTACCAAATATATAACTTTCTTTATATAAATATAATTTGAAAATAGCATCCTCACGTTTTTATACATTCTGAAAACAGATTTTCGTAAATTCACCCTAAAACGCCGCTCAACGTGTTCAACAGTTACGATCACCAATCATTGGTATCATAATTTATTTGCCTTTTATTACATACTTATTTTATGATTCTTATTTTCATTACATATATCTGATACTATAGTCTCATTTTAGACTGAATTCATTTGGTCCTTAAGAAACTGTAATAGTGGCAGCGAAACTAAGAAGATAAATGTATTTTATAACGTTTATATTCACCAAAGCATTAAATAAACTTCTAATATCTGTTTACAAAATCTTATGTTTCAAATTTTAAAGTTAATGATAACTTCTTTATTTCAATATAGGTGCCATGGTTTTTTAAATGTTTTAAGAATAGCATGAACCCTGCTGAAAGAAACAATTTACAGATGTTTGCTTCTTTCAGCATAAGATTCTGACCAAAATAATGATCAAGAAAGATCTAAATGTAACACACTATACTTAATGGTCAAGGCGTTTATTTTCTTCAAAAAATATGAAGAAAATAAACGCCCATTCTTAAGACTCGCATGACATGAGTGAAGGAAAAAAAAAAGTTATTTGAAACAGAAATGCGAAATTGTCAACGAGAAAACGTAAATAAAATGGAAAATAAAACTGGAAAAATCGCAGTGCCCCAAAAGTGGAATAGAAAAAAAAAAAAAAAAAAAAAAAAAACTAGAAAAACCGAAAACGTATTTCCTCGTGCTTTGAGGAAATGGTGTGAAACTAATATCGTTAAAAAGGGAGTCGGCATTCATATGAATAAAACAAGATTCCCGGGTATCAAGATGAGCTGATGTGACACGGGGGGTGGTTTAGAATTTTGGCATTATCGAGATTGAATTTATCCCCAAGATTCAAAGAATATGCAGCTATAGATTTTTCGCATTCTTGACTTATCAACCGTGTATTTTTTGAAGATAATGAAATTTATATCTCCCAGCTTCAGTTTCTGGGAAGTATTTATTTAGAGACCACAGTAGTTTATATTAAAATTCGTTACCCTATATTTAAGATTTGAATCATAGTGGCGCCATCTAGATGGCAATTATGTTTTAAATGACTAAATAATTATAAGTTATTAATATTGAAACCAATTCATATTGGTACAAAGATATAATATGTTATAAGAGCTATAAGAAATATTTCTTAATATAATGGAAGAAAACATCTGTACCATTATATCTCCGAATTAAAAGTGCATTTTAATTTTTCATATTAAAAGATTTGATATAAGGCTGGGTTAATTTGTGCTCTCTATTGAGACAAAAAAAGTAAGCGATTCTAGTAGTAATAAAAGTAATTTGAAATATCATATATAAAATACATAAATTAAATAAAATGCAATAAATTTTGATTTATTGCAACACCATCATCTCACAAAAAAATTAAAAAATAATTTTAATTCTTTGAAATATAAAAGTATAGTTTGCTCAATTGAAATGGAATGATACAACAAATAAATGATGCAAAAAAAGAAACTTCAAAATCTCTAAAATTTCCACTTTAAACCTACTTTTAGAAGTCATTAGATATTCCTTAACCCTTTCAGGAGTCATAAATGTATTCGTATGTTAAAAAATAAAAAGCGGTAGCTTACGTTTAGGCACAGCTAATTTGACAGACTTATTTTTGCTTTCACTTTAAATCTAACACATCCAATCTATGTGTGTTAAAAGTGTAACTATACAAGTTCTAATACGAGCTAAGTAATGGTGAAATAAATAAAGAAAACAATCCTTAGCCCACCCACAAATTAACTGATATAAAAATAGTTTGACTACCACTTTTATCATTTTTACCCTGACACCCTGAGAACGCATATATGACTCGCCCGTCTCGAAAAGGTTAACAATCTGCAACTTGTGAGGAAACAGAAAACAGGAATTAAATTTGAGCACAGCCAAAAAAATAAAAAAAAATAAATAAATAAAATAAATAAATAAATAAATAAATAATTTTAAAAAATAAATAAATAATAGTTCAAATTTAGCTTTTTGACCCCATTGGTAATTAACTTTACTCCTAACCTAATATTTTCGAGTGGACAACAGGGGGTCAAGAAACCAAAAAAACAATTATAAAACACATTATATATATTATCAATATGTACAAGAAAAATGTAAACAAAAATTTAGTTTGTCCCTCCCCCCTTTAAAAAAAAAATAATAAAAAAGGAGAAAATTAAATCTCTTATGACTTGGCCATGATTTCGTGGTCTTAAGTTGTAACGAGGCAGAGAAAAAGGTACAGAACAACCTCACATAATTCGAATTTTTTGGAGCCGGTGACACAATTGGTTCCTCGAATATGGTTGTTCTAAGATAAGAAGGTTTTTTTACATGTTGTATAGTTAATGTGACAGGGGATATGACCCTACTGACTCGGAAAGGACACTCAATAAGTTCAGCAAAATTGTTGCAATTAATCCTCTTCAGCTCTGTGTTGTACCAGTAACCCTAAAATTCACTTGAATATTGTCATTCTTAGACTGTCTATTCCTACGATTTTACCAATCATTTTTTTTTCCATTTTAAAACCGTAGTTGAGCAGCCAACCCAATTTTTGGGTTAACGACTACTAATATTCAACTCCCTAGCCTTGTCATTTTCAATCCAATCCAGAAGACAAGAGAACTCCTGGACCAAGTATTGGGAGAAATTCGTGGAGGACTTTTTGATAGAACTAACCCGCATTTGCGTTACATGGAGAGGAAAATGACGAAAACCTCCCACGGTCAGTCGGACGACAAGGGGACTATAACCCATGATCCGTCTACAACTGAGGATATCTCACGTCATCACAGTGCAAGCCGGATGTGGAATTCGTATCGACCTCATTGAAAGGCTCCATCCCCCGAGCCATCTTCTCTATCAGTTTGCAGCCAAATGTTTCCCTTGCTGATCCGAAAGTATTATGCAATTTGTAGAGCAAATCTTTAGCACAAGGTCTGCATAAGAAAATGGTCTGGACTACTTCAAAAATTCTAAGGGCAACAGAAAATTCGTCACCATTCGTCAGGAAAGCAGGGGAAAAATTTGTTGATTCATGAATTGATGTCCTATAAGCCAAAAGTGGTCCAACTGACTGTGAGTAGAATTTATTGTTTGACATAAAAAATTAGAATTTGTTTTACGCGTAACTTCAATGGTTCCATTACTTTGTGGATGATAAGGGATAATATTTATTTTATTGATTCCCAATGATTTGTATATCTTATTCATGTCTGCACTTATGAGGTTCGAAACTCTGTCTGTCATTAAAGTTTGCCAAATCGAGAGACAAAATTTGGAACATATGTTATTAGCTTTATTACTTATTAGTAAAATATAAAATTATTAAAGAATCAAATGGAATACTATTTAAATACAATTTAAATACCTTTGTACTAATTCAGTAAAATATACATTTATTTTTTCATTTTATATAACTTACAGTTTGATTGCTTTACTTCATCCAATTGATAAAATTAATATATTTTTTTAAATACCCAGAGTTATTTATTAAAAAATAATAAATACCACACAATTTTATAAATACTCAAATAATATATCTCATAAGCAAGCATCACTCTCAATCATAGTGAATCTATATAAATTAAATAGCTTTAATTCGTATTTTTGTAATACCGATAAGATAATACGATTAAAAAACGATTATTATTTCAAACGATTATATCAAAACGAAATTATTGCGTTTTGAAAATATATTTTATTTTAATTAATAAACACATATTTTTTAATTTAGTTTTTTAAAAATTAAAGAGCAATTTTTAAATATTTTTCTATTTTGCTGCTATTATTCATCTGAAATTTTAATTACGATTTCATTTTAAACTAGCCGCTTAAGGCGGCCAGCTGTCCGCCACGCTAAAGGTTTTCACAAATAAAGTTTCTTAAAACATAGCAGGAAATCTGAAGATTAGTGGAGAATTCTTCTTCCGCGTTCTTCAGATGTTTCTTGGGCCCTAGCACTGCTAGTAGAGACACGATCCTCTTCCAATCTTCTTTGACGTTTCTCAGGTGTTTCTCGGACCCTAGCACTGCTAATTGAGACACGAAACTCTTCTAATCTTCTTTGACGTTTCTCTGATACTTCTTGGGCTCTAGAATTGCTTGTCGAAATTCGGTCATGTTCCATCCTTCTTTGACGTTCCACAGACGTTTCTTGGGCCCTTCTTCTTCTTTGAGAATCTCTTAATATCTTTTTCTTTGACAAAATACAAAGTTTTTTGGAAGGCGGTTGAGCCATGTCAGTAATCGGAATTTTAAGAAGTCAACGAATACTTTAAAACAACAATTACTATGAAAGCAAATCATGAAACTTCAATATTAAAATCTAAGTGCTTACCTGCAAACTGAAACTTTCTGAAAATAACTAATTACATTTAATAAAAACTGTTAAAATAAAAAATAGAAAAACCAAAGAGATCCAAGGTAAGTGTGATCGTTCCTTCAAAAACAATTAAATTCCTATTTTATATATTATATAGTTACAACGCTTAAGAAAAAAAAAACTAAAATGCTAAATACATGAAAAGAACACGAAAACGAATTAATTTTTTATGGTATCAATTTCTATTTCTATAATTTTTTTATGGTATCAATTTCTATTTCTATATCGCTACAAAAATTATCGTCTTCACTTAAGAAAAAAAAAATAGAGCGTGGAAAGAAGAAGAAAAACTTATTATAACATTTATGAACAGCGACAAATATATCAAAGCGAAGCGTTCTATTTACGTATCGAATATATTCCCACATTTTTAATACAAAAGTTAAACTTTTCTCCACTTTGATAAATGTAAACTAATGCGAACCTTACAATTAAATTATTAATTCCTTCGTATATTATTGGTTTAAGTTGTCGAAAATTAATATTTCAATTGTAAGGTTCGCATTAGCATACATTTATAAGAGTGGAGAAAAGTATACGCATTTTTTAATAGTTTTTTTAATATGGCTCTTTGAAGACGAAAAAGCATAGATTTTCTTACAAAATGATTGATAACTAAAAAACTAATCCAAATTTTTGAAAAAGAAAAAAAATACTTCTTCATTATGTCAAAACACAATTATGTGCCGAGTTTCGTGCCTGGGCGAGGCTTCTGGGGCGATATATTGTGATTACAGACACACACACAGCCGCGTTTATTATTATGTATAGATTGAATTAATTGTACTTAAAGTTTATATATATATAATTATAAAAGGCCATTAAATAATTTATATTGATTAAGAAGAAAAAGATTTGAGCTATTGCTGAAAAAAAAAACCAATTTCTACATTGACAGAGGCGGTCACAAGAGGGTGGCAGTCACCAAAATAGCGGCGTGTCGCTCTTTAATCTATGCAGGTCTTTAATCCAACTAACTATTCACTACATTTAAAAACGATTCTAAACTAACGTAGAATTTGAAGATTTAGAATTTTTGAAAAATAATTAATAACACGTGTAAAATGATTAATAATCATAATTCATAAAAATAATTGCTGAGATTTACTTGATGTTTGTCAAATGATTCTGACATCAGCTGCGATCATGCAGGATACAGAATTTCCTCAAAAATATATGTTTAAGATAAGTACTTGGACACAAATCTTCTATAATTTATAATATTTGAAAGAGAGATTTGTTTCTGACTATTAATAGGATTAATTATTTTTAGAACTGTTTTAGAATTAGTAAATATGTATAAATAAAATTTATTTGTTTGTTAAATGTGTTTACATAGCTAAAATTTTATCTTGTGGAAAGAATCATAAAGAATTTTTAAAAAAAATTCTAAAAACAAATAATTTGTTTTATTATTAGTTTTTAGAATTGCTTTAAAAAAAAATTATGCTTATTTTTACAAGTTAACATTTCAAATCAGAAAAAAGAATTTTATTTAGATTTACTAATTTTTTGCAAAAACAAAATTGCCTTAGCCATTAAGAGGCTACAAAGCCAGCACTAGTGGCAACTTATATTAGCTTGAAATAAGTAACAGTTTAATAACTGTTGAAATAAAGAAGTAACTGTAATAAGTGAAAAATGTTTCGGCTTCTTATTACGGAAAATAAATTTATTTTAGGAATTTGTCTCCTTTCGAATGCTTTATGCTCCTTTCCTCGAAATTTAATTTTTACTCGAAGAAAACGCATTTAATTCAGGTGAAATTTAGCAAGCTGTCACAGCATAAAATCAAAACCACCCTATAGCAGTGCCTCAAGACAAAGTTATAATCTCTCTTCTCATATTTTCATAAAATGAATTGTCTAACGTCAAAAATTAATGGAATTTATTGAATGTTTTACGGCTTAATAAAGCTTAAGTAAGCTCCGAGACGATTTAGACCTTATGATTCAAATTTTTCAATTATAATGCTTGAAAGAATTCAAAATAAAAAATTGCGTTAAGAATAGGAAAAATAACAATTTTAATTCTGGATTCTTTCAGTCTTTACAAAATTAATATATTTAGTAAATTTACGTTAATGTTAAAAAGAATTTCTTTTTTTATGCTATCATTTGACATTATCAATTTTCATACATATGTATTTTCTGAGAAAACAAAGCGATCCAGAAGGATAAGCATTTTAACTTCTTTTTTTGTTATATATTTTCCAGATTTTTCTGAATGCATGATTTTTGTTGTTGTTGTTGTAATTTTTGCGTACATTTCATTTATCTACTTGTTGACGTTCCTCTATTTACTTGCTTCCCCCAAGTTTGCCTGTAGAACCGGGTTGGCAGAGAGCTGTTCTCACATTCGTGAAAACGGGACTTCTAGTCCAGCTGGCCGAAGACACCCCGTGTAGTAAATGGTGACTGGTGCACGTTAAATCTGCAGGGTCACAAAATCATCTACGTTTCCTTAACAAATTATACTTCAGGGGTTATTGAATGGGAGATGGATCGTTCTCTGGTTCAGGTCAAAATTATGATCTGTGGATGAATAAATGGATGTATGAATGGGTCCGCCCTAGAAATGGGTGCGAAGTATGAGTCGAATTCTCGGTCATAGATGGCATCACAGGAAAACAAGAACAATCGTACCCCTTTCCTTAATGGCCTAAGACAACAACAACAAATTGTTTATCCCTGATATCGTTGCTTTACTACACATAAATCAGATGAATAGACAGAAACATAATTAAATACACTGACATCAAAGCATTTAAGGTAACGAAAATGTTTATACTTTTCTCAATGCCATTACACATTGTACCTTAAAGTCACACTTCGAGCAAAAAAAAAAAAAAAATTAATAAATAAAAAAATCTCAGTAGGCTTACCTATCTTAGATAATTATATATTGCATAACCTTTCTTCTTATTGAATTTTTCATTTAATTGATTGCCCTATGCCGTTGGTGCATTCCGTGCAATGCCGTTCCGTGCAATCCGCATTCGTGCAATGCCGTTTGTACCTTGAAAGTTAAGTTCAATATCCCCTTCCGATTCTTGCGCTATTTTAAACTTGAACTATGTCATTGTACAGAGCGCTAATCTGCAAAGCGAACTCTTTCATAGATATTAGTGCCCATGGGAATATTGGCAATAACCCAAAATGTTATCGGCAAACTTTCAGTTTCTGAGTTATTAATTTTAAAAACAATTATGGATTTAAATTTAGATTTTTTTAGGAACTATTCGACTAATTTCGTTAAAGTTTTGGATTTTTTAATAAAATATTACATTCTTTAAAATGATGTAAACATCTGCATGCATTATTATTAATTTGAAATCTGTCAACAATTATTAAATAAAATAATAAATAATTGTTGAAATTGTTTTTTTGCATGGAATTATCTTTGGTCAAATTTTAATTTAATAATTGTGAGCAAAAAATTTGTACTAGATTAGCTGAAAAATTCCTCGAGATAGGGCGAAATACGTAAGAAGTAGAATTAACATCAAGAAGTCCAAACTTTCGACCGCTCTCCTAATCTAACTACTGGGATCATTTTACCCAAATAGCTAGCCGTAAACCCATTAAGTTGGGTCGGCTGTTCAACGACGGTTATAAAATAAAATAAAATAGCGGCTATCGAGCCGCGATGGCTCAGGGGATAGAGCGTTCGCCTTCCAATGAGGCGAACCGGGTTCGAATCCCAGTCGATACGAATTCCGCATCCGGCTTGCACTGACCACAGTGCTGACGTGAAATATCCTCAGTGGTAGACGGATCATGGGTTAGAGTCCCCTTGCCGTCAGGCTAACCGTGGGAGGTTCTCGTGGTCTTCCTCTCCATGTAACGCAAATGCGGGTTAGCTCCATCAAAAAGTCCTCCACGAAGGCAAATTTCTCCCAATACTCGATCCAGGAGTTCCCTTGTCTTCTGGATTGGATTCAAAATTACAAGGCTACGGAGTTGAACATTAGTAGCCGTAAACCCATTAAGTTGGGTCGGCTGTTCAACGACGGTTATAAAATAATATAAAATAGCGGCTATCGGGCCGGGATAGCCTGGTCGGTAGGGCGCTGGGTCCATGTCCAAGAGGTCGTGGGTTCGATCCTCGCCGGCCTAAGATTAAATGGTGACTGATGCACGTTAAATTGTTGAGTCTCAAAGTCCTCCATGTTCCCATAACAAATCAATACCCCTGGGAGTACTGATCCGGGAGTTTCCTTGTCTTCTGGATTGGTTCAAAATTACAAGGCTTCGGAGTTGAACATTAGTAGTCGTAAACCCATGAAATTGGGTCGGCTGTTCAACGACGGTTATAAAATAAAATAAAATAGCGGCTATCCATTTAACCATATTTTAAGTGTCAATAACTGAACAATCGAAACAATATGTATGTTAATTCAGATAAATAACGCTTTTGTGTTTGGTTTCGTAAATTAAAATATCATCTGCTCTAAATAAAAAAAGTATGATAATTTAGAGAAAGAATGCTTTTGTGTTTAGTTTCGAAAATTAAAATATCTCCTGCTCTAATTAATTAGCATAATTAAGATTACCCTTTAAACCGTTAAAGTTGAGTCCTAGTAAATAAAGAGCTAATCACTAGATTAAAAGTTATTTATGATCTTCGTTTTTCTCACTGTTCAATCTCTGTTTTGTCTTCTGTTAAATACACTTTTATGCGACTGTAATTACTAAAAGTGGTTGAAACTTTTGTTTCTTTTTATTATCTCTTAGAGTATTTAATCGTAACTACCTTCAGAATTTACATTTCAAATTATTTATAACTGAAACACTTCTAGTGGTAAACTAAATTCTTAACTAGTTGGATCATAAAACCATCAAATTTGTTATAAAGTAGACCATTAGGATTGTACTTGTACGTCCCCCCTTCCTTCCTTTTTTTTCCATATTCATCCCGATTTACATACTAACAACGCATTTAATTATTCGATTAATATAACGGACGAATCAGTAAGTGTCACCTTTGGCGGCAGACACCGAGAACCTAAAATTTTCATGAATCGTGATTGGAAAACTACAAATATGCTTGAAAAAGAAAGCTATTAAATTTAATAACTTTCAATGAAATTTTGGAATATATTAGTTTCCACTTCTTGTATTTATGGTCGCCAGTGGCAACACTGCACTTTACATCTAATAAAGATAAAAATATAGAAGAGCATTTATGAAATTCTAATTAAAAGAATTACCAAATGATTTAAAAGAATTTACCAAACTGTCAATTAAAAGTAAAAGTAAAAAGTAGAAAAAAAAAACGATAACCTCAACTTAAATGCAGGCAGTTACGCATAGTACAAAAGCAAGGCACTAGTAACCGGGTAACTGTTGCCATTTTGTTGCACTAAAGAGGGAAAAAATTAGTTGCGTTTTTATGCGCTTCAACACTGGAATGGAAACTCTTTTTTTGCATTAGAATAAACAACATAGTTTCTGAAAGTATCGATTAAGGTATTTCAATGAAGCAATTTTGAGTAAATACAAAGAAGCAAATATAAAATTTTTATGCGAAGCAGAGAGTTAAAATATTGTTTTAATAAGAATGAATACTGATACATAACTACTGTTTTTGAATCTCTGCATATAAAACGAATGACATTATTCTTTTAGAATCATTTTTATTACCGTGGATATTGAATTATAAGTTTACGAATCCAGTAAAGGATATTTCAAGGTTGAGATTTCAATACCACTAAAAATGTGTAAAACAAAATAAACATAGAAGTATTTACTTTTTGTATAAATTACCAAATTACTTGTATTTCAGATAGTCATCAAATGCATATGAATAAACATTGGATTTAACCAGAAAAATAAATGATCAGAGTTTAACAGTCATTTATTTTAACTGTTTTTTTTCTTCTTCTTATATTTGGATCACTGAATAATAAGGATATGAATTAATGTTTGTTTTGAGAGCGGATAGAATGGTATAAAATGGGAAGTCGAGAAGATGTTCTTCACCACTTGATTAGTGTGCCTGAATTATAGAGATCGACTTCCAGAGGTAAGCGTTACATGAAATGATAATTTTTTTTAAAAATATTTTTATATAAATATGTTTTTTTTTGCTTATCTGAAAAGTATAGAAGACACTTCGTATTGAATTTTTTAAACTTGATATTTTATCCTCAAAGTTTGATTATCTTTTGTGATTCAAAATGCACGTTTTTAGATAGTGGATATTTTTGAAATGCACGTTTGAAACAGTAGATATAGCTCAAAAAGCACGTTTAAGGCTACAAACATAGCCGAAAACGCATGTTAAAGAACATGGGCATATACTGTATAAATTGAAAATAATGGACATGGCTCAAAATGAATGTAAGTGAAACTGTACCAGCATAAAACGCGTCTTCTTTATTTTCAATATAAAATTCAAACTGAAAAATGTGCATACCAAATCATTATTAATTTATTTTTTCAAATACTCATTTAATAAAAAAAATACACTTCCACTTACATTGGGAACACTTTTTTTTTTGCTGCATTTATACAAATACTTGATCTTAATGTATACGAGTGTGCTGAATTCAAAGCTGAAAATTAGTTTTGTTCCCAAAGCTACAGATTTGTTTTTTCGAAACGGTATTTTTAATTTATTTTCTTGTCCGAATGTTTATAAAGAACTTGCATAGGTTTATATACCTACATATACATTTGATAGCTCCTTTGAAAATTACATTTAAGGAAAAAAACAAATGATCTTGCTCCACACAGCGAATAAATATTTTCGAGTGGAAGTCTTATTACGTATTATTTTTGGTTTAGTAATTTTGATTTATAGGGTTTTTACTCTTCACTATACTTATGTGATGCGCCAGTTACAGTTAAGCAGCGTTGATTGCATATGGAATCGCATGCAGATAATTTTACGTGTACTTTGCAAGTATTTGCAGACGCGTGATGGGCAGTTTGGAATGAGAATAGCTCTAAACACTCATATAAAACTATGTACGTTCGTTCTCTTACTCACATATTTTGAGCTATGTCTATTGTTTTCAAATACTCATATCAAGATGCTCTTTCTCGCCAAGTATATTCCGCCATAGTTATAACTAATGAGCACAAATGTCGACTGCTCAGCTTTCTGCGAAAGAGTTTTAAAAATTATAGAGAATTACAAACTAAAACTAACTTTAACAATGGAGCGTTTTGAGTTATTCATGAATAGCGATGGCCATAAACCCTGAAAATCGAATTAACTAGACCAAGAATCATTCGCAAAATCACAAATTTTGCTAGTTCTATCTGGCATTTCTAGTTATAAGTATTTTGTGACTTTTCTTCGTGATTAACCGTTGCAATAATCGTATTTTTTAACCCTTAGTGAACCAGCAAAAAATTTCGCACATGTGTGCGACGTTTAAATAGCCTTACCATGCAACCGTAACGTTAATTAGAATTTTTTATTTATCCTAACGCTTAACAGCAAAGCAGGCCTATCTTAAAAAAATAAATAAATGAAGCCCTGGGTCATTTGGAGCAGTGTTTTTATAATAAGTTTTTAAAAGAAAACTTTTAGAACAATCACTGTCGCTACTATTTACAAACAAATGATTAACTGATATTTTTTTTCTTAACAGACTGAAGAGAAAATGAAGGTTTACATTGTTCTACTTGTCTTCAGCGTCATTGCTGTTGCTTTAGCTCATCCAGCATGCAATAAACAGCGAAAAGAGGCACAGCAGTCAAGTAAGTGATAGCAATTTTTCTTGAGATAAATATTAAAAAAAATTCTTCTTCTGTTGTATGAGATTTTCGAGTCGCTGATTTCAAATCCGCGATCGATTTCTCACTAACAGTTTTTATGCAATTCAATAATATATTCGTAACCAGGATGTTTTTAAAATTCACTCGCGTGACAACTAAGTGTCCCCACTTCTTTGCTACGTAAGGAGTGGTAGGAAGAAGGCAATAATACATTTAACTTACGATGCGATACGTTAAAGTCATATGTTTTTTTGTCCTAAGTGTTATTTTCTAAGAAAGAAACAAGTGTATATGTATGCATATAAACCTCTACGCTCTTTATAAACTTGTACATTGAGACAAAAATAATAGAATCTTAAAATGACATTAAAAAAAAAATCGTAACAAAACTTGTTCCAGATATTAAATTTTTGCTTCTGAGTTAGGCAAAATCAAGTGATTGTATAAACGCAACAAAAATTTTCCACTGTGTAATTATTGAAACTAACGCTTGTGGAAATTTATGCATATTTCATTATATTAATCTCCTAAAATTCTTGTAACGAATTATTTAAATGTGCAATTTATTTTTCTAAAAACAAGTAGAGCTTAATACGCGTCTGATTAACTATCTAAAAACACACTCCTACACTTGCATCTGATGGAGTTAACTTCCAATTTTTCGAGATATCTTTTAAGCTTATTATATTTTAACTCAGATTGGCCCATTAATTTAAAAAAAATATTTTTTAAAGTATTTAATAGAAAACTTTTGCAATAGTTTGCGTTAATTCCGATCACTAGAAAGAATTATAAATTTACCCTCATAATTTTAATCATAATTAGGGTTTAAACTAAATTGGTTACTTGTACTTCAAGAAGAAGATCACAATACCCACACGTGTGATCTACGACGTCAGCTCCAGTTGATGATTTATAAGAAAAATAGCATGTTAAAGTTGAGCTAAGTTTCGCCACATAAGTAAGAATGTTAATTAATGTGAAGTTGATTAAATATGGCTCCGTATCGCATATAGAATTTGTTGAACTATAATTCTTCCTCGTTACTTAACTTAGACTTATTATTTGTTTATGTATTTTATTGTAACTGTGATATATTTTTGTTTTATGTACTTTGATGCATAATTAGTACATAACTTCCTGCCTGTCTTTGTGTTAAGTAAGAAATATATACCGTCAGATGGGGTGACTTTGTACAACGAGGGGGGACTTTGTGCAAACTGTCATTTTTTAAATTTTTGCGTCGTACTATCTAGGGGTATTTTTTTAAAGCTCGGTATCAACTGATTTGAGTTGTCAACATAACGAACTAATGGTTTACCCAGAACTGGCAATGTAAACATCATCGTTCTTGAAAAATTGTGAGCTCAAGTTACAAACAGTTTCAAGTTTTTAACGTCGCAAAATCGGAGGCTGGAAAGTCTGCTCGGTAGAAGAAGTTCTAGTTATCCTGTCCAGGAAGGTTGGTTATACTCTAAATGTCTTATCAACTGAGATAACAATTCATGCATAATTTTTTGTTTTTAATTATTATAATGTTAGTTATTTAATAATTAATACAAAAATGCACCCTGGGGTGACTTTGTGCAATTTTTTTTCCGAGAAAAACATGCCAAGGACTTATAAAAGAAAGCCTGGAGCAAGAAATTATTGTGATTAATATACCAAAGAAGAGTTAGAAAAATGTTTGGCAGAAGTAAAAAATGGTTTATTCGTTTCGAAAGCGTCAAAAAAGTTCGGAATTCACTGAAACACGATTTCGAACAAAATTCATGCGAAGCATTCGAAATCGTCCGGTGAATATTATTTTTCATTTTCATATTGTTATTTTTCATTTCAATTTCCATATGTTAATGGTTTGAGACATTTAATAAGAGACTATTAATAAGAGAGGATGATTCCGAGTTGCAGAGTTGGAGGCAATTATGGGGAGTTAAATGAGGGAATTCATTCAACTGTTCATTCATGTCAATTCATATCAAATGTTTGATTGTACCTGAAAATCTTAAAAAAGTTACTTAAGATTTAATTAATAAAAAAACATCTAAAAATGTTAAAAAATCTAAAAATTAAAGTTTTTATGTTCATCTTAAGTACATATTTATATGTAATATACTTGTATTGTATGTTAACAATGTTAAATATGGTTCATTAAACGATTTGAAGTCAAAGTGATTGAAAATAACTGAACTAATTCATTATTTTATTGCATTGCACAAAGTCACCCCATCCCGGGGTGACTTTGTGCACTCGACTAATTCATTGTTTACAAATAATAAACATTTCAAATCAGATCGTAACTACGTGCAATTACTTCCCAGATGGCTAACAATAAATTTTAGATCAGATGCTGTACAATTCAGCATCTTTTAACTATTTTTTTATTAGGTCAAAGTTGGAAAACTGAAAATTCCGGCACAAAGTCACCCCATCTGACGGTAGTGAAAAAATTGAAATCATTAGGAAAGAATCTTTGTATAGGAATAAAGAATGTATCATTTAAGAGAATTGATACTTGACTGGCTTGTTCGAAATAGAACGGAAAGCACGCTGGCAAACGTAAGCAAATGCCTCATTTCAACAACCCATCAGGATCGATTTACCGAGAGTAAGTCATTTGCAGGGCATCCCATTGTCGTCAGAGCATTCAATTTCAGCTTCGTGTCTACTACATTTCTCTCATAACTGCATTGTTTTTACCAGATTCTATCAATGTCTATTCTAATGAGACATTTATATATTTGTAGAGGATCCCAATGCCTATGTACCTAATTGCTTTCCCAATGGTGATTATAAGCCAGAGCAGTGCAGGAAAAGCGAGGGCGGAACATTGTTCTGCTTCTGTGTCAACAAAGCAGGAGAACCTCAAGGTCCACCCAAGCAAGGACACCGAAGTGACTGCCATTAGATGTCATGCTTCACTAGAAGGAAATCATCGAAATAAACTTTGAATTTTTAAAACAAATCTTTGTCTTTCTTGGAATATTTAGGGGAACAATTTGTTTTTTTTTTTCTTTTTTGCTTATTTTAGATCCTATCACATCGCAGATTTCAAATCTGCAATCGGTTTCCCTCTACAAGATACTGTTTTTATACATATCTGTAATATATTCATAACCAGGAGTTTTCAAAATTCTCTCGAGTGACGACTAAGTGTCATTACTTCTCTTCCACGTAGGAAGAAGTAGAATTCAGTTTATGACGATGTTCATATGTGTTTCGTCATTAAGTGCTTTTAAAGGAGCAGAGAAGTGCATATATATATATATATATATATATATATATATATATATATATATATATATATATATATATATATATATATATATATATATATATATATATATATATATATATATATATATATATATATATATATATATAAGTTCAAAATGAAGATAAAACAAAGGTAAATTACAGACAAATGAAAAAAGGGGGGCGAATAATAATAATAATAAACAACTGGGGAAAGAAAAAAAAAAGAATTAATTAAAAAAAAGAAAGAATTAAATTTAAAAAAAAAAAAAAAAAAAAAAAAAAAAAAAAAAAAAAGAGGAGGAAAAAGTTTTTTTAAAAAACTGGAAAATAAAAGATATAATCTTTTCATCAGCCCACACGATTATATCCAAAAAAGAGTGCTTTCTAATATTGTATCAATATAGCCAAAGCAAAATATATCAATACAATAGTGTGAGGAGCACTCAAAAAAATTTTTTACAAAAATTACGACAAATAAAATAAAACACAATAAGTAAAAATAACACGTAAAAACAGAAAATAAAATAAAAAGGAAGAGCAGAACAAAACAAAATGTATAAAGCGAGTAGCGAAAAATAATGAACTTACATGAACGGGAAATTTTTCAAGAATGATTTAAAGTGTTTACGTAACAAGATTGCCAGATTGCAAAATATGAAAACTTTGAAAACAAAAGCGCAAATTGAGAGTAACTAGAGGAGTTTAAATTGCGTTCTTGCTGCATTACTGAAGTGCGTTAGATTTGTTAGTTACCAAGGATGGGCCAGAAAACTGATGTACGCGAGGTAATATTAAACTGGATAATTTAAAGAATTTGACTATAAATAATTTTAGAAAATAAATATTTATTTAAGAAAAAAATATAAAATAGAAAAGAGAAAGAAACATGAATTGCCAGTTTTGCACATAATTTTAGCCACGGATTTGCCCGAAATGGATTTGCACATGGAAAAGTTATATAAATAGACAAAGAAATCTTTTTAGTAAATAATTTTAGCCACGGATTTGCCCGAAATGGATTTGCACATGGAAAAATTGTATAAAGAAATTTATTAGTAAATAATTTTGCCCACGGATTTGCCCGAAATGGATTTGCACATGGAAAAGTTATACCAATTACAAAGAAAAAAAAAGAAAAAAAATATAGAAAACTTATTTTAGCCACGGATTTGCCCGAAATAGATTTGCACATGGAAAAATTGTATAAATTAATAAAGAAAATTTTTTTAGTAAATAAATTTAGCCACGGATTTGCCCGAAATGGATTTGCACATGGAAAAATATTATAAATTAACAAAGGATTTTTTTTTTCTTTCTTTTTTTTAAATTATATTTTTTTTTTTTTTTTTTTTTTTTTTTTAGTAAAGGAATTTTTTAGTAAATAATTTTGACCAAGGATTTGCACAAGGAAAAATTATACAAATTAACGAAGAAATTTTTAGTAAAAAATGTTTGGCCACGGATTTACCCGAAATGGATTTGCACATGGGAAAATTGTATAAATAAATAAAGAAAGTTTTTAGCAAATATATTTACAAAAAATGCGATTAACTCAATGATTTTATATAGAATTTTATTACTTTAGTTGGGTAACTATTGTTTTTTATCAAATTTTGAAGGAGTTTATCGATTTGTTTTTTGGATAAATAAATATTACTACATATTCTTTTAATTCTATTCATTTCATTAAAAGTAGTATTTAAATAGATGCTCCTAGAAACATTAGAATTCCAAGTAATTAGTTTATTTATATTAAAATTAAAATCATTTCTTTTATCGTATAAATCAACAAAGCAGATATTTTCTTCTTTTATAATACCCAAATCCAAAAAATTGAAATTAATATTATCATCATGATTACGAAGCAAGATTAATTCCTCGGGGTAAATATCATTTAATAAAATAGTATAGTCTTGAAAATTAAAGATAATTAAGTGATCAATATATCTAAAAACAAATTTAATACTAAGAGTGTAATTTTTTTCATAATAATGCAAAAATAAGTTAGCTAAGAGAGATGAATAATTAGAACCTTGTGGTATTCCATCAATTTGAAGAAAAATATCCCCTCCATTGTAAAGATAATTATTAAAAAGACAAAAATTAATCAGAATTTCCCAATAATCAAAATCGCAACAAAGGATATTTTTGAAATCATAGTAATAATTCAAAAGGACATCTTTTAGTTTAGAAAGGGGAATGCTATTGAAAAGATCCTGGAAATCAAAAGTTGCAATCGAATTAATTTTATTATGTTTAATGAAATCTAAAATCGGTTGATTATTAGTGATAATCCAAGAGAAACCTTCTTTAGAAATACTGTTAATAATTTTATTTAAGTAGTTGCTGCCAGAGAAAATGCTGCCAGGTTTAGTTAGATAAGTATTAGATCCACATGAGATATTTCTAAATTTAACAGGAATTTTATGAAATTTCGGACTAATAATTAAGTAAGGAAATTGTATATTGCTAATTTTAATTTTTAATCTCTTATATAAAGCTAAAATTTTTTTAATGACAATATTATTATTCAAATTACTAAGTTTAACATTTTTACTATTTTTTAATTCCGTATTTAAAAGTTCAACATAGAATTTTTTACAGAAGATTGCATAATTATTGTTAGCTTTGTCTATGGGAGTAATTAAAAAATTTTTTTGAAGTTGCTTAATTGATTGAAGAATATTAGAAAAATTTGTTGGATTGTTACTGTTATTTAAATTATCTTTATTATTGAGAATAAAGCTTTTAAAGTAATAATAAGCACCCCATTTCCATTCTGTTAGCATACCTAAAGGTAAAGAGAATCTATTTGATATCTTTAAACAAAAACTATTGAGATCATTAAGAAAGTATTTTAGAATTTTATTGATTGATATATGGTAAATGGGTCTAAATTTTGTGCCTTTTATCATTAAATTCCTAAGTTCTAAGTTTTCTATAATATTTAAATTACCAGTAATAATATGTTTATGATGTTTATCAACAAAATCAAAATATTTCTCTTCCTCACAGTGACATTCAAAATCGGATATGTTAATGCTCCCTAAATTTTTGCTTAAATCATTATAATTAAATATAGTTCTACCAAGAGATTTATTATATTTAAAGCTTTTAATATATATATATATATATATACGTTCTTTATATACTTGAAAATTGCACAAAAAAAGATATCACCCTGAATAACTTCGTGTACTAAATGTTATCTTACTAGTTTTTTTTTAGGACTTCTAATATGCTAATTAATTAGTGTTAATTTTTATTTAAATTACGAAAGCAGACACAAAAACTCACTTTCTTTGAATAAACATATTTTTCAAGCATATTTGGATTCCTGACCTTCACAAACCCGAGACATAAATTTTGAAAAACTGGATCGAAAATTGGGATGCTAGGAAGTTATATATATTTGGCGTAGTCCCAAAGAGAAGCCATGAGCTACAACGATAGAAGGAGGAGAAATTTGATATAACCATACTCTAACTGCGTAATCGACAAGAGAGAAATACTTGTAGAGGCTGTTGGTTGCGACAGCTGATATAGCAGGAAAAGACGAGGTAGAAGGATCGAGGATCGGATCGAAGACCGAAGGTACGAGGACGAACCGGAATAGTTCCCACGCGGATGAACACACCGGCGGAGGAGCACAACCGGCGGCCACGGCAGGTTGTGAAGAGGCTGATGTCCAGTACTTAACGAGATGACTGTTTGCCTTCGGGAGAGTTGTTGTTCAGCGTCCGAGACTTCGCCACGATATTTCGTTTTCTACCCGGTGACGCCCACCTGTAGTTTGAGATGTTTACAATCGAAAGTTAAAGTTTTAATTGATTTTTATAACAAGTTTTAAATGTTTTTAACTAATAATCAGTTAATTGGAGTTTGTTAGTTTCTTGATGGTTTTGTTATCTTTGACTATTAAAGAGGATAGAATAATAAAATATAAAAAAATTGAAATAAAAATGAATCCATTCATCGTTTTTGAGTTAACTCGGGTCGGAAAGGTGTTTTTTTCCCTAATAGTTCATAGAAAAAAGTTTCAAGGAAACAGATTTGTTTTTAGTTGATTTCTGCCCAAAAAGCAAGGATTGATTCTTCATTTTAATCTTCTTTAAAAATAAAATTTAAATCTATTTATAAATTATTTATAATTTTCCAAGATTTTAGTATTTACACAGAGGATTTTTTATAAGTCAGTATTTGTATTTATTAAATTGTTTTTAATTTCTTTAAATATGAAGATTTTATACTAAAACTAAAATTGCATTATTTCAATTATATACGGAATTGTAGGGCAAATCATGAAAAAGATCCCTTAAAGATTGTAAAATATCTGAAAAAGATTATAATGGACATTCACAAGGTCTTATATAATTCAATATATTTCTTTTTTATATAATTGAAGAAATTAGTGAATGTTAAGTGACATTTATAAAAAATTGAAATATGTATGTATAAGAATATTGTATGATTCATTTCTTAAGAAATCATTTCATTCTACCAAATATGTGACTTAACGTTTCCTCCCCTAGCTGAGTCTGTTTCGAACTTTTTACCCTTGGCTGTTAGGTTTTGAATGGGGGAGGTAAAACTGGCACATACTGCCATTAGATCGCCATTATTTGTCTAATCTTTAAATATTTCAGGCTGAACAAAAGGATTATTGTTAGCATGCACTTTCTTCGAGGGTCCTCAATGTCTTCTTGCCAAAACACCACGCAAAATGTTAAGCTTAAGAATGCTGAACAACATGTTCTTTTCTTGGATCTCTTTTATGGCGTGGTCACATTTGAAAAATCTAAACATTTAATTAACAGCGAAAAAGGTCACGGTATCAATTTGCACCGTTACCTCTAAAACTAATTTTAGAGACAACGGTACATCAAAACGAAAAAAAAGCTGTATTCGAACTATTTTATTACCAATTTATTAGAAACCGAGACTTATGAATAATTTTTTGCTTTATTTTATTTATCACTGCCTAATTTAAAATAAAAAATTTGCAAGCATACTAAAAACTAATGTGGATTAGTTGTGTTAAGATTAAAGTGAAGGCAGAAACAGTTCTGGTACAATAAACATACCCATATTGATGCAATCAATTTATGTTATTTTTCCTGATTTTTCAATTCCCCTAAAAGTTTCACTTACCTGGTTCTTCCATCGAGCTCTGTAACTCTATCTACAAATGCCTTTCAGTTTGGAGCATGATTTAGTTGTGCTTCTCAGTACCAATTTATTGATTCGCGCATCGGGCTACCAAAGCGGGGAACCATTCCTTCTGCAGAAGATCAAAATTGCGATGGCATGTCTTAGGATCATCCTCAGGGATGTTTCCCAGACCGTCGCCAATAGCCCAACGTAAAGCTCTAATGTGATGTAAATAAAGTACCTACCAACCTTTACTTTCTTTTGTTCACCTCTTTCGAAGAACGGGTATTCAGTTCACGGGTATCAATAAAATATATGACAGGAAACTAGTTTGTTTAGTTTTCAAAAAAATTTTAGCTTTTTTTTTTTTCTATCCTAGACTGTCGAAACAGCTACAAACGTCGTTTAAACGCGTTTTGTTTTGACTCAATTAATATTTAAATTCCCCGAAACAAAAAAGTTCGTCATACATTTTTTACTGAGCATTTCAACTCTTTAGAACTGATACTCGAAAAAAAATTTTCTGTAAAAAAAATTATAGACAATAAAACCAATAGTCTTTGATATCGGCAAAAAATATTAAAATGCAAACACTGTATTGGGTGTTATGAGATATCAGCATTTATGCAATTACTTTTCGTTACATAATCCATTTGAAATCAACAATAATCAGTTGATGTTGTTCAAACTTATTTCGAGATGTTGCAGCCATTTACGAAACGCATTTCTAAAGTTTAAGAAGAAAACAGCTAAAGAAACTGTTTTCAACTCAAATACAATTTTTAGCTGCACAGGATTCATAATCATTGCCAATACATCGATAAGTCTAGGAAAAAGAAGAAAAATGTGGAATCAAAGGAATGGTGAGACTCTCAACCTATTCTATATAAACAGTCTTTAAAATAACTGCTCCCCTCCTCTAACATGGGGGCCGTGTCTGAGAAAATTCAATTTTCAACTGAAGGTGTCTTCAATTTTATTTGATCAATTAAGCCATTTCCTAGGGGGTCCTGATTTCCGTAAAACACGGTGAAGGCCCCTTTCCCCTTCCTCTTTGAAAAGGCGTTAATTACCTTTGACATTGGTCAAATCGAACAAGCGAGGAAAGATTTGAATAGTAAAAAAAAGAAGAAAGAACTACAAAATAATGTATTGCTTCGATTTGTACTAATTATAACTAAATTTGAATAAGGATTATATAATATGTTAACTGTAAAAAAAATTTTTTTTAAAGAAAATACATTAGAGAATTCGATTTGTACCATCCGTATGCCAAATAATTTCGCAAAATTGGCTGCAAATGATGTAATTTTTTATTCAATGAGTTTAAACGTATCAATTTTTCATAAATTAGTGTTGATAAAGCAGAATAAATTTTTTAATATATGTAACCTTCTTTCTGTTTAATATTAAACATGAATTAATAATCGCCATGAAAATGTTAAATAGAAATAAATATTATTGCCGCACTAGTAAGTATGCTTTTGTTTCGTAATTCATCATTGCGAAATTGAAGTTTCATTTTGAGCAGAAGTATTTTTCCTCCACCCCCACTTTCCTTCGGTTTTAAGTTGGGGGGGGGGAGCCTTTTAAGATTCCCCTGGCTTCAAACATTTTGTAGGGAGGACTCCGGCTTGTACAACCAAAAGCTTGTGAAACCAGAATTTAATGCACATTATCATGCCGCATTATTGAGTAAGTTAATGTTTCATAATTCATCATAGGGAAGTTGAAATATCATTTTGCGTAGAAGTATTTTTCAGTTTTTTTTCTTCTTCCATTTTCAAAGGGAAGGAGATTCTAAAAGCCCCTCAGGTTAAAATATTTTGTAAGAGGGGCTCCGGCTTGTACAATCAAAAGTCTGTTAATACATAATTTTACGAATTAACAGACCACATTATGTCACAATTATACGCATGTTTTTCTTTGTTTCATAATTCATCATTATGATCAGGAATTGAATAAGAATTTTACAAGGAAGCATTTTTTCTTCCTATTTCCTATTTTTAGAGGGAACTGATTTGTTACGGGATCCTTGGTCTCAAAATTTTGCAGGGGAGGCTCAAATTTGTACACTCAATGCCTCACAAACAGCCGATCAACAAGGATATATATATATTATATATATATATATATATATATATAACTATATATATATATATATATATATATATATATATATATATATATATATATATATATATATATATATATATATATATATATATATATATATATATATATATATATAACGCAATAAAGACAAAAAGAATAAAAATCGAGGGATTAACGAAAAAAATTAAGTGTAATTTCCTACGTATAAGCTGCAAGTATATAGAACCCATAAAATAAATAAAAAATACAAAGGAGACCTGGAAAAAGATGCAAAGATTTTTTAGATTTAATATAGAAGAAAAAATATTAAAAAGAATTTTGAAACTTAAAAAAATGGAAAACAAAATAAGGAAAAGATATAATCTCTTTATCAGCTCACACGATTATATCCGAATCTGTGACCAAAGCTCGAATCTCAGAGATGGCTGGTGTATACGAATTCTGCCGTCGGTTCGCTTTAACCACACTGCCAACGTAGAAGTCATCCCAGCAGTAGCCGAATATTGTTTCAGTACATTCTTGCCGTCGGGTTAATCTTAAGAGGTTTTCGTTTCCATGTAGAGCGAATACGTATTACTTCCATCAAAAAAATTCTCCTCAAAGTCTATTGTGCCCAATATTTGATCTAGAAGCTACCGTGTCTTCTGGATTGTGTACATACATACTTACAAGCTGATAACTGATTGTCTTAAACTCAAAATTGGGTCTACTGTTCGAAATAGAATAAAATATTGTTTCTAAGCCTTCCGTACATTACAACCAGACATTTTGTTTATTAAAAAAGAATATTCGTAGGTTATATGGTCGTATTTTTTAGAATCATTCTCAGTAACTCAAACCTTACCATTAGAAACAGTTAATTTCTAGCTGTTTGGCGTGGAAACATAAAGAGTCCCATAAACGTTCCACTGCATCAGTCCAGTTGGTGTTCGCTGTGCCTCTTTCCTACATTGACTGTTGGGGTCATAAATATATATAAAAACTATATGTAGTGGTGCGGCTAATTATTATTTATTCTAATGTGTTTGCTTTGTACTGCATTTATCCTAATGCTCTCAGCCATTTTATGCTCTCACTCTGATGGATACTAGACACAAACAATGAAACATGTACACCTCACAATCTGTATTGGCTCACCATTACATAGGCAACGTTGCTGATCCCGCCCCACCACTTATCTATCTCACTGTTCACCAGGAGATGGACAGTGAAGCCGCCAACCGTGGCAGTTGGGCTATTGATGTGCCGTGGGGCCAATGATGTAATATTTATACAAAATAAAAATGTTTGATGTGACTAACTATTACTTATTGTGCTGTGTTTGTCCTTAATGATGTTAGTTTTTTATGTTTAAACCCGAACGGTAGTCCATAGACCACTCATTCATTAATCAGTTTCTTCCTTTTTTTTCAGATCCAAAATAAAACAATCAGATCCGATCAATCAACGCAGCAAACGGTTATACACTCAACTAAACTTAGTAGTCATAATTATCAAGTCTTTTTCTTTCTGAGAACGCTATCTCTGGGATCCGCAGATATTGAGAAACTAGGAACCTAATAAACGTTTTTCATTATCTAGTGAGCACCCCCTAATCACCAAGTATCAGTTGGAAGAGCTAACCAACAAAAGCTGAGTCTTCCAGAAGAAGATGCGCCAGTTTATAATAAGAGGGATCTGTTCGAAAGGGGATGTGTTGGATAACGGGCAGTACAACGGAGAAAGGTCAATACCATCATAGCAACGCCCCACAGTGCTGTTGACAAATCAACCCATCTCACAGGACCTTTAATTTTTCATATTTTTAATGCCAGCATATTGCATGCTGGCGATCCTTTTTTTTTTCCGTGTCGGAGGCGCCAAATCTCCTAGCACAAATTGAGTGAAATATAGCACAAAGTGCAATGCTAAAGGCGTCATGACCATTTTTATGGAACCTGTTGCAAGTACTGTCGGTTCCTATATACACGTATCTTAGATGAGTTTCTTTTTCAATGACTTCACCACAATTATTCAACTTTCACCAGAAACTTAAGGGTTAGTTTTAAGTTGCAATTTCTTAATTTAAGTTAACTGCAGTAACATAGCTAGTAATTTTCACGTATTTTAGCTAGTCATTTTCACGTAATTTCAAAAATTGTAATTTTATTCTATTCTAATTATAATTTTAAGTATAATTTTGATTTACTTTAATTTTGATCTTAATTTATAATTGTGTAACCAACTCCATTAACTTAAAGCAAGCCTAGACAGACAGGTTTCAATGGGTGTGTTGGGTTGAAGGATCGGGTACTAGGTGCGCGGGACCCCACACATAGCTTCTGGGTGGCAGCTGGTGCCGATGGACTAGGGCTTTTGGACCTCTGGAGTCTTGGAGCCTGTGATTTACGTAGGGGCCACTTCAAAGTTTTAAACCCACTACGCGGGTCAGCTGGCCACGTGCGGTGACTAAACTGTTAGTCTTTGCCGTGGGGGCTGAGGGGATAGAAAGTTCGCCTCCCAATATGGTGACCCGAGTTCCAATTCCATCAATGACTGATCGATACGAATTCCGCACCCGGCTGGAACCAACCACAGTGCTGACGAAAATTATCCTCAGTGGTTGACGGATCCTGGGTTAGAGTCCCCTAGTCGTCAGGCTAACCGTGGGTGGTTTTCATGGTTTTTCCTCGTCATGTTACTCAAATGCGGGTTAGATCATCAAAAGGTCAGAGAATTTCTCTCAATAATGGATCCAGCAATTCCCTTGCCTTCTTCAAAATTACAAGGCTACAGAGTTGAAGGCTTATAACGGCTGTTCAACGACGGTTATTAAACTGTTAGTTTACAAATCCAGTAATGGATTTTTCAACTTATGGAATTTGATGTGAAAATGAACTCAATCTGACAGTTCTTAAATAAAACAAGCGTAAAAGTGTTTTATTTTGTGTATGTGTTCAAATACAATAACATTATATTCTGCTTTATAAACTTTATGAAAGATGCCAGATCTGATAATACAAATTACTTTTAATCCCAATTGTCGTCAAAGACATATGGATAAACATTCAGTGCGTCTAGAAAAATAAATGATAAGCCTTTAAGAGTGATTTAATAATTTAACTGCTGAAGAGTTATTTTTTTTCTGCTACGATTGTAACAGATAAAATGCTTAGGAAATGAATTAATGTTTGTTTTAGAAGTGTAAGAAATGGTATAAAATCACAAGCCGAGAAGATATTGTTCACCACTAGATTTGTTTGTCAGAATTATAAACTCGGCTCATCTAACAAAGGTAGGTTTCAAACGAAATATTCTTTTAACAATATTTTGCTTATCTGACAAATCTTGAACGTATTTATGGTTCCAATTTACTGAGCTTAACATTTTTACTTTAAGCCCTCTTCTTGCTGGTTATTTTTAGATATTAGAGAGTTTTTCGTTTTGTTTTGAAAACATGTTTTTTTAAAATTTCTAATCTTTTAAATAAAATAATAATCGATAAATTCTCATCGAAATTTATGTTATTTTTCTCTTTTTTTCCGAGTTGATCCTTTAGAAATATAAATCTGCTTATTTTCTCACAAATAAAGCTGTAATTGATTAATTTAAGAATTTGGAGGTTCACAATTTACAATTCTTCAAGGGAGTGTTTTTAGATAAAATAGTTTTTTTTTCTTAAATAACACGGTTTACAAGAAACATGATATTTGTATGCAATGTGTTGTCATTTATAGAAAATTCCGTAAACTTGTAAATTACCTATCTGGAAATAATAAATAGAAACTTTTTGATGTAAAAGCAAATATGACTTATCATAATGTTATCCATTAATTATTATTTTTTAGTCGTTAATTTCTATCATTTTTCCATTTTTATTCTCCACTTTCCTTAATTTTAATATTTTTTTCCCATTTTTTTTTCTTTAATTTCAATCGTTTCTTCTTTTTTTTCCATTTTCTTTAATTTATATCGTTTCTACACTTTTTTCCATTTTTTTCATTTTAATCGTTGCTTCATTTTTTTATTCTCTTTAATTTCAATTGTTTCTATTTTTTTTTACATTTTTATTTTATTTTAATCGTTCCTTCACTTTTTCCATTTTTTATTTTTTTTATTTTACCGTTTTTTCATTACCTTTTCTTTAATTTCAATCGTTTCTACATTTTTTAAAAATTTAATCTGTTTTTTCATTTTTTTCATATTTTCAATAATTTTAATCATTTCTTCAATTCTTCTTCATTTTCTTCAATTTTAATCGGTTCTTTACTTTCCCCCTTTTTCTTTTAATTTCAATCGTTTCTTCATTTTTTTCCATTTTTTTCATTTATTTATTAAATATTTTACATATTTACTAATAGTCTGTTTTTTTACAAATAAACCTGTTAATAGCCCATTTTTTAATTCTTTAAAATATTTAATCGTTGTTTTTTTAAAAAATCTGCTTATCTGTTAAATATTTATTCTAAAATGAATGAAATAATTTATTGAAATGAAGTGATTGTTTCTTTTATTCAACTGAATCTAAGAAAATACTCACGAAATTTGGATCAGTGAAGTTTATTTTTTCAATGTACAATCGTATCTTTCAATTAAATAGATATAAACAGAATCTCATAAATTTCGGATCCGTGAAAAATTTTTTGTTGTTGCTATTCTGCAATTGTATTCTTGTACCAACTGTATAAATAAAAAAAACTTACAAATTTTGGATCAATAAAATTTTTTGCAATTTTTCAATGCAATGTTTCTATGAAAAAAATCTCACAAATTTCAAATCACTTCAAATGATTTTTTTGACGAATGATTTATGCAATCTTTCAGTCAACTATATCTGAGAGAAATCTCAAGAATTTCGGATTAGTGTGAAAAATGTATTATTTTGCAATCATGTAATCGTATCGTTCAATCTATTAGCTCTAAAAAAATCTCACGAAATTTCGGATAAGTTTAAATTGTTCATCAATCGTTTACTCATTTAACGTTTTCATTTAATTTTGAAAATAGCGCCCTCTATACTTCTTTTTGCATTTATTCCATCAGTTCTATTTTATTTTTGATATTTTTCTTCCTTTTATCTCTTTTTTACCATCCATTTCTTATCGATTCACAACAAAAAGTTATGTAAATTAATATTCTATAAAAAATGTATATAAGTCATAAATTCAAAACATATAAAAATGCGGGAAAATAATTAGCTTTTAAACTTTGTTTTTAAAACAAACACTTGCAACTCGAGATGAAGAAGACCGCTGCAATTTGCTGGTTGCCTATAGGCGACTGACGGTCAACAGACCAGTTAAGCGGGTTTATTGACAACAGCTTAAAGTAACAGCTTCTGGCCTAGGTATATTATAACGCTGAATCAATTTTTAGATCAGATTCCTGAAAGAGACGTCACGGCTGGGTGACGATTCTGAATGGCTGCTGAATCATGGCATAAACAAATGGCAACCCATCAGTTTCAACACACATACGTGACGTCACTTGCATCCAATTGAATACTTTTTAATTTTGAAGTAACATCGTCAGGAAACAAAAAGAAAATAATTGTAACAATTGTGGTAGTTGGCGATCCTCGTAATATAGAGAAAAAACCCTATCATTTGCTATCAAATTATTAACTACTTTCTTTTGTTTTATGATAGAGAAAAGAGAAGATGAAGACTTTTATCATTTTACTTGTTCTCAGCGCCTTTGCTGTCGCTTTTGCTGGTCAGCCATCAGCATGTAGAATTCAACGACAAATGGTTAGACAGTCAGGTAAGAGATTGAAAAAAAATATATATATATATATATTTTTTTTTTTGAGATAAACAAAATAGTTGAAATGGATGCTTGCATTTTGTAAACATTAACCAGTTTTTCCAAATCAAACTTTTAATGGCTTTATCATTACGTAACATATGAAGGTATTTATTGCTTAATAAAATTATAATTCGAAAAGTAGTTTTAATTTTTAAGTTGCGTAATGTAGCCATTATTTTCAGTTATATCAGCAGTTTAAATAAAAAATTTCTTATGACTGCTGTGATGAAATGATGTCCGAATAATTTTCCATTTTCATAACTCGAGTGAATACCTAGATATTCGAATTCGTAGATATCTTAAAAAGTAAAGTAAAATAAACATTAACTATTTTTAATCAGGAACTATCCATTAATATTTAATTTACCCCAGAAAAGAAATAGTTCTGCATGCATGTTATAATAGCAATAATTTTTGGTATTCATAGAATTTTTCACTCTTTTGTAAAAACAATCCAATTATATGAACAGATTTGCTTACATTTCTTTCTCTCTTTTACTGTGCAAACAGCTTTGTTTAAAAATAATGTATTCAAATTCACTCAAATAAAACTTATATCCACTCATCTCGTCTTTTATGTAAAGATTGAAACTTTCTGAATACGAGAAAATATTAGGGGCTGAAAAGTAACGTCATTTTGGTGCATTTGATATGTGTTATCAAGATTTTAAAAATATTATATATAAAAATAACGGACCGTAAATAACTTTTTATCTGATAATTGGATCTTTACGTTCTAGGACTCAATCTTAATGGTACAAGGAGGTAACCTAAAATATTTTTTTATTTTTATTTCCAATGACAAATTGACAAATTCTTAACAAGAAGAATATATAAAAGAGATAAGAGAAAAAAGTCAATGATTCATTAGCAGATGCCTAGCACTCCAATATCTTTTTACTTCGGAGTCTCCGTGTACAGCATCAAGTGCTTCCTATCCATTATTTCGAATTTTCTACAGAGTGGGCAATTCGGACTCGTAAAAATACCAATACGGTGGAGATGGTGCGCAAGGCAGTCATGAACCGTAACCTCAAAAATACCAATTAGTATAGACAGAACTGTTGGTTTTCGTAGTTTTCCTCGCCATGTAACGAAAATACGGGTTAGTTCCATCAAAAAGTTCTCCATGAAGGTAAATTTCTCCCAATACTTGGTACAGGAGTTCCCTTGTCTTCTGGATAGGGTTCAAAATGACAAGGCTAACATGGGTAAACACCAAATTGGGTCGGCTATTCAAGTTCCTATTAATTAGCATATTTAAAGCCCTAACGCCATTAAGATTGAGGTTTAATACTTGAATATTCAATCATTAAATTAAAAATGTGGTGTTGATTTTTTCCCTTTTTTTACGAACTGTACTTGAATAATTTTTGCTTTCAAAAATCTGCAGCTTTAACAACAAAACATCGATATTTTCTACCGGATTGGATCAATGCTTTTCCAAAAAAATCTAACTTCACATTCTTATTGACAGGTGACAAAAACGCTTTCATGCCAAGATGCGCGCCAAATGGTGATTATGCTAAAGAGCAGTGCAGGCCAAACAAGGACGGAATTCTGTTCTGCTGGTGTGCCAACAAACAAGGAATTAAGCAAACAAAATCCAGACAAGGACACCAAAACTGCTAAATAGTATGGAAAATCATTGTGAAATAAAACTCTTAAAACAGATATTTGTCTTTCTTATACAATTATAACTTCTTTCTGGTAGTACAGCCCTGCAGTGGACTCATCGTAAAGACACGGTTCCTAGTAGAACCCCGAAGTCAAGTATCACTGGCAGCGGTCTGTAAGCGGGTGGGTGGCCACTTTAATCAGCCCTAGGGAAAGAGGGTATGCGATATCGGTCCTCGTTAAACTGTACTACCGTTAAGTTCTCAACTTCACGCACTGGCCATTGGGCCAGAGAATCGAAATTGCGATGGTATGTTTTCTGATCATCCTCAGGATTGCTTCTCAGACGGTCGCCAATAGCCCATTGTGCAAATGCAGAACAACGTAAATAAAGTACCTACCTTTAAAACATTGTATGCGACAGAATAGGTTCTCGAAATTTCTGCGATAAAACAAAAGTTTGAAAAGATATAATGAACTTTTCGTTTCTAATCTAGTTTTCAACAACTCATTCGTTATTAGTAAGAACATAAATAATTTTGTAGGTATTCTGTACTTTAAATTGAGATGGTCTGACCGATCTCTCGAACGCTCTGTAACCAAGTCAAATATTTTAATGCTTTTTTATTGAGGGGTCAATATAATCCTGGTGGAATATATCAATGTTTCATCATGAACCATTATATTTTTCGATGGTAAACAACATAAGTAACCATCATCCTAATATAGGAATTAGAACTGATTTATGATGGTCCAACAATAGCAACTTGTTTTGATGGTTTGTTCATGTTGAACGATCAGAAATTTCCATCATAGTTTCCTAGAAATCAAATGTTGGAACGATCATGAGTCACCATGTAGAAATTCGAACTGATTAATGATGAGCTAAGATTTAAAAAAAAAAGTGTTTTGATGGTATAATCCTGCTGAAACAACAAGAATTATTACTAAACCATCATGGAAATGCATTGTTGCACCATTATGGACCATCACGAATTCTCATCATAGTATCTTAAATCATCATCATAGTAAATTAAATGTTTGAAGGATCATGAACAACCATTATCCCAGTGTAGGAATTCGGACTGATTTATGATGGTCTAACATGGAAAAAAAAACCAAGTTGTTTTAATGGTATATTTTTGAAAATCAATAAAAATTCCCATTAAACCATCATGGAAATGTATAGATGAAACCATCATGGATTGTTGGTCCAGGAGAATCAAACTTCTCGTGATGGTTAACCATCATAGTATTAAAGTTACATTTTCAATCATGAAATGATCGAAGTTTGTGGGCATATCAAAAACCATGAACGCATAATGGAAAATGTTGGATGAAAGTAATCATCAAATGATGTTGGACCATCATGAGTCGCACTGAAACCATCCATTCTTTTTTGATGATACCATCAAGAATTTTAACTTGCACAGCTTGAAGGGTTCGAATTCTACTGTGACCCCTGTTTGTGATGTTCTTCTCCATTTTGTGTACTATCCGTTCTGCAACCTTAAATACCTCCGTTAGGCAACCTTAAGCTTATGACCTGTCCATGAATTCGAGCACAAAACTCCTTATATTGAAGAACTGCGGTCAAATTATGGTTAGACATCTCCCTCGAGTGAAGTAGCAGGTTTGAATCCCACCATAACCCTAAAAGTATGATTTTCATGGCAGTTTAGTACAAATATTTTTCAATGTTTGATTGTAGAGTTTAAGTATGATTTTTGACCACGTGAGATATATTCTAATTTAGATATGAATATTTATCCAAGAAAAATAAATGAAGCTGTCTATCTGATTTATTCTGTAAATCTTATTATGATGAACATTGTAAAATATAGAAAGAAAGTGCCTTGGATTTCTGTAAGGAAATCAATTCAACGGTTGAGACTGACAGGCCGAAGATCCATTAGCAAAGAATGAATTGTTCCCAACGTACAGTTAGGAGCATGGGAAGAGATCCATAGTTGGCGATTTATCGAAAGATAACATAACCAAAAATAAAGACAACCCCCTTCATCAATATTAAATTTAAAAATGAGATGTCAGAAGCTGATCGCTAAAAAGATCGTGAGAATTAGTATAACCATGTAACTGAAACATTTTTGAGGTAAGATAAATATAAATAGATTTCTTTTTCGATTCGACAGAGAAAGAATGAGTTTTTTATTTGTATTGAAATAAAAAGATAGACGTCATGAAAAGAATGTAATGAAAAGAATGAAACATTTTAAACTAGTTTTTTATAAAATGAAATAAAAATTAAGTAATTGGTTTAATTTAATTAAAATTCGATCAAGAATGATTAAAAAAATAAGTTTAATAAATTTTAAAAGCTAGAAAATATGTAATGCCTATTGTGGCATCCCAGCGATGACTTTCTTTAACTCTGTTTTTCAACTTTACAAAACAGCATTGAAATGTGTTAAAATAATGTTATGGCTGTTAAGCATATCTGAGAAAATATTTCTTTTACACCTATTTGATTAAAAATGTTTAACTCATTTTTCTATATAGTAAAAAACGCAGTTCAAAAAAAAAAAAAAAAAAAACATTCTACCTGCCTGACCGTCGTAAGGTTAAATAAATTTGAAATATCAAAAGGAAATTCCTGCTTTTATTTTAATTAAAATTGAAAATAAGACTTCATTTCGTTTTTATCTCGCAATTAAGTTCGATAAATTGTGTATTTTTAATTTTACAAACGAATTTGGAGCTATCGTTATTTTTAATTATATGTTCTTCGTCAATATTAGGGCAAGTTTTATATTTTTCATCACCACATGCTTTGTAAGGCGGGGGAAAAATTCCATGTGGAATAATTAAAATATTTAACATATTTATTTACCAGGTGCTAAATTATTATTACTTATATATATATATATATATGTATGTCTGGCTAAGCTAGTAATATCTAAAAATATTGGGGGTGAAAAATTAGAAGTCTTTTATTTAATCATTTTGAATAGCAGACAGAGCATCAGAATATAATTGAAAACAACGTACTTCGTTTTATACGTCCGGGATTTAAAAAGAGGAAATCTTTCAAGTAGTCTTCATTGCTTGTGTTACAAGGGATAATATAATAATTACAATAAGATATTTTGGGAGAAGTTTCTCATGGGATTTCATATTTCTTTTCGGGAAAAACATATTAGTATAATTATTGCATTCCGTAATCTAAATTTAGAACTGTAGTGCCGGTTTTCAATTACGAATTATGTGAAAGGGTTTCGTTTTGAATAACTAAGAAAGAGAATTTAGACAACGAAATAAAGTAAAAATATTTGTTTAAACTTTTTATAGTATTATTTCAGCTTCCCAAAAATTTGTTTTACTTTCTAATAATTTAAAAAAAATGTAATTTATTTGTATCACTTTCCCTTTGTGAGAAACATAAATATCATGAAAATACTAAAAATTAGTAACATTAACAGAAGCAATAAGAGTAACATAAAATGTAAAAAACGCACATTTGTAAAAATGATTAAAAATTGAACACAGTTGAAATGTTATATAAAAATTTTTTTATACTATTGCTACTGCGTAATTGAAGTAAACTTCATTTCTGAATATCTTTAATGACATAAACAGTTCGAAATCTGAGTTTTGTTAGTTGTCTGAGTTTAGTTCGAAGTCTGAGTTTTGTTAGTTGTAGTTAGAAGTCTAAGTTTTGAAAGTTTTTCCTCATAAGTACATTTCACAACCCAAGCAATAATTTTATCTTGGCCCCAGTTGGGATTAATATGGGTCTTATAAGAACAAGCACCGAAGAGCCAATATTGAGACATTTCATTTAATATTGCTCATGGAGCAGTAGTGGCTCAGGGGATAGAGCTTTCCAATGTGGTGAACAGAATTCGACTGGTCGATATGAACTCCGACTCGCAACAACCATGGTGCTGACGTAAAAATATCCTCAGTGGTAGACGGATCATGAGTTTGAGTCCCTTGCCGTGAGGCTAAACGTGGGAGGTTTTCGTTGTTTTCCTCTCTATGTAACGCAAATGCATGTTAGTTCCATTTAAACATTCTCCAAGGAGACAAATTTCTCCCCATACTTGATCCAGGAGTTCCCTTGCCACCTGGATTGCATTCAAAATGACAAGGCTTCGGAGTTAAACATTGGTGATCGTAAACCCAAAAATTGGGCCGGCTGCTCAACGACAGTTATAAAATAAAGTATAAAATATTTGCTCCTAGAAAGGAATATATTTGGCCAAAATAGGTCTTATATTGGTTGAACAATGAATATAAAATATGGAGTTATTCTGACAATTTTATATAGTGCCGTTATTGGTTGTAAAGTGGCTGCGAATTATCCCATGAATTTGACAATTCAATATAGGGCCAATATCGGAAAAATAACAGTCCTTTGAATCTGTGTTAAGCCAAGATTTATGCTTAGTGGTTCAATGATGGTCCAAGTTATTAGACATTTAAAAATTTGGAAAAAAATTCGGAAAAAGGAAATTGTATGTTTTATTGTAAACCAATTCTTTTCTATTTAATGCATAATTATTTTTTTCTTACTTTTAAAAATTAGCATTGCTGTATTTAGATTTATAGTCAACTATCATTACATACAGAATTATTAGTAATTATTCTTATGTTTTACGACTCTACTTTTTAGAGTCATATTTTAGAACATTAATTTGCTGTTCTTTAGAATATATTTAGCTCTGACTGAACCTGTCATCTCGAAATATTTTAATTTTTTTAGCGTCCTTCCAACTTTGAGATATCAAGAGTATATATATATATATATATATATATATATATATATATATATATATATATATATATATATATATATATATATATATATATATATATATATATATATATATATATATATATATATATATATATATATATATATATTCTAGAGGTAAAAAATTTTCATTTTACCTTCTATCCCCACATTTTTGTAGTTATTATTTATGTAAAATAAAAATACTTTTCTTTTCATTCTAACTTTTAAACTCAATGTGCAGTAACTAAACCAACCGTACTATCTTTCTAAAAAAAAGAGCTTTACAGCTTTCCGTCTAAAATAAATTTTTTCAGTAATCTAGTTGTATAATAAAACCTCTTTTCGGAATTTGTATTTATTCGGAAGATTTTTGATAAAAAAATTCTTAAAATAGGCTTATTTTCCCTCCCGCTTGAGTGACATAGCCTCGAATATATTTTATTAATTCACAAATAAAGGCAATAAGATTATACCTTCTTTTATTTCGAAATGTATATTTCAATGCCCTTTATACATTTCACAAAGAAAAGTACTTTTCGCTCGTCCAAATACTTTATTCGAATATCTTTCTTCAAAAATTCAATTTTCAGTCTTTTTCAGTTTTGTTCAAGTTTTTCGTGAGTTTTAATACAAATAAACTTTTTTTTTTCTTCTCCTCTCTGCCTCCGCATTTTATGAAATATTTATATTATTCTCAGCTGGGTAAAGAAATAAGAAAATAAATTTTTTTATGCTTTTCTTCGAATTTTATTCACGAAACGAGGATTAGAAAAGGCGAGCAAACTTTCCGTAATTATGAAAAATTTTTATTCTTTCGTCAGCGCCACTGGGTAATGACTGTTTTTAAGCTACAATTTCTTCGTATCCATTTCATATTCTCGAAAAATAGAGTTCGCATTCAAATAAAAATGTTCATTTTTTGAATATTGTGTTCAAAATTTTATAATTTCCTTAAAATTTCTTCACAAATTTAATTTTTTATTTTCTAGAGGATTTATAACTTTTATTGAAGTATTATTTGTCATATTGTCAACACATTAAACACGGGTAAACTAGATACAAAGTTACTCTGCTTAAAAATAAAGGTTCTCTGTTTAACTTTATAGTTTGCCTGTTTACAAATAAAGTTGCTATGTATATTATAGTCTGTCTATGGAAAGGACTTCTCTCTCCATTTGTCTGGATCACTGTTAGTGACTATTGTTAAGACTAAGACAGATTTTAGTTCAGGTCGGCAAGAAAAAGGGAATCAAGGAACAGAGGGAAATCCTCTTTGAAATGCACTATTTCTTGCTTCCATAGCAACAGACGGTCTTAGAATTTGTGGCGAGGGGAGTTTTCTCCATAAACAAACAAAAATTGAAGTTAGTCTTGTTTAGAAATAAAGTTATCCCGTTTTAAAATAAAGTTATATAAAAATAACATACTTATATAAAAATAGGTTCCATTTCTATAAATGCTTTCTTGTGTATTAGAAATAAAGTAAACATGTTAAGACATAAAATCTTACCTGTTTGGTTGTTTCTTACCCCGCTTGAAATAAAAAGTTACTCTGTTTGAAAATAAAGTTTCGCTTCGATTAGAAATAAAGTTATTCAGTTTAGAACTATAGCTGTCTTGTTTATAGAATCCATACTAAAGAATAATTTTTCACAAGAACAATGATCATTTTATGTTATCAGCATAGCCTTTATTATTATAAAATTAGTTTGGACACAAATGTCACACAAATTGAGTAGATTTGATATTATTTTTAGAAGAAATAATTAGTTAAAACTGTGTAAAATTTCCAAAATTTAGAAAGCTCTCAGAAAAAAAAACTTATAGACCTGGCTTATTTAAAATTATGATATCTTAAAAGCCTATTAAATATATCTTTACAGATTTATAATGCAATTTTGAGGCTGTAATTTTTTTACAAATCCGTATAATCATTTCAACTACTAATTATCGCTTATTTCGACTTTATAAAAAAGTTTCAACATATATGCTTTACTTTTAAGATGAAACTGGAAAACATAAAGGTATATTCGACAATTGTAAAGAAAAACACTTGAATATTTTACATTTAAGTAAATCTAGTGAAGAAATTAATATCATGTGTATTCATAAATCAACCTTCTTTTTTATAAACATTATTTAATTTTAAATGGAAATCAAATCTTACTTGTAAAATGCAAAAATCAGGAGTGCTGGAAGCAAGAAGAGTATTGAAATTGCATACGTAATGATGTGAAAATACTGTAACCTTCTCATTCCCTGTAATGAAAAACAATTATCAGCAATGATGGTCATGACTGTCATGTATAATCCATCTAAAGCCAGCGCAGTCTACGTTTATTTTGAAAATGGCGGAAAACGTCAAAGGCCACAGTTTTGTGAAAATGAAAAGCCTTTGTGGTCTAATTTATTAATATTTAAAAATTTACTCTTATGCTGCTTTACCTGGGCCCATAAAAATTTGCACTAACTGAACATATAGTAGGGATTTTGATAATTTTCATCTAAGTGGAAAATTATCGCAAAATTGGCGATTTTTAAAAAAGTTTAATAACTTTTAAAATATTAAAGTTATTTGATCCCTCTAAAGCCCAGATAAATCTTCACGCCAAGATTATATATATTGTTTAAAATCATCGCAGTGATTTAAGTGCAAGGCACTTAAACTATGGCTTTTTTTATTTTCCATGGTTACAGAGCTTTAAAAAACAGCATTAACACACACTCTCCAAGTCACATCAATTTTTCTAATCCTATTATAATTATTTTTATAATACAATTAGAAAGCTTAGCTCCTAATCCTTTCTTTATTTTATTACTTATTATAGTTTATACAATGTTTTCAAGATCCCAGTAAGTTTATGTAAACACAAGGTTTCTTATCAAACATTAATATTTAAAATGTTTTTAGGTAACTTCTCAGGGTTTCTCACAAGTGTTACCCAAGTCAAAATTCCTGATGGTCCCATAAAAAAATTTTGATGCTTTATGTTGGTTTCAGTGCGATTCATGATGGCCCAACATCATTTGATGGTCACCATCATCCACCATTTTCCATTACGTATTCATTGTTTTTGATATGCCAACCAACTTCATGATGGAAAATGCTACTTAAATACTATAATGGTTAACAATCAAAAGAAGTTTGACTCTCATGGACCAACAATCCATGATGGTTCCAACTATGCATTTTCATGATGGTTTAAAGGGAATTCTTGTTGGTTTTCAAGAATATACCATCAAAACAATTTAGGTTTTTTTTAAATGTTGGACCATCATAAATCAGACCGAATTCTAACATTGAGATGATGGTTTGTTATGATTGTTCCAACATTTGATTTCTGAGATACTATGATGGAACTTCGTGATGGTTCAACATGAACAAACGATTAAAACAAGTGTCCACTGGATAGGGGATAAATGTATACCAAACAGTAGCATTTATTCTTAATAAAAACATCTCTGTAAAGTATACCATGCAAATGTATATCAAACAGTGGGACTTAACCTTAAAAAAACATCTGTGTATGGTATCTCAATTCAGAGATAGCTCTTTCAATTTCCTCGTAAGAGGAAGAGAGTGACTCTACCGTAATCATAGCGACTGAAATTACCAAAACTAAAAAGTCACGTCAAACAGAACCAACTTAGTGACTGGTCGAAATTTGCATCAGCATAATAGCAACATAAATTCAACTAATTCAACCAACTTACTAAGTAACTTCTTACTAAATATAAAAATCTAATGATGGTGTCGAAGTTTTCCATTATTGTCAATATATTTTTATTGGCTTAATAACCACATGATAGGATCCAGTTTTCTTACATTAATTATCATATTGGTTGGGTTGTCATCTGCATAAAATTAATATAAGTCATAAAAGGTATTGTTTATATATTATTAAATATAAATATTTTTGGGTACTTTTCCATTATACCGGCGCAAGCGATAAAGCCGCCAATAATGATGCTACCAAAGCCAAACGGAATATCGCTTCTGGTAACCTTTTGCCTCCACATTTTCAAAGCAAATCATTGCCATTTTTTCCCGATCAGTCACGTCTTTTTCCTAATACGGAAAATTTACGCAAAAAGCAATGAAAATTTGGGATTGGCCCAAAACAGAGAAAGAAGCGGTCAGATTCTTTCAAGAGAATCTGGCTGAAATCGCAAAGAATCATGAAATGAAATTGTATATCGAAGATGAAATTCAATGGCGTTGCAACCTTTCATCTTGTCCGCTGTAAAAGAAGTATCCGTAAAGGACATGATTTCAGTAATCGAAATTGAGCTTTTTGAAGAGTTTATTTATTGTTGGAGCGAAGAATTATTTTCAGTTAAATGGTGTGAAAAGCAGTTGGAAATCAGACACGGAACAGTTGTAGACTGGAATAACTTTATGCATGAGGTTTGTGCGAATTCTTTGCTTAAACGTGAACAACGGAAAATAGGAGGACCTGGCATGATCGTCGAAGTGGACGAAAGCTTGTTTACGAAGGCGAAAAAACAATGCGGCTCGGATTCTACCACAACAATAGATATTCGGTGGAGTTTGCCGGGAAACGAATTAATGTTTCCTTGTGGAGGTGCCAAACCGATCCACAAACACTTTATTGACGGCAATTAAGGAAAATTTCGAAAAAGAAACTATAATATATTCCGATTCATGAAAATTATACTGACTAGTAAGCTGAAAGATGAAAATTTCGAGTATTTCAAAGTAAACCATGAGTACAACTTAGTCAATCCGGAAACTATAACGCACAAGCAAAAAATAGAGTGACTGAGGGGCAGTGATGAATGGTGAAATAAGAAACACAGAGGAGCAGCACGCCATCATCTCGAAAGTTATCTTGCGAATTTATGTGGAGAAGGCAAACGGAGCACCCATTTGAAAAGATTTTAAGCGATATTAAAATGTTTATCCCTCCGAAGCAAAAAAAAATTTGAACCATTTATTAACTGTTCTTTTTTATTTACTTATTTATTTATTTTTATGTTTATGCTGTGTGTTGTGGCTTGTGGCCAATAAAGTCTGCTTCATGTGATTTGTTCCAGCGACTGAGTGCTGTCGCCAAAATGTCTGCTTGGCGAGATTTGCGCCGGTACTTTTCCATTATACCGGCGCAGGTGATAAAGCCGCCAATAATGATGCAACCAAAGCCAAACGGAATATCGCTTCTGGTAACCTTTTGCCTCCACGTTTTTAAAGCATAATGGTATAATGGAAAAGTACCTATTTTTATTTCTCTAATTTAAAAGTTAAAATTACCATATTGTTATTATTTCGCTTTTGATTTTGTTTGATTTCTAATTTAAGTTTTTAGGAGGATTGTTTTATTATTATTAGAATAATGTACTTCTACGTTACATATTGAGTTACACCGATTTAAATTACAAAGTTATTTAAATCGGTGTAACTCAGTTGAATCATTTCAACTGTTTTATGCCAAGAAGCGGCAATCATCGGGGTTGGTCAACAAATAGGTATCTTTTTATATTACCTACTAATCGGCGTCAAAAGCATGAAATTTACCTCAATTCTTCCACAGCTGCTGTAGTTTGTCCATTCCTTATTCCGATCATTGACGTACCAAGAACCGTTGTCCAGGCAGTGCTTAAAAGCGTGCTCTGAAAAAAAAATAGGTAAATTGTCAAACACTGCCGCAATTTTTATTACAAATCTGGCTGATTACAGTCCCTGGACAAATTATTAGACGCACTGTAGTTTTTTTTTTTTTTTTTAAATAATTACGTGTTTTGCACGAGTTTATACGCAATGCTTTTATATTTAGACATACATACAATGTGTTTTTATTTGGAGATTTTTTCCCATTTGTATTTATTTTTAAAGTATTGAATTATACATTGTTAACCAATTGATACACTCACGTAAACAAGTGCAAACCGGTTTCAGTGGCGTTCTCGCGTGTATTAGTTACGGACATGTTTCTGTGACTTTATGCGTTTTGTTTATTTGTTTCGCAGTTTTATACTACGCTAGATCATTTTCATCATGGGTAAAAAAGGTGATTGTTCACCATGTAAAAAAAGCTGAAGCAAAGGCCCTCGTGAATGTGCTAAATTATTTTCAAACCGCAAAATATTAAGAAGATTGAAGGTTTCTGAAGCTAGTGTCCAACGCATAAAGAAGAAAATTGAGTCAGGGGACGAATTGAGCCCGAAATGAAAGAAAAGAAGCTGCAGAATCTCATAGCGCATCTAATAAATCGCCCAGGGACTGAAGAAAAAAATGTCTTCGAATCATTCTGGCAGCTTTTAGACTCATTTCGGTCAACCAATGTATTTCCGGGTAAATAAGGAATATATCTTACATCGCTTAATTAGCCTGATTCATTCCAAATCATTTGCAATGAGCTTAAAGTTGTGAGGGCTTATTACAATGATCCTCTCGTTGTTCAGGCTAATTAAAATTTAATGTGAATTACAACAGGACTCTGAATTGTTTATTGTCGCGAAATGAAGAGCCATAAATTGCAAGTTTAGAAAACAATTCTGTCAACAAAAAAAAGTTTCATGGCAACTAGCATTTTATCTCTATGCCAAATGATATTATGGTATTGAAGCTGCTAGTTAGTTTTCTCCATGTTGTAATTTTCTGTCACAGTCATTGTACTGCCGATAAAGGACAAGGTTTAGTGCAGTGCGCTAAAGGAAATTCAAAGCTATTCGAAATTTTTTTAATTAGCAGATGAGCTGATTATATCTATTTCATTTGTGCGCTGTTACCTTCCAAATTGACTCACAAATGTTCATCTTTGTGTCTTTCTACCTACCACCTAGTGACTCAATGGATCCAACACTTAATATCCTGGACTCTCTTTTGGTAAAATACTCCCAATACAATGTAATACTGTGTGCTGATGTTAACGCTAAATCTACGGTCTGGGGCCCGAGATCTGATAATAGGGGAGATGACCTGTTGATGTTTTTGATTAGCCATGATGTTCATGTGATCAATGATCCTGAGGCTCCTCCGACTTATTCATCCACACTGGGACACAGCTGGATAGATATCATTGCTACTAACTCTGACTTGCTTGACAACTATACAGTTCATGACCACATTAGTTTGTCTGACCACGAATTAATTACAGCTGAAATAATCACCCAACATAACAAAATTCAACTTAAAAATAGATCACACAATTACAAGAATCTCAGGTGGATTGATCTCAGGGCAAAGCTTTATAAGATTCCAGCAAAATGGAAAGCTGAAAATATTGAGAATATTGATCAACTGGAAGATTTTATCGAGGGTATAACTAATGACATTAATAAGGCTTGCAACGAATCTAGGAGAAGATTCGGTTCTATAAAAAAAAGACCAACTTGTCCCTGGTGGAGCCCAGACTGAGTGAGATTAGAAATAAAACCAGAGCACATAGAAGATTGTACCAGAGAGCCCGGGAACAGGAAGACAGAGTGACACAGAAGATCAGGTATAAGCAGACTCTGGCCAACTATAAATGTGAAATCAAAAAAGCAAAAAGAGACCACTTTAAGCAATTTATCAACAGTATTAACCTCGAACAGGCATTTGGATCGCCATACAAGATTGCTGACGGTCACGACCTTAGAAGACAGAATCTCTATAACACAATCAGATCTGATGGGACCACCACAATGGAGCTTAAAGAATCGATTGATAATATCCTTGCTTATCATTTTCAAGAGGTAGATGAAGACATGATCACATGCCTTGGACAGGAGGCTGAGGATGATCCTTTTAACATTTATGAACTTGAGTGTGTAATTAGAGACATAAAAAGTGGCAAGGCTCCAGGACCAGATGGAATCCCGGGAGAAGTCATCAGAGACCTATTTTACACAAATAAGATCTGGTTCACTAGTATCATGAATAAATGTCTCTCCTTGGGTCACTTCCCAAAATGCTGGAAAATTGCCAGGGTTGCCCTAATTGGTAAACCAAACAAAGATCTTGTCAATCCAGATTCCTACAGGCCCATTTCCCTACTGCCAGTCTGGGGAAAAATTCTAGATAAACTTTTATGCAAAAGACTCACATATTACTTGGAAAGTAAAAATAGCTTGAATGATAATCAATATGGCTTTAGATCTGGTAGGGGGACGGATGACGCATTGAAGGCTGTAGTGGATTTTATTGGTGAGGCTAAACAATCAAGCAAACATACAATTGGGGTGGCCCTGGACATCAAGGGTGCTTTTAACAACGCGAGATGGGGTATACTCAGGGAGAGACTTAACAACCTGGATCTTCCAATCAACATACTCAAGATTCTTTTCAGTTTTTTAAAAGACAGATGTGTTTTATATGAAAACAGTGCTGGTCACACTTTAACTCGAAGACCTTTTAACGTTGGTGTTCCGCAGGGTTCTTCCCTCGGGCCTATTTTATGGCTGATCCTTATTGATCAAACTTTTAATATCTTTAACGAGGAATATTTTAACCGCTTTAATAATTTTAATTCTACTGATTTTAAACTTATCATTTTCGCTGATGACATGTTTTTACTTTTGAGACGTACCATCTTGTATCATTTTGACTCTCTGGCTACACAAATTCTCGGCACGATCTTGACCTGGGCTGAAACCCAGCATCTCAACTTTAGCAAGGAAAAAACCAAATTAATCACTTTTCCGAAATCTAACAAAAAAATTGCTAGGCTTCCTTGTGTCAAGATGGATCTTCCGGATAACGCTAATATAAAGAATGTGAAAACACTAAAGTATCTAGGTGTTATCTTGGATCCACAACTCACCTGGATTCCCCATCTTGACGAAGTTAAGGATCGTGTACAAATGTTTAATCACAAATTAAAGAGGATTGCCAGAGTCACCTGGGGTCTCAACCATCATGTTCTAAAAAAGATCTACCTCCAGGCAACCGAGATAATCATCACCTATGCGGCCTGTGTCTGGTTTAGAAACACAGTCAAAATAAGAGAAAAACTAAAATCAATTCAAAGAATTCCGCTTATCACCATTACCAAATCTTATAGGACTGTCAGTACTGATGCACTCCAGATACTGGCCGGGGTAAAACCAATCTACTATAAAATCATTGACGAGATCTACATTAAAAAAAATATCTGGAAATGGAGGATAGAAGACATCAATTGGCTTGAAAATCATATGTACTCTCCTGATCACCTTTTACTACCTCCCAAACTGGTTCATCCCTCGAACTCTCTCGCGTTGCCCTGGGGGAAATTTCTTCCAACTAACCATGGCATTGAAATCTTCACAGACGGGTCGAGAATTCAAACTGAGAACAATGGTAGACTTATAAATAAAACTGCATATGGTGTTGTAATGAAGATAAATGGCAAAACCATCAATACTATCTCGGCGCGTTTAAATAACAACTGCAGTATTTATCTGGCTGAGCTCCTTGCGATACAGTCAGCTCTCCAATGGCTTAAAAATCAGGGTTCTCCAATAGCAAACATTTACACAGATTCCCTTTCTTCACTCATGAGCCTGGAGGACCCACGTAAACACCTCAAACTTATAGAAGACACCAAAGCCATGTGGAGTAGTAACTATAATATAAATTGGATTAAAGCACACTCAGGCATTGAAGGGAATGAAGAGGCTGACTGGGTTGCTAAGGAAGCCACTAAGCTTGGCCAGATTGATTTTGAGATCCCGGGTGAAAAATGTGAAATTAAATCTTACATTAAGAACATCACTTTTAACCGCTGGAGAGATGACTGGAGGTCCAGTGACAAGGGAAGACAAACCTATAAATTTTTTAAAGACCCTAGCATAAAGCGCCTGCAGGCCAATTTTTACTTAAACCAGCTCCTTACTGGCCACGGAGTGTTCGGGACCTATCAACAAAAATATTTCAGAAAATCAGCTTCATGCAATTACTGTGGAGTGAGACAGGACATTAAACATTTAATTAAGCACTGTCCAAGATTCCGGGCACTTCGTGGAACCCACATGAATAACTGCGAAGAGGAACATCAATTCTTTGCTATATTGACCTGCAGGAAAATTGTGACTCAAATAATTAAACAAACTCTCGAGGACATTTTAGCCCCAGATCAACTGACCCCAGTCATGAATCAACAATAGTGCATGTCATCGTTTATTTTTACTAATCAACTTTTAGCCTTTCATTTTGAAATTTTATCTACTTTTGATTTTAGATTTCATCGACTTATAATCAGACTTTTACTTTAGACACTTACACTTAGGACTTTTAGATTTCATTGATTTTAGTTTTGAGATTTTTTATCTCTTGTTCCCTACTATTGTAATCATTTAATTCTCGACATTCACACAGGCACCATTGGATTTCATTGTCTTTGAAACATGTTTTTAAATTGTCAAGTGTTATGGTTTATACATTTTTAACTGATCACCACCACTGTCATTTGGCAAAATTTTATCGTAATTTTAGTTTTTAGAGAAATGTTTATTGTGATAATTTTACTTTTATCTCCGTATACCCCCCTGGGGTGGGTCGGAGTTCAACCTATTTGTATATCTATTTCATTTTTATTAACTATTTCATTTTTAGCATCTTTCCACTATTAATAAATGTTTTTGCAAACCAAGACTCGTTAAAAGTTATTTTCAACCATAAGAAAAAGTTTTGTATAGACGTTATAAGTTTTTTGAAACTTTTTATTCATATCTCCCGAAAACAAGTTAAATACGAAGCGGTTTTCTTACCAGCCTTTTCTCTTTTCCGGGGCACAAACAGCCATGCACTTACAAAGAAAGAGATTTTTTAAATTAACCAGAGCTTTATAGAATTAATTAGAAGAAAATTTTGTTGGTCTTTTTATTCACTTAATTTTCGTATCAATCACAAAAAAGTAATAGCAATTCATATTAATTTTATTTATCTTTTTCTATATATTTTTTTAATTTTCCCATTCATACCCACATTTATGTTATACAGCTTATGATAATAAACTAATATAGTTATCATAAAATGCTATGAAAATTTATATCTCTGCTAGAGGTACAAAGATGAAAGAAAAAGGTCTTATAAATCTTGAATGGTTGGTAGGATTTTCATTCAGTTGTATAGTTCATGCAGTTTCTGCGGCAATATTTTAAAGAAGTGTTTTATAATATGCTTGACAGTTCACTGCAACCGTGAGGGAATATTCCTATCTTGACGTAAAAACGGAATTTTTATCAAGAAAATACCTTTTTTCATCAAATTCGGATTTATCTTCACCAAACTCCATTTCCATTTTGAAGATTTCCTAATTTTAATTTTTTTTTCCTTGAACAAGATATTTAAGGGTCAGAATTTGAATGAATATTGGCGAAAACTAATGAATTTGGTCGATGTTTTAAACACTTTAATATGATTAAAGTTTAAAATGCATTAATAAATGATTCGAAATGGATTTATTCCACTCTCATATAATATAAGAAGTGAAAACAGGGAGAATGTTAAGTGCATTGGCATCATTGAAAAAAAAATAGGATTTTTTAACGTAAAAATGTATTAAAAGTTGACAAGAAAATTTAGATGTTGTGGCACTATAGGATTATTTTCGTCTCGAGAATGAAATCACGTGACTGGAGGGTTGTACAGAAAAATTTGTTAATTTTGGACGTTATACATTTGATAAGTAAGCTAATTTATGATTGTTTCATTTACAATATAAATTAACCTTTAGCTTGCTTTTTCCCCCAGAAAATATCCCATAAATAAGGATTATTCCATTTCATTTCTAAAATCCAAATTTATGTTTTTAAAACTATCTTACAAGTACATATAAAAGAATAAAAACTTAATTAAAATATAAAATAATGCTTACATAGAATTATTCATTATTAATACATTTGTATTTTTAAATTTCAGTTCTGGAGTATAATATGCGAATTTTTGGCGACATCTTTGTTTTTTTCCCTCTTTATTTATTTAGGCTGTCTCTTTTTACTTTCTCTTAAGCCACTTCGGAATATTTTAATAAGAGATATAACCGTAATAAAAAATATGTATGCAATTATGATAACCATAGTACAAATAAATCAATTTTTATAATAAATGGGAGTTTTGATCAAAATGTTTTCCAACAGATATACGTTTTCATAAAAGCACAAATGAAATTAATTTTTTAAATGCGCTGAAAATAGTTTGATAAACATTATTTGAAATAATGATAGAAAAAGTGGGGGGAAATTTCAGATAAAAATATGTTATGATTCAATTTTAAAAAATTTCAATTAAATTTTAAAAATTTATAAATTAGTTTTTTACCTTCCCTGTAAATCTTGCAGCAGAATTTCGAAAGTGACAAAATAATGTTTAAACATATCTCTATCCTTTTTTTCATCCGTTGAAAATCACGTGTATGTAAACAGGAAACCTAAGACTGTTCAGAGGGTTGAAAGAATGTTCAAATTTATATCATCTTTGATCCAAAAAGTGAAGCGCCATAAGAAATTATTTGATTTTAAAAAGGAAAATGGAAAAAAAAATTTTTTAAAGTTATAAAAATTTTTCTTCTATTTTGAAAAAAAAATTTAGATTTCAACCTTAAATCAGAAATTTTCGCGTGATGGAACTCAATTTTTTTTTCCTAATCTTCATTTTACATATTTTTAAAAACTGGTTTGTGTGTTCATGATAAGCCTCGAAGATTTAAGTAAAAGTGGATCAAGTAAAAAAGGAAAAAAATGATTCGATTTTCGATAAACAAAAAACGAAAAGTGCATGACTTACGCAGGCCTGCCAACTAATACGCTTTTAGCAAATTCTTTTATTGTGTGGCAGACATTTAAAAACCAAAGCTATCAGAATTTTTGATAACTTTGCAAACATTTTAAAAGCCTCACCACAAAAGAGTTGGAAGAAAGTAGAGTTGGCTTTTAAATCATTTATGGATTACCCCACTGGAATACAAAATTTTTACAAAAAGCATAGAAAGTTGGCAGCCTTGCTTACGAAATAAACCGAAAATTTCTTACACATCTTACAAAAATGAAGTGCGAAACTATTAATATTTTTTTGTTTCATTTTATGCGAAAAAATGGCTTCGTTGCCAAAAGAATTATGTCTGTAATGGATCTCAAAAAGTATATTTTCATTGTTGCATTTTTTGAAGAAAAAAACTCAGATTTTTAGCAAAATCGACCTGCCATTTTAGGTTAATTATAAATTTTAAACATTCTTTTAATTTAGTATGGAAACAATATCTCAAGAGTTTAAATGCATATTTTAGAGATAGTATTTATATGCACTGAAAAGATAATTTATAATTTCTTCATTGGAGATATTTATGCAGTAAGTTCTTCCTTCTCATTATTTCCTGATAGGTACAGTGCTTGAAATTTAAAAAAAAACAGACCACCCTGAATAACTTTTGATCTAATGATCGGATTTTCATGAACTAGAACTCATTCTTAATGGTTTAAAGGGGTGACCTCAAATATACTATTTACTAAGTGTAAATGATATTTTAAGATACGAAATTAGATATAAAACGTACTTTCTCTAAATAAACATATATTTTTTTCAAGGGATCTCCAACGTTACAGTGGGTAGTCGTAATCAGAGAAATAGGGTCTCCATAGTTTGGTCAGGTCTAAAGTTTGGACCCTTTAATGTTAATTTTACTTTTTGTGTATCATGCTGCATCTCGAGAACATTTTAAGCGAATTTGCACACAATTCTGAAATTCACTTATGCAAAAACATACAAAAAAAAATCAATTTTAATAATTATTTTTTATTATTTCATTTAATTATGGTCGAAAAAATTATGAGTTGTCAGATGTAAAATGTTTTACATCGTTTTAAAGAACATAATTTAACATAGTAAAATACGAAATTTGAGCAAAATCGCTTGAATACTTCCTGAGAAACTGAATTTCAAGAAATACAGATGTTTATAATTCGATTTCCCAGGAACTATTCAACCAATTTTGCTCATACTTTGTATTTTGTCATCTAAAATTATATTCCTTAAAATGATGGAAAAAATTATGTACCTTACAATGCAAAATGTTTTAGACTACTATTAAATAAAATAATAAAAAATGATAAATATTCAGCATTAAGTTATTTTTTGCATGGAAATATCTTTGAATAAACGCATCATTGTGAACAAAAGTTTTTCAATTCGCTTTGAGAATTTCTCGAAGATAATCCGTAATTAGAACCTATAAATATTCTCAAAAAAGGTATCAACCCGTTGGTAATTATTTTAAAGTAAGAGCTCCATTCGCTCACCAGCCTCCAAGCTTACTACGCAATCATTCAGCTGTAGGCAATCATTTTGCTTAAATGTTTTAAAATTAATGTATAATATCAATGAAGGATTTTGCTTTTTTTTTATTCTATTCCGGTTTTATGCGCTGTGAATTTGGCATAAATTGTTTTTTTTTTTCTTCTTATTTTTACAAAAATTCTTAATTATTTTCGATATTTTTAAAACAATTGTAGGACGAAAAAGAAAAGAAAACTAAGTGTAATTCGTCCATGCATAAAACATATCTTCAAAAATTTCAGCTTTTTTATGGAATAGATTGTCCCTCGATATTGATGTTTCCAGCCTAAGTACTGAACAAATGAAAAATTTATTTCCGAAATTCAAACTTTAAATAATAATTAACAACTTATTGATGTCAATATCTTTTCTGTATGAATAAGATTATATAAAGATTTATTTATAATTATACTATTATAGTTTATTCATTATTATAATTTATTTATAACTATAATTTATGTTATAGATTTGTAATAAAAAGATTTTTTTCATCAGTTGTTCGTCGATAAAAAAAAATACTCTGCCTCCATTAAATTTTGAACTGCTATCTTACTATAAAAATTATTTTATACGTGAAATATTCATGCAAAAGAAAAACCGAAATCAAACGTACATTACTTCAAACTCTAGGGGGAGAAATTCACTCAATGGAGCGGTATCTCTTTAAATACTTGCCACCATATAAAATGTGTCTAGCCAAAATGTTTTTTTTTTTTAATTAATAACGTATAAGGTGAAAAAAAAATTTTAAATTGGCAAATACATGCCTAAAACCAACCTTTTGATGTTTTAATTTAAACTACTTTTTTTTTCCTTTACGTCTCCCTATTTTATTTTGGTTTAAAAACAAATCAACCGTCTCGATAGAAACTCTACCAATGGATTCAAATTGAAATCTCAATCTTTAATTAATTTTTAGTAACTTAACGTCTTTTTTTTTCGTGATAAGTATTAAAACACTAACAAATAAAAAAATTTTGTTTTCCGTTAACGATTTCTTTTCTTTGAAATTTTTCAGAAAAAACTCAAAAATAATTCCTTTTGAATAATAAAGTACTTGTAGTAGGACAAGATAGTAGACAATATATATATATATATATATATATATATATATATATATATATATATATATATATATATATATATATATATATAATTTTTTTTTCTTTTTTCCTTTATTAGATTTTACTTTATAAGTACAAAACTCGGAACTAGATATATTAATTTACAATATAATACAATTTATTTTCTAACTTTTGCTGTTGATTTTTAAAGTTTTTACAAGCCTTGTAGAATTTATACCATAACTATTGTTATTAGTTAACATGGGACCCTATTCAAAGATAGATGTTGATGATGGCATGACACATTATATTTAAGAAATATTATAATTTTTAATTTTATTTTATCAACGCTTAAACACACGATCTCATGATAATCGTGCTTTTAAGTATATTAGGGGGACAGGAAAGTAATGTTGTTTCGGTGCTTTTGATATTTGTTATCAAGACTTGATTTTGAATCAATAATGTATTCACCCTCGTCAGCAACAACCTTTCAATGCCGGATCGAAAATGAATCGAAAATAATGAATTGGATTTCAAGACTAACGAATATTGAATGCACTGAAACGACATTGCTATCCGGTCCCCCTAATATATGCTTTATGCGTAATTAGGATCAAAATCATTTTAAAATAAATGTATAAGATCTACAATAAAATAGAAAAGTATAAATTTTGTCCCACAATTTTAAAAGTTGGGAGATATGTCACATACTTATGATAGCAGACTGCAAATGCTATAGTGTTGCCTTTTAATGTCTGAACATGAGCAACGCTTTTCTTTTTTGATCGTTTGCCATCATTTTGTTTGGAAAAGTGTTTCTTTAAAAGAAAAATAAATGATAGATTTTTTTATGAGATATAGAACTGGAAAAAATCACAGACACCTTTGTTTTTGATTGAGCATTTTTTAAATATTTTTTAGTAATTATGTTTTACAGACGAATCAATCTTGTTTGAAAAAATATCTTTTTCTTTCTTTCGCTTTTTCCCTATAAAAATCTGTTCAACCTTAATCTCATATTTACTGCCATTATTTATTTGTATTGGTCACTCTTTATCATTTCTAAAACGGGGGCGAGTGCTCCTACGCTTTATGTTTAAGATGATGAAGAAAATGTAGAAGTAGATAATGATTGCGCTGAAAGTAATCACCGATAAGTTTTTTCTTTGCCTGAAGTTGGAGAGACCCATACATTTACTCTCGATAAAATTTTTACACCCACCACTGCATCATCTTTTAATTTCCTTTTTAATATTTCCTAACATATCAACATTTCATCGGAAATAACATTCATAAACATTTCATAAGCCCATTAACATTTCATCAGTATTAAGATTCATAAGCTATTGCTTTCATAAATCTATCAACTTTTCACCGGTATTAACATTCACAAATATTTCATTAACCTATCAATATTTCATCGGTATTAATATTCTTAAACATTTCATAAACCTATCAACATTTCATCAAAATTAACGTTCAAAAACATTTCATAAACCGATTATCATTTCATCGGCATTAACATTCATAAACTATTGCTTTCATAAACCTATCAACATTTCATCGGTATTAAAATTCATAAACTTTTCAATATTTCATTGGTATTATTATTCATAAACCATCTTTTTTAAAATGGGTGTGAAAATTGAAGTTGAAAAAATTAAACTGTAGATCCCTTTCCCTGATAAACCTGATAGTTAATTTTAAAATTTATAGATCACTCAAACTATTGCTTACAATACAACATATGCACCCATTTATTTGTATTTCACTTACTGGGACAAGTAGGAGGTTCACTTCTAAAGTACACATGCTCTTGACACAGACCTTGTACCACTTGACCAGCTGGAGTATCTGGCCAACACTGCCAACCATCCCAAGTACGAGGGCAGAGGATGGTATCTAAAAGATAAAAATATACATTGCATTATGTATGTGAGTGTAACAAAATTACTTAAGTAAGGCGTGAGAGAATTTTTTAAAACCAACCACTATCAGCAAATGATGATGTGGGGTCGTAAAGCAAAGGTCGTGCCATGAAAGGATGCTTTTCTTAGAATAGAGGAAACCTCACAGAACACGGCATTTAACTAGGTATGTACTTTATATACGGTTACATTAGAGCTGCACAATGGGCTATTGGCGACGGTCTGGGAAACATCCCTGAGGATGATTCGAAGACCTGCCATCTCAATTTTGATCCTCTGCAGAGGAAATTACTCCCCTGGTATTGATAGTCCGACCATCTGCGCTCAAAGTCGAGCACTTTACTGTAGAACAGTTTAATGAAGACCGATACCGCGGCACTCTCGGTTCCTACGCAGGCTGATCAAAGTTGACACCTACCCGCTTACTGACCGCAGCCAGTGATACATGACTTCGATGTTCTAATGGGAACCGTGTCTTTACGATCAGTCCACTATGGCACAGGTAAGCATCAGTATTCGAAGGCATAGTGGCTTTAAACGGTTATCCTGCAGATATGGCAAGATTGCTGCCCAGCAATCACGAGAGAGCTGTCAATAAGTTGTTTGGAGGGGGAATCATTGTTTAATTACCAGACTACATTCCAGGAGTAAGACGCTGTTTGACTAAATAGAGATTGTAGCTGCAAGCGTTGAATAAATTATACAATGAATTTTCCACAGTCAGCAGGATTATCTCTGTCACCGATGTGAAGTCTGTATGGCATGTTGTGTTCACTCATTTAGACATTTGTAGTGAATTTTTAAATAATATGTATATTAAAACTTTTTATCCTTTTTTAACGTATTTTATTTTCTTCATAAACATGTCCATTTACAACTCGACCTTCACTTCCCGCCCCCACATTGTCTGGTAAAACTTCTTCCTTGAAGTTTTCATGGCCATCAAAGTATATGCAGTTTTGTTTTGTTACTCCGGTACATGTAAGTAACAAACACACTCAGCGGTAACAAACTTGTAAGGGAAGTAAGTGTTTTGATTGTAAGGGAAGTAAAATAAAGATTGAAAATTGCATTGCAATCCATGAACGAAAATTACATCTTCTTTGGTACTTTTATTTATCTAAACCATCCTAATATCAGGATATTTCTGTGCCTATTGCTTATTATTTTCACACTCTGCATTCAAATGAATGCATAATTCAATGTTTTGTTGTAATTTATTGATCTGGCGGTCAGTTTTTAGAGCTTGCATTTAAAACAGTCAATTGAGGCAAATATCTGTTTGACAATCAAAACAGTCAATTGAGATAAAACAGATATTTCAGTACCCACCTGATTGCAATTTTTGGTAATCATTATCAGAAAGCATTGAATTATGATTATTTAGATAAATAACGACAGTTCAAATGTGCACGAGCAGCCAGTCAGTAAAGGAAAGTGCCTCTAGCAGGGTAAGAAGAAATTTCCAGAAATGAATTGCTAAGCAATTTTAAATTCTTATGTCTTCCTACGTTTTACTTCAAAATGGATAATTGATATACTAAATCAAATATAAACAATTATACACTGATTAAATATCGTTTTGGGACCTTCTTTTACATTTTAAGAACACGTTTCTGAGCAACACACGTTTAAATTTATATAAAATGCATAATTTTCCAAGAAATGTTCAATTAAATAAATATTTAATAATAAAACGATGGTTCTACGATAATAATCGATGCACTAAATCGTGCCATATATAAACAATTATCCACTGATTAAACCTCTCTTTGAGTGCTTCTTTTACATTTGAAAAACACGTTTCTGAGCAAAATACATTTTAAATTTATATAAAATGCATAATGTTCCAAGAAATATCCAATTGCATTAATAATAAAATAATGGTTCTATGATAATAAATACTAATTTCTTAGGCACTGACGAAAAAAGTTCATTAAAAATATTTAAGAATTTATTACTTAAAAATTGGGCGCTTTAAAACAATCATTTCACAAGAAAAAGAAAGTGTAGAATAACTTACACGGATTAAATATCTAGTCTTTATTTGCGACATTCATATTTGAAAAACTTTAATTAAATTTTTTGAGTTAAAGAGAGAGTAAAAAGATGTTTTGTTATCGAAAACCTAATAAATATGGAACTTGTTTTTAAACGAAAATTGTTCTTTTTTTTTATGTATTCAATATTTTTTAAATTTATGTCAATATTATGAAATGAAATATTAGCTATTTAGTAGTTTCATTAGAATGATATTTTACTTAATGAAATTTTATATTGAATACATATTATATTGAATGTAGAACATTTTATTTTAAAAGGTAATTTTATCTCCTTTTATAAAATAAATTTAATTTTAATTATGGTTTTGTTTATGAAATGCTACACATATCTTTTCATTTAAATAGCGGCAAAATTTTATATTAAATATTTTCATAAGAATTATTTGAAAATTAATTTCGAAATCATCATAGTGTGAGATAAAGGAATATATTATTTGCTCCTAACCGATAATTATCTCGATTTGAAAGATTAAGAAAGTTAAACTTCGTCACTTTATTATTTGTCCAATGTATTTTTATTTCATAACCGGTATTGAGCAACCGGTTATGAAATAAAGGTTTACGGTTGTCTGAGTTCAACGCTGTAGATTTGTACTCTGAAGACAATGGGACTTCAGGATCATGCGTTAGGAAAACTCACCTTCCCGGACGATTTTTTGATGAAATTAACCCGTCTTTTGATTTTCACGAAGAGAAAAACCACGAAATTTTGTCTCACTTTGGCAAACGGCAAGAGGATTCTAGCATAAAATTCATCTGCCTTTGTGAATATATTATGCTTGCACTGTGATCGGCGCGAACCGAAAACAGTATGAGAATTGCCTGATTTTTAACAGCCATTGCCAGGATTCCTACCTGGTTTGAATCATTCAGGTATCGCATTATATCCTGAGCTGTTTCATTGTTTCACAACCCTAGCGATAATTTTATCCTGGCCCCAGTTGGGATCAGCATGGGTCTTATAAGAACATGCACTGAGGAGCCAATATTGAGATGTCTACATTTTTTTAAAAAATATTTCTCCTTGAGCAGTGGTGGCTCAGAGGTTAGAGCGTTCGCTTTCCAATGAGGTGAACCGGATTCGAATCCCAGCGATGTCTGGTGAATACGAATTCTGCATCCGGCTTGCACCGAACACATTACTGATATAAAAATTATCCTCAGTGGTAGACGAATCATGAGTTAGAGTACCCTTGCCGTTAGGCCTTTAGTGGTTTTCCGCTCCATGTAACGCAAATTTGGGTTAGCTCCATCAAAAAGTCCTCCACGAAGGTGAATTTCACCCAATGCTTGATCTAGAGGCTCCCTTGTCATTGGGATCCGATTCAAAATCACAAGACTACGGAGATGAACGTTGGTAGCCGTAAACTCAAAAGTTGGGTTGGTTTTTCAACGACGGTTAGAAAATAAAATATATCCTGAGATTTAAAGGCTTTCTTTGTAACATTTTCTGAATTTAATGACTAAATTTCGATCGCAATATTGGATAGAATAATTCAGTGCTGACGTTCTAATAAACCTTAAAATAACAATGCGCCTTTGACAAAGTAAGCGGGACTTTATTTATGGGTCGTTCTAATAGAAGGGTAGTTAAAACAAGGTCGTATTAAAGAACGTTGACTGTATTTTAAATAAGTAATCTAAGATTTTTAACTGAATATTCATTTCTGGAACTATTTGATGGTTTCCATATTATTCAGACAACCTAGATGCATTTAGAGATCGCTGAAATTTTAAAATATTTATCCATATTATATTGATTGCGTAAGTATTTGTGAAATTACCGTTCTCGAATTGCCATGGTTCAGACAACATCTTCCTGCAACAGTGAAGTGCAGCCCTGCAACAGGCAATCCATTTCCGTGCGAATAAATCCGACTGAAATGATTCGTAAACGGGATGGGTAAGATTCTCTGGATCAGCAGTATAAGATTGATTCGTCAAGGGATCCACTAATAATCCAGTATACTCGTCATAACTGCAAAATTAAAACACTATGTTACATTTGAAGACTTAAGTGGAAGAACGAGGTAAGAGACATTTTAGGGGTATTTATGAATCAAAGTGTGGTATTGTATTCCACATATGAATATTTGTTTATAACATAAAAATATTTTATGACATATAACCTTGTCAAATGAATATACATATGTTAAATATTTGGCAATCAATATCATTACGTTAATTTAACATGGCGTATTTTTGTTAAATTTATTATTTTTAATTAAGAATAATGGTTATGATTTAATATACTACCTATTTAATGCAATTTAGTTTGTGTGTCAGCTAAGCTATTTTGTCTTATATATTACTTCCACACTATTAAGTTTAAATATTTCAAAGAATTGTTAATTAAAATATTAATTTTATTTTGAATGGTTAATATCTATGTGGAATAATTCTTAGTTTAATTCTATTAAGAAAATATAACAATATTTTTAATCTATTTCACAAATTTTTCCCTGGTATTTCCTCGTTTGTGAATGGTTTCCTTTGACGTTACTTGTTACCATCTTAAACCAAGAATCCTTTTCACGTGGTAATAACTGTGTGCAGGAGAATTCTCTCACCGCCTGTTTAAGACTCTCTATAATTCAACTGTCAACAGCTTCCGTAATGTTAACACCTGCTGTCCATCTCTGACCTTAAAGTAGTTTCAATCCTTTCTCGGTAAAATCCTTTCATTCTGCGTCACGTATTTTGCCGACCCAATTTTGTCATTAGTTTTACCCTCTTCCTGCCAAATTTGGTTTATTTAAATTAGAATCTTAAACACTTATGGGAAGCAGATTTGCTTGCCAGAAAAACCATTTATTCGCCAAAGAATCTACCATAAAAAGAGAGGATGCCATCAAGAAAACATTCAATTTTTTCTTCACTTTATTTCTCTTCTTCTGGGGGATGATAATTCCTTTATACTTAACTGCAACTGATGTTGCTTCTTTTTACTTGTTAGTGTGTGTTTTTGTGAGCGATGGAGCTTAATAAATAAATGTTTTTGTCATCGTAAAATGTTCACCAGTCATTATTGTTTTTTTAATTTTCTTCATTAAGCTGTAACCTGGGTGAATAATGATTTCTTTTTACTTAAGTATTTATTGTTTTCAACCTGATGTATTCTGCCGGATCTGGCGACACTGGCTTTGTTTCTACCCTATACTTTAAATATAATTGTTCTAAATTCTTATGTGTTTCTATTTTATAGTTTCGGCCATTTAATGTGTAACTTTTTATTGATAATTCTTAACACCCTCACCATACAGAGAAACAACATAAGGCAAAGAAATAACATAAAGTTGTTGCATCCATTAGCAAAAATAAAGATAGTAACATGTACTAATATATAATAATGTTTACTAACGCTCACTAATCTCGATTATTGCTTCTCTAAAATTGTTGTTTCTTGGCAGAAAAAAGTTATTTTTACTAAAGTTAAAATTATTCCCTGAAAGGAATTCTGTTTGCTTCCGCTTATGCCTCCACTTCCCACGTCCAAATATTATTATCTATTAGTATTATAAATATTTAGATCCATTGTTGAACAGAAGTAATCATTTTTTAAAATAATATTTAGATGGTTATATATTGTTCAAACAAATTTAGTGAGCCGTAATTTAATATTTTCGCTTAACCAAACGGGCAGATATATTAAATTGTATTTTTGCTTGCATCTCATTGTGCATGAAGCTGATCGTTAAGTTCTAAATTATTTAACAGATCTGTAATTTATAACAGTATATTAATGTTATTTGCACAAATGTCAAAATGGTTTTATAAGATTCGACCACCTCTCTAAGTAGTTTTATCTTAAAATGCAACACATTATAATTATAGTAGAAAAAAAACAACAACAATTCTTTTAGTTTTATATCTTGAATTAAAAGCGCAATAATAGCAGTACGGGAAAATAACTTTAAATTAGGGATACAAAAATATTCATCGAAAAATAATACATTTATATCTTTTATTTATTTTATGCAGGGAGTCATTCCTTTAATTGTAAATGCTGTAATTTGTTGAATTTTCTTTATTTTTTCCCTTCACTGTTTATTACCCGTTATTGCATATTATCATATATTATTCAGAATTCGATTTCTTAGAGATTATTTTCCATTTAGATGTTAGCTCTCACTATAAGTCCCCCTTCCCACTCTTTTCCACCCCCTCAATTTTTGATTTACGATGAAGAAGAAGATAACTCCAGAGTTGTCAATCACAATAGTTGTTCTGAATGTCTTAAATACAGTTCTGCCAACTACAACGCCTTTTTTCAAACTTAATTTATTAAGAATGTAGACAATTAAAAACTGGGAATTTTAGGACTCTTGGTAATTTTGATAAAATTTTAAAATCCTCGCCAAGAGAGATTTAGAATAAACCGGTGTGATTTTTTGAATCATTTTATGCAGTAGTCTGGAAAATGACTTTAAATAAAATTTACAAAACATAAAATCATACATTCTAAGAGTAGTTTCCAATTTTTTCAGCTACATAACCCTAAATAATCAACCTTCTTTCGGCGGAAATCCGACTTCATAAATAAAGTTTATTAATGTAATTGTGGACTTTATAACCTATAAAAAAACTACTTTTTAAATATTTAATGAAATGAATGAAGATTTTATAATTAATAACCTTAAATTAGATTTTATGTCCGACAGTTATATGTGCAAAATGTGCAGTCCTTATTCTATATTTAATCTAGAAATGAGTTTGTTCTTGCTGTATATATGTTACTGTGAATGTCAAAAATTGGTTTTTGTTGACATCCACCGGTGAAAGTTGACTATTACATAGTCGCTTAGGTAAATGTCCAAAATATATACTAGATTTAGTCAAGAGTCACCGCCCGGTATGCCCTACATCAAAGTTTTTTAAGGTTCAATGCCACTACCCGCTATGAATTTAACGGGCACTCCGAACACTAATGTTTCTCCTAATCTATCCTCAGCAGATATTAAAATATCGAATAAATATTATAATATCAACGAATAAATTAATATCAAATCAGATACAACAAATATTTCGGATATTCACCCAAGCGACTATGTGATTGTTGACATTAACCGGAGAAAGTCGACATGTGACCCGTGATAGGTTTCAAAACTTATCACAGGTTATAAAAAATACTAACTCTCGGAACCCTTTATAATTCATCGACAAAACTCTGGAGTTCTGTGAAACATTATTTGGCGACCGATGCATTATAATAATAACTTAACTACCCCTGGAAGAAACTTTCCCTAAAAAGGTAGTAAGTTGGCCGCCCTAGTTAAATGTAATGAATATTTATAAGAATTTTAACTACAATAAAGATAAAAGAAATTTCAACTAGGGGCAAAATCTTTTTGTTATTTTTTAGTGCCCATTATTTACATATGTATCACTTTGATTCTATGTTTTGCATCAAATAATAAATCCTTCAAACTTTAAACATATTCTGTCTTTACGATGTAATGTGTCTCAAACTATGTCGTATCTAGAAAATACAACATACAAAACAATTTTCAAAAGAAAAATTTATGGTTTCATTTTATTTGGAAAAAAAATGTGATTACTTCAAACATCAAGTAATTCTGCAACTTGAAAGCTTAGAGATAGAAAAAGATTTGCAGCTTATGCGAAAACTAGAAATCGAAAACAATTCCTTTTTAGCTTAGGAGAAGCTTACAAACAATTCGTGACTAATACAACCTGACAATTCTTTCGGATTTTATTTTTACATTAAACGTGATAGCAAAATTTTTGTATTCCTACTTCAGTGTTTCCCAAACTTATGACTTTTGTGTACCCTTTCAAAATTTTTCGTAACGCTGTGTATCAATAATTTAACAAATTATGTATTTTTTACTATAAAAAAATTGCACAAAAGTGTAAAATCACAACTGGCTATTGACACCATTAATTATTAACTGTTAACTCTGCAAAAAAATAGCCAATAGAAAAATACGTAATTGTAAATTTTCATGGCTAGCTTTGTTTTTAAATAAATGTTTTTGAAATTTTCGTTTGTTGCAAGATATTTCGCATAAGAACTCGTACCCCCACTAAACTGTTCCTGTACCCCTAAGGCTACGCGTACCACACTTTGGGAAACACTGTCCTACTTGATTCTTGCTTTAATGAACACTTCTATATTCATAATATACTAACATACATGAAGGAACTATCCTATCGTGTTTTAAGTACGGTTTGTAAGCGACTGGTATCAATTTAAATAAAAATTTCTTAATATTAGCTTTTACTATTTAATTGAAATTTCACCTTTCAGATCTATATATATTTATTTGGAGAAAGTAAAATATAAACAATATAAATTATTAAGACCACACTTTCTTGCTTTTTAGGTACCCTATAAATATATTTATTTTATAATCATTGTTGAACAACCGACAAAATTTTGAGTTTACGACTACCAATGTTCAGCTCCGTAGTCTTGTAATTTTGTTTGAAACAACTCCAGCGTAAATAAAAATGTTAAAATTATTACAACGTATTGCACGAATGCCAACTTCTACGTTTTAATCAAAATATTTAATAGAGTAGTAGACATTTAAAAGCCAAAGTTCTCACGATTTTTGGTGTGAAAAATTAGTTGAAATGAATAATACATTAGAACATAAGCTTAGCTACCACTAGAAATCTTTTTTAGAAAAAGTTGGCATTCCTATGTATTGTAGGGAGGGCAACTGCTCCGCTTTTTGCAATAAACTGGTAGCAATTAATTAAATAATAAAACGTTTATAATGAAAATAATCACGCCTACTTTTTAAAATTGTCACCACGGGATAACTACAGTGAAGTTGCATTTGATATCTTATAATACTGTTAAGTAACACATGTCTTGCTTTTGGATCAGGGCGCCTAAGAAGTTGATATCATACACCTTAGTACTGATTCAAGTGAATCCTGGTTAGGAATATATTGTTAAATTGCATAAAAACTTTTAGAGAGAAATCGATTGCAGTGAAATATCCAGACAAAAACAACCGAAAAGAATTTCCCGAGTGTAATAATTTATGTCACTTATAAGCAACTGGAAGAAAAAAACTACTTAAAATTATGAGCTATTTTATTTTTTTGCATTTAGTTTAAAAAATTTTTTTCGTTTATTAATCAAATTAATAATAATAATTAAAATTAATTTTCAATTATTTTATTAATTATAATGTCTCTGGAATTATTTCAGGAATGTGAACAAAAATTTCTAATAATGTTTGAAAGAATAAGTGTTTTTCAGAGAAAATTTACAAACTGCTAACTGGTCAAAACAAAACAACACTACTGTGAAAAGAATTTAGTTTTATTTCAAATTTCTTTCGTACAGAAATGAAATGAAAACTGTGTGATATGGGAAAGATATTAACTAGTATGGGGAATGTTGATATTATTATTATATGGGTAATATTTTTTTTAAAAATCATCTACAGCATGAAAAGGGAAAAAAAAGTTTGGAAATATTTTTCAATGTTCCCTGCAAAGCTTTATTTTTCTTTTTCTTTCTTTTTTTTTTTTTTTTTTTAAGAAAAAGTGGCTTTCCGAACCTGGTCGACGTTAGGTTTGATATCTTCTCCGTAACTGTAACTGACTGAGAATGCGTCACCCATCTGCGCATGGGCAGAGCAGTGAAAAAATTATTTTTGGAGCTTGTAGGTTAGAAGGAAATCCTGTCCTTAAAAGCTAGCGAATGAAAATGTAATATTTGCTAGAGTTCTATTTAATTTTGTTGTTGTTGATGTTAAGACTAGTCTGTAATTCTGACTGAATTATAGTGTAACTTAAGTTACGTCCTACAAAATCACCTATTCTAATTTTAAATTTTTATGACTCAATTTGAGTTCTGGGCTGGACAATTAACCTCGCAAATAATTCGGATACTTTTGATTTTTTGTAGCATTAGCAGAAGTTATATTTTAACATCTTTAGACACTTGCAGACACTCCGTGGAAACCACTTCACATGACAAAATATGCACCGGTGCTTCGCTAAGTTGGCTTATAGAAACATTATCAAAGGCATTATTAAGACAACATTTGAAGATATACTGGTCAACATTTAATCAGCCTGCGTTCAAACTCAGTTAACTCAGTTTTTGCCCATATCTCCGCGCATAACACAATGCAATTGATGGTTCACTTGCCTGTCATTAACTTTTTGAAGCTACCTCCCCCTTAAGCGGCAACACTGTGACGCAATCGCTCATTTTGCATAGAACTGTCAGATGGTCATAATAATTTGTCCACTTAGTATATAATAATGTACTCTATTGGGCATGGATCATCTTTTGTTTCGTTGATTGATTTCCAAAACTTTCAACAATTGATTTTCAACTTTCCATACTTTTTTTTAACGTTCTGAACACTTTTTTACATGAAGAATTTTTATACTAAATAAATAAGAACTTACGAATTACATCCTGTTGTAGACGAGCTCATACAACAAAAAGCAAAAAAAAAAAAAAAAAAAAAAAAAAAAAAAAAAAAAAAAACTAATTATAAAAAAACTAATATACTAATTATAAAATAAAATCGGACAACTAAGTAGTAGTATGGCTATTTGTATTTCGTAAAAGTGAAGAAAAGAAAAAAGGTAGTAAAACCAGTTCATAAAAACCTTGTTTTCGAAAGGAAAAAAAATATCCCTGACTCTCAACATTTATTAGCAGACATAACATATACACATGACTATATTTTTATCCGGGAAAAAAATAAATAGCGGTGAATATTTTGTGATTTCAAATAACAAAAGTCTTCAGTTTCTTTTAATTTAAATTATACCTGAAAACTCCCACACTGTTCGTTGTACGATTCCCTCTTATTTCACGGAAACAGAGGTGGGTTGAGAGAAAGTGAATAATTAAATATATTTTGCAGTATACATTTTGCGGGCCTTTGAAAGCTCCTCCTATCAAAAATCGTTTATTTACTTCAATTTTCTATCAACTCAAATGATATCTCTTTGAATTGAGTATAAAAAATTTCCTCAGAAAGTGTACCTTACATATTCAGATAGCCTTTCAACAGAAAAATAAGAAGTATACTATGAAATGTCAAGTATGGTACTTTTTTATATAATTCGTTTTAATGACTCGTGTAGAGTCTCACAAAGATTCAGCGGAAGAAAAATTTCTAAAAAAGAAAAGAAATAAAAAAAAATAAATAAAAAAAAAGGAGAAATTGTAGAGGAGGGAGTAGAGGAGTTCATAGATATCATTGGTAATAACATAACAGGAATTTTTATCAAAAAAAGTATTGGGTACTAATTTTTCCGAAAAAACATTTGTTTTATAAATAGGGAATAAAAGAGCTTTTTAAATATAACAGGGAGGCTATAACTTGCTTCAATTTGTTTGAAAAGTTTTCGAGGGACACCAAAAGGTGTGCTTAAATTTTCGATTCTTAGCTAAGCAAATACAGAGATGCCAACTAACAACAAGACACGCCAAAGTAATTTAAAATACGGTAAATAACTACAAAGTAAATTTTTTAAATATTTGATTATTATTGCTTGCTTTTTAGAGCGTACAGCACGACATAAATACTAAAAAATAGTGAATTATATAAACCTACGAATTATTTAGAAATAGTGGTGGATAAAAATCTAATAAATTGATTTTATTAAACCAAGAATCACATTCGATAAACTACCACTTGCTATGTCTTTTAAAAAGCAAACAAAAATGGTATAATATTTGCAATATTAACTTTGTAGTTATTTACCGTATTTTTAATTAGTTTGGGGTGTCCGGAGCAGTTGGCATCTCTGTAACTATATAGACAAGTGAGGTATTGTTTTCTTTGTATTTTTTCTCGTTTAATAGAATGAGATTAAAGACGAATCATAAAAGCCAACATTTCAACAATTGAAATGACTTTTGTAATATGAAATGACCTATTTTTGAACTATACTTAGTATGGAAAAAAAAAAAACGTTCAGCTTCAAAATTATTCATTTTATCGACTTACATTATATCTCATTCAATTCAGTTGAGACAAATTTCCTCAAAAAGTGCACTTTATATAGTACTCCAGTATATTGACTCCAGTACAGTCTTATTCGATTGCGCGTAAAAATAGACAGAAAACCATGCCTTGTGAGCCTCTTTGGAAAAAATTACTTTCTTACACCTTCAAATCACCTCATTTCCTTAAAAAAAGGGGGGGGAGGGAAAGAATTGCGTGCAAAGTTTTTTTTTTTTTTTTTTGCTAGACAAAAAAGCTGCAATACTTGCATTGTTTTCGAGAAAAGATTTCTAATTTCAATAAAATTTATGTTTTAACTTTAGATTTTTGGATAGGCAAATTTAATCAACGCTGTTTTTGGCCACCCAACTTAAAGGCATTTATAAAACCCACTTGATTGACTTATGATTGTTACGTGGTAAGTTTCAAAACGCTTCCAAAATGAAACAGAATTTTGAAGTAAAATTCACAAAATATTTTATAGAAAGTGAAGGTGTTAGCCTCCCTGTTCAATTAAAATCCTTAGGGTGACGATATTTAGGGTAAAAAAAGATAGAGCTGGTGTTCAAACTACTTTATAGCAGCTTATTTGTGGACCGGGTCATAAAAGTTTGCTTTATTTCATTCACCACTTCTTAGTTCAAATTAAAAATTATATACATACACTTTTAACTCAATTAGATTGGATGTGTAAGATTTAACGTAAAATCAGGGATGCCAACTGTTCCGCTCTCTGGGAGAAGTTTTAATAAACTGATAGCGAATTAAATAGTATCACTCGCAAAATAACCATAGTTAAGCCTACTTGAAAAACAGTAACCAACTTATGAATTCTTCTTTATTTAACAAAACTGGGCCGCGCAGCGACCCCTATCCCATTCATCATGTAATTTAGATACATTGTGTTAAAAACATTTTAAGTTTAGCAACATTATGGTAGCTATTTAAATAGGTCAAGCACATTTGCTTGATAAGAAAAATGTTGAAATTATTACAACAATGAAAATATTTTAAATCAATTAGTAAATAGTATCTAAGCATTAATTCAAATAACACATGTTAACGTAGATGTGAACATTATTCGTAGGATTAATACATGAGTTAACATAATTAGTATAAATATGAGTAGTAGATAAACAAAGTAAACATCTGAGTATTGGATCTAATAATACATGTTGACGTAATTGTAAACATAGTTTGAAGTGTTAATACATGTATAATTTTGCTATGTATTGAGAGTCTATGACTTAAAGAATTTATAAACTGGAATAGAACAGTCATTGGAATGTGGAGGAACTTCAGAGTTCAGGGGTAAAAGTGAGTTCAATTGGGATCGAACCAAGGATCAAGGAGACATGAAGCGGGCGTGCTGACCACTACACCCTTTCACTGCATGATGGATTGAAGAAGTGCAACTACTGAAACTGGAACTGCATTAATTGACGGGGCGCCTACACAAAGTGTTTATCCCCAGCATGAAAATTTTGATACCTGATACGATAAAATTACTTGAAGTGAACAAGTTTACATGAAGTAAGTGCAACTAATGAACTTTACTTTACTTTATTTAACAAAAGCTGGGCATCTGGGCAGCGCAGAAGACCCATATCCCATTCATCATGAAATTACGGAAGATTAAATAAATATACAAACAGTTTGTGTACAGAGTCTCTGGGGTGACTGATATTGTAGAGCAAGCACCTTGCTTGTTTAACTGAAAATAAAAGTGAAACTAAATCTAAGCTACTTGCTGTAGTAAAGATGGCTGTGAATTTATTGTCAACATGAGGTATCAGGTTCGGATTTCAAGGCTGGTATTGTTGTTGAGGCTGTTGAGATTGTAATCTATTGATGTTTTGAACTATTGCTACGAACTATTGATATAAGAGTTGGAGATTTTTATTTATGTTGGTAGTTTTGGTTTGAGGCGTCAGAGGTGAAGTGTGCAGCTATAGGTCTAAGGTTTATGTCTTTTTTAAAGTTTTCAAATTTAAATATTTCGTTGAAGTTAGCTGTATTGCAGTTGATTGCTTTGTCGTAAAAGTCTGCATTAAGTTTGTAAATATGCTGAGAGATAGTCGGGATTTTAAAGTCTTTGTGGATGTTTGAGTTTCTAATGAACCATCTGGCACAGGTGATTTTACGGAGTATTTTGATTTGGCACTGGTTCAGTTTCTTCATAAGATGGTCTGGAATTGTGGCCCAAGCAGGAGAAGCATATGTTAGAATGGGTCGGATCATGGAAGTATAACAACTAATGAATGCTTTTAGGTTGCATAATTTTTGATATTTAGTGGTGGAAAAATTAATTAAAAATACTAAACGAAAAATAACTTAAATTTCGTTACCGCTAGAAAATACTATTTTGTCAAGCGGAGTAAGTTGGCATCTCTGTAAAAGTAATAAATAAATGATTTTGAATACTTTTTTTCGAGTTTGTAAGACTTTTTTACGTTAAGAATTTTTATACGAGAAAAATAAGAACTTTCAAATGACATCAGGTCATACAAATCTCACGCAAAAGAAAAAAATGTTATTTAAATTACTAGTTTGTGTTTTTCCTCAACAATTAATAAAAAAAAAACATGTCTACCTTTTTGAAACGGTTTATAAGGAAGCTAAATTGAGAAGCATTTTGCAAACAGTTAATTTTCAATTACTACTTTAAACTTTATTGAAAAGAATATGATAAAATCGGATATCGAAGTAGAATCCGTACAGAAGAGAGTTTATAGATGTCATTTATAATAATAGGGAACTGAGCTTTTTTTATTAAAAAACATAATGGCTATTACAAAAACACACATTTTTTTATAATGACTGGACCATTATAACCAATGTGATGCCAAAAACATTTAAATTTGTAAGAAAAATATTCTAGTGGTATCGAAATTTATGTTTCATTTTAAATTTTTAGCTAGACAAATATAATCAATGCTGATTTAAGCCACCCAATTTAAAGATATTTATAAAAACCACTTAGGGTAAGTGGGTTTAGGGTAAGGCTTTACAAAATGAAATAGAATTTTGAAATTTCCTGCATCGAATGGATTATTACTTCCCAAAATATTTTGCTGACAGCGAAGCTGTTTGGGTTTCAAGGATTGCCACTGGCGACTAAAAATGTAAAAAGTGCTCACTGTTAAATTTCAAAAAGTTCTTAAAAGAAATTAAAATGAACATCTTATTATAAATGGTTCTCAAGATCTGAAAAAATAAACAAGTGATAGCTAAGTACAAAACTGAGATACAGTACAGTAGGCCTCAGCTTTCTTTGGGCTGTCGCTCCACTGAGTTAGTTAGCTAATTCATAACTACAGAAAAATGCTTTCATTTCTGAACTACCCCTAGTTCATTTTGCACTCATAAACATTTTCGTTAAATTTAATATTTATTAATTGCTTAAAACATCTTGACTTATCTCACTTTCACTACCACTTTAAAAAAATTTCCAGGCCGTGTGAACCCTGTTAGAGCAAATTTTTTTCAGCTTTCTAATGAAAGTCAATGGCGAAAGTGTTTTTGTTTCAATGATGAATAATTTGAAATGTAAGTGATAGTTATGATTGAATAATAATTATAGAGATAATACATAAATAAAAGTGAAATAAGCCCTTTTACCCCTTTTGTATAAAAATTGGCTAGCCAATGAGTAAGCTTTATTCATTTACATTTAAGATTGAGTTCGACATCAATAATAGTATTAATTGAAAGTAATAAGATAGTTAAATAAAGTTTAATTTAAAAAGTGGTATTAATATAATTTTTTTCATTGAGGCTTTTGCATTATAATTTTTAATTGTTTGATTGCTAAAAGAAAGCGACATAATGCTTTAACACATATAAGAAACAAATAACGGTGGATAATTTCATATTTAAAACAATTAAAGATCTTACTAAAATATTCAATTTCTTTTAATTAAAATATTACCTAAAAACTCCCTAAATCTACACATTTTTGAAGAAAATAGGGGTGATTTGAGGATGCATTGCGAAGTCCAGAAAAATCGAGCAGATTTTCAATCGGCTTATTACATTTTCAAAACATTTCATTATCAATAAGAAAGCAATATAAATCTAATAATGATTTAACTAATATAAGAAACAAATAACGGTGAATAATTTTTTATTTAAATAATTAGAGATTTTACTAAAATATTTTGTAGACAGAGAAGCTGTCAGCATTCCCATTGTTGCCACGGGCGACTAAAAATTCAAAAAGTGCTCACTATTAAAACTCAAAATGTTATGAAGAGAAATTAAAATTAGCATCTTTTTATACGGGGTTCCCACGACGTGCAGGAAATAAATGATTGACTGTGAAATACAAAAATGAGATGGGCACAGTAGGCCTTCTATGGGCTGTCGCGCCACTGAGTTAGTTAGTCAGTTAGCCCGGAAGTAGTGGGATAGAGTGGAAACCGCGTAATTTAGAAAATGTGACAAAAATGCACATTAATGTCATTTGCAGGCATATACTGGTCTTATACTGATTTTTTTAATGGGTTAAGGCCCTTACTGGTCTGATATTACCTTCAAAGATATTTTTTTAACAGGTTAAGGCCCATACACTAAATGGATAAAGTGTAACAGATACAGTGAAAACCTCGCGAGAGAGACCGACCATTTTCCGATCCACTGTAAAATGCTCGCTGATAGAGATGGGTCGTTCTTAGAGGTTACATCCATTGACTTTAAAATTGTTATCAAAGGTACATGATTTTTCGAAAACTATTTTAATTTTAATCAGTGTCATTTTCTTGGTGCAGAAATGCCACTTCTGAAAAGACAGATATATGAATTAAATATGGCATCCATAAACATGATCCCTTCTGATATAATTATGTGCAAAAACAAATGCACCCATTATAAATGTTAAAGGTATTTTAAATAAATAAACATTTTTTTTTTCGTTTAAGTTTGCTTTTTACTTTATATCCTAAAATTAGTTACCTATAAAAGATGAGAAGAGGTTTGTTTGAAGTGCTCGTTTTTGTAAAATTACTTTTTTTTCTAATTTAATTTTTAGCTCTAAAAAATAAATCATAGATGGCATCGTCTTTAGCGCACTCTGTCATCGTCAAAAATAATTCTCTAAATAAGTGTCTCACACATATATTTTGTATACATTTTAAGCTACTTCTTTGTTTTAATTTTTTGTCTGGATATTTTTTCGTGTTTCCTTATTTGACCTTTTCCGTATTTAGTGCAAATATTTACCCGGTCTCTGGGAGATGTTTTAATAGTCTCTCCTAAAGGTTTTCTTTAACACAAAGTCTATGGAAAAAATTCCGTGCCTCCTAAAAGTGATCGTAATTAGAGGTGGTCGGTACATAGAGGTGGTTTTTCCTGGAGGTTTCACTGCATTTCAGATTTTCCTCTATGCAATAGTCTGAAAGTTGACATGAAGATCTTTGCTATTCACAAATAGCGGCTTTCCACACTATTATACACTAGCTATTATAGATACTATTATAATAATTACACTAGCTATTACATACTATTTATTACTAACTAATACTTTTATACTATCATTTGGTTGGCATAGAAAATTTGACCTTTTTGCACTCCAATGTCGCCTCTGAAGCACCATCTACTTTAACCTCTCCAAAATTAAAAATTATTTCTTATACCTTAATAATCAGTAACCACATTATTTTAAAAATGACTTAATGCTGCATTGTGTACTTTAAACTGCTTACTGGGCCCTAAACTCTATCATAAAACTCTACACTTTGCTGATTTAAAATGTAAAAGTACTGTTTATTTAATGGCTATTCGGTCCATCCTAACTTACGCTTGCCCAGCAATCACGACCCTGAATAAAACCCTTAAAAATAAGCCCTCCAGAACAGAAGGCAAAATTATAAGAAAATGGTAGGTGCATTAGCTATAATAGTCTAAGAAAAGACTTAAATATAGGCAATATCAACCACTAGAAGGCTTCGCCCCCTGCTCGTTGGCGCTCACCAACCCCCGGAACTGCATTCGCAGTTCATTTCGGATAGCTTCGCAATCCAATGCTCGCTTTGCTTGCGCATTGCATACGTTCTTAACGTCTAGCTTTTGTATACTTTTTTGAATACTGAAGTTCCGAAAACTTTTCACTGTAGAAAATTCTAAACCTGTACATTTCAATATTAATTTGAAATTGCAATTGTTAATTTGGGCATTTGGCAATACAACACTTATAGAATTGAAGGATTTGTTACGTCAAACGCTCAGGTATCATAATTTTGATTTATGTTGCTAAGTTAACTTTCAAAAAATTCTATGGCTGGCAACAGCCTTTTTAGTTTTTAAGTGGTTTATTTTAATTTTTGCTGCAGCTGAATTGAACAACCTGATAATGCTCACTCTGGTTATTGTTTCCGTTTTTAAAAGCGCTATATGTTGAGCCACCTCAGCTAGACTTGGCATGTGACATTTTTAGATGCAATCATGGGTCGATTTTCTAACGTTGCCATTCGGGAAGTTGTAATGAGGCTTTTTTTTTTTGGTGCCGTGTAAGAGAACTATATATATAGATTATATCAAAAAACTAAACACCAATTTTAACAACAAAGCTTACAACTGTACTATTAGTGAATTCAATCTACTATTATATATTGAACTCACTGAAGATAATACTAGAGTCAGCCCTATTATTTCATTCTCCCTTGGTGACATGGTGAATCCCTCTAAACACTCTTAGTGTTAGCCCACGACTCACAAACACAGATAAACACAACAATTTATTGTAACCGTGGTAGGCGAGTAACCGTCGCGGGAATAATATAACTTTAGTGTGATGAACAACCTAGAGGACGAGCGGTTTTAACCGGGATTATCATTCTAACTGACTTAGTGATTAATTGCTGATTAATTACTATTATGTCATTTTGTATGTATTTATATTATTTTTTATTTTAGCTTATAACTTTCTAAATATCTCTTATATTCTAGAACACTTTGTATTTAATATCGCTTATTATCAAATACTTTTGAATCATTTTATTGTGTACCAATTGCAACTTAATTATAATTATGCGCTCCTATTATATGACTTACCCAGTTATCACGACTCTTTGTATTTTTCTTGGTGCCATTTTATTTCTTCATCGCAATTCTCCCATTATCGACTCATTAAAACCAACGAATCAGTTGATGCTGCTACCCGACAGTGCGCTGAGGTTCGCTGTATTTCCAACGTGTATTTTAAACGATTAAGTGCTTACATTAGCTAGTTCAAACAGCATTTTAAAGTACTCAAGATGGTTATACTTCAAGTTAGAATAGTATTAAGTGGTTCACTCACCGTAACCTGGCATCTTCATTGTGGAATGCAAATGGCGGCAGATAGAAATAGCATCTGGCACAAGTGTCTTGTCTATACACGTCCAAGGGCAAATAGAAACCTCGCTCTGTTCTGCAAGACAACAACAAGTCCGTCTCATTATCAGGTATCAGTATTTCAATGGCCTCACTGGCGTGAACCTATTTGAAGGAAGAACCACTCATTAACCACTACCTTGAATGTTCCGAGTTATCTCGGGTTCGTATATATTGTATTAAGTTATTAATCCGAGAAAATTCGGACTTAGTAGAAATTGTCAGTATGGTTTTAAATTATTATTATTATTATTATTTTTTTTTTTTTGTAATTGATGAAAGAAAGTATTTTGCTTTATTAAGCCGCTTTAACGTTGTTGTTGTCGTAGGCCATAAAAGCAATTGGTGCGATTATTCTTGCTTTCCAGTGGCACCATCTATGGCCAAGAATTCGACTTCTGCCACACTCATACGTTGCACCCGTTTATAGGGTGGACCCATTCATACATCCACAGATCGTAATTTTGGTTTGAACCAGAGAACGATCAATTCCTAATTCAGTACCCCCAGAATTTTGATGTTTTATGGAAACATGGAAGACTTTGTGACCCACTAGATTTCATGGTCACCAGTCACCATTTACTAAGCAGTCTTCGGTCGGCTGGATTCGAATTCCCGTTCTCACGAACATGAGTCTAGCACCCTGCCAAGTAGGCTATCCTGGCCCATTTTTAGAGTTAACAAGCAAAAAAAATAAATAAACAGAATAAAATAAAATTTGACTCTGGAATTGTCAAATTTTAGTCCCACATTACATTCACATCTGCGAATAAAGACCGTAGATTATCAATTCAGAAATCTACTTCAACTTTATGTTTTTTCATATCTGGTTTATTATTATTGCTTTATTGAAATTACTTACATTTGCAAGCATGTCTGCTTAATTTAAGTTTATAAACATTTGTCAAGTAGAGAGACAAATAGAACAATTTTGAGAAGGACGTTACATAGAATACATCCAGGGTTACGACGGGATTCAAACCCACCACCTTCACGCTTCGCCCAGTGAATGGCGGGCTTTACCGCTCAGCCAGGGAAGCCCCTCTTCAAATCTAGTCATTCTTCGGGTTTTAAGCAAGCTTTATTTTTATATTTAGTTAGCTAGCAAGGTTTATGCATTCACATTTTATTTAAATAAATATGATTTAAAATTATTTATTATATCCCTCTCAATACATTTAAATAACTTAAACATACATAAAAAACATAAATAATACTTCAGATTCATAAAAAATATATGTTTGCTCACTGAATAAGTGACTAGGTGTTTTGTCAATTTTTTATATTTTCTAGTCGTGTGTTCTTTTAATTCTTGACTTGCTTTTCTTCAAAAGAAAAGTGGTACAGCAAAATTTTCATTATTATTAATTATTTTGCTGAAATTAGACATTTTTGTATATTACGAAATAATTCGTAAAAATATTTGCATTTGGAGCTGAAATTAACAATACACTGTGCTTTTTTTCAAATTAAAGTGAGAGATGAAAGGAAGAACTATGTACTATCACGCATATTTATCACTATCATATATAGAAAAATATTTTTGTCAGTCATATAAGAAAAAGTTGTTTGTTGTTTCTGATGTTCTGCTTGGTTAAACAGGGCTGCCAACTGCCGACGCTTTTTGCAAAAATTTATTCCAGTAGTAGCTATGTTTATGTTTTAATATATTATTATTTTATTTATTTAAGTTTATTTTCCGCACCACTACATATAAATAATTAAAAATTTCATACGCAACGCTTTGTTGTAACTGCATCGTGGTGAGGCTTTCAAAATTTTGTCAAAATTACCAAAAAATCTGAAAATTTTGTTTTTTAAGCGTTTACCACTCTGTAAAATATTTTGAAAAAAGCGTAACTGGACTGGGTTAAACCTAGCGAATTTAAGCAGAGGTTGTGTCTCTTGATTTTCAGTGGCTCCATCTATGGCCAAGAATACGACTTCAGCTACACACTCGTTACAGCCCGTTTATAGGGTGGAGCCATTCTTACATACACAGATCATAATTTTGACCTGAACAAAAGAACATCTATCTCCAATTCAGTACTCCCAGAGGAATTATTTGTTATGGGGACATGGAGGAGTTCGTCATCCGACATGTTTACCGTGCACCAGTCACGATTTACTACACGGAGAGTATTCTGAAGGCGAGTATCGAACTCATGACCTCTTGGTCATGGGTCCAACGCCTTTACAAACAGGCTATCCTGGCCTGCAAAAATAGTGATTGCCATACCTGTCAGCTTGTACTTCCGCTGAGAAATAATTTTTTTTTAGTAGAAACATTAACGTTTTGTTGTAACAAATTTTGACTGAAAAGTTTATACAGTAATTCTCTTTTATACAGATGCAGAGATGCCAACTGTTCTGCAAAAGTTTTAATAAATTGATAGAATAATGAAACTTGTAGAATAAAGGATAATTAATTCATTTCTTCAAAAGTGTCATCACAAGATTTGATATTCATACAGTTTGTTTAAAAATAGATATACAATACTAGCTGTACCCTGAGTGCGTTGCAACGCTTTCAGTTTAAATTTTAATTTTGTATTTAAGTGTGTAAATGAGATTTGCGATTATGATTTGAAATGAGAATTTTATTTAATGGTGAAAAAAACCAGTGATAGTCTCAGCAGTTAATTCTCTAGGATATCGTTAGTGCATTTTCAAACAGACATGTATGGTGATGCACACGTACCATGAAACATATTTTGGATGATGATCAAAAATAAGTCTGATTAATGGCAATATCAGGTATTTCTGCTGATATGAGCTGACCAATTTGTCATGGTGTGATTTTTTCAATAAGCCAAATCATGTGGTAATCCTCTTTTTTGTCATTCAATAGAATACATCAAACACCGTGTCTCTCCAAAAACATGACGCTTCGCAATGAAACCAAGTATAGAGCTTAATATTTGTTTTAACTCACGTTCGGTAATATCATGAGGATCCGATGATGTTTGCCTAGGTTACAAAAGCTCTTTAATTTCAGCTCAAGAAGGGTTGCATGTGAATGTAATAAATAACTATGGCTGCCCATACGCGCACCGATACTTGTCGTACCGAATGAAGTCATTTGGAAACACGAATATACCGACACGTATTCGTCAAGAAAAGTTTCAATTGATTTGCTTGACCCGATAACAACGTTGATGATGTGTCCGTTGGCGACGTTAAATCTGGTAGTTTCACTTTTCCATCAGAACAGCAAATTCCAGCTGTTTCCTTCTTAAATTTGAGAGCATTACAAAACATACATAATTGATCCATGATGACGCTTGGGTGAAGACTATAGTTGGTTGCCGGATCATAGTGAAATGCACTGAGATTCAAATCAAAGTATTGGCAGCGTCTTGATAGCGAAGTTCGTTATCGATTGATTTTCATTCTTGCTTTCCGTTGATCTGATGTTTCCAACGAACGGGCTTGAGTAGTGCGTAGTTGATTTGTAAACAGTCTTCTTTCCTCTTGCTCAGACGTTTCTAAGGAACGGGCTAAAGCATTGTGTTCTCGTTTAGTTTCAAGTCTTTTTTTCCCGTTGCTCCGATGTTTCTGAAACACGGGTAGTTCTTTTTTTGTGTGCTTGAGATGTTGATCGACAAAGAGCGATTCGTTTAGGCTAAATATTTTTGCAAATATTCTCTCTCAAACAAAAAGAAATGTAAAAGTTGAATGTAAAGTAAAAAGAATGTAAAGTGGTCACAAATTTGCTAAATCGAAAATTCACATATTTATTTTAAATAATAAAAAAAGCAGTAAAAATGAAATAAATTAAATAAGAAATATAAAAATGATAACATTTAAAACAAAAATCTATTTTTTAAATGAAAGAAATGAAATAAATGTGAATTCGTAAACTTTGTAAGAAATTTGCTTTTGCCTTTATTTTTATTGAACAGTTTTCACAATTCGTGATCGCAACACTCGAGTACGCCATCTAGCGGGAGACTGTAAATATCGGGCATTAGTTCCCACATAACCATTGGCAATGACAGACGACATTTTCTTAGCAGCAAATAGGAAGCAAAAATTCCCTAAGGAAAAGGTAAAACTTCTTGAAAAAACTAATCAGAACATGCCAAACATTGAAGCAGAACACGCCAAGCATTTGAAGAACAACCTCTCAATAATTTTTACCTTTCTATTACCAACAACATAACATGATTTCATGATCACTTGCTGTAACAGATGTGTGTATTGCGGTAAAATAATTTTTCTGTCTTCAATTCATTACAAGTTAAAATGAAGTCAACATTGCTTTCGTCATTACAATGAATAAATGTGTTCCAATGAATTCCATACAGAACTGTAATAGTTATAGAATATTCTTCTTCTTCATAGAATAGTATATATTTCTGTATCTACATAATTCAGAAAACAACGATAAAGAATAATCCGAATTACTTGAAAAAGTATCATTTGTGCTGATTATAAATAAATTTTTCATCGTTTTCTTGGTAAGTGTTTTTTAGTTTTGAAAGAATTCAGCTATTCTGTTTTTAAGCTACATATTAAAATTCATATCGAGATCTTACAATTATAAAATTTTGATGTGTGGTATGTTTCCTAAAAGTAATGAAGGGATAAACTATGTATATATTATTTGAGAATAAAGTTTTCAAACAAAGAACATATCATTTTGGAATTCTCCGGACTTATAGATCAGGTAAGTGTTATGATTTTTATAATAAAAAATGTGCTTGTAAATAATTTTTTTTCTTACTTGATGATCGTTCTCTACAAAATGGTTTTTTTACATCTTATTAAATACTATAAGAATTAAAAAAAGAAACAATACGAAAATTTTTATTGAAAAATGATGAATTTTTAAAATCGTTTTTATCCTAAGAATTCTTTATTTTACGTTTTTTAGTTTATAATTTTTTGATAAAATTGTTGCCAAAATACTTTTTTTGAAAAATTAAATGGTATTAAATTATGTGTTTATGTATACTTCTGGCATATTCTAATATTTGAAGTAATATGATTCAGAAAAGTATGGAAGAAAAATTCGGTACTTACGTATTAACCGCAGCTACAGATTTGGCAGATTTTTAAGTGCCGCCAATCTACACTTAAATTTTTGGAAAAAATCTTAAAATGAAACACTTTGTTTAAAATCAAAGTAGTCAAATGGATTTCGGTGGAAAATGGGCCGATATAGAGTTTAGCATAGATTCAAAACAAACTTTTCTCTCACCTGATTCTATAGCCATTATGAACTCTAATAAATAAGATTCAAAATGAAATAACATTTCCAAAACGGACGTTTACTAAGATAAAGTTTCATGTTATGGACATTGGTACATTTTCGTTATATTTCACTCCATAAAATATTTCGCTTCTAAAAAAATAAAATTGCATCTTGTTTTGTTTTTGGCAAGTCCCAAAGACGCATTTTCGTCACACTAAAAAATTGCGACAAAAAAAGAATGGTTCTTTTTTTTTTGTTTTTGTATCGTAAGCATTCTTTATTTTACGTTAAAATTTAAGTGGGCCTTTCATGTTATACTATTAAATTTGGTAAAACTATTTCTCAGGCATTAGGTTTGAACTCTTATAAGAATATACCTATTTTTTTCTTTTTATTTACAAATATTTTTCCGATGTGTTCTGGATGTTCCTTCTCTAAAAAAAAAAAGAGATACCATTTTGTTTTCGTTTGCATAACAAACATTTTTCTTTTTTAAATTTAATCAGCCTCAATAAAGATGGAACGTTACAATGCTACATGCTACATTAAAGACGTCTCCAGTGTAACTGAATGACTGTTCATATGGAAATCGCAGGGATTCGGCACATACAACAACGCCCCCTATAGTTCGTTACGATCGCGAATACTATTAATCCGTGATACGATCAATAATTACAAAATCTATTCTCGTTAATTTTACGTGCTTGTGCTCACCTGATATAAAGAAACTTGCGCGAATTATAATTAAATATTAAAGTATGCGTGATTTACTTTTCTAAATGAATAGAGCTATAGGATAGAAAATAGCACTGTTGTTATCTTCAAGATATTTGAAAACTGAATCGTTTATAACAAAATTTAAAACAATGGCTAACCAGAAAATTCCATTTCGATTTTCGCTGATACCGCTAAAACAGTTTCGCAGAATGTTCTAAAGTTGACAGTGACCTTCTTCGTGCTTTGAACTATCTGTATGCCAAGTTTTATAGCATTTGGTCGGGTGGTTTAGAAGTCTATGAAGGACAGACAAACAGACACACATTCATTTATATATATATATATATATATATATATATATATATATATATATATATATATATATATATATATATATATATATATATATATATATATATATATATATATGTATATATATATATATATATATGTATATATATATATATATATATATATATATATATATATATATATATATATATATATATATATATATATATATATATATATATATATATATATATATATATATATATATATATATATATATATATATGTATATATATATATATATATATATATATATATATATATATATATATATATATATATATATTACTTTATTAATGTCTAATTTTAAAACCGTTACAATCGTTTGGCAAGAAAACTTGACTTTTCTTTTTTCAAAGAAAGAAAACTTGGATATACAATTAAATCCTTCTTAATTCTTGTCTTAGAAAAAGACATAATAACTTAGATATGAAATCTTACTTAATATGAAATTATTTATATTTTAGTAAACTAAAGTATAAATAATTTAAGATTGTTAGATCTTAGTCAACTGAAAATCGTAAATTAATTTTGATACTACTAAAAATACTTTCCCCCCAAAACGAAGGAAGTTGGCAGCCTGAAAATCCAACTTAAAAATGACCAATACGATGCCACGAGTGATTAAAAACGTAAAAAGTGGTAGAAACTCATTTCACTTTTATTTATTTATAATTTCTTTAATCAATCAATCGTAACTGACTCGGTAACTTACAATTAAAATGATTCATTTTTAAAACAAAAACGTTCTTTGAAATTTTTTTAATCGTAAACTAATAAAAAATTTTTTTAGAAAAAGTTGCTTATCTTAATAACATTTTGCATTTTATGAGTCACCACTTTAAGAATTTTGAATCGCCCGATGACAATCCTGAATGCAACACAGTTGACATTCCTGATTTGTTTCTCGAAGTTAATGAAGAAAAAAATTCATTTGAGAGAGAGCGATAAAATTGGTGTAAACAATATTTCTAAAAGAAATATTGTTTACATAGAACTCTTTGCATTATTTTGATCAACCCATGCATATCATGGGTGAAAGCCCTTATATAGCAAGACGGAAAAGAGAAAAACCTGGTACGTAAGACATTTCATTCCAGCATTTTTTACGAAAAAAATAAAATATCTGTAACTATCAAGATTTCTTATAAAATTTTAGCATATATATAAAACTGCTTCTTTTCGAAGATAAAGTAGATATTGCTGAATAATTTAGAAAAAGAATAAGTAAACTCCTCCCCAAAACTAGCTATAACTGAAAAGGTTTCACTACCAGCCTTTCCTATTTTCCGTCTTGCTTTCACCCCTGCTGCATATTAATACTTCACAATATTGGTACAGTTTTAACCGGTACAGATTAGATAGACACATAAATGTATATATCTAAAACAGAATTATCTACTCTTTTTATATAGCAATGACTATTCGACATGAAAATTAATACAAAAAATAAAAATATTAAATTTTCTCTCAATTATCTGTTAAATATCCCAAACGATATAATTGAAACCTGAACGATTTTTGCAATCGGTGCATCCCTTTCACACACTGTCTAAATTTAGGAATGCTAACATTAACGGTTTTGGACTTATAAGAGATAAACTCTTCATTTTATTATTTTATTCGATTTAAAAAAATCATGTTTTTTTATTATTTATTGTGAATAGATCGTTCATTATAATTTATAAAAATAAAAAGTTAATTTTTTTTTTTTTTTTTTTTTTTTTTGCACATTTAATGAGTTGATACAATAAATTAAAATTGTGAAATAATAATGTTGTTTTCGTTGTGCATTCTCGTAAACATTTGTTTTCTAATAAACTTTTTCCAAAAAAAAATAAAATGCTACTTTTTAAAAAAGATATATTCTAAAACATCATCACTTCTTTTCAACCCACGTATTTTAAGACATAATAAGTAAGTTTAAATGTATTTACCATTAACTACTCTCAGACGATTCCGTTGCTGTTGACAAAATAAATAAAAAATCTAGTATCAAAAAGAGAGAAAAGAAAAAAAAGGAAAAAGAAAAAAAGTGGAATTTGCAGCCGCCTTGTTTGACACTCGTATATCGTCGAATAGGAAAGAATATCGTCGTTGCGCATGAGTTGAGGTAACTTAAACACATTTAAAAGTGGCACAGTTTTCGACTGAGAAATTAACACTTTGATGTGTCATCGGACGTCGTCAACTTTGTCAAAGAGGTAAATTCTGAGAGGCGGAAGCATTTACTCGCGCCTCATGAAATGTTTTAAAAAAAAGAATCTTAAAGATATTTCCGTGGTGCGAAAAGGTCTCATTTCAGCAAAGAATAAATTCAGTTTTCAGCTTTCATTTGGAACTAGGGTTAGTCACGTGTTTTAACCTTGCCTTATCAAAAAAAAGTAATCTATGAAACAATGTTACGAAAGCAACAAAGTAGGAAGTTAGAGCCAATTACCATTTCTTTGCGTATTTCAAAGAAGTCGCAGAAGTATTTCTCAAGATAGATTCCATTCAAATTTTGGATTTTTTGTTTAAAATTACGTAAGTTGATTTCTCAAGTAAGTTTCTCAGGATTCAAACATCTTTTAACCATTAGTAATTTAAATAACAAAAAAAAAATTAATAAACAATTATAAAACTCTTTTGCTTTGATTTATTTTTGTATGAAGAAGTTTTTTAATTGGAGATCCGCTTCATTGAATCTGAAGGTCTAGCAAAATACACAAAAATTGAAATGAACTATTTTGGGAACAAAAATTTCGACATTTGTTCTACTTGTACCCTGTAGGACGCTATTTCCCAGAACTCGGCAACATCTCCCCATATCTTTAGCGTCAGGAACCTCCCCCCCCCCCCCATATATTTAGTGTCAGGAATCTACATCAGACGGAAAAAAAAAACACTATCCATAGGATAAAAACGAGCTCTATAAGATAAACACGCCAAAATCAGACGTTTCTATGTCTGATTTCGTAACTTAAAATACAGTTTGCACAAATTTCTCAGCATATTAAATGTTAGATCCTAGAAACACTAAATTAGAATATAAGCTCATGTAAAGCTGATCGTTAGATCAAACGTTATACAGCATATATTGTTAGCGCGCTGTTGTACATATTTCTTTGTGTTACGTACCACTTTAGCAACAAAAAGCAACACTGGTTTGACCTCAGATCTAAAGATAAATATTTATATTATGAATCCGTTTTAATTTAGTGTTCTTTTAAATTAAAGTTTTAGAAGAAAGAAAGTAAAAAGTGGTTACACAAGTATTTCCATATTAGGATTGATTATGCAGATGATGCACGATAGTTTTGTCTACTTTAATAAATTAATCACATATGAAATTAGGGCAAAGCACTTTTTTAAAGCTAGAGTAGCAGGTTAACTGAAAGAAATATCTACGCGAATATAAACCCTGACCGGGTGTTAATACTATAACAGCTATACAGGGACGTACGCAAGGAGGGGTTTAGGGGTTTAAACACCCCCCTTGACCTCAGACAAAATGGCAAAAATAAACATTTTTGTAGAAATTATGCGGGCTATTATTTTTTAAGACTATATATTTTTCTTTGCCTTATGCCTACTTTTTTTTTCTCACGGTATTTCTCAGAATACTGAAAAAACATTTACTATAATAGGGTTGTACTTTTGAAACCAAATTCACGTGATACTCTTACGGGCGAGCCCGGATCGCTGGTTCCTTTCTGTCCTGCCAGTCGCGATAGATTTCAAGACTGGCTGGCATTCGCGAGGTCTTTACGCGATGATTCTGGGATTCTAGACGATTCGAGAATTTTGCAGATGCGGTGAAAAATTATATAAAAGAGGGAACGGAGTACTGTGGAGTTAGTTAGTCAGACTAAGAGTTATCTCTGCAGTCTGTCTTTCGTAGTTCGTCGCTAAATCGTCGCTTTGTCTTAACAAAAAGTCCATTCAATAGCCAAACCCGTCGTCGCCACTATTTCGACTCGTGAAGAAATCAGTTACAATACCATTGGAGATACATAGCTCGTTGAAATTATTCATTCCAGCTCGAAACTTTGAAATCGTAGCATAGCGGATATTTCTGTGCCCTTATATATATATATATATGGATATAGGATATCAAAACGCAGGAATTTAACAACTTTTAATTATTTTGAGAAAAAATCACGACCTAAAATACAGCATCTAGTACCAATGTAAGTTTTTCTGTTGAACAGAAATGTAATACTTCCGTTGAAGAAAACGTTTTTAGCATAACAAAATCTGATGAATGTGAAAGCGGCCCTCAAAGTGTTACTTCCCACCCATATGACATTGGACTTTTTTTCAGAAGATAGTGCATGCGAGGATAAAAAAACTGGATATACTAAAAAATGTTTGGGAACCCAATCCAGCATTTGCTTTATCTGAAAAAGAAAAAAAGAAAATTGAAATTTCAGTACAAATGGCGTTATCGCTGGAAATGGCTTGCATATTCAGAGGTTAAGGGTGGTGCTTTTTAAAAATTTTAAATACTTTTCGCCCCAAGTGGTGCCGGTTCTGGCAAGCAGCCTTTAGGTCAATTGTACGCAATGTAAAATTTGACAACTGGAAAAAAGCAGTAGAGCGATTCTCTGATCACGAGAAATGTCTTTATCAAGATGTTATTAAAGAACTAAAATTAATGCGTGAAAATGCCACTGAAATATTCACCTCTTCTTCCCTTATGCAAACAAGCATTGAATCTTCCATACAAATCCCTAGAATAACGGGAAGACAGAAAAATCGCGCTCATTTTCTCTCATCGACACAAGAAACATATTTCAGAGTTAGTGTATTTATTCCATTTATAGAAAATTTTATAACACAATTAGACTTAAGATTTGTATCGCATCGTGATATTTTGAAAGGATTTCAGTGCCTTCTTTCTGCCGATCCTTTCATTTGCCAACCTTCAAACATAAAGGCTTTTGAAGCACTAGTGGTATTTTACGCTCAAGATTTGGATATCTGTAAAGAAAGCCTTAAGTTTGAACTAAAACTCTTGTATAAAAGATTAAAAAGGATTAGTGAAAACGGAGGTAGTGTTCCAAAAACTGCGGCAGAAGCTCTTGGAATGTGAAATAAAGATATAACACCAAACATTTTCAAATTCCTGGAAATATTGGTTGTTTTGCCTGTTTCAACGAGTGCAAACGAAAGATCCTTTTCGACTTTGCGCCGTTTAAAGACTTATTTACGCAATTTAACTTGTAATAATAGAATGAACAGATTGGCGCTCTTAAACATTCATAGAAAATTTACCCCAGCTGTAGAATACATTTTAAACGAACTTGCAAAAAAAAAAAAAAAAAAAAAAAAAACGTCGTTTGGATATTACTGTACAAATCAATACATTTTCACCGTGTTTGTATACTGGTTTAATTCCCTATTTGTTGGTAAGTTATTTTTTCTTATTTTTTGGTCAAATTCATTGATTTTCCGTAGAATATTCACATTGATGCGGTTATTATTTAGGTAGCTGTTACATTATGAAAAAATTTTTCTGGCTTGATTAATTCCTATTTTTTAATAAAAATAAAATATTTTACCTCTTATTATAGATAAAAAAAATTATGTTCTTAAACTTAAAAAATCAAATCAAAATTTAACTAAACAATGTTGTCTAAATAAAAAGTCAAAATTGTCTAGTTGTCTAAATTAGGGAAATAATAGTGCTTTATTACATACTCTAATTTCTTTTAGTAGTTTCAGAAAATTATGAACACCCCCCTTGAAAAAATTCTGCGTACGCCACTGCTGCTATATTATCGGGGGAGCTTTCTTTTTATTTTTTAAAAAAATACCAGGGCTTGCAACTACTACGTTATTTTGCAATGTATTTTTATAGAGTGGTAGATTATTAAAAACTAAAGCTTTTAAAACTTATGGCTATTTTGCCAAATTTTAAATAAGACTCACCACGTGACAGCTGGATTAAGATGGCGTTTCACATAGAGGTTTGAACCGTCGTGAGGAAAGTAATTTTCAATTAAATTTACAAAACAAAGAATAATACATTAAAACATAAACTTAGCAACTCATTGAAGAAATGTTCCCTAAAAGCACAAAAAGTTGGGCATCCCAGCAGAAGACTTTTAATAGAGTGTTCTCATGCTGAAATATCCCTAACATATTTCCTAAGATTTTAAAAACCAAATTATCTTATTTAATCCTTTTTCAATAAATAAAAATCATTAATATAATCTGTAATATACCACAGCCTTGAATTGAGTGCAGAATAAGATCTATTTTTAGAGATTCCCTCTTGCCTAACACATTAGCATAGGATTCGAAAACTGTTATAGGGTTGGCAATGTTTTGATTTCTTTTAATTTCACTATTATTTCTCACGTTTCTTTTCCGCCTACTCATTTGAATGCGTTAGGCTAAAAAAAAGAACCTTCCCATTAAATTTAATAAATTAATAGCCAATACAATTGATTCCTTGGTGGGTTTTTTAAGCAGCCACGGGGCCATTTTTCAAATTTATATTTATATTAAAAATTTAGATTCATTTTTACCTAGGAGCTCCACATAAATTTAAAAAAATAAAACATTTTTATTTATTATAATTTGATTCTTTATTAAGCAATTTATGGTTTTTGTTAAATAATAGCTCGCCTACAATACATCAATAAATATTCAACTTCTTGAACTAATGGTAAATACATCCACTACGTTAATCAATTTCCTCTTTAACTGATAGTAATTCATCAAACCTCTTCGACAAATAGTAATTTCTGAAAGCACCAAAGCTATTTCAGGATAAGTGTGGTTTTAACTAAATTCCATATTTTTAAAAAAATATGCGTGCTAATGTTAAAATACTTAAACGAGTTATTTTGCTGTCTAGAGTCATTTTACTCGATTCTCTTAATAAAAAATCAGTTACGAAATTTGGTATCGTTTCCAAGTTTTATTACGCTGTTATAAAATTGCCGATTTTATTAAGGCAATAACAATATTGTCTACGTAAGTAGTTTTTTTCCCAGCCACAGTATGATCGACAATGGATGCAAGAAGGAAAACATAAAAGTGAGTTATTATTTCTTAAAGTAGATTTATTGGGCAATTTTTCTAGGTCAGATTTACCAGGACATGATGAGGGAAAACAATTTATTATGTCTATGGTAAAATGTTTTCATAGTAGCCTTAGACGAATAAATAAATCATATTAAAAAATAAAAGATTAATCATTAGTTCTTTTTTCATTTAAAATAATGACAGAGAGTAAAAAAGGAAACAAATTTATTACGTCATGGTGAAATGTCTCTATAGAAGCCTTACCCGAATAAATAAATTATATTAAAAAATAAAGATTAAGCAATAGTTTTTTTAATTTTTCACATAAAATATGTAAAAAGATGAAAAAAATAAACCCCTTGATTAACTTTTGATCAAATGATCGTTTTTTCACGTATTAAGATTCACTCTAAACAATTTCTCAAATATGAGCTGTGATGGCTCAGGGGATAAAGCGTTCACCTTCCAGCAAGCGGAACTGGGCTCGAATCTCAGCGATGTCGGGTCGATACGAATTCCACAACTGGCTTGCACCAACTACAGTGCTGACGTAAAATATCTTCCTGGAAGAGACGAATCATGGGTTAGAGTCCCTTTGTTCTCAGTCCGGGAAGTTTTCGTGGTTTTTCTCTCCATGTAACGCAAATGCGGGTTAGTTTCACTAAAATGTCCTCCACGAAGACAAATTTCTAGAGTAAACTGCAGAGAAGTGCCGACACATAGTGTTCTTTCCGGTGAATTTAAAAAAACTTCTCATGTGAAAAACCAATTCAAAAAGTAGCTTTTCAGATAAGAAAAGAGGTGCAGTGAAGGGTTAAAGTCAACCTTTTAAAACATTTAGGTTTGCACAAAATTCCATAAAATCTAATCATTAGTATAAAAGTTATTCGGGATGATGTTTTTTTCCCGGTTCAGTGTCAAGATATACACGATCGACTAATTTGTGTGATTTTTAGCATTGCTTTAAACAATATTAACCATTTGAATTATTAGCTCTAAAGTTACATAGAGAAAATCGTAATTTGAAACTCATTCATAAGCATTGTAAATATTTAAAGCAAATATTGTTGCCGACATTGGGTGAAATACCACATTGTAAATTTCATTTCTGAAATATGAGAATCAATGCAAAGGTAAATACAGGCGACCGGTTCCGTTTCGAATTTTCAGTAACATAACTTAATTAAACATTCAACACAATAATCATAAAGTTAAACCGAATATGCGAATATATATATATATATATATATATATATATATATATATATGTAATACAAAAAGTATAATACTTTTGTATTAATAAAAGAATTAAATCTCTTTCGTTTTAATAAAATGTCTTTGTTAAAGAATAAGCGTAGAGAGATTCTATTTTGGGAAGTCAAGGCTGATAAACATTCGATTGAGTTATTTATAGAATCTCTCCCCCTTTTACTTCCATATAAGGAAGCATGAAATGATTTTCCTTAATGCGTAAGGATACAAGAATGCCAACGACTGTGCCTGTTTACTCAAATCTGTGTTAGTATAAAAGCGAGAGCAATGCTTTTCGCATGGCTTTTTCCATCATGTTGTGATCCTGAAAAGTTGTTCCGGAATTGTCCAAAGTCTTGTCCACCCCCTCCCTTGCGGAGTGTGATGTGAAGTGTTATCGACACCAGCCTACTACCATTAATAAAGATTTTTTGTGTGTAACATGGCTTACGACTGCATTATTAAAGCTAAATACACCACTGATAAAAGGGATGAAGCTCTGTTATTATAAGACGACAGGATTTTTACTTGCTGAGGAAACCATTGTTATCTATTTTCCGGCTGACTACAACGTTGATAAAACCTCATCCCGGGGGACGAAGGACGAAAGAAAGAAGTGCCTAGTCCGCGGTGAAAAACGAATGAAGGAAGGTCTGTTTTACCACTCCATCTTTAACTACACCTTCATCGCTGTGAGAATGCTGACGTTGGCTCGAGCTCGTCACATGCCTCTCTGAAACCCATAGTGTTGATCGAGATGACCCTACAGTGTCCAACCTGGAAATGACCGATGACCCTACAATTCCGTAGTGCTCAAATTGTGAAAACAAAAGTGAATGTGCGCGATTTATATTAAATTTAGAGAGAAGCTTTTTGCTTCTTTATTAAAAGTTCCTTTCATTAAAAAGCTGCTGTGAACACCAGTGATATGTGAACGCGTGTAAAATCCCGAAGATTTATGTGAAAACAAAAGTGAATGATGTGCGAATCTAAATCATGAATATTCATGAAGTGCAATGATAGATGTTTTATCTCTTCTCTTCACAATCATGAAGGTCGGCGAAAAATTTGGTGAGTGGAAAAAAAAAAAAAAAAGAGAGAAGTCTGTATTTATAATTTCTTCTCTTCATAATTAGTAGTGCTAATTTTATGATTACGTAGGTCAAGTGATCCAAAAATTTTTATTATGAATAATCAATTCAGTATATTATATTATGAATAGTTAGATTGCATTTCTTGTGTTTAGATTGCTTTTCTTTAAAATTATTATATAATAGTGTATTTTTATGCATTTAAAATGTTTTTGAGGGAAATAAATGTGTTTCAAACGTCAATTAAATTTGTGACGGCAAACAAAATTCAAAATTTTTCAGCTTTTCAAACAAAAACAAAAAACTAAAAGAAATTTGTAAGGCTTTTTCTTTTTCGGACTTGGTCAAAACTAAATATTCCTATTAAAAATGTAAAAAATTAAATGTTACCCAAACAAAAAGACATTTCACACTTAACAAAATTTGTGAGTTTCCCCTTATTACGATAGGCGAAATTGTTAACTCAGCTAAGTTTTTTATACTTGATACTGAGTTACTGTATGCTTTAGTAGGGTTGCAAACTTGCAAAGATTTTTGTTTGTTTTTTAATTGTGTCGGGCCAGTTGTTACTCAAGTTGGTAAGAGACTGATCATCTCTGCTAAATCTAACAATGACAACTTATCCTTGCACATTAGACAACATAATTCTCATAATGTTAAGGTCAAAGATTGTGAAAAAAAAAAAAATGAAAGTTTAAGATGTTTCAATAAAAGTAAACATCTTGAAAAAATGGAAGTTTAAGATGTTCAACAAAAGTAAACATTTTGAAAAAATGGAAGTTTAAGATGTTTCAATAAAAGTAAACATTTTGAAAAAATGGAAGTTTAAGATGTTTCAGTAAAAGTAAACATTTTGAAAAAAAAAATAATGTGAGGGGTAACAAAAATAAAAAGAACAGGAAAAATAGGAAAAAGAAAGAATGTCCAAGAAGTTAATAACAAAAAGTACAGGAAAAAGAAAGAAAGGCCAAACATTTCAAATGATTCGAAGATAGAACTAGGTAATGGGTGCATACATTATCAGGTTAACATCGACGAAAAAAATAGGAAATAGAAAGAAAAATTTAAGTAAACAAAATTTTGAAATAGTACATGTATCAAATCTTAGGAAATATAACAACCCACAATTGTTGAAATTAAATCATGAATAGTGTCCAAAACAAAAGAAAATTTTTACTACTTCAAGGGAAGAAGTGATATTTGGATAAAAATTTTGTATATTTTTGTGTGAAAAATTTTTGAAAATTTTAGTAGATTAGTTATAAAAATATGCTTTATTTTTCTTTCTGTTTAGTTGCCTAAACAGATAAATTGTATTATCATGTTTTTAGTGTTATTATTGTATATAGTTGTTTTTTTTTTACAGATAATTGAAAAAATGTTATTTGTAGTAGTGAAAAGGAACAGTCGTACCAACATAAATTTTAAAAGTTCAGAGAATTCTAAATTTTATTATGATTTCTTTTTGGCTTGCCAAAAATCTTTTTTGGGGGGGATGTAATACAAAAAGTATAATACTTTTGTATTAATAAAAGAATTAAATCTCTTTCGTTTTAATAAAATGTCTTTGTTAAAGAATAAGCGTAGAGAGATTCTATTTTGGGAAGTCAAGGCTGATAAACATTCGATTGAGTTATTTATAGAATCTCTCCCCCTTTTACTTCCATATAAGGAAGCATGAAATGATTTTCCTTAATGCGTAAGGATACAAGAATGCCAACGACTGTGCCTGTTTACTCAAATCTGTGTTAGTATAAAAGCGAGAGCAATGCTTTTCGCATGGCTTTTTCCATCATGTTGTGATCCTGAAAAGTTGTTCCGGAATTGTCCAAAGTCTTGTCCACCCCCTCCCTTGCGGAGTGTGATGTGAAGTGTTATCGACACCAGCCTACTACCATTAATAAAGATTTTTTGTGTGTAACATGGCTTACGACTGCATTATTAAAGCTAAATACACCACTGATAACAGAGATTAAGCCCTGTTATTATATATATATATTCTTCAAATTTAAAGTCATCAAAATAATCTAAAAATTTTTTTGTATACTTCTGTAGTTACAATTATTAATACCTTATGAACAGCAGTGTAGTTTATTGACATTTGCTCGGGGAAAAAATTTAAATAGAAATTCACCGAATCTTGAATGCCAGGAAGCTTAGCTTAGAAGTTTAAAAAACAGTCATTTTAAGCTAATAGTAATAAGTAACTCAACTTAAGCCTTTATGTTAGATGGACTATAAATTGCTTAGATTAATTCTTTTTATCCACTGTAGAAAGAATCAAAAAAATTTTTGTTGCTGATTTGTACAGAATACAATTGTGGATAATAATCAATCATTAAATAAATAAATAACTTTGATTACATCCAAGCATATTACAATCATACATAAACTTGTTATTGGGTTAATATTTGCTTTCTTTCCTTACAGTATTAGCAGTTAAGGCATTCATAAGCCAGGAAAATGACAGCCAGAATAATAACAAATTCGCCATTTTATAGCATATAACTATACTTTAATTAAATATTTTGGCCTAATACGTTTATATTCTGTAGAAAACAACAGGATTTTTTAAAATAACTCAGATAAATCTATGTAGTTTATGTTATTAATAGTTTCAAGAAGCCAGGAAAATGACAACACAAAAACCTACTTACCTTGAAAATTTTTTTGAAAGAGATTTTGAACCAGAAAATTGGTTCTTTATTCATGCAACAAGACATGTTCATATAGGAGGGTATCTGATCAATCTATTAACATAAGATATTGATTGCTGGCTCTATCTAGTTTGGTTATAAACCACTAAATAAAAGTAGCCAGGAAAATGACAGATTTTCTTGGGACAAACAAATTATTGACACAAAAAATTAATCTAAACAAAGTTTTCGTAAATAATACCCTCTGCGTATATTCCAGAAATGCTTACACCGGTTGAGATAAAAAAAATTTTGATTTTTAAAAATTTTTAGGAAGTTTTGAAGCTAATTAGTATTGGAAACCTTGTTTGGGACATGCCAGGAAAATGACATTTTGAAGTTCAATTAAATTTTTTAACTATACAAAACAGTCAATGCTATTGCAAAGTTATTTTAAAATGCTAACGGCAATGCTATTTATTAATTTGTTTTTAAAAAAAGTTTTTTTAGTATTATAGTATTAGATCTTGGAGCAAGGGACAGTGAATTGTCATGTTTCGTGAGAATCACCCATATATATATTTCTTCTATTTTATGAGATTTTTTAAAGAATATTTGCTAAAAGAATCTTTGCTTTTTATAGATTCCGCGTCGCTATTCTGAATTCTTCAATCGGTTTCTCTTGACTAGCCTCTGTTTTTATGCAATTTAACAATATATTCCTGATGAGAATTTTTTTAAATTCACTTGAACTAAGTGCCCCACTTTTCTGTTACGTAGGAAGTACTAGAAAGAAGGCGATAATCTATTTCAGTTTACGGTGCGATATCTTATTGTCATATATTTTTTTCGTCTTAAGTGCTAATTTCAAAGGAGCAGACAAATGCATTTGTATGTCTATAAACCTACACGTTTTTTATAAACTTGTACATTCAGACAAAAAATAAATTTATCTAAAAATATAATTTTGAAAAAAAAAAACTGTAGTTTTCCGAATAAAACTAATTACAGATTTGAAATCCTCATAGTTCCCAGATTGCGGCTACCCCCGATGTTTTGGGGGTCGGAAATCCGTCGAAAAATAGTTATTTTTATTCAGAGAAAGTACGTTTTTGTGTCGAATTTCGTAACTTAAAATATAATCTGCTCTAATTATTAAGCATATATCAGGTCACCCTTCGAACCTTTAAGAATGAGTTTCAGAACGTAAAGATCCCATCATTAAATCAAAAGTTATTAAGAGTGGTCCGTTCTTTATTTTGCGCACTCTGTACGCATATTTTGTTTGAATTTTTAGAGGTGTTTTAAAACCGTACAATTAAGGTAGTGGTTACAAATTTTATTATTTGCTTGAGTTCAACTATCAAATTTAATTGAATGCGTAATTTTATAAAAGTAAGATAAATGCCCTTTAGTGAGGAAATATATTCGATAGGGACTCATCAATCAGGAGAAGAGGATAAAAGAACAGCCGAAGAAGAAATATTATCCAGTATCAAAGAAAGAAGCTAAGTGCACAGATAAATATTTGTCTCCATCTTCTTTTGTTTCATTTGGAAGAAAATGAAAACGCTTCTTTAATAGCCAGAAACAGGCATGCGTGAGGTATATTATGACCTATATTTTTGTCTGTGACTTTTTTTTTCTCTGTGTAGGGCTGCTAACTATTAGGATGTTTGCAAAATATTTTATAGAATGATAGACAATTGAAACTTAAGGTTTTCAGAACATTTGGTCATTTTGCTAACATTTTAAAAGCCTCATCGCTAAACAGAGTGGAACTACATATATTTGCAGGCTCGCGTTTCCAATTTAGGCTTTTAAACCTTTGTCAAATAAAAGGAAAGATAACACAATACAAAGAGGAACATCACGAAGATACCTCCAGGGTAACAGCGGGACTCGATCTCGCTACCAGTGCGCTTTGTACAGCCTTTGGTGGGCGATATCGTTGTGCCAGGGAAGCCCCACCACAAAATAGTCGGAGTATTGCGCTTTAGCTGGACACCTGTGCCCAATATGCCAAAAATGTAGCAAGAGTTACAAAAAAAATACAGTACAAGCAAAGTTTAAACAATTTGATTACAGGTATATTTTGAATTTCGAAAAATTAAAATCAAATTAAATCAATATATCAATTTATAATCAATCAATAAATTATAGTAAAATATCAAATAGCAAAACATCATAATGCACCGCAGGGTTTCCACAAGAAAAATGCTGTTTAGTGGAGTCATCAATGGTAAATACATTTAATTATAATCTAGTCTATCCATTTTTACTAGAACGGATCTCAGACGGGCATTAGAAATAAAATAACGCGAGATACAAGATTGCCCATGTAAGACACGGCCATGTGCAAATCAAATTACCCGGTAACTTTCGCACGTCACAGACACGGGAAAATGCGTTAAGGGGTTAAAATAAATATTTTAGTTCTAATAGTCAAGAGTTCCCTCCAAAATCGTTATAGTAGAAATTTAACTAGCTGAGCAGCTACTTTAATATTTTAATTTTCACCACCATCAATAACATAATTTTTTACATGTTTTTTTAATTATTGTGGTGATATGGAATATTTTATGTTAACAATTTAAGAACGTGAACTACATATTATGTCGAAAATTTATATACCATTATAACAATTTTGTTGGATGCATTGTAAATGGTTTCATATAGTAATGGCATGCTTATTGAAAATTCTATAGCTTTAAATTTTATTCTCATGTTTTTGTCCGCTTGTTTTTTTATTTTACTAGGAGGCTTCGCCCCCTGCTCGCTGCCGCTCACCAACCCCCGGAACTGCTTTCGCAGTTCATTTCGGATTGCTTCGCAATCAAATGCTCGCTTTGCTCGCTTATTGGATACGTTCTTAACGTCTAGCTTTTGTATACTTTTTTGAATACTGAAGTTCCGAAAACTTTTCACTGTAGAAAATTTTAAACCTGTACATTTCAATATTAATTTGAAATTGCAATTGTTAATTTGGGCATTTGGCGATACAACACTTATAGAATTGAAGGATTTGTTACGTCAAGCGCTCAGGTATCATAATTTTGATTTATGTTGCTAAGTTAACTTTAAAAAAATTCTATGGCTGGCAACAGCATTTTTATTTTTTGAGTTGTTTATTTTTATTTTTGGCGCAGCTGAATTGAACAACCTGATAATGCTCACTCTGGTTATTGTTTCCGTTTTTAAAAGCGCTATATGTTGATCCACCTCAGCTAGATTTGGCATGTGACATTTTTAGATGCAATCATTGGTCGATTTTCTAACGTTGCCATTCGGGAAGTTGTAATGAGGCTTTTTTTTTGTGCCGTGTAAGAGAAATATATAAATAGATTATAATGTTTTTGTATAACATTAAGAAAATAATAATAATAAATATTTAAGGACTTTTCAGGTAAATACTTGTTTTCAATGTAGGAGAAATATTGATTGGTAAATAAACAATTGGGAAAATTACATAAATTATGCGCATTCACTTAATAAGCATTTCAATTTAATACATTAAGCATTGATTTTAAGCCTGCATTTAGAATTAACTGCATATTAACAATTTTGAAGCACCCAATGTTCTAAGATATTAGGTTTACCATGCATGCGTGCTGGGACAAACTGATGAAAACTACTCAGTATAAATTTATTAGATGAGATTTTAAATTGTGCACAAATAGCATTGCAAAATAGATTAAGAGATTGGTAGCGATGCAAAAGAAAGAAAACTTGAAAAGAGATTATGTCATACATAAGATAAAATAAGTCTATTAGTAAATGCTATTTTAAAATATAAGATAGTGTAATTTATAATAAAAATCATGAACACATTTCAAATTCAAATTTATTTCACATTTTTAGATAGAAAATTTAATTATTAATTTTAATTATTAAAATTAATAATAATAATAATAATAATAATATATATATATATATATATATATATATATATACATATATATATATATATATATATATACATATATATATATATATATATATATATATATATACATATATATATATATATATATATATACATATATATATATATATATATATATATATATATATATATATATATATATATATATATATATATATATATATATATATATATATATATATATATATATATATATATATATATATATATATATATATATATATATATATATATATATGCGACTTATTCACTTTTTCATATTGATGATAAGCGTACAAATCGAGGTAAACGGGGATCAAGAAGTGATAGAAAATCTCTTAAAAGTGACAAATTAAATATAAATTTTCTTTCCAATACGGAAAAAGATTTTAATAAACATTATAATATTAAACCAGTTAAAGATTTTGTATTTTCACTTAAGAATTGTGATGCTTATAGGCTCTACGATCTTATTATTAATTTTTCTTTTATAAATTTACATATCAAAATTCTTTGTTTCGATCTTATAAAAGCCAAAATGAGTAAAATTTTGCCAAATAAAAAGAAAAATTTAGATAATTTATATTTCGTTATTAACTTTCAAAATCCTATTTTCGATAAGATCAAATTTCATAATATTTTTAAAAATTTTAAAACTTTATTTCCATTAAAAGATTTTAACATAGTTAAAAGCTTTAAATATGATAAATCTTTTGGTAGAACTATATTTAATTATAGTGATATAAGTATAAATTTAGGGAAAATTAGCATATCCGATTATGAATGAGGTTTATGAGGAGGAGAAATATTTTAATGTTGTTGATGAACATCATAAACATATTATTACTGGTAATTTAAATATAATAGAAAACTTAGAACTTTGGAATTTAATGATAAAAGGCACAAAATTTAGACACATTTACCATATATCAATCAATAAAATTCTAAAATATTTTCTTAATGATCTCAATATTTTTTGTTTAAAGATATCAAATAGATTCTCTTTACCTTGAGGTATGCTAACAGAATGGAAATGGGGTGTTTATTATTACTTTAAAAGCTTTGTTTTTAATAATAAGGATAATTTAAATAACAGTAACAATGCAACAAAGTTTTCTAATATTGCTCAATCATTATTACTTTAAAAGCTTTGTTTTTAATAATAAGGATAATTTAAATAACAGTAACAATGCAACAAAGTTTTCTAATATTGCTCAATCAATTAAGCAGCTTCAAAAAAATTTTGTGATTACTCCCATAGACAAAGCTAACAATAATTATGCAATCTTCTGTAAAAAATTCTATATTGAACTTTTAAATACGGAATTGAAAAATAGTAAAAATTTTAAACATAGTAATTTAAATTATAATATTGTCATTAAAAAATTTTTAGCTTTTTATAAGAGATTAAAAATTAAAATTAGCAATATACAATTTCCTTACTTAATTATCAGTCCTAAATTTCATTAAACTCCTGTAAAATTTAGAAGTATCACATGTGGATCTAATGCTTATCTAACTAAACCTGGCACCATTTTCTCTAATTACTTAAATAAAATTATTAACAATATTTATAAAGAAGGTTTCTCTTGGATTATCACTAATAATCAACCGATTCTAGAATTCATTAAACATAATAAAATTAATTCTATTGCGACTTTTGATTTCCAGGATCTTTTTAATAGCATTCCCCTTTCTAAACTAAAAGATGTCCTTTTGAATTATTACTATGATTTCAAAAATATCCTTTGTTGTGATTTTGATTATTGGGAAATTCTGATTAATTTTTGTCTTTTTAATAATTTTCTTTACAATGGAGGAGATACTTTTCTTCAAATTGATGGAATACCACAAGGATCTAATTATTCATCTCTCTTAGCTAACTTATTTTTGCATTATTATGAAAAAAAATATACTCTTAGTATTAAATTTGATTTTAGATATATTGATGATTTAATTATCTTTAATTTTCAAGATTAAACTATTTTATTAAATGATATTTACCCCGAGGAATTAATCTTGCTTCGTAATCTTGATGATAATATTAATTTCAATTTTTTAGATTTGGGTATTGTAAAAGAAGAAAATATCTGCTTTGTTGATTTATACGATAAAAGAAATGATTTTAATTTTAATATAAATAAACTTATTACTTGGAATTCTAATGTTTCAAGGAGCATCTATTTAAATACCACTTTTAATGAAATGAATAGAATTAAAAGAATATGTAGTAATATTTATTTATCCAAAAAACAAATCGATTAACTCTTTCAAAATTTGATAAAAAACAATGGATACCCAACTAAAATAATTAAATTCGATATAAAATCATTGAGTTAATTGTATATTTTTGTAGATATTTTCACTAAGAATTTTCTATGTTAATTCATATTATTTTCCCATGTACAAATCTATTTCGGGTAAATCCGTGGGCAAAACTATTTACTAAAAAATTTATCTGTTAATTTGGTTAATTGTTCCATGTGCAAATTCATTTCGGGCAAATCTATGATTAAAATTATTTACTAAAAAAATTCCTTTATTTAAAAAAATTCCTTTGTTAATTTATATAATTTTTCCATGTGCAAATCCATCTCGAGCAAATCCGTGGCCAAAATTATTTTTTAAAAAAAAAATTTTAAAAAAAATTTAAAAAAACTTTCTCTATTATTTTATAAAATTTCTCTATGTGCAAATCCATTTCGGGCAAATCCGTGGCTAAAATTATCTAACAAATTTTTTCTTTGTTAATTTATGTAATATTTTCCATGTGCAAATCCATTTCGGGCAAATCCGTGGTTAAATTATTTACTAATAAATTTCCTTGTTCATTTATACAATTCTTCCATGTGCAAATCTATTTCGGGCAAAACCGTGGCTAAAATTATTTACTAAAATTTTTTTTCTTTGTTAATTTATGTAATTTTTCCATGCGCAAATCCATTTCAGGCAATTCCGTGGTTAAATTATTAACTAATAAATTTCTTTGTTCATTTATACAATTTTTCCATGTGCAAATCCATTTCGGGCAAATTCGTGGCTAAAATTACGTGCAAAACAGGCAATACATGCTTTTTTGTTTTTTCTATTTTATATTTTTTTTTCTTAAATAATTATTTATTTTCTAAAATTATTTATAGTCAATTTCTTTAAATTATCCAGTATAATATTACCTTGCGCCTATCCATTTTCTGGTCCATCCTTGATAATTAACAAATCAAACGCACTTCAGTAATGCAGCAAGAATGTACTTTAAAACTAAAGTCGTCTAGTTACGCTATCTCAATTTGCGCTTTTGTTTTCATGTTTTGCAATCTGGCAATCTTGTTACAAAAATATTTTAAATCATTCTTGAAAAATTAACCCGTTCATGTAAGTTCATTTGATTTCGCTGCTCGCTTTATAGATTAGATTTTATTCTGTTTTTTCTTTATATTTTATTTTCTGTTTTTGCGTGTTATTTTTACTTATTGTGCTCTATTTTAATTATTGTAATTTGCATTGAAAGCACTCTTTTTTGCGGATATAATCGTGTGGGCTGATGAAAAGATTATATTATTTTTTTCCGAATTTTTAAAAGAATTCTTTCCTTTTTTTCCGGATTTTTTTTTCTTCCAGTTTTTGTTATTTTTATTAATTTTCTAATCCCCCTTTTTTCATTTGTCTATTATTTCCTTTGTTTAATATTCATTTTGAACAGATTTTAAGTGTTCTATTTACTTACAGCTTATGCGCAATAAATGAAACTTATTGTTTTTCTTAAACTTATAATATATATATATATATATATATATATATATATATATATATATATATATATATATATATATATATTTAGAAGCAAAAGAGAAAAATAATTTAGCTTTTAACTGAAATGTTTTGTTACAACTATTTCAAACTTATTTATTTACTAATTATTTCACACATAAGCAGGCAGACACATTTGAGCGGTATAAAGTTAGCTTTTTAACTAATTTCAAGCTGGAGAACAGTTGCACAAATTCTGCTCCAGTTTCCGCAAAAAAAGTTCTTACTTATTAAAACGTTTGACTAAAGCTTGCAGAATTTTACAAACACTTTAAGAGTCCACGATGTAATTAGTATTAAGTGGGATTTTATTGAACTATTTATCAGTTGTGGTAAGCTAAAGCAGGCCTGCTAACTACTGAGCTTTTGTAAAATATTTCATAGAGTGGTAGACATTTAAACTCAAATTTTTCAGTATTTTGGCAAACTGGAAGTATTTTAAATGGTTCACCAAGAGAGAGTTGGAATTGCATGCATTTGCAGGCTTGTGTGCTCAATTTTAGGCTTATAAACCTTTGTCAATAAGAAGGACAGCATAAAGATACATCCAGGGTAACAGCGGGGTTCGAACTCGCTACCTCCACGCTTTGCACAGCGTTTGATGCGTGATACCGCTCAGCCATAGAGAGCTGGAACCAAATGACGTTGTATATGAACTTTTAAATCATTTATATAAAGTGGTGGGGAAAATAAGTTTAAATGAATAAAAAATAATTTATTAAAACATAAACATAGCTACCCTTAGAATAAATTTTTACAAATAGCGTAGAAAGTTGGCAGCCCTGCTAAAGAAACGACACACCAAAATCATTAAATCTTAAATCATACACTGAGACATCAATTTTGGTACCATTAAAAAATTATTTTCTAACATGTTAGCAACGCGGCAAGTTTGAGAAAGATATTCAGAAAGGTGCATCCAGAATTGCGGCGAGATTCGAACCCGCAACTTCATCCATACAGAGCGCTAGGCGGATAAGCGAGATATATATCAAATAAATGTTTACCTTTACTTTGAAATAAAGTTATTTAGACTTTTAGTGGTGTTTGAATTTTAGCTGTGTCTGGACAAACTGCAACTTGTATCAAAAAGTTTTGCATGAAGTAACAGTTTCGAAACTTCATAAATACTTGACAAAAGTACGAAATTTAGTTAACATACTGTAGTTATTCTATTTTTTTTTTTTTTTTTTTTTTTTGTTTTGTAAAAACTGACAAGTGGGGCTGGAGATTCCATTTTGGAAATGTTTATAAAAAATCAACGTAATATAATTATCAACAAGTTCATTTAGAACTCAATTCTTAAGTACTACAATACTCACAACTTAAATATTTAATGCTTTTGTATAACTGTTTAGTTCATTCTAAAAAATAAATGGAAAAATAAATATTGCTTTCACTTTAAATCTAAAAATAAAATACCAAAGAGGTTTAATACCTAAGTAGAGCACTTGCTGATGGGAAAATGGTCGTAAGGCCTCAGACGGCCAGTTCCATTACAACGAACGAGGGAGCACTTGCTGTTAGAATTACATACAAAACAAAAACAAACTATAATTTAACTTACAATTTGAATGTAATGTATTATGCCTCATCAATTACATTCGGTTATAAATGAACGTCATATTATATTCTCGTTCAACAAAGAGTTAAAAAATGCTTGCAAAGATAAAAAAATAAAATTGTGAGTTTGCAACAGTCACTCTCATGACTGTTAGGACAAGTTTAGCCAATCTAAAGCAAGCACTGAAAATGGCGCAAAACGTAGATATGGAGAAAAGTCAGAGTTTTGTTGAAATGAAAAGCGTTTGTGGTCTAATTTTTAAATATTTAATCCAATGCTCCATTATCTAGGTTCATAAAGATTTGCAAAAACTTTTAATAAAACAGTGATTTTGGGAATTTTCTACTAAGTCGAAAAATGTTGCCAAATTGGACATATTTAAAAAAATTTAATAACTTTTAAAATATTTAAGTTATTCATTCGTTCAAAAGCCCAGATAATTCTTCATGGCAAGAAGATACAAAGTTTAAAATCATCATTTTGCCTCAAGTGTAAGGCACTTAAACTGAGGCTTTTTTTTTTTTTTTTCCTTGGCAACAGGGACTCGAAAAACCATGTAAGCGCTTTTGACGTGTTTACACGTCGTCCCAAATCCCTATTGCGGTGCGTATAACGTATGTACTCGGCTGCGATTACAATTGACTATCAAAATTCGAAATTTCAATAAAACAGAATAAGAATATTATTTGGTGGTATGTATCTTTTTATATTACCAATAGAACAGCTTAGTATTTTATATCGCGGTGCGCTAAAAAGCAGAGCTTCCCGAAATTAAATGCATACGTTGCAGGCGTACTTTGATTTACGGAGAAAATAGTAGGGTCAATACTGTCCAGTTACTCTACGAGTCCTCGACACTCTCGAATTGAAGTATTCGGTTCTTTTCTTTACTTTTGAAGTTGGACTGAAAATAAGACGGCAAAGAACAGACTGATAGCAAAACCATTTTAATTTAAAGCTGTTTTTTTTTAATTAGTAAAAGAAGCTATTACTATTGTTAGTTATAAACTATTCATTACAATTGACTTTATTATGGGTAAAAAACAGTCCAAGGAATGTTAAAAAAAATTTGATATAAGTTTTACGTGTAATTTATAGTAGGATCATTTTCCCTTCATTGGATGAGCATATGTTACTGCGAATGACGGAAATGGATGGTTGTTGACTTCCACCGGTGAGTGTAGACAATCTTATATTGGCTTTGCAAAATGTTCGAAATATATACTTGTTATAGTTAAGTGCCACTGCCAGGTATGCATTTACCCGGCATGTGTTACATCAATGTTTTTTTCAGGTCAAGTGCCACTGCCCAATTTGCAAACCGGTACCAACTATGATGTTTCTCCTAATTTATCCTCATCAGATATCAAAATATCTAATAAATATGATAATACTTACGTATAAATTAATATAAATCGGATATAACAAATATTTCGGACATTCACTAAAGCGACTATGTGATATTGTTGACATTCACCTGCGAAAGTCGACATTCTCTTGATTTCTGTTATTCATGGTAACACATACACGTCTTTGCTAAATTTTATTTCCGTACCCCTATATCTAGAATTATATTCCGCGTTTAACTGGTTAAGACGTTCACCAAATTATCGGAAAATATTAATACTATTTCTGAATGCAGAATCTCTACCGTTGACGAGAATCTCAAGCAAACATCTATTTTAGTGGTTCTGTTGATCCCCACTTCGTTTTAAAAGCTAATCCATATCCTCAAATATATGATGAATACAATTATGAAGAATCGAGTCACAGACAAGGTAGTTGCCGGGCTATCTATCACTTATATAACTTATATATCACTTATATTCTTTGTCATTTACAGTTTTTTTTTTTCAATCTCGTGTAAATATGTAAATAGTTTTATATATTTTCTATTTTATTACGCCAGCTTGAATGTTAACATTATTTTGACCCCTGTAGATATTATTATATTCTAATCTAGTTTAATTTCAATTATGTTTAATTTCCTATCGATTTCATCATATGTGCAACCGACTGGATTCCTACTCATGACTTTACTATTTGGTGCTGGACAACCCCTTTTCCCCTAATTCTACTCCCACTTCACACATTCCCCATTATACGCCTTAAAAATGCGACAAACAAGTTAATGCCGCTTCAAGACGGCGTACTGGGATTTGAATTATGTTCTAACAATTATGAAGAATTGTTAATTAATAATAGTGAAACTACAACCACTATTATTTTTAAATTATAAATGTTATACAACTTATAATTTGCACTCTCGCTAGAAAAATCAAAATTTCGGCTTTTCGAATCGGCCGTTTTTCGACCATTTTACTCGTGTCTTTCGAGTGAGTCGTACCTATTTCATTCTCTTGCAATTATGTCAGTTTCTACTTAAGTTTATTGTTTTAAGAGTTTGTGTATGGTTTCCAGTTAAGTTAAATAGTTTCTGCCTATTGTAGTCATCAATTTATGATTTATTACTATTCAAGATAACAACTCATTTATGCAACATGGCTACCTACCACCATAACGGACGTGGCGGAAAGCGTCAAACCGAAAGACCAGGACGTGACTCAAAGAACGATGAGAAATGCACCGATACTACCACCAACGATGCCGTAGCCGATCAGACAATCTGGGCAAAGTTTCCTGACTTGAATAGGAAAATGGAAGAAATTCAAAAGCAAATGAAAGAAGGCCAAAGGAAAATGCAAGAAAACCAAAGGATAGTGAACGAAATGATAGAGGCAGCATGCAACAAAATTCCTCCCATGTCTGAGCCAAGTGAGCCTGAAATGCCGACAACATCAGCTGATGTCATTGATAGAGAAAATTATGAAGGCGGCCAACTTATGAAACAGACGGGGAAGGAGTCGACCATAGATTCCGAAAGCTCAACAAAAATTATCGCAGAACCTCCTTTGAAAAAGATGAAAAAGAAGAAGAAAAAGAAAGTCAAAAAAGCTGAAGAAAATTTAATCATGACCACAAATAGTAACCATTCTTCACCGCTAGATACCGCCACCTTCTTACAACCATCTGAATCTAAACCTGATACTGACTTAGCTCCACCCAAGGAGGTTTCCAGTTCAACTGTAGAACCACCCACAACTCCAGCAAAAGTTCAACCAACTAAGCATATAAAAGTTCTTATTCGTGGTCTTCCAGTTGGATTCTATACTGATCATATCTCCCTGGAACTGGCGAAATCAGACATCACAACGAAAAAGATAATTCAGTTTCAGAGAAAAGTGGGCGGGACCTACACGCTCCTTCCACTTTTTCTCACAATTCTTACAGAATCTCATTTTAACCGACAAATTTTCTCAATCACCAATATACAAAGTATCCCGGTCAGTATTGAAAGATTCCGAGGCGGGAAAAACCCAATTCAGTGTTATAACTGCCAGGAATTTGGCCACAGTCAAAGTTCATGTAACTCACCATCAAGATGTGTAAAATGTGCCGCCAAACATCGTTCATACCAGTGCCAAAAGGATAATAATACACCACCAAAGTGCTGCAACTGCGGAGATTCCCATACCGCCAACTACACAGGGTGCAGTGCCCGTCCCGGCAGGAGGGGAACTTGTGCCTTGCCATCAACAACAACTGGACTTGCTCAAAGGCTGGTTACAATAATTAAGGAACTGCAAGAACTTCTAAAAAATCAAGAAGTGCTCCATCTTCTTCAGAGGTTAATGGGGGAAGCTACTCTTGCACAGTAACATCTTTTTTATTTTGTTTTGAACTTTATTTGAACTTTTATTATTACTCAGAACTCTAACTTTCCATACTGATTTTCAAAATAAATACCGCATACTGCCCTCAAATTGAAGTCGATCTTACCAGATGGCGCCACCATGGCTTGTGAAAATTTATGTAAAATCATCACGTCTTTGAATCACGACTTTTGTATATATATAATCATCATTTATTTATGCTCATATTCAATTTACTGTACATATTTTCATGGTAAACATCTCGGTTCAAGTCTGTAAATTTTTCTAATCAAGGCTATTAATTTCCGTAAATACTCACTGTAATTTATGTAAATACCTCTGCTCAAGTTTGTTTTCTAATCATGGCTATTTTTTGTTGTAAAGCTACCACAACGACTGCTTAAATTCAAAATGTTTTTAACTCATTGTTGTATATTTTCATGATGAATGGCATAGGGACCGCTGCGCGGCCCAGGTGCCCAGCTTTTGCAAATAAAGTAAGTAAGTAAGTCTCGCTAAAAATGTGAGGCCCTTAGATTGGGATCTTTGATTTTACTCGTGTCTTTCGAGTGAATAGTACCTATTTCATTCTCTTGCAATTATGTCTGATTTTACTAATTCCGAATTGATTTGAGAGTTTGAGTAGTTGCAAGTTAAGTAAAAAATTTCATGCCTGATAATTGTAGCTTTCATTTCACGCGACCCTACCATTTAAGCTGAATATTCAATTACGCTTCAATGGCTACTTATCACCAACACGGACGTGGTGGAAAGCGTCGGAACGAAAGGTCTGTACTAGATTCAATGACGGACGAGGCATACATCAAAACCGAAAAATTGTTTGCCAACACGACAAGGAAAATGGAAGGATAAGGAAAGACCTGCTTGAGAAATTAGATAAATATTTACACCCTCCACGACTGAGCCAGAAATCCCGACTACATCAGTTTCTGACACCGACATGGTAATCAATGATGAAGGCCAACATTTGGAGCAGACGGAGGAAGTGTTGACCTCTAAATCAGAAAGCAATACCAAAAATATCTCAGAACCTCCTGCCAAAAAAATGAAAAAGAAGAAAAAAAAGCAAACTAATGCCAAATCAACTAATGATAATTAAATCTCGACTACAAGTAGCTGCTCTTCTTCACCACCAGATACCACCACATCCTTACCACTATCTAAAACCACAGCAATTTCCTACTTAGCTCCACCCATGGAAGTTTCCAATGAAGTTATAGACCCTTCCACAACTCCAGTAAAAATACATCCAATCAAGCATATTAAAGTATTAATTCGTGGACTTCCAACTGAACTCAACACAGAAGATATTTCCCAAGAACTGGGGAAAGCAGGCATCTCAACTAAAAAAGTATCCAGTTTAAGATAAGAGTGGGTGAGGCCCATAGGCTTCTCCCACTTTTTCTCCCAATTATTTTAGAAACAGAGCAAAACCGAAAAATCTTTTCCGTCACCAACATTTTGGATATCCCTGTCGGAATTGAAAGGTTTCGGGGCGGGCGAGGCCCAATTCAGTGCTATAACTGCCAAAAATTTGGCCACACTCAAAGAATATGCAACTCACCTTCAAAATGTGCTGCAGAACATCGATCTTACGAGTGCCACAAGGATAACCACACACCGCCAAAGTGCTGCAACTGTAGGGAAACCCACACTGCCAACTACACGGGGTGCAAAGCCCGTCCCCTCAGGAGGGACCCTCGTGCCACTCCACCTACAACTAGAGGACAAGCTCATAGACTGGTAACGATAGTCAAAGAACTTCTAAAAAACAAAGAAGTGTTCCAACTGTTACAATCGATCATGGAGGAGACCACTCCTGAACAGTGACATTTTCTGCCTAAATTTGAACTCTTATTATAACTCAGAACTCTAATTCGTATTACTACACTGTCTAATTTAACAAATATAGAATGTCTTTCTGTTCAAACAATTTCGAGTTGTTTACATCAGATGGCGCCACTAAAGTTTGGTCAAACGATCGTGGGGGAGACCACTCCCGAACAGTGGCATTTTATTGCCTAAATTTGAACTTTTATAATACTCAGAACTCTAATTGTATTTCTATTACAACACTGCTTAATGCAACAAATACCGTATTCTGTCTAAAGAAATTGAACCTGAATACGCTAGATGGCGCCACTAAGGCTTGGCGAAACTTATGTAAAATTTTCCCGTTTATGAATCATGACATTGTATGTATGTAATCAACAATTTTAATGCTCAATTTCAATTTTTTCATTCAAAGTTCTATGGCAATCAAGGTATATATCTCTGATCAAGTCTGTATATAATGTATATTTCTCTAATCATTGTTGTATATAACTAATTTTTGTAAAGCTACATACATACTTAACTCAAAATGTTTTTTACTCAATGTATATATTATTTTCATGATGAATGGGATTGCGGCCCAGGTGCCCAGTTATTTTTAAATAAAGAAAGAACGACTCGCTAAAATATTCCATACTTTTTAATTTTTGTATGCAGCCTCCAATGGTGAATTGAATAAAGCAAACTATTATTATTAAACGAATTAACAAGAGGAAAACACGTTAGGCAAACTTTAAAGGGCGTAGAATACATTTAATCTTTGAAATTCGAACTACTCTTCTCATTTTATATTCAATCTTATTTTGCCAATTCGAATGCACTGACAGAGAATGGATTCAGAGTTGAATGGAACTAGTCTAATGGTTTCTTTAACAAGATTGGCGCTGCACCGTCTTTTGAGAAATATCTCTTTATAGAACCTTCAAACTTCCGTCTCGTTGTTTAACTCCTGGATAGTTCTTTCATTATTTGTAACATTACACTCAACATAACTTCATTAAAAATGTGAATATATTTCCCCCTTAGTTTTATTTAGGTCGCAAAAGTTTTAAGTAAGACTACCTGGATTTTCATGATTTTCGTTTTTTCAAAAAGACTAAGTATGATAGCCCAATTATTTTCCACTTGAGATTTATCTGGAAGAAAAAAAAATAGAATAGCATGGCTCCCGTGTTCCTTGAAAGATTATAGTAGTAGTGGTAGTGAATTTAAGTTAATGCGAGAAGATATTTTTCATTACAATATACCATTTTGCTATTAAGTGGTCAGGAAGGTGCAATGTTTCTGCACATATACTTTCTTATGAAAAAAAAATTTTAGTGGTAGTTACACTGACATGAAATGATCGATATTTGTTTCATTTTAGTTACTATTTTTGTTAAACTTACAAGACCCGCGGAAACCCCTCGAGAGCGGCCGCTCTCTGTTCCACTCTAAAATGGTCATTAATCACTTGTTGGTCTTTCACAAAATAATTTGTTGGTCGTTCATTTTACCTTCATTTTATTCAAAATTGTATCGAAGGTAGGTGATTTTTTGAAAGCAATTTTAATTTCAAACGGTAAAATATTCTGTCAAATTCTGGAAGAATATTCTGCCGGATTTTTTTTTTTTTTTTTTTTTGCATTTTTCAGAGGCAAAGTTTGCATTTTAGGGAATTTTTCCTGGTCCTCGTCAGATCTTAAAACTGGGCAACGCTGCGGGCTTTAAGTAACCCATCTATTCTGAATTATTTAAACCATCATGTGAAAGCAATGAGGTTAACAGCTGGTGAGGTTGACAAGTGTGAAGACGAGCACTCTCCTCTGCCAACAATAAAGTAGGCCTGATATTAGGATGTTGCTTAACACATTGCTGACCGGTCACGAGTTAACTCGTGTTTTCGTGACCAAGCGTTGGTGACCGGTCACGAGTCAACTCGTGTTTTCGTTAGCAGTGATCTCGTGGTGACTACTGAAAAAAGTGCGCATAATCTTCCTTATTTTTCAAGTTTTACTATTTAATTCCCTACCAATTTATTATAACTTTACGAGGCCCCATATATTTGCAAAACTTATGGTGTACCATTAGACGTAGGTTATTTTTTATACTTTTTATCATACGGCATTAAAAATTAAAAGTTTATTTATATTGTTTTACTTCCACATTCGCTTTCAAAACAATATTCGGGCACATGCATCACCTCCTACATCAGAGAGCCTTCACACATTTTTTTATAAGTTGTCTGCGCAGACTATTTTAAAAGTGACTGAGAGAAGTTTATGATATATATTTGAGAATTGAATCTGTTGTGGTAGACAAGTAAATAGGACAAACCAATCATATTTATAAATTAAACAAATTTTTAGACATATACCTGCTACCACTTTCTTATTTTTACTAGATTTTCTATTAAGGGACTCGTTCATTAGCTGATTAACCTTCATAGTGGTCTGATCGGACTACCTATGAAAAAATTTGTCGGTCAGCAATGTATTAATGGTGACTGTTATGCAAATTGAAGTTTTAAAAAAATTAAACGTTCTGTATTCTAGATGAAGATGCACCGCTAAACGTAAAAATATGTACTATTTTGTGTTTTACAAAAACGCTTAGATAACTAAAATAGTGTGATGGTCAAAATATATAAAGTAAAACCACAAAATTTGAGGAAAACAACATGAGAAGTAGGCAAGTCTTACGAAGGGCACGGTTTATCTGTGACACAAATAGTTCCGGTGTCGTAGAACCGGTGACACAAATAGTTCCAAACAATAAACATTTATTCTATCTTCCGCATCAGCCTGTATTAAAAAAAGAAAGCATAACGACAAAATTACGCATTGTGTTTGATGCTAGTGCTCATGAAAATGGACAGCTTTCACTTAATGAATGTTTATGGCCAGGTCCCAATTTAAATCCTAGCTCGTAGATTTATTGGTAAACTTTCGCTTAAATAGAATCGCTTATATATCGGACATAGCTCAAGCGTTTTTACAAATATCATTGTCAGAAACGGACAGGGATGCAGTAAGGTTTTTATGGGGAGATAACTTGTCAACTAACGAAGAAAATTTAGTTATTGGGTTATACCGATTAACTCGCGTACTTTTCGGAGTAAATTGTAGCCCATTTTTGTTAGCCGCAACAATTAAACATCACATAAAGAAATATCGCGAAGATTACCCTAAAGTATATCAAATTTTGAATGATTGTTTCTACGTGGATGACCTTATTGGGGGATCGGACAATATTTCAGAAGCGTTTGAAAATACCAGTAAAGCTTACAGTATTATGAAAGATGCAGGAATGACTCTAAGGAAATGGGTTTCCAATGATCCAAATTTAATACAGAGATGGGAGTAGTCTGGATTTGATACACATCCGTGTAACTCCAATGTTGCATTAGGAACTCGTACATTAAAGGTTTTAGGATTAAGCTGGAACACTGAAACTGATTGTTTCGCGATCGATGTAAACAATGTTATAGAACTCTTAACCAATACTCAGAACACAAAACGCTTTCTCCTGAAGGTAGCAGGGAAAATATTTGATCCGTCAGGACTCTTAACGCCTTATACTTTACGAATCAAGTGCCTATTTCAAGAACTATGGATACGAGGTATCTCCTGGGATGAAGAGCTTCCTCACGACATAAAAGAACCGTGGCTACAATGGTGTTCTGAAATTCCGAACTTACAAAGTTTGAAAATACCACGATACATCCTCAATTCATTTGAAGACACTGCTGATTCCACAATAGAAATCCATGAGTTCTCGGATGCTAGCAAAAAGGCTTATGGTGCTTGTATTTACGCTAGACTCTTCAAGAAAGACAAAATCGAAGTGAACCTGGTTACTTCCAAAAGTCGTGTCGCACCGCTCAAGAAAATAACTTTACCTAGAATGGAACTTCTTGGTGCTTTGTTGTTAGCTCACCTAACAAATAAAATAAAAAACATAATAGAGCTAAAGAAATCTACCAACGTAATTCTATGGACAGACTCAAAGATAACGTTATGTTGGATTAAAGGTTCCAGTCAAAAGTGGAAACCATTTGTTGCTAATCGGGTCAAAGAAATTTAGAGCTTGACGGATATAAGCTCGTGGTACCACTGCAATGGAAAGGAAAACCCAGCTGATGCTTTGACAAGGGGTCTTACTGTTGACTCTTTACAAACCAATACTTCGTGGTGGAATGGGCCTTCCTTTTTGGCGCACAATCACTTTTGTATTGTATTCGCCAAATATACTGGCCAATTAACGGCAGAAACTTGTGTAGAAAAATAGTTCACAAATGTTTAATTTGTTTTAAAAATAATCCAAAACTTATCGAACAAAGTATGGGTAACTTACCCAATGAAAGAGTTACACCAACATTTCCTTTTAATTATACAGGTGTTGATCATTGCGGACCGTTTTTTATTAAGTATAAACACCAAAGAAAGGGTTCTTTAAACAAAATATATGTATGTATATTTATATGTCTTACTACAAGAGCCATTCATCTGGATATTGTTACTGATTTGACAACAGAAGCATTTATCGCCACTTTATAGCGTTTTTTTGCTCGTAGAGGCAAATGTTCGAAATTTTTTACAGATAATGCTTGAAATTTTATCGGAGCTAATGCCGAAATTAAAAGATTAAACAATCTTGTAAAATATCCAGATGAAAGCTTAGCAAAATTTCTCACTAATGAGAGTATTGATTGGAAATTTATACCTCCCAGAGCTCCTAATTTTGGCGGTCGCTGGGAAGCAGGAGTCAAGTCATTTAAATTCCATTTGAAAAGAATAGTAGGAAATCAAACTCTTACGTATGAAGAATTTTTAACTATAACTTGCCAAATTGAAGGTATATTAAATTCTAGACCTTTAACACCTCTGTCGTCAGATTTTGACGATTTTGAAACTCTTACTCCTGGACATTTTTTGGTTGGTAGACCAATAAATACTCTCGTTGAACCAGATATTTGTGAAATAAATGATAACAGGTTAAATAGGTGGCAAAAAACTACTAAGAGTATTCAAAGATTATGGAAATTGTGGTCACGAGATTATTTAAATAATTTACAATTAAGATGTAAATGGCAATTTGAAAAAGATAATGTTGAAAATGGTAGATTAGTTTTGATTAAGGAAGACAATCTTCCAATTAATAAATGGTTAACTGCTCGAATCGTAGAAGTTTACCCAGGTACAGATAACAAAATTAGAGTAGTAAAGGTTAGATTGCCAAATGGCAATACATTGAAGCGTAGTGTTAGACATCTTTGTTTATTGCCAGTTGAATAAATGTACTGAGTAAAGTTTTACGAAATCGGGAACGTTATTGAACTATGAAAACTTGTATTGGGAATAATTAATATTTGTGTTTATATTTACTCTTTTTTGTCAATGTATATGTATTCTGTATATTAATGTGTTTGTGAATATTGTGTTGTCTACTATTGAAATAATTTAAATTATTTCAATAGGGGGGAGCATGTTAACGCTTAATAAGATACGTTCGATTTTAAGACATAAAGTTAACACCCACGCATGATCTTCTAAAGGATCATGAGTGGGTGGAAGTGGCGTTCATCACGCGCCACGAAAAATAACCATTCTCTCGTTCTCTCTTGGCACAGAGAATCACGCGGGTCAACCGCTCCTCTCCAGTCCGACAAGGACGCTTGCTGTTTCGTATATTAAATAAAATCATTGTTTTCAATCATACAGTCTGCTGCAGTCATTTGCAATACAAACATAAAACCCCCTCCAGGGGTAATTTTCAGAAAATTTGTCGGTCAGCAATGTGTTAATGGTGACTGTTATGCAAACTGAAGTTTTAAAAAAACTAAACGTTCTGTATTCTAGATGAAGATGCACCGCTAAACGTAAAAATACGTACTATTTTGTGTTTTACAAAAACGCTTAGATAACTAAAATAGTGTGATGGTCAAAATATATAAGGTAAAACCACAAAATTTGAGGAAAACAATATGAGAAGTAGGCAAGTCTTAAGAAGGGCACGCGCTAAGTTTCGCCACGTCACCCATTGCAAAAAAATTCGTAAATTTGGCGTATAAAATTGTGTTTTAGTGAATGATTTTTTCCACCGGAAAGAAAAAAATATATTTAACTAGATCCTCAAAATTACGTCATAATAAATTTTTCTAAACAATTTAGTGTTTCTTATTCGATTACACTCATTTTCGGTAGATGTGCCGCATAACCAATTAGAATTGGGTCCAAATAATATAAGCCTAAAACAAACGTAAAATATTTTTCTATGGAAAAAAAATTAACCATAAAATTTTTTTAAGATTTGTCTCGGTGAAAATTTTCAAAAATTGGAGAATACTTTTGATATTCCGCTAATTTACTGGCTAATAATTTGAAATCCTTGGCGCGAGCACTGCGTACGTAACATATATATATTTTAAATTTGCTGATATTATAAGTATGTAGTTTGGAATAACTTTTAACAAAAAATATTGATAATAATTTTTAAAACTGAATAGATAAAAAGCAAAACATAAAAGATATAAAGTAACTTATTTAAGTTAATTTGAATAGAGTTTTTATGTTAAAGATTCAAAATGTTGATCAAAAGGAATGAATGCATTAATTTCTAAAAAGAAATACCAATCTCAGGTTACAAAAGATTTTATTATGCATGGGTATATTTTCTTTTTGTTGAAGGGTTCATTGAATATCTTGTTTGCTTTAATCATCTCACTATTCAGGTATATAAATTATTCTTTTCTAAAGGTCTTTCATAACTAAGAGTGGTGAAGAAAACATATAAAAACTATTGAATAGTAAATATTGTTTGACAGTCGACCTGTTGCCGGAATTCTTAGCAAACAGAGCTGAGACGTGAATGTTGTTTTAAGAACTTTTTCAAGAACATGCATTGAATTCTTGATGTCTACAAGAAATATATCTCTTTATTTAGAAGCTTTTTTTTTCTCTACTCATAAGCACCGCAATTTTATCGAGAGTTATTCGAAGAAGAATAAATGTTTGTAGTTTTTAATCATAGAATTGGAACGATTTTTTACAAAAATACATCAAATTAATTATGCACGCTATGTAGATTTGTGAGGAATGCTAATTTTTGTAAAAGACAGAATGCTGGTTGTAAAAAAAGAATGGTCGTTCTTTACTCTTTTCTTTTTTAAAGGAAACTGATCTTTAGCTATCGTCATCATTAATAAGTGTATAAACTTTTAAAACATAAACTTCTAAGTATAAATCTTGTAAAACTGCATAAACTTCTAAATAAAATTTCATTGAGATTGTCCACGTGTAAATATACATATTTTAACAGTTGAAAAATAATAATAGTCAGGTAAAATTGAATTGCAATAAAAGTACAGTTCATTATATTTACATATTGTAGACAACCAAGGTTGCCACTTCTTTTTATTTTCCGAGGGTTAAGAGTTCTGATGCGTCTGATTTAACCTTCTGAATCGTGATGGTTCAGGTGATAGAGCCTTCAACTGAGATGAACAGGGTTTGAATCTTAGTGGTGGCGGGTCGATACGAATCCCGCATCTGGATCGCACGACTGCAGTGCTGATGTAAAAATATCCTCAGAGGTAGACGGATCATGGATTAGAGCACCCTTGCCGTCAGGCTAACCGGGAGTTTTCGTGGCTTTACCTCTAAACGCAACGCAAATGTGGGTGAGTCAAAAGTCTTGTTTGTCCAGGGGTTACTTGATCCAGGGGCTCCCTTGTCTTCTGGATTGGGCTCAAAATCACCTGACTACAGAGTGAAACATTGACAGTCGTAAACTCAGAATTGGATTGGCTGTTCATGGCCGATTTTAAAATTAAATAAATGGTTAAATACAATTGCAAAAATAACTATTTAAAAGAAATACATGCTTTTATTTGTTTATTTATTTTTACCTGAGAAATCCCTTGCTACTCAAGCTTGTGATTGAATAAAGTTCTTCAAACACATGTGTCTCCTATCACTGAGATTTACAAAATTGCGTATATGAGGAGATCTGTGAGTTTCTTTTTTCTGATTGTAGTTTCTTAGTACAAATTAAGTTTACTTTTCATCGAATTTATTAATTTTTAAATGTCGATGGAGAACTGTTGTCCCATTTATAATTTGTGCTGCCATCTTTTGATTATTACTGAAAATAGAAAAATAAAACACCAATGAATAAGTGCTTTGTTTATATAAATGTGGGTAACAGTAAAGGTTAGAGTGGATTTTAGAAGAGTGGCCAATACTGGAGAGTTTCATTCTCCTTCGCGTTATGTATTCATTTCTTTGATCATTAATCAGTGAGTTTATTTGTAGTTATAAACACATAATTTATAAATTCGGTTATTTAAAAGCAATGAAGTTCAAGTTTATGGCCATACTTTCCATTAGGGGAAATTTCGAAAAATCCCCACACCTTTCAAAATCAAATTAGTTTTTGGGTAATAAGCTAAATTAATTTATTTTTATAAATAAACTTCAATCCCAAAAATATTTGAGATTAACATTACTAGAAAAGCATAGCTATAAGAGGTTAAAATATTTGGCGATTTTGAATTCTATAATGAATCATCCTTTTAATACTGTTCATATTGTATGTCTGTATATATATATATATACAGATATATACATACATACATATATATATATATATATATATATATATATATATATATATATATATATATATATATATATATATATATATATATATATATATATATATATTACAACCTTAAAATGGTTTTTTTTTACTATTATTTATAAAAACTAAAAACACTTACTATTACACATAATCCCTTAAATATCTCTTGGATTTTAATAATTATTTCTCTACATGAAATTTTCTAAATAAATAAAAACAAAAATAGCAACGCTGATTGAATTTTTTTTTTCACTAAAATATTTTAACCTATAAATAAAATTATAATTAAATTCGATTCTTCCTGTTGAAGTTCACAAACTTTGACTTAGCAAATTCAACATGACATTAGCAAATTAAACATGAATAAGTTTGAAAATATAAAAAAATGAATAAGTTTTTTTTAAAAAAAAAAAACCCTAATGTCTTCGTAAAGGAAGCCAGTTTTATTTACTTCTCATTTTTAATTAAAACTATGAATTCAGATGGAGGCTTAACCGTAATAATAGGCTAGTTGTAACCCACGTTGGGAAAAATTTAAAAACAAGAAAAGATTAATAATGGGAAGAATATAAGTTTGAAGTATGAAACGCAGACGTTGTTCAACTAAGTAAAAAAGAAAAATCTCTTTCAAAATTAGTATTTCAAAAATGGCAACATCTAAAATGGAATTTATTGAAGCATGAAATTATGCGTTGATGGATGCCGGTGAAGACGGCTGTTCGAATCAGAAGTAATTAAAAATCTAATGTTGAGAAAATATCTTTAAATTAGTTTATGTTTAATAAGTGGAAAAAAGATTAAATTTTTGATAATACTTAAAAGAAAAATATCTTTAGTTCAACCAAGCACAACGTAACGTTACGTTAGATTTTGTTTTGCTAAATGCAGAAATGCCAACTTGCTCCAGACCAGCGGTTCCCAACCTTTTTTGTTACATCGCCCCCCTCTTGGGGTTGGCTGACACATATCGCCCCTTTCTCTTTTTGCTCAAAAATCATTGATTGTTGCTTGTGAGCAACCAAACACTGAAAATATGCTAAGTTATATTTGATTTTAATTTAAATTGCAATGCAAATAATTTATCCTGCCATTTTTATTTATTAAAAAAAAATTTGCATTTTTTTTTTCAAAAAGAAATGATATTTAAATGGAATAATCAAAACAAAAGTACATTTTCTTAAGTTCATATTTTAATGTAATCAAGATAAAGTTAAAACTTTAACAACTAAAATTTGAGAAAAAAATAAAGAGTAAGAAAGTACATTTTTACTACTTCAATGACTGCCCTGTGCCTGGTATATTTCAGTTAAAACTTGAATGTCAGGTTTTATTTTTTAATTTCCCAGTAAAACCTCATTACAGCTAAGCAGAGTGGAGCCTTTTAAAAAAAGTTAGCAAAATTACCCGAGCAAGTTTTAATTCGTAGTTCTCTACCATTTTTTAAAAATATTTCATCTCTTTGTTATGACAAACAATTGTGAAATGACTACACTCTTTTCAATAACAATGAAATATTTTTATTTCTTCGTTTTAATCGACATAAAATATCTGAGTTACAAAAAATAATAAAAAGGTTATTTCAAACAAGAGTAAAACCACGCTAACCTGTAATAATAAATCGGGAGCCCTCGAAATAGAAACGTTTTGGGGCTAAATTGATTTAAGGCCATCATAAAACTTTTACGACAAAAGTTTTTTTTTCCTACATCGTCTTCATAAATGTGACTCTTATGTGTTCGTAAAGTTTATTTTTGTTCACTGAGACGCGAATAATTAAGTTTAGTTTTCATTCCCTGCTTGTCGATCGTAAAAAAAATTAAATAGAAAAGAAAAAGTTACATACCCTATATAAAGAGTATTAATTAAATAGAACGGCAGCGGTGACATCACTACATGAAACATGTGAAAAATGTTGAATATTTTGTTGCCAGCTATATTTTAAGATAAATAAGTTATGTTTTTTCTTATGGCTGACAATATTTTGGGAAATACAAACTAAAAACGAAATTCTCTAAGTTTTTAAACTAGAAGAAAATTATTATAACTTGTAAATTACCACTACTTGTTAATAGTTAAAATTTGAATAGGTGCCAATAGATTTATATAGCTATAATTCCAACTCAAATGGGACTGTAAGCGTGGGACGTAAAAGAGTAAATACTGGGGTTTCAATAATAGATAATTTTCAGGAAGAGAGTTTTCGGGAAGAGTTTTTCCTGGGCACAGTGGGCCAGTATCCAAGGTTTCGTGGCCAAAATTAGTATTTCGATAAAATTTGTTTCAAAATTTGGGGGTTTTTATGTGCAGGTAAATTGAATTCATAGTTGAAATTTTGAAATACACTAAAAATACCACACAAAAAATTAATAAATAAAAAATAAAAAAATAATAAATAAAAAAAATTAGCAGCTGAAATATGGCGAGTTAAAAAAATAATAAATAAATAAACAATAATAATAAATAATATAGTGCGTTTAAATAATTAAATATAGCAATGAAAATATAATAATTTTCGTAATTTTGTATTGCAAATGAAAAGCAAATTATATTTCCGAAGTAATATTACAAAATAACGCGAATTAATTACAAAATAACCCGAAAACAGGAAATATATATATAATTTTTATTTTTCGGTATATTTAGTCCACCTTTGCAATATGGGAAAAATGGGACAGGTTTTTTCGAAAGAAGAAACATCAAAGAAGACAACAAAAAAAAAAGTCTAGCTAATTTCCTAGTGGAACTTTTTGGAGATAAGTTTCGAAAGTGAGTCAAACTTAGTAAAATGTCAAATGATAAGATATAAACAATAAGTTTGTCAAGAGTATTGACTAATCCAACAAATTGAACTACAATTTCAGACTAATTTCTCTCATAAAAATGCAACAGTAAGGTGAAATTCCTGTATATATTTCAGAAATATAAATTTAAAAGTTACATTTAATAAATATTTTTTTAAACATATTTTTCACTACATTGTACTCTCGTCGGTCCAAACAGTTAATTATAATGTTTGTAATGATTATGAATACTTAAATTGAGCGATATTTAATTTTGACTTTTGGCTAGACATCATGGTCTTTTGGACAACAGAGTTGGGAGAAGAAGCAATTTAATACATAAGTTGTATACGTAAAAAAAAAATTTTAGCTTTGGATGTTTTATTTTTCCTGAAAAAAAGCTAAAATGAAATTTATTAGCTACCAGTTTTTATTTTATTCCGTTTCCCCACCCCATTCAATTGCTCTTCGGTGACGATTTATCCCTACTCAGATGAATTAGTCAGAGCCCCTCGCGAAGCTGATGCTAAGATAATTACCACTGATGCCAATTTCTCCGGAAGCGCCATAATATTTAGCGGTAAGCAACTACATTCTAAAATTTGCAAATATTTCACTAATTTTGTTTACTTTTTAAAAAGTGTCGCATGATTTACATGATTCTTTCTTTATTTATATAACCTCGGCACCTGGGCCGCGAAACGGCCCCTATCCCATTCATCATAAAATTACACACAGTAAGATAAAATACATTGATTTGGCAGACATTGCGGTAGCCATAAAAAAAATCAAGCCCTTTGCTTGTGAAATAAAACAATGAAAAAATTCAATATCACAAATTGACGTTTTTACATATATTGATTGTAGATTAAAAATAAACATAAAACATGACTTGATTAGTACAATGATGTTTTAAAAAATGAAAGACATAATTGATGAAAATAGATAAATCATACCTTGATACATGATAAAATACATATTTGGAGAAAATGTAGTAAATATATTTTATCAGAGAAATATTGCTCATTAACTACAATAGAATTTGCAAAAGAATTTAACGTGCATAAATTGATAAATATATATGCATAAATTGGCTATATCAGAAAATAAATTGGAATATAATTTAACTTAAGTAAAACTCTGCTTTGAAAAGTTCAGTGAATTTAACTTGAGAGTCTTAAAAATAATAACAGAACTCACAGAGATTTAGATGTTTCCCCGATGATCCTCCTCAGAAGGTGGAACACTTCTTCATTTTTGAGCAAATCCTGTAATTCTTTGATTAATGACACTAATCGGTGAGTAAGTTTAGGCGTCGAATTTGATGTTGCTCGAGGGCCCCTTGCCTGGGTCGGGTATCGCACCCAGTATAGTTGGCTGTTTGGTTTTTGTAACAATTACAGCATTTTGGAGGTGTTGTTCTGTCTTTGTTGCATTCATGAGACCTGTGGTTTTCAGCGCATTTTACACACCTTGCAGGTGCATTGCAGTGGCTTTGAGTATGTCCATAATTTCGGCAGTTGTAACATTGTATAGGTCCACGACCTCCTCGATATTGTTCGATTTTGATCGGGATCTGCTGTATGTTGTTGACTTCGAATACTCAATGGTGATTCGCCGCTGATGTTAGGATTATGAGAAAAAGTGGTAGGAGCCGATAGGCCTCTCCCATTCTCTTCTTAAACTGCACTATTTTAAAGGTTTCAATATTGTTTTTCTGAAATTCTGTTTTGATGACATCTGCATTAAAGTCCACAGGCAGGCCCCGGATCAAAACGTTAAAAAATCTGGCTAGCGGTGTTATTTCAGGTTTGCTGGGCAGATCCCGTACTTTGTCGGTGTCCTCCTTAGGTTTTGTTGTAGGCAAGATAGTGGCGTCATCTGTTGAGTTATGTTGGCTAGAAGAAGGACAGCTGTTTGTAGACATGAGTGTAGAATTATCTTCAATTATTTTGACTGCATTTTGCTTCTTCTTCTTTTTTCTTTTCTTTGCTGATGGTTCTGTATTATTGTTAATATTGATGTCCGTGTCAGTTTCTGTATTCAGTGTTGTATTCAGGTTTTCATCTTTATTTTCCATGATTATATCTTCAGTGTTTGGATTAGTTTCAGTAATTATTGATTCGACTTGAATGGATTTTTCATTCATCTTCTTGTTTTCTTCTACTTGAAAATTTTTCCTTTTCCATCTGACGTGATAAGCTGCATTTGTCAATTTTAGGAAGTACGAGTATTCATAGTCTCCAGGGTAACTCGATCTTATTTGAATGAGCAGTTTGCTGAATAATTTATCTAAATGAATCAGCTCCTCTGTATCAAACTGGGTGTAAATCTACAAGATCGGTCAATATGTTCATGTTCAATTGATGGAAAATATCTTTTTGAAATCCCACTAGTAGCAATGATTTCTTCTAATGACGTGGATTCTTTGCAATGCGATGGTGAATTACGACCAGAGAGTGAGACCTTTCCACCACGAGCTGTTTTATGATACGGCATGACTTGAAAAAACAAAATGGCGGGTTCAAAATCTAGATATCAAAATGGTGAGTTGGCAGTATTGTCTCTCCCGACTCAGGAACCTGACGAGATCAAAATCAGTATCACTCACCTTGTAACGTTCTAGATAATCAGCATCAATTCAGTATGACCGGCATAGCAAGGGAGAAGAGGACATCAGTAGAGCATGACCAGCATCAGTTATCGGCATCCCAGACCAGCATGACATCAATGAAGAGTCGAGACTTCAATAGCATGACATCAGCATCTCGTAATCTCCGACATCACTCCGATTTACATGATGAGAAGTGGCAAATTATACAAGCCTTGGAGTTATTTAGAAATACAGTGGTGGATAAAAACCTAATAAATTGAATTTATTAAACCAAGATTCACACAATAATAAACTACAACTCGAAATTATTTATTTTCTGTACGGAGCAAGTTGGCATCTCTGTTGTAGCCGCGGAAACAATGAATTGGCAACTTAAGTGTGATATAACCAGCCACAGACAAGGTAGTTGTCGGACTACTATCGCTTATACAACCTTTTCTTTGTTATTCACAGATTTTTGTCAATCTCGTGTAAATACGTTGCATATATTTTCTGTTTTACTACACCTGCGTAAATGTTTATATTATTCTGACCCCTGTAAAAGTTATTATATTCTAATCTAGTTTAATCTCAATTATGTTAAATTTTCTATCTATTTCATCGTATGTTCAACCAACTGGTCTTCCACTCATAACTTTACTATTTGGTGCTTGGCAGAGTTGGCCAATGTAATAGATTACATTTTTTGATTACAGTAATCAATTACTTGCAATCATGATTACAATTTTCCAAAATTTTGATTACAGCTGTAATCATGATTACAATATTAATAACCATAATCAATTACTTTTAATCGTGATTACAATTCTGATTACAGCTGTAATCATGATTACATAGTCGATTGCAGTAATCAATTACTTGTAATCGTGATTACAATTTTCAAAAAATTTTGATTACAGCTGTGATTACAATGATGATTACAATATTGATTACAGTAATCAATTACTTGTAATCTTGATTACAGCTGTAATCAAAATTTTGATTACAACTGTAATCATGATTCCAAGTAATTGCGATTACAAGTACTCACAACAAAAACGATTACGGGTAATTATGATTACAAGTAATCAAAATATATGATTACATGTAATCTAAATACACGATTACAAGACTATTGTATTCTTATAAATGATTATATTTTACAGTAGATAGTATAATGTATTTTATAATGATACATTTTGCACGTTATTTACATGTACTGCATTTTGTACGTATTTGTATACGTACAAATGAATGTAACTAAAATGTATGTACATATGATTTTATCTAGTGCATATGTAAAGAGATTTTAGTTTCACACACATGTACATACACTTATATTGTAAGTATAAAATATATGTGCGTATGTATATAGCTAATAATTACGTATATATGTGCAAACAATGTAGACATGTACATTTATACACAATGAATCTATGCATTTTATGCAAATATTTGTGTATGTAAAATGTAAATCTATGTTCATGTACGCATGTATATACAAGTAATTGTTGTTTGTACAAACATACATACATTGCCCGTACAATGTATGTCCCATGCATGCATATACAATTTACTTATGAACAGTATAATATATGTATACGTGTTCAATATATGTATACATGTTCAATATAGGTATATATGTAGTATGTACAATATATGTATGTATACATTTACATGATATGCATGTCCAATGTATGGATGTACATATACACAATATGTTCATGTTCAATTTATGTATCCAAATATGCATAATACTTTTGTGTACGATTCCACGTACATTGGGCGTATTTATATTTTACATATATTCATACATACATTTGCCATGCATAACGTATGTACATACACACATTTGAGATGCATATATTGTACAGATGTACAGGTATAGGACAAAATAATAGAAACACCTGTCATATTATCACTATCACAGGTGTTCCTATTATTTTGACCTATACCTGTATATACATATAGTGTACAGATATATATTCATATCATGTACATATGATGAGATGAACATGTAATGCTCATATAATGTGCCTATGTGTGTACATATACAGTACATATGTGCATAAATATATTGGACATAATTCTTTCGTACAAATTTTACATGTGTACATGCATGCTATCCCAATCTATGCATATGGTGCAATGTATATATGTCCAATGAATGTATCCACACATGTACAATGCACGTATGTTCCAAGTATGCATATCCATATGATCTATATGTGCATATACAATGCATGAATGTATGTACATACATTGTACATACGTACATGCATTACACGTATACACATGTACATTACATTTATGTCTAAATATGTGCACAATGCAATAAATAAAATGCATGTAAGTTAACTTATAATTAACTCAAGCAAGTTAAATGACAAAAATCAAACGATATTTAAATTTAGTTTTCAGCTTTAATTGTTCTATATCTGAAAATTCTTTGAATAAAAAATTATTTTCAGGTATTTTCATGAAATGTTTGACAATACAGATTTATTTTTTTTATAACATAATGCATGGTTCATACAAATTTTTTAAATGGCAAAAAAAAACGGTTTTATGTGTGGAAATAATATTTAGAAATTTAAAATAAGATTTTCGTTTGCTTTCTAAAAATATGAGGTCGAGTTCTATATGCCTTAGTATAAATTTTAAAAGAAAATTTAATAACTTTACTTATTTGAATTTTTTTAATGTATGCACAATCTATGTGTATATTGTAATTGCATATATTTAAATGTACGCATGTATACATTACTTGTAATTATGTACATGTATACGTTGCATGCACATGCGTACATTGTGTATATAACTATTTTTTTGTACTATACATTACATGCGCATAAGTATTAGCAAAGTATGTAGTTATACAAGTACATACCTACGTTGTACTTAAGTGCATACTTTGCGTGTATATATATCGATATACATATAAATGTTCATGCATACATGTATGCATTTTATTTACGCAACTATGTGCATATATTGTACCTTTAAACAACATTCTTACATATTGTACGTAAATACGTACAATTTTATATACATACGTACATTGTATATACGTGCTATTATCGTAAATTCATACAATGTATGTACTTAAGTACATAAAAGCATGCAAACATATAAACATTATTTTCATTTACGTTCATACATATATTGTCTATGTATACAAAGTTATAAAACATTGCATTTTCATACAAACTAACATACATGCGTACATGTATCATAAATGCATAATTATATGTACTAAGCATATACGTATTGCATTCAGTATATTACAATATAATTATGTATATAGTACGTACAAACAGCGTTTGTACATACATTGTATATATATAGGAATCGCAGATTGTACGTTCATACGTGCGTACATTCTATGTACATAAAAATTTGTAAACTCATACTTACATAATGAATTTGCATATAGTATACAATCGTAATAACTTATAGCTTGATTACAAGAAATCACAATTACATGTAATCAAATAACATGTAATCATGATTACATGTAATCATATATTTTGATTACTTGTAATCATAATTACCCGTAATCGTTTTTGTTGTGATTACATGTAATCGCAATTACTTGGAATCATGATTACAGTTGTAATCCAAATTTTGATTACAGCCGTAATCAAGATTACAAGTAATTGATTACTGTAATCAATATTGTAATCATGATTACAGCTATAATAAAAAAATTTTGAAAGTTGTAATCATGATTACAAGTAGTTGATTACTGTAATCGACTATGTAATCATGATTACAGCTGTAATCAAACTTTGCAATCATGATTACAAATAATTGATTACTGTAATTGAAAAATGCAATCGATTACATTTTCTCTCTACTCTGATGTAATCAAAAACTAAAACCATTATTATTTTTAAATTATAAGTGTTATATAACTTATCATTTGCACACTTGCTAAACACACCGCAAATAAACAGACCAATCAACGGACCAACTGGCACAACATACTCAATAGAAGAAAAAGTAGAAATGCTTGCAGATTCCCTTCAAAACCAATTTTCAAACTCAGATCTAAATCACCATAATTCAATCACCGAAAAAGTAAACAACTTCCATGAAGATCATCCTATACCAGAAACAATAGAACCTACAAACAACGAAGAAATCCGTAATATCATCCGAAACCTAAAAAACAATAAAACTCCAGGTGAAGACGGAATCAAAAATATCATGATAAAACTGCTACCACCAACCTATATTCAGAAGATCACACATATCATCAATAGCTGCCTTGCATTAAATCACTACCCTCAAATCTGGAAAAATGCATCAGTTATTCTATTTCCCAAGAAAAACAAAACTCCAAGTTGCCCCGAGAATTACAAACCAATCAGCCTACTAAATATAATTGGAAAAATCTATGAAAAAATAATTTACAACAGAATCAAGCCACTTTTAACAGTCCTTCCCGATGAACAATATGGATTCCGACAAAAACTAAATACAACCAAACAGCTACTTCGAATAATAGACTACGCCGGAAGAGCAATAGTAAACAAAGAAACAATAGTTTTCCTAATGATCGACATCTAAAAAGCATTTGACAAAGTATGGCACACCGGTACAATATTCAAACTAATGCAACTAAATTTTCCTCCTGGACTCATCAAACTTCTATCCTGTTATCTCTCAAACCGAACATTTCAAGTGACTATCCAAAACTGCATCTCATCAAAAAGAAACATTTTAGCCGGAGTACCTCAGAGCAGCATACTTGGACCAATTTTATATATACTTTACACCTATGATTTCCCTATAAATAAAGCAGATTACAATAGCATTACAGCCTTCTACGCAGATGATACTGGTATAATAATCAAATCCAGAAATCCAAACTTAGCTCTAATAAAACTACAAGAACAAATAGATGAAATAGAAGACTGGTGTAGAAAATGGAAAATAGCCGTAAACGCCGACAAATCACAAATCCTCATCATACAAAAAAGAAGAATTAAAATTTCACCTCAATGCAAACCGAAACTGTTTAACATTCAAATTCCAATAGTTAAGAGAGCAAAGTACCTTGGACTCATAATTAATAGCAAACTCACTTGGAGCGACCATATTAAAAATATAATAGACAAAGCAAATGCAGCAGTTAATATCATCCAACCTCTCATCTATAACCAAAATGCCTCACTAAAAATCAGAAAATTACTATACACCTCTATGATCCGACCTATACTTACATATGCTTCACCTGCCTGGACTACTATACCCGAACACCTAATGAAAAAGCTCAACCAATGTCAAAAAAAATACTCAGAAAAATCACTCGTGCCAGATGGTTCATACGTAATTCAAATATCCATAAAGATCTCAAAATTCCGTTTCTATCCGAATATATATATAAATTAAATGCAGACTTCTACGAAAAAGCCATAAAATGCAGCACAGCCAGCTTCAATCAGATTTTTAACTTCGAGAACTATAAAAAAGACGAAAAACTAAGACCAATAGCCGCTCATTTCACCTCCGACTCCTCATACAACAACTATCAGCATAAGTAATAGTCATCAATTCCAGCATCTATAGTCTACATCAATAATCCAAAGCATCAATAGCATCAAACACTTTACCAATACTGAAATCCTGACTTATGTTACTTCACGTTGACAATCAAACCACAGCCATCCACAGTTTAACAGCAAGTTGCTCTTATTATTTTCATTTTCTTTCAGTTATACAAGCAAGGTGCTTGTCTCCCAGTAACAGCCACCCCATAGACTGCTGAACTCAAACTGTCTTTTATTTTAACTTTTTTTTTACTTCATGATATATGGGATAGGGGCCTTCTGCGCGGCCCAGGTGCCCAATTTATATAAATAAAGAAACTTGCTAAACTATTTCTTAATTTATCATTTTTGTATACAGCCTCCCATTATTGCACGTGGTGGCTATGACTTAAATAAAGTTGGATGTTAATTAAAGTTAGACGATTTCATCATATGTGCAACCGACTGGTTTCCCTCTCATGACTTTACTGTTTGGTGCTTGACACCCCCTCTCCCCCCAATTTTACTCCCACTTCACACATTCCCTCATTAATATGTTTAAAAAATCTGTTGAATCAGTTAATGCCGCTTCGTGGCAGCTCACTGAGATTTGAGCTATGTTCTAATGTAGGCATAATTCTTATTTTGTTCATTGTTTACAGAGCAGGGCAGATATTTTTAAAAGCAGTAGATGACAACAGGTAAATTTTGCCAACGTTTTACAAGGCTCAACACGACTAACGGCATTAGAATTGTTCTGGTTTCTCAGTACCAGCCCTGGTGGGTCACACATTGGATCTGACTTGATTCAAAGAGATAAGACTATGACACGTAAAGTCAAGTACAGGACTGCCAACTACTACACTTTTTACAAAATATTTTACTGAGTGGGTAAACATTTAAGAACCAAAACTCTCATAATTTTTGGTAATTTTGCCAGCATTTTAATAACCTCACTACGAAAGAACTAGACTAAAGTAGTGTTTCATATGAACTTTTTAATAATTTGTTTGTAGTGGTGTGGAAAAGAAGTTTAAATGAATAATACATTGAAATATAAACATAGCTACTGCTAGTATAAATTTTTACAAAAAGCGCAGAAAGTTGGCAGCCCTGCTAGAGTATGGCCGGCAGAAACGTTAAAATATAAAGAAGTAATGGCAACATAGATGCACGGCTTGCTGACCTACCTCCCCCGGGGCTTTATTAAAATATTAACACCACTTTTTATTTTTTTTTAAGGACAGTTCGAGTCTTACAATAGGAGTACAACTAGATATACAAGAATAATAGTACAACTTTAAATGGCTGTTCAATTACTCCTAGATATGAATTAAAAATTATATTATTGAGAATAATCTTTCAGTTCGGAGGCGACTCAACACTCAAAGAATTATTTCTAGTTTCCACAATAATTCCTCGTAATTACCTAAATTTAAATAAAAGCATACCAACGAATATTTAAGATTTCTGATGAATATTTTTTTCCAATTTGAGAACTAAAATCAAAAATTTTTTTAAAAAAATAACGTTTTTACATTATTTTTATGAAAAAGTTAAAGTCATTTATATATAACATAAGATTATAAAACTATTTAGATTATTTTAACGGAGTGAAGACAAAATTCTTTAATTCTAAAAAATTAATACATTACTTTCAGGCCGGAAAAAGAGAGCAGAAAAAAAAATAAAAACTGGCAGTTGGACCTTTATACCTTATTCTTATGAGGACTGAAATAAGCGTTTGCTATTCTTAATTACAAATTATTCATCACTGATTATTTTTTCTCATATATGAAGCAGTCCTATGTATAAATATAACAGATAAAAAATCCTGATAGTCATGAACATTTAACTCTCACCCAAATACAAGCAAGAATAAAATGATTTCCTTATCAGTTTATAAAGACTTTTCCGTCTTGATGCGTATGAAATTTCAGCCCTGATTACTTTTGCTTTCACTTTATAGCCACTAAATTATTAATAAACAAACTTAAATTCCGTAGTTGTTGGAAGACAAGGTAAACAGGGCTGACAGCTTTCGTGGAAAAATCTCTTCTTTAGATTACTTTCTTGAAACAAAGTTCATGTTTTAATGTTTAAAAAACAAGATTTAAAGTTATTTTACTTACCACTATATGTGAATAGGGTTCAAAAGTTTGTATAAATGTCATTTGTTCCATTTCTAAAGTAGAGTGGTGTTACATTTGGTCAAAATTCTGAGAGATTTAGTTTTAATCACAAATCAGACAATAAAATTATTCGCAAAACGCGAAGTAATTCGTAGCCCAGGGGACATTTAATTAATTTTATTATCAATATTTTTCAAATTTTAGCAGTTTGACTGAAATCTACATCTCCTAAAAATACTACGAACAAAATCACTTTAAATTTAATATTACTGAGCCAAAAATTTTTATTTTTATTTCATAACCGTTGTTGAACAGCCGAAGCTAATTTTGGGGTTTACAACTACATATTCCGTAGCCTCTTGTAATTTTGAAGCCAATCCAGAAGACACGGAAACTCCTGGATCAAATATTGGTAGAAATTTGTCCTCATGGAGGACTTTTTGATGGAACTTACCTGCATTTGTGTTACATGGAGAAGAAAACCACGAAAATCTCCTCCGGTAAGCCTAACGGCAAGAGAACTCTAACCCATGATCCGTCTATCACTGAGGATATTTCAGGTGAGCACTGTGATTGGCAATTAGCGCATGAGTTTTGCTACCACATTAAATATTTTTGAGTAAATTCAGAGAACAATTTTATTTTTTACAAAGACATTTATTCTATGCTTTTCTAAAAATTCATTCAACAAAAGTAAACATTTTATAAAGAATGAAATTTAAAAAACATTTCTATTTTTATTTTGCATTTTTTTAAAAAAAAAACTTCTTAGCTATTGACTTAAGATTTAGGAAAATTTTTCATTTTTTTATATTTATTTTTTTTAATAATTTTTTATTCCCTAAATTATTTTTTATTTCATTTTCTATTATTAAGTTTTCTAATATTTTGTTAACATATTTTTTAAACTTTAGATAAGTTGCTTCTTAATTTATTTTAATTTACGAATTTTATGTTCGGAAATAAATAATATAGTTTAATTAGAAGAATTGGATTTAATTTTGAAAGCATTTATGAAGATTTCTCAGTTCAACAATGTCTCTTCTCTACTTCTATTATACATTATATTATTGATTATATATTCTGTCATTATACATCATATTATAAATTATATTATATCATATTTCTAGTTCTTACAGTTCAAAAGTTTATGAAATACTATGATTTCAGTTTAGTAAAGTAATAAACAATTTTTTGTGATTTTATATTAAAAAGTTATTTTATCAAACAACGAAATCTTTAACTTTCAACTCTTATAGCATAAAAACTAATTGGAAATGGTAAACATTAATTATTAAAAAATAACAATTTATAGCTTCAATTTATTTATTTAAAGATCAAATCTGCTCAACTTCAATTAAAAGCTATGTATGAAATTCCATAGAGTATAAATTTTGAAACTTCTATTAAATTCCATTCGCATTTTTCATGAAATATCAATTTAAAACTATTTCAGTACATATTGTTTCATCAGTCTAGACCATTTAAAGTAGGAATCATCTTAAGAGCAGGCGTGATTGCCTAAACTGACACGCCAGGTTATATTATCTGATCCATATACATTGGATGCAGGTTATGACGAAACCCAATGCTGGTATTACCATGGCAACCACAGACAAACGGATAATCCAATTGAAATCAATTGCATATCTCACACAAGAGACTAATTGAATAGTTAAAGTGGAAGCAATAAGGTTATAAACAATTCTAACGACCACCATCTGCGCAAACAAGGGAAGTGTTTTGTTTATTTATTAGATAAACTGTTTCGCAAAACGCTCCATTGAAATCGACAGGCAGAGTTAAAGAATCAAACGGGTTACGAAAAATTTGAAATTAGTTTATGTTCTTTTAAAAAATGCACTCTTTCCAAAACAGCAAATAATTTGACCGCAAACGTTTAAATGCCTTAATTAAATTTGAGCAGCATGTCTCTCATTTACAAAATTACAGACTGATAATTCCATTAATTTGTCAGCATTTTTTTTTTAATTCGAAACACAAGATGCTCGTGCTCAGTGGTCGGTTGTAGCGCGCTACAAATAGTGAAACTACTGAAGTCACTACATTTTTTCGCAGTTTGTAATATAATGTGCGATTTTTTAAAAAAAAAAAAGTATAGTGAGTAGTGCGATACAAAAAATAAACAGTAGTTTTTAACGTTACCTGGCAACTACTTTTTACGTTGGTTTATTATATAAATAGGGTTACAACACCACTAATTTTTCGAATTTGATGGGTACAAACTTTAGCGGGTCTGTCAAAGGACGCATTTTAAAATGCCCCTGTGACTGTGAATTAACAAGAGTTGAGTATTTAGAGTCACGTATAACTAATATTTAAAGGAGCCGTTGCGAATAACATTTAATTTATCACTTTGCTCACACTTTCACATGTGAATGTAAGCTCATAAGACAGTGATGTTATTTCAGTGGAAGGAAACAAGTTTTCGATGTATTTAATTTCTTAGAAGAAATCAAAGAGCATTAAACATTCAACGAAATGACAAATATTTGTAAATCTTCTAGCATATCTTGAATTAAATATTCACTGTCAAGAAGGACATAAAAAATGAAGGACTAAATGAAAATGTTTTAGAAATGGCTCATATAAACACGAATAAATATTTCTAAATAATTCTTCATGTTTAATAAAAGCCAATTTTTTATTCAAAACCGTTTTGAACATAATATGCAAATTAATTTCTCCAGCAGTGTAAATTATGCAAGTGTAAATTAATTTATCCAGCAAAGTCCGGTTCCCTAAAGTAGTGGAGTAGTCACAACAATTCCAAAGTAGTTAGTAGTCTCTATATTTTAAAAAAAGTAGTTGTAGTTCACTACATTTGCAACAAAGTAGTTGTAGTTGCTCGTGCTACCGAATTTTAGTATTAATGCTAAAATCCATTTCGTTAATGAAATCGCAATGTTGTTTGAACTAATTTCGGTTGTAAATGCAAATGTGTTGACACTTTTTTACGAGGCATAACTTTTTGTATCACTATTTAAACAGTACTTTCTATAATTCTCTTTAATACAAAATTTTATTAAAAAAATCCTTAAATTGTTTAATCCCTATTTTGAAAGTGTTAAAGTTATTAAATAATCTATATTTGAAATTCATTATTAAGTTCAGCATACGTCTAACTGTTCACTTCTCCATATTTCTCTCCTTTTGCAACAGACATATCGCCAATCAGGTGGAGAGGGCAAGAAAGAGACTTAATATTTTGAAATATATTTCTGGACGCGACTGGAGAGCAGATACCCTAAGGACAACTTACACTTCCTTTATCATCAGATCAATGCTGGTATATGGATTCCAGATTTTACTGACAGCTTCTGCTAGTAATTAAAAAATGCTTGAAAGGATACAGCTGAGTGCGGCACGGATCATTACAGGCTTAGCTGTCTTAGTCTTATACGAGGCTAATCTACAACCATTGTTTATGAGATGGACTTCCAGCACCACAAAATATTACAGCAAGCTATATAGCTATGGAGATCAACATCGTACTTCTACCTACTTGAATTGGACAGACATTAAAAAGAGATCGTCCCTTTTGCAGGGCAGGTAAATTGAATCTGCTGTTCCTTGACATAGAACACTGCTCAATAGAACCAATTATAAACCCACTGAAAGACCTTTCGAGGGTCTTCTTTCACGAGGAACTTTTGGTCTCCAGTAGTAAGAAAAATCAGCATCCAGAACCTCTTAGACAGTTGGCACTGGAGACAATCCACAACACCCCAACTGAAGCAGTACATATTTTCACGGATGGAAGTAAATTTGATAATGGCAACACTGGTAGTGGTGTTGTCATAAAAAACAAAGATGACATAAAAAAACCAAGATACAAAAATTAAAAGGCGCAACCCAAACCTTTGTTCAGTTTTTAGATCAGAACTAATCGCCATAAACGCTGCTCTGGAATATATGATTTCCATTTAGAGTACAGAGAATATCTGGATTTTCACGGATAGTAAGAGCTCAATACAATATATGAGTAATTGGCGAAACATCGGTGACAGAATTAGCCTGAATATCATTGACAATTTGAAGACTTATTCTTCTCACAATGATATACATCTTCATTGGATCCCCTCCCACGTAAACCTTCACTTTAATGATCTGGCCAAGGAGGGCTCCAATGATCCTACAGATAGTAGTGGCCTTCTAACATACAATGAAATCTATGCAAAAGTAAAGGCCGGCAATAATAGGACTTGGATGATTCCACCTAGTCGTGATTGGTTATCAACAGAATAGTCCTGGGGCTGCCCTGGAGCTAAAGGGTGATAGAAAACTGCAGACAGCTATCACAAGACTAATCAGTGGTCATACCCGCGGACTAACAGGGTCAGAAGACTTTTCCTGTATGCCTAAAATGTAGTGCGCACCAGGCTACACCTGATGTCCTGAATGGGACTGGAGAGAAATTTTATTTTTGAGGATCTGGCGATGGTATTTGTTTTTCTGTCGGTGAACGGTCTTCTGGACTTGGTCTAGCTTTGTTCTGGGCCAAGTGTAATAAGTAACAACAACGTCTCTTTTTTTTTCTCCTCAGCACACATTTTGTAATATCGAAAAAAACGGATGTTTTTTTTTTTTTTTTTAAAGTGATATTGCGTTTGAAAATTCATAAAAACATTTCACACACGAACCTACCAAGTAGGTTTGAAACTATGGCCAGGCTTTGTTTTCTGAACTAAATATATAATTTATTATTATAAATTCTGTTTGTGAATTTAAGCTGTTAATTACATTAAGAAAAAAATAAACTAAACGGGAAAAAATCTGTAGATTTCGAGACAAACCACACCAAAATTATGTAAGATAATGTATTTATTTACATACAACACGTATACATTTGTATGCATAATTTTACATTGCGTTCACTAAGCCTAATGCTGGCGTTAAAAGTAATTAAGACTCCTAGACAACTGTATTATCTTCAAATTATTAAAACTTATTTTTCGACAATTCAACTTAAAATTTTTTTTCCTCTAAATTAGTATCCCACGGCTCAATTTTTGATTGCTTATACCTGTTTGTCATATAAACTGTGTAAATTTTCATGCTTTGAATGAGTATTTGGAATTCAGGAATCTCAACAACAGCCTAATTTCTTTCTTTAATGCTATTCCTTTCCATATTTTTGGGAATGTTTGGCACGTTTGAAAAAATTCACTTTTAATATGATTTCATACATTCATTCCCTTTCATACTTTTGATTCAACCAAAGATTTCTAGTAAACTGACAAATGTTAAGAATTACCATAATAATTAGGAACCTCAATAACAATGACATGGCACTTTCTTTGTTGTTGTTTGTTTTCTGGTATAGTAGTAGTGATGGCAAAAACTACTTTATTTACGCAGACTCACGTAAAATGATTTATTTGATAGTCTGGTCTGACTGGTTTAGCTGGGATTCTGAGGCCAATAATGGCCCTTTTGCCATTCATCCTAAAATAAGAACTTATAAAAAAAAACAATAGACAGATTACATAAAATGCAACAAATAATGGCACATGTTAAGACAGAGAAAAAAGAATGGCACTTTGCCATGGTAAAAAGTAACAAATAATTGAATGTATAGAAAAAGTATTGTAAAAGGCGTATTTAAATGTAGGGGAGTGATATTTACAAGAATAAATATTTACGAAATATGAGAAGAATTAACAATATTGAAGATGAAAAACGTCAAGATCGTAAAATTGTAATTAACAAAAAAGTGTACATCCGTTATAGAAGAGACCCGATTGTTTAGGTTAATTTATTTTAAACAATTAGGACTTTTTATCTATTTATTTAAATTATTAATGTGGACTGATGGTCAAAATCAGCTCAAATCAAATTTGTTAAAAAAATAGAAATAAATAAACTTATACATTTTGTTACCACCTTAAAAATATTTTTTTAAAAAAATAAACTCTTTTTCCACAATTCTAAGTATTGGTTCAATTCCAAATATAAAACTAAGTCCACAGAAGAGAAGAGAAAATTTTAACTGCAGTGACTGTTCAATTTGCAAAATAAAAACAAGGCGTTTCCGCATGCTGACACTTTTCTCTCATCTGCAAACAGATAACAAATTGCTTCTTTACTTTTACCGACATTATTTCCTCGAGAAAAGTGTGTGAACCTCATCTACAGCCAGCAAAACAAAGTGTTTGAGCAATCTGCATCATATTAATTCCAATTATTTTAAATTCCTTGAGCAAAGTGCTGATCCAGCAACCACACGGACAGCTGACCTCACAGTGTTAAAACAAAGTGAAGACACCCAGTTCCAGAGCATGAATATTGAATTTATGGAGTTGAATATTGGTAACCGTAAACTCAGAATTGGGTCGGCTGTTCAACGACGGTTATAATATAATATAATATAACATATAATATAATATAATATCATCAACTCTAAAGGCAATTTCGCTGTTTGGAGTAGCCTACAGGGTTGCTTAAGGGGACACTTCACGATGAAAAACCCAAAAATCGACCAAATTATACTTTTTTCAATTTTTGTTTTAAAAAATAATAGTTATATCTAGCTACAATTTAAAAAAAAAAATTTTCAATTTCAGTCATTTTTTGCAAAGTTATAAGCATTTCAAGATTTGTAAACAAGGTGCCACGCCCACTCGAATGGCCGTCAAACATGTAAACAGCATCTTTCCACTCCATTTCTCAAGTCTCGGTTCTGTTTTTCGATTTCTGGTTGATAGGCCTCATAATTATTAAAAAAGCTAAATTTATGATAAATTTAATTGGCAACATATGGAATTACTTTAACTTCTACTTTATGTTTGTTTACACATTGTTTGATATTTCAACGAGTGATAGTTATTTTCGTTTCATCGTCTTTTTGTTCGCTTCTAAAACATAACACAACAGTTCTTTTCAGAACTATTATTTTATTACGTTATTGTTATTTGTTTTATTATTAGTCTTTTTGTTTCCGTTTTTTTTTATTGATAATTTTTAAGAATGCATAGCGCATGCTCCCGTTGGAGAAAGCCTAAGAGAAGGCAAACTAAAAAGGACAAAGCAAGAAGTGCAGCAATGAAAGCTACTTCTGCATCTGCCCCAGTGTCTAATTGTGATGTTTCCAATGCTGCTGTTTCTAATATTTCCAACGCTGATGTTTCTTATGCTGATGATTCTAATGTGGATGTAAACCCTGATGTGTCTGTTTCTGAAAATTCTGTTGTACCTGATAAGAGTGTTACTAATATGGATAGTAACAGCATCACCCCTAGTGTTACAAATGATTACATTATCATGAGTAAATCAACCTTTGCACCATTGCTCCGTAATTTGTCTTGTGATAAGTGTGGAGCAGGATTTCTGGATGTTCGTGCTCTAGATACCTTTGGATATGCTGTAAAGTTGGAAGTGTTTTGTACGCTGTGTTTGAAAAGTTTTGGTTCAACTTTTTCGAGTCAGCGCCAACCATGCACCAAAAAATTTGATGTCAACAGGCAGATTGTGAACTCTTTCCTTTCTTTTGGCAAGGGCCATTCAGCCATGGAAACATTTTCCATGCACATGGGTACATCGACAATGAATTCTTCCACTTTCTCAACATGTTTCAACCAATTGAGTGAAGAAAATGAAAATTTTAAAAAGAATGTTTGGAAACTGTCCCATGAAACAGTGCGAAAGGCACATATGAGTTTAGAAAATGATTCAAGTAGAACAGTTCCAGATATTACAGTCTCTTTTGATGGCACGTGGCAGAAGCGTGGACACACCTCTCATTATGGAATTGGTATTGTAATTGACTCTTTGACGAATTTAGTATTAGACTATGAGATTTTGTCGAAATATTGCCCAGAATGCATCAATGCAGCACGAGACTTGAACGAAACGAGTCCAGAATTTTTTATTTGGCATGAGGGCCATAAATCGATGTGCCAAAAAAATTTCGACGGACCGTCTGGAAACATGGAGGTTGCCGCTGCAGTGGCCATGTGGAAGCGATCAACTGAATTCTGTGGAATGCGTTACTCGACAATTTTAAGTGACGGTGATTCTAAAACATTTACTACCCTAAATCAACTGAAAATATATGGCGATGACTATGTAATTCAAAAAGAAGAGTGCCTCAACCATGTTTCCAAAAGATTAGGAACTGGTTTGAGGAACAAAGTGAAGGAGTGGAGGGTCAAAGGGGTGACTCTCGGTGGACGAAAGAAAGGTAGCTTAACTGAGCAAACTATCATGAAGCTACAAAACTATTATCGCAAAGCGATAAAGGATAACATTCCGAATGTTGATTCGATGAAGTCTGCTGTATTTGCTTCGCTTTATCACTGTATGTCCAGTGATAAAAAGCCGCAGCATACTAGATGCCCCAAGGGCGAAAGTTCATGGTGTTTCTACCAAAGGGCTCTAGCTCGAGGTGAAAAGCCTCAAAGCCATGAGCTGATGAAAACGAAATTATCTGAAGTTGTTGTAGAAAAAATCCTCCCGGTATATCAGCGACTTGCTTCAAATGAGCTTATGCAGCGCTGTATATCGGGAAAAACACAAAACGCCAATGAGAGCCTCCATTCCGTGATATGGAATAAGTGCCCCAAAGATGTCTTCATTTCTAAAAAAAGACTTGATTATGCCGTATCATTAGCAGTTAGTGAATACAACTTTGGGTGTGAAAGGACTTTAGCTCTACGTAAAGGCGATGTAAATTCTGCGTCTTTGACCAATGCAAAGATCCGCGATGGTAGGCGCAGCTATCATATGAAGAGAAAATCTTCAGATAGTTATAAAAAGTTATGTAACAACAAAAAATATAAACAAAAACAAATAAAAAATGTAAACAGTACATATGCAGCTGGAGCATTTTAAATCTTATATACAAAAAGATTAAAAAAAGGTGTATGAACTTTTGTCAACATTACATCTTGTGATAAACATTTTTTTTATCTAAAAAGCATTAAATTCAATCTAATTTTTATTTATATTGTTTAAAACAGTTCATATTTTCTTATGCTTATTTTTTATTTCACATATATTATGAAATAAATTTTTCTATGTGTGTTTTTATTGTTAAACTGTTTTTCTCAATGTTGTTTTTTACGATAATATTCAAACTTCCAAATGTTCCTTGCGCATGAGTTTTGAATAAATCTTATTTTTTTCTTTATATAAATGATTAGTATAATGTTCTGTAACCAATGTGATATAAATAAAAGCTGAATATACACTGAATATTTTTTAAATTACGTTAAATTGTTATTTAAATTTAAATTTTTAAAAATTATATAAAGGTTATGATATTTTGATTTTTTATTTGTTTAAAATTAAGTGCTAAGTTGTTCAAACATATCCAATTTTATTTATACTTATTCAAACTGTAATATAAATGAATTTCAAACTACTATGATAAAAACTCATGCGCAAGGAACATTTTGAAATATTGTAACATTTTGTAATTTAACTTGCGGATTAATTATTAATAACATTATAACTTTTCAACAAATTAATATTTTTGCTTCAAATTTTGGGAATATCTTTCTAAATGCTTTATTCACAATCTATGAAAATTTCATTAAAATTGGTTGATATTTAAAAAAAATCATTTTTAACCTGAAGTGTCCCCTTAATTGCCCAAACGTTGCTCGTAATACGATTACCATTTTTTGTAACCTATCTTAACTTTTGGCAAATATTATTTTTTCCTGTGATGCTATTATCTCATATTTTCTCAACAATATTTGTAAAGGGAGGAAGAGTAAATCACAGACGCTCTAGAATTGACATAAGTTTAATTTACTTAACTTAATTAATTTACTCTAGGAACTCAAAATTTCATTCAATAATCCTCGTCATCAACGTCGCCACCATTTTTATTTACATTTGTATACGTCATCCCATAGAATTGAAACGTCATAAAATGCAAACGATCTGATTGGCTAAAGTGTGAGTTGTTCTTATTTATAGGCATTTTTTTCTCTTACAAGGGAAACTAGGGAAGTGTGACTCGCCAATTTTGAAATAAACTAGTGGGATGTATGCCTTATGAGGAATAATTTTAGGGGGCAACATTCGTTTCGGCCCATAGAAGGTCCTATGAGAGATAAAAAATAATTCAATATATAGAAAAATCGGTATTTTACTACTTCAATGCAGACTATTGGTTATTGTAATTATCTCATACTCCAATTATTTTTGTGGTACTTTCACGTACTATATAATGCATTTTTATTGTCAAAATTGATTTCGAAAATTTTGGATATCTGTAGTTTTTCAGAAAAACCTGTTAAGTTAATTTTAAAAAAAAATTGACATCAAATTTTTAAAAAAAATTTTTTTTTTCAAAAAATTTTCCAATATAAAAACAAGTGAACAGTAATAAATTTCATTTATATGAGAGTCGAAGTATAATATGCATTTTCCCAAACTGATGGAGTTTTTTTGAGTATAGCTTATGTAACATCCAAAAATGTGATTTATAAAAAAGTAATTTTTTTCATATTGTTAGATCTTGCAAAAAAATCTGAAATAATTTATGTGATTGCATAAAATTAAATTGCATTTTAAAATTTTTTCGGCAGGAATTTTGAACTTAAAAAACGTTTAATATTTCAATTCGATTTTTTTTCATAAAAGATCAACGGTACTGTATACACAAAATTTGAGGTGATTTGTCACTTTAAGGTGGAAAATCCGTTGATACCTATGTCCTGTGAATTGTTCAATATTCATAGCTATTTTTAAAATATAATTAATAAAATTATTTTTATACCTGATATCCTAGCCAATTTTTAAAATATTCAACTTTTAAAGTTGGCATTCTCCAATCTTGACGCATAGGTTAGAGTAGCGCCGCCATATAGAATAGCACGGACCAAAAACGTGTAGTCTCTTTTTATATGGCGGCGCTACTCTATCCTATATTTCAAGAGGAGGATGCCAACTTTTGAAGTTAAATATTTAAAAAATTAGCTAGGATATCAGATATAAAAATAATTGTATGAATAATATTATAAAAATAGCAATGGCTTGACAAAATATTGAACAATTCACAGGACATAGGTATCAACGGATTTTCCACCTTAAAGTGACAAATCACCTCAAATTTTGTGTATACAGTATACCGTTGATCGTTTATGAAAAAAATCGAATTGAAATATTAAACATTTTTTAAGTTCAAATTTCCCCCCGAAAAAATTTTAAAATGCAATTTAATTTTATGCAATCACATAAATTATTTCAGATTTTTTTGCAAGATCTAACAATAAGAAAAAAAATTACTTTTTTATAAATCACATTTTTGGATGTTACAAAGGCTATATACTCACAAAAAATTCCATCAGTTTGGGAGAATGCGTATTATATTTCGACTCTCATATAAATGAAATTTATTACTGTTCACTTGTTTTTATATTGGAAAAATTTTTGAAAAAAATTTTTTTTTTAAATTTGTTGCCAATTTCTTTTTTTTAATTAACCAAACAGGTTTTTCTGAAAAACTACAGATATACAAAATTTTCGAAATCAATTTTGACAATAAATATACATTATATAGTACGTGAAAGTACCACAAAACTAATTGGAGTAGGAGATAATTACAATAACCAATAGTCTGCATTAAAGTAATAAAATACCGATTTTTCTATATATTGAATTATTTTTTATCTCTCATAGGACCTTCTATGGGTCGAAACGAATGTTGCCCCCTAAATATATTCTTTACAAGGCATAAATCCCACTAGTTTATTTCAAAATTGGCGAGTCACACTTCCCTAATTTCCCTTGTTAGCGGAGAGAAGCAGTTCGGGCAACTGTGTTTTCTATTTCACACGAGGATTTCCGAGCATGGGTGAAAGCCCTTATATTGCAAGACATAAAAGAGAAAAAACTGGTCCTTTCATTCCAGCATTTTTTCGAACAAAAATAAAATATCTGTAACTATCAAGATTTCTTTTATGATTTTAGCATATATATAAAACTGCTTCTTTTCCGAGATAAAGTAGTTATTGCTGAATAGCTTAAAAAAGAAAAAGTAAACTCCTCCCAAAAACAAGCAATAACTGAAAAGGATTTACTACCAGCCATTCCTCTTTTCCGTCTCGCTTTCACCCCTGTTTCCGAGCAATTTTTTTGAGAAAGATAATTTTCATCGTGTCATATACCCATGACTATGACCGGAAAGTTAGCAGCAATTAAAACTTTTTGAATTGAGAAGGGAACTCTTGTTTAGCTTTCATTTTAAAATAAAACATCTCAAATTGCACAATTAGATGAATTGGGTTGTCCGGCAGGACTGAAAGCCTATATATAGCAAGACGGAAAAGAGCAAAAACTGGTACGAAAGGCATTTCATTCTAGCATTTTTTTCGAGAAACTTTAAATTTCTGTAACTACCGAATTTTTTTACAATTATAACATATATATAAAACAGCTTCTTTCTTTATCGAAAAGTAGATAAAGTTAATTAATTAAAAAAGAGAATAGAATAACTCCTCCCTAAAACATGTTAAAATTGAAATGTTTTTACTCCTCTTTTCCGTCTCGCTTTCACCCCGTGCTGATTTTCGATAGGCAGGAAGCCCAATGGTCTACCAAAAATATTCAATTGGTAGCAATTATAATAAGTATTTTTTAAAATGGATCATTAAATTCTCCCGATCACTACAAAGGTTTGGATAGTGAATGATTTTAAAATAAAAGTAGTTGCGAAATTTGTTTGCTACCATTTGAATGTTTTTAGTGGACTTTTAAGAGTTCATCCTTTCGGACGACTCAATATTTATATGGAAATATTATATTTCTTATCAGCCCATTTGTGCATGCGTCCTTATAAAAGGATGGTTTCCCTTCTTCAAAGAAGAGAATAATAGTAGTACAAGGATGTCATTCTTAAGATTTATTTACTTTTTGCCGAAATAAAGTTGTTCAGTCTATCACAATTTATTTGGAATAAAAATATTTATATTTTGATCTCGTAACAACACGCAATGCTGACTCTCGGCGGTACTACACGGTGCTGTATCTCCTATTGTGCTATCTGTCCTCTTCTATTTGACGAAGGTTCATAAGCCTGAAAATTTATGTAACTGCAATAACACGCAATGCTATTCCAGTCATCCAGAGGCATCATCATAAATGGAGTCCGGATTCAATCCAAGTCAAATTCGCAATACTTTCTTAAAACTAAAACATCCACTTGATTAGCTGCCAACTCTTCCAGTATTCCCGGAATATTTTATTCTCATATTAAAGTGGTAGCGAAACTCATGTTATTCCATTAAACTTTCTTATTCATAATAATAATTATAAATGAGTTTGATCACCACTACACATAAATGATTACAACAAACATAATACTCTACACGATGACGAATTTCAACCTGGTCAAAATATAATTTGGAGTAATATAGTTTTTCTGTGATTGTTTTACTACCACTTGGAAAATCTACTTTCGAAAGGAGTGAATGGTGGCAGTTATGCACTTGTCATAAACGAATATGTGCTACCTTTTTTTCCCGAAGGGTGTTTAGACCGCTTTTTTGTTTATTCATTAAAGGATTTAATGAGTAATATATAACTACTAAGAATATATTTAATAAGATTAGAACTATGTAAATATTTTTGTTGAGAAGTATTATTTATTCATAATTTTGCAATCACTTTCTAACTCATTTAGGGGCGGCGGGATAAAAACTCTTGTTTTTGACAATAATACAAACCACTAAAATTTTATTAGTTTTTTCTTTTGAACAACGCGGTATTTAATCAAACCCTTTTTATTTTGAATAATGTTTTGACAAAGCAAATCTCTACATTGCGGATATGCATTCAACACTCATGATGAAAATTACTTCACTATTAAAACTGAAACGGTAAAAGGCTTTTAGCAATACTATGACTATGCAATATCATACATGCCAACTTTTTCGCATTTTTTGTTAAAAAAAATTTCTATATTTAAAGTGGTAAAATTTATACTTTCTATATATTCCTTGCATTTATAAACTTTATATAAAGACATATTAATTATTTTGTTATGAAAGGGTGAAGAAGTAAAATATTATTTTTTTAATTTCTTCTAGGCCATATAATTCTTCTTCTACTACTCTATAAAATCTTTCCCTGTACAAGTAGGCAGTTTTATATCTGCCAACTGGTACGGTCGTTGAAAATGATTTTAAAATTATTTCTCAACGGCCGTAAAAGTTGGCAGCTACGTATGGATGTTTTCGACTAGATGTTTTTCATATAGCAACCCTATTTTGAAGCCGGGATTTAATGGGTTACGCTTTCCAAAAGTATTTCATTATAATTGTCTTAAATAGTTCTAAAAGTACTGAAAATCTGGAAGTTAACATGAATTGGTATAAAACCATCAACCGTTCTCTTGACCGAATTGGGACTATATTTTCTAAATTGTAGTTACTTTTCACCACGGATAAAAGCGAGACGGAAAAGCTGGTAGTAAAATCAATTAAATTTTAACTTGTTTTCGGTAGGAATAAATTCATTCTTTTTTCAAACTATTCAACATCTGCCATCTACATATCCTTCGAAAAGAGGCAGTTTTTTATATATGATATAGTTTTTAAATAACCTCGGTAGTTACAGAAATTTAATGTTTCTCAAAGAAAAAAAAAATGCTAGAATGAAATGCCTTTAGCATCATTTAAGTCTGATCTTTGAACTATTATATTCCGTAGATGGAGATTAGTTTAAAAGTTAAACGTTGTAATATCTGTTTCCATTTCTAAAAGAATTATAAAAACGAATCAATTAGCAAAGTTAAGCTATAACCTCTGAGCCATTACGGTTATATCTAAGCGGAAGACAATTAAATCTGCTGTTATTAAGGTGTTTCTTTTTTGGCACACTCTACTTTACTTTAAGCATATGCTATGATATATGTTTTGATTTCTTAAAGAAATTATTAAGATTTTTTTTTCCTTCTAAAAATGAAACATTTTGAAATGTTAATGATGAAAGTGCTCCCCACATCGGAAGCCTAAAAAATCGCATCGAATTTACACAAGTTAAAATCCGGTCGTGAAATATTTGTTCTTTCTCTGTGTAATTAATTCATCCCTAAAACTAAGAATATTTATGAGCGACCTCACAGTATAAATACATAAATGATACTACATTGATTTGCACTTTCTTCTGCTGGGACGCCATGAGAATCTCATTCGCTTCCTCTAAAACTCCAAGTAATTTAAGAATTAATTACCCTTTTTTTTCAAAGAAAAAAAAAAAACTTCTTCATAAGCAGATCTACTCGTTCTCATGATACCTGCAAGGCTGCCAACTTTTTACGCTTTTTGTAAAAATTTATTCCGGCATTAAATTCATGTTTTAATGTATTTTTATTTTTTTAAACTTATTTTCTGCACCACAAAATATAAATGATTTTATTTTACATTTTATAACCGTCGTTAAATAGCTGACCCAATTTAGAGTTTACGACAGGGGAACTTTATCCTGAAAACATGGGAAAATCTGAATCAAATATTGAGAGAAATTTTGCCTCCGTGGAAGACTTTTTGAGGGAAGTACATGGGTTTGCGTTACATGGAGAGGAAAACCTCCTACGGTTAGTCTTACGGCAAGGGGACTCTAACCCATTCGTCTACCACTGAGGATATTTTACCTCAGTACTGTGATCAGGGCAAGCCGAGAGCGGAATTCGTATCCACCGGCCATAGCTGCGATTCGAACCCGGTTTACGTCATTGGGAGGCGAAAGCTCTTGTCCCTAGAGTCATCATATAAATGATTTAAAAGTTCATATGCTACGCCACTTAGTTCCCTCGTGGTGAGGCGGCTTTTAAAATGTAGACAAAACTACCGAAAATTCTGGAAGCTTTGGTTTTTAAATTTCTATTACTCTATAAAATACTTAGCATAAAACGTAGTTGTTGGCAGGCATGTATCTAGAGAAAGCACGTTATCAGTGAAATCAAATTGCTCAGATTTGAGAGAAAGAGTATTTTTAGTGAATTCGTGTTTTATTGTTTGTGTCTTGGTTTAGTACAGTGGTACCAAATGGCAATCTGTGGAACACTAGGATTCCGTTCAAGGATTAGGACTTTCTTTTTAACCCAGTAATTATTTTTTTAATAGCTGTAACAACATTTATATTCAGTCATTAGGGAGATTGTGCAAGTGTACGATAGCTTCTATGCGCTTCCTACGAAAGATTTCAAGTAATTGCGCATGTGCATTCGAAGTGCGAAGTCAGTTCTGGTGAAATGCGTATGCGCCCGTGAAAACCATCAACTAAATAAGAGATTTTGCAAATATCCGTGAGTTAAATACGCTAACGTAGTGGAATATCATTTTAACTTTGACTACGAAATCAAAACAAACATTTACAATGGATGTAGACTATGGCATTAAAGCTGAGGCATACGATTCAAAATACTTTGCTCTACGTAAAACTGCAGATCTATGAGCAGAAAAATTGGGTAGATTATAGATTTCGATGAATTCCCCGATAAAGAATGCAGATTATTATTACTAATATTTAAAAAAAAATATTATTGAACTTTTTTGATTATTTAACTTCTTTTAACTAAAATGTATAGTTAAAATAAAAATAGAAATAAATGTAAAAAAGGAAAAAACAAAATTAAAAATATGACCACTGAAGCCGACGTCTTCAGGGGGTACCGGCCCCAGTGGCCAAAAAACAAAACCTTTTCTATTGAGGAAGAAGGCAAAAGCCTAAAAACCTTCCTCAGTACCCCGAAGGTTTTGTTTAAAAGTCCAGGAGAAAAAATCAAGCAAGACATAAAATTAATACAGAAAAGAAACTCATACAACTCATCAAAAACTCAAATTATTCAGAAAATAAAAATCAACAGAAAATAAAAACTCACATAAACAAGGTCAGACAGCAAACTCTAAAGCAAACCAAATGAAAAGGAATCACTTAAACCAAAAGAAAAACAACGCCCTCTTTTAAAATGCGCAGAATGAAAAAAAGATAGGTAGAAGTTGTCAAAGAAAATTTACGTCACATATTAATAGAATGCTTAACTGGGGCTGCTCAGTTAAGTCTTGAATTGCGCCCTGTTAAAAGAAATAAAAAAACTAATATTCTTCAATCATTTTCTTAATTAACAAATTAACATTACAAAAATTATAAGGAAAATCATTATTACTCAAATGATTCAAAAAATTATTCACAGCCTCTTGAAAACTTTCAACATTATTGCAAATATTTTTAATCCTAACCAATTGTGAAAAAACTAAATTTTTAAAAATTTTATTACACAAATTAGTATAAAAGTTGCAGAAAAAAACTTAAAAGCCTTTCTTTTATCAAAAACACCAATTTTAATAATTTTGTCAACGATAACAATTTTAAAATCTAAATACTCAACATTAAAACAATCCTCATTAGTTTTCTTCAAAACCAAATCTCCAGGATAAATACTATAAATAAAATTATAATTATCACTATTAAACAAAATCAGGTCATCAATATATCTAAAAGCTTTAAAATCATTATTTTCAAGGAATTTAGCTTCAAAAACATGCAAAAAAATATTAGCAAAAGCACCAGAAAAGGAATTACCTTGTGGAATTCCAATAATTTGTTTATAAAAATCTAAACCATTAAAAAGAACATTCTCAAAAAGATTAAACCTACACAAATCCAACCAATTAGACTTATCAATTTTCTCATTAATTAAATATTTATCAAAAATGTCATTACAGATATCAATAATCTTTTCGTGTGGTATACTTGTATACAAATTTTCAAAATCAAAAGTATTAATGTTGGATATTTCATTATTATTAATATAATCCAAAACATCAACATTACTATCAATAATAATATTTTTTTCTTTTTTAATTTTAAGCAAAATAATTTTTAGAAAACTAAAAAACTTTTTACTAACATCAAAATTGTAACAATTAGTACCACACGCTATAAACCTAAATTTAACAGGATTTTTATGAAATTTAACAATAGGAAATAAATATGGAAATTTAATCCTATTTAACCTAAATTTTAATTTTTTACTAAACGCAATAATTCTTTTTTCAACAACCTTCCTATCCACTTTTAATTTTAAATAAGTATTATTTGCGTTATATTCTCCAATAATCAAATTTTTAAAAAAATATTTACACATAATACAAAAATTATTTGAAGCTTTATCCACAACCGTAACAATAAATTTATCCTTAAGATTTTTAATTTTACTAGACAGATCATAATCAATAATGGTACCACTAGGAAAAGAACCAAAACTGGTATTAAATAAATTAAAATTAACCTTTTCAATAAAATTGATATTAAAGGGTAAAATTGATATTAATTTTCAAAAAATTATTGAAAAGGTTAATTTTAATTTATTTAATACCAGTTTTGGTTCTTTTCCTAGTGGTACCATTATTGATTATGATCTGTCTAGTAAAATTAAAAATCTTAAGGATAAATTTATTGTTACGGTTGTGGATAAAGCTTCAAATAATTTTTGTATTATGTGTAAATATTTTTTTAAAAATTTGATTATTGGAGAATATAACGCAAATAATACTTATTTAAAATTAAAAGTGGATAGGAAGGTTGTTGAAAAAAGAATTATTGCGTTTAGTAAAAAATTAAAATTTAGGTTAAATAGGATTAAATTTCCATATTTATTTCCTATTGTTAAATTTCATAAAAATCCTGTTAAATTTAGGTTTATAGCGTGTGGTACTAATTGTTACAATTCTGATGTTAGTAAAAAGTTTTTTAGTTTTCTAAAAATTATTTTGCTTAAAATTAAAAAAGAAAAAAATATTATTATTGATAGTAATGTTGATGTTTTGGATTATATTAATAATAATGAAATATCCAACATTAATACTTTTGATTTTGAAAATTTGTATACAAGTATACCACACGAAAAGATTATTGATATCTGTAATGACATTTTTGATAAATATTTAATTAATGAGAAAATTGATAAGTCTAATTGGTTGGATTTGTGTAGGTTTAATCTTTTTGAGAATGTTCTTTTTAATGGTTTAGATTTTTATAAACAAATTATTGGAATTCCACAAGGTAATTCCTTTTCTGGTGCTTTTGCTAATATTTTTTTGCATGTTTTTGAAGCTAAATTCCTTGAAAATAATGATTTTAAAGCTTTTAGATATATTGATGACCTGATTTTGTTTAATAGTGATAATTATAATTTTATTTATAGTATTTATCCTGGAGATTTGGTTTTGAAGAAAACTAATGAGGATTGTTTTAATGTTGAGTATTTAGATTTTAAAATTGTTATCGTTGACAAAATTATTAAAATTGGTGTTTTTGATAAAAGAAAGGCTTTTAAGTTTTTTTCTGCAACTTTTATACTAATTTGTGTAATAAAATTTTTAAAAATTTAGTTTTTTCACAATTGGTTAGGATTAAAAATATTTGCAATAATGTTGAAAGTTTTCAAGAGGCTGTGAATAATTTTTTGAATCATTTGAGTAATAATGATTTTCCTTATAATTTTTGTAATGTTAATTTGTTAATTAAGAAAATGATTGAAGAATATTAGTTTTTTTATTTCTTTTAACAGGGCGCAATTCAAGACTTAACTGAGCAGCCCCAGTTAAGCATTCTATTAATATGTGACGTAAATTTTCTTTGACAACTTCTACCTATCTTTTTTTCATTCTGCGCATTTTAAAAGAGGGCGTTGTTTTTCTTTTGGTTTAAGTGATTCCTTTTCATTTGGTTTGCTTTAGAGTTTGCTGTCTGACCTTGTTTATGTGAGTTTTTATTTTCTGTTGATTTTTATTTTCTGAATAATTTGAGTTTTTGATGAGTTGTATGAGTTTCTTTTCTGTATTAATTTTATGTCATGCTTGATTTTTTCTCCTGGACTTTTAAACAAAACCTTCGGGGTACTGAGGAAGGTTTTTAGGCTTTTGCCTTCTTCCTCAATAGAAAAGGTTTTGTTTTTTGGCCACTGGGGCCGGTACCCCCTGAAGACGTCGGCTTCAGTGGTCATATTTTTAATTTTGTTTTTTCCTTTTTTACATTTATTTCTATTTTTATTCTCTCTTTTTTTGAAAATTCTGCTGCTTTTTAGCGCATTTTTTTAAAAGAAGTTTTGTTCATTTTGTTTTGATATTAATTGTACTCTTTTAGTATAGTTAAAATAAATATATTTTGAAATAGCGAAATTATATCTAGATTCTTATTAAACTAGGGCAATTATAACCATAATGTTAAACAAAAGCTTATAAAATTATTTTTTATTGAATAAGCCAATGTTTGTAAGATCACACGATTCATTTCTAAATTTCATCAATACATTTCTTCAAATTCGCATTTCATGCCTCCATGTTTTTAGTTCGAAGATAGCTTGAATAGAAAACATTTAACAGCTATAAACAGCGTGCTTGTAGCTTTGTCTTTGTAGCGTAAATCACACCAACATAACTTAAAAATATGTGGCATCTAAAATAATCGTGAGCATGCGCAGTTCCTTCAATCTTACGTACGCGAGATAACGGATCCAAAGGTAAATTTGCGAAATATCCCTATTTGTAAGACTAGTATCAATAAAATGACGAAAACATTCACACGTTAAATATTTTTTAAATGATTTGTCTTGATACTTAAAGAGATGTCAAATACTTCTGGACAATGAATAAATATTTTCGAGTGGTGGTCATTTAATATTCGAGTCTTTGTTTAGTAAATTCGACTTATATGGTTTTTACTCTCCACTACTGCTAAAAAATTCAAAGGCTAATGTAATATGCCACTTTGTTACAGCTTAGCCAGTGGGGCCTTCCTGGAAGAGTGGTATCGTCCGCTAAACGGTGTGCAAATCATGGAGGTAGCGGGTTCGAATCCCGCTGGATGTACCTTTGTGCTGTTTTTTGAATTCTGTTATATGTCCTTCTATTTGACACAAGTTTATACACCTAAATTGAGCACACAAGCCTGCAAATGTAAGTAAATCCAATAAAGATAAGCAGTGTAAAGTCTTTTAAAAAGTTGGCAAAATTCACCGAAAATTGAAAATTATTAACTTGTAATATTCAACGTTTTATAAAATATTTTGACGAATCCGGAGCAGTTGGCATCTTTGTGATTTTTTGATATGATTTATTTAAATATTATATTTACAATAGCTGATGGTATGAAATTAAATTGGGATTCCTCCAATATAAGGTCGATAGCAGGTTCCATAGCAGGAAAAATTGAAAACCGTTGGTGTAGAATAATTTAATTTATAATTTTTTTACTTACCACTACTTCTAATTTCCAAAATTCATATAAAACGTCCCTTTTTCTATACTTCTAGATGATTATTTTAAATTCTCCGAAATCATAGAAGTTAGTTATTCAATACCGTTATTTTATTTAATATTTATTGCAGAAACTGGAGCAGTTACAATCGTTTAATTATTTTCGATATGAAGCAAACGACCGCAATAACAGTCCTCAGAGTGCCTTACGTCACAAAAAACTGTCTCTTTATTGGATCTGTTAATAACTACTTTCTTAAGAAAAATTTATTTCCTATTCTTCAATGTCAGATGTAGTTGAGAAATTGTCTTCGTGAACTGATACATTAAACCCCTATAGCTCGGTGATTAAGGCACTGAACTGTCTTTTTGATGAATTAGGTTCGACCCTCAGTGGAAGTTTAAAGCTCAACCAGCATCAGATCAATGGGTACCAGCTTGACTGGGAAGCAAAGGTGTCCTGAGCTCATCACAAAGCCACAATCATGCTGTAGAGCCTTGATCTCCCTGACCCCTCTGGCCACAACGGGCTGCTACGGAAATGCTTTACTGATGCAGCGTAAAAAAATGTTATCAATGTCCAATTGGCATCTATCTTAATAATCAGTTGTCTCACAAATTCTTGAAGATCACCAGTAAAGATGACGAAAACGTTCATGGCTGAGAGACATACTGGTCCATTTTAATTAGTAGAAGAAGGAACATCGTTCACCAAGTCAGCATTTTTGATGGTTTTCCGTTGACGGGCCAACATAATCTTGATGGTAACCATCAATAATTCCATCATGAAGCATTACATTTTTTGATGGTATCTATCATAAATAATCATCATGCCAATGTATGAATTCGGACTGATTTAGAAAGGTCCAACATAAGAATAGCAATTTGCTGTGATGGTTTCTTCAGGTTGAACCATCAGATATTTCGTTCATAATTTCTTAGAAATCTCATGTTGAAACGATCATGAACAATCATCACCCCAATGAAAGAACGCGGACTGACTTGTAAAGGTCCATCATTAAAAATAAAAGAAATTATTTTGATAGTATGTTCCTGAAAGTCAACAAGAGTTTCAATTAAACCATCATGGAAATGTATAGTTGGAAACACGTATCATCATGAATTGTTGGTTCATGATAATCAAACATCTCTTGATAGCTAACCATCATAGTATTAAAATAGTATTTTCCATCATGGAATGATGGAAGTTTGTTAGCATATAGAAAACCATGAAAACGTAATGGAAAATGTTGGATGATGCCATCAAATGATGTTGAACCATCATGAGTCGCACTGAAACCAACACAAACCATCAACAAGATATTTGACTTTGGCAGAACAAAGTGTACTAATTCACTTGTTAATTGTTCAGTTATACATCAAAAACAAAGGATTTAACATTTCAAATAACATATCAATTTATATGTGTGCTTGTTTGGGAAGAGACAAAAAAAAATGTTAGGAGAAGCAAATGACGGTCACAGGCATCGAAAATTTTCATGGAGAAACTACGATTGTGATAATTTTCACTTCCGAACATACGACTGAAGTTCAATTTCAATATAGCAGTCATAAACAATTTTAGAAAAAAATGTGTTTCTGAATTCGATCGTCAAATTATAAGTCTAAGGCAACGTGTTAATAATCAAAATCTTATTTTCGAACATCAAAGAAAAACTCATTATTCGAGAAGATTAAAAAGCTTTACTGAATGGCTCAAACTAATCTGTCACCGCAAAACATTTAAAAAAAAATCTAAAAACCATTAAGCGTTTTAGTATCCGATTCCGAAGTTTTTATTAAAGAACGGTCAAGGTTTTTTTTCCTCTTCAGATAAGCTTAAAAGTGATGAACCCAATTTTTTCTCTTCTTTTTAGTTCATCTGAACAACATAGTTTCTAAAAATTATAACTTGTTTCTTTTTATTTTATTAATTTATTTCATTTTTCCCCCGAATGTTTCCATGACATAAGATGTGTACTTTCGGTTCTCTTTAAAAATACACATAACTAAAATATCCCATTTCCAAACATGCCAGTTATTCATTTGGAGGGAGTGTGTTTTTCACATAGATGATATAAGAAATTCTCGAAAGATAATAAGTAGTTTATTTTTCAACGCCCACGTCATTAAGATTCTTTTAGTTAGTTATTTGAAACAATGTCGACCTCATTAAGGCAAGAACCCAGACTTTTATTTTAAAAGAGTATATTCATTAAAAAAATTACGACTTCTGTGTAGGAATTTGTCTTTAATATATAAGAAATAACATGCAAGGAAAATCATTATTATTATTATTTCGATGAAGATGCTTAAAGAATTTATCAGTAGATCTGGTAATAATTCCTGAAATATTTGGCATATTTTATTTGTATTTACCACAGAAATAATGTATAGTTTCTTGTGAGTTGAGCGATAAATAAATGTTGATTTGACGAGGCTACCCATCAGGCAAACGATTTCACCGGTCCACCTAACGCTCGATAGAATGGAAGTCTTCGTAATGTTATTTCCTCACTTACGTTATTTGTTCTTGACAAGGGAATTAAAAGTTGTACTTAGTAAGAAGAGCACACAAGTTTGCTTATATGTATGTGGCAATCTATACATAATAATAAACGGGGCTGTGTGTGTGTCTGTAATCACAATATATCGCCCCAGAAGCCTCGCCCAGGCACGAAACGCGGCACATAATTGTGTTTTGACATAATGAAGAAGTATTTTGTTTCTTTTTAAAAAATTTGGATTAGTTTTTTAGTTATCAGTCATTTTGTAAGAAAATCTATGCTTTTTCGTCTTCAAAGAGCCATATTCAAAAAACTATTCGCGATCGCAACGGTCGATACGCCCTCTAGCGAGAGCCTGTAACCATTAGTTCCCTCATAACCTTTGGCAATGACGGACGCCATTTTCTTAGAAGCAAAATTTCCCTAAGGAAAAAGTAGAAGAACTTGGAAAAAACTAACCAGAACATGCCAAACATTGAAGCAGAACATGCCAAGCATTTGAAGAACAACTTCTCAATAATTTTTACCTTTCTATTACCAACAACATAAAATGATTTCATGATCACTTGCTGTTACAGATGTGTGTATTGCGGTAAAATAATTTTTCTGTCTTCAATTCATTACAAGTTAAAATGAAGTCAACATTGCTTTCGTCATTCCAATGAATAAATGTGTTCCAATGAATTCCATACAGAACTGTAATAGTTATAGAATATTCTTCTTCTTCATAGAATAGTATATATTTCTGTATCAACATAATTCAGAAAATAACAATAAAGAATAATCCGAATTACTTGAAAAAGTATCTTTTGTGCTGATTATAAATAAATTTTTTATCGTTTTCTTGGTAAGAGTTTTTCAGTTTTGAAAGAATTTCAACTAGAATTCATCTATTCTGTTTTTAAGCTACATATTAAAATTCATATCGAGATCTTACAATTATAAAATTTTGATGTGTGGTATTTTACCTAAAAGTAATGAAGGGATAAACTATGTGTATATTATTTGAGAATAAAGTTTTCAAACAAAGAACATATCATTTTGGAATTCTCCGGACTTATAAATCAGGTAAGTGTTATGATTTTTATAATAAAAAATTTGCTTGTAAATAATTTTTTTTCTTACTTGATGATAGTTCTCTACAGAATGGTTTCTTTACGTCTGATTAAATACTATAAGAATTAAAAAAAAGAAACAATACGAAAGTTTTTATTGAAAAATGAGGAATTTTTAAAATCGTTTTCATCCTAAGAATTCTTTATTTTACGTTTTTTAGTTTATAATTTTTTGATAAAATTGTTGTCAAAATACCTTTTTTGAAAAATTAAATGGTATTAAATTATGTGTTTATGTATACTTCTTCCATATTCTAATATTTGAAGTAATATGATTCAGATTAGTATGGAAGAAAAATTCGGTACTTACGTATTAACCACAGCTACAGATTTGGCAGATTTTTAAGTGCGCCAATCTACACTTAAACTTTTTGGAACAAATCTTAAAATGAAACACTTTGTTTAAAATCAAAGTAGTCAATCGGATTTCGGTGGAAAATGGGCCGATATAGAGTTTAGCATAGATTCAAAACAAACTTTTCTCTCACCTGATTCTATAGCCATTATGAACTCTAATAAATAAGATTCAAAATGAAATAACATTTCCAAAACGGACGTTTACTAAGATAAAGTTTCATGTTATGGACATTGGTACATTTTCGTTATATTTCACTCCATAAAATATTTTGCTTCTAAAAAAATAAAATTGCATCTTGTTTTGTTTTTGGCAAGTCCCAAAGACGCATTTTCGTAACACTAAAAAATGGCGACAGAAAAAAGAATGGTTCTTTTTTTTTTTTTTTTTGTTTCGTAAGCATTCTTTATTTTACGTTAAAATTTAAATGAGCCTTTCATGTTATACCATTAAATTTAGTAAAACTATTTCTCTGGCTTTAGGTTTGAACTCTTATAAGAATATACCTATTTTTTTCTCTCTATTTACAAATATTTTTCCGATGTGTTCTGGATGTTCCTTCTCTAAAAAAAAAAGAGATATCATTTTGTTTTCGTTTGCATAAGAAAGAAAACAAACATTTTTCTTTTTTAAATTTAATCAGCCACAATAAAGATGGAACGTTACAATGCTACATTAAAGACGTCTCCAGTGTAACTGAATGACTGTTCATATGGAAATCGCAGGGATTCGGCACATACAACAACGCCCCCTATAGTTCGTTGCGATCGTGAATTAAAAAATGCATATACTTTTCTCCACTCTATAAATGAATGCAAATGCGAACCTTACAATTGAAATATTAATTTTCGACAACTTAAACCAATAATATACGAAGGAATTAATAATTTAATTGTAAGGTTCGCATTAGTTTACATTATCAAAGTGGAGAAAAGTTTAACTTTTGTATTAAAAATGTGGCAACATATTCGATACGTGAATAGAACGCTTCGCTTTGATATATTTGTCGCTGTTCATAATTGTTATAATAAGTTTTTCTTCTTTCCACGCTCTATTTTTTTTTTTCTTAAGCGAAGACGATAATTTTTGTAACGATATAGAAATAGATACCATAAAAAATTATGTAGAAATAGAAATTGATACCATAAAAAATTAATTCGTTTTCGTGTTCTTTTCATGTATTTAGCATTTTAGTTTTTTTTTTCTTAAGCGTTGTAGCTATATAATATATAAAATAGGAATTTAATTGTTTTTGAAGGAACGATCACACTTACCTTGGATCTCTTTGGTTTTTCTATTCTTTATTTTAAGTTTTTATTAAAGGTAATTAGTTATTTTCAGAAAGTTTCAGTTTGCAGGTAAGCACTTAGATTTTAATATTGAAGTTTCATGATTTGCTTTCATAGTAATTGTTGTTCTAAAGTATTCGTTGACTTCTTAAAAACCCGATTACTGACATGGCAGAACCGCCTTCCAAAAAAACTTTGTATTTTGTCAAAGAAAAAGATATTAAGAAATTCTCAAAGAAGAAGAAGGGCCCAAGAAACGTCTGTGGAACGTCAAAGAAGGATGGAATGAAGGATGGAGACAAGCAAGTCTAGAGGCCAAGAAGTATCAGAGAAACGTCAAAGAAGATTAGAAGAGGTTCGTGTCTCAATTAGCAGTGCTAGGGTCCGAGAAACACCTGAGAAACGTCACAGAAGATTGAAAAAGTATCGTGTCTCTACTAGCAGTGCTAGGGCTCAAGAAACATCTGAAGAACGCGGAAGAAGAATTGTCCACTAATCTTCAGATTTCCTGCTATGTTTTAAAAAACTTTATTTGTGAAAACCTTTAGCGTGGCGGACAGCTGGCCGCCTTAAGCGGCAAGTGAGTAATAAAACAGAAATGATGTTGATTCAATAAAATACGGCAAGAAAATATTTTAGTTCAAATCTCAAATTAGAGTCTTTAAACCCGCGTTTCTCAATCTTTTCTGATGATAAAAGTAATCGGTGCAAAAACAAGAATATTCCAAATTCAAGGCATGAGAGCCAAATAATTTTTTTTGTTTTAAAAAAAAGGTCAATTTTTACAAAGGTAAACCTGTTCCGTTCATAAGTTCAATGGTATGTTTTCCTTTTATCATAACATTTAGTCAGAAATAAATAAGTAAAACAGCGAATCACTCTTTTTACGGTTGGCCGGATTTTCATTCTGTAAGGTGCCTTGGAACATCTAAAAAAAAATATTTCGAACAATTAAGTGTAACCGTGACGGAATAAGCTCATTTTGATCAAAATAAACCACTTTTTCAGAAGAAACTTTCATAAAAGTTTAGTCTAAATTCTTTAATGTATAGTGGGTGTTCTTCGTAAAATTAAGTATAATTTTCTACTGTGTGAGGTACATTCTAATGTTGTCATGAAGGAGGGATATATATCCCAGAAAAATAAATAAAATCGTTTATGATCAATTTATTTATTATGTAAATCTTATTAAAATGAAAATGGCCACATTCCAATATTATAAAATAAAGAGATCAAGAGAATCATTCCTGTACTCTCATCAAGAAAAGCCGTTAATTAGCGGCAGAGGACCTTACGCCAAGAATTAAAATTTAAGAGTAAAGGGAATTTTTCCCAACAAACAGTTAGGAGCATGTGAAAAGATCCATTGTTGGCGATTTATCGAAAGATAACGCAGAAAAATTAACCCAACTCCCGTTAATCAATATTAAATTTGAAAATAATTTGGCGAAAGCTAATCGCCAAAAAAACAGTGAGAATTAGTATAACATTTTTGTACAAATAAAGATTTGTAAATAGATTTTTGCTTTCGATTGAGTCGCGAGTGTAAATTAATGAGTCTTACATTAATATTGTAATAAAAAGTGAGCCGTTACATTGATTGTTAAGAAAAGAATAAAATATTTAGGTTAGTTTTTTATAAAATGTAATAAAAGTTAAGTAATTGGTATAATTTAATTAAAATTTGATTAAGAATGATTAAAACAAATAAATAAAGGAAATTTTAAAAGCTAGGAAATATACGTAACGCCTACTGTGGCATCACAGAAACATACCTTTTTGTCATTGCATTCGGATTTGTCACTCCCAAAATGGGAAAGCGGAGTTATGATAACTTTAAAAGTTTCAATGTCTACAACGGTTCAAAGTTTTGTTACTCTAATGTTATTATAATATGTAGCGTTTCTATTCATATATTTTAAATGATTGGCTAAATTATAATAATTCTTTACTCAAAAGTTATAAGCTCTTGGCTTTAAAACAAATGTGTAATGTAATGTAGAATTTGGATAAATTTAAAAGCTTTTATTAATTAATTTGTTCATGATGAAAAAAAAATTAATTGTAAGGTATAAAAATTTGGATACAATCAAAATTCTCATTGTTTTCTTTAAAAACCTAAATTTAAATTTTCAAGCCATTTGATTAATAAAATAACACTTCAAAACTAATTTTTAAAAAAAAGGATTTTTGAATAGTATTTAAATGAAACCTCATTTTGAGATTGTATCACCAAACTGCTATACTTCATATTATACAGTATGTCCCAAATAAAACTCAACTCGGAAAAGAAAAATATATACAAGAGAGAAAAGGATTGTTTATTGAACAGGAATTACAAGAATTGTTGAATTTTTGTAATCCGGCATGTGACAAATTACGCACACTTAACAAGATTATAGAAAACATGAATCAACATTTATAGGAAAACATTTTTGATCTCTTGTTCCATTTTCGCTTTATTAGTTCGGCGTTAGTTGTTGAACAATCTGCTTATCCAACATTTCTTAAATATCTTCACTGAAAATAGTCCGGAGGTAACAATTCCAGACTTTGGGAAGGTCACAGTCCGTTGGAAATCGGGATCAACGGGGCTGTTTAAGAAAAGACATGGTTGATTCAGATGCATGGATAGTGGCTATATCATCCGTTAATCACGTCAATTAATCCCGCACTATTTGTCGAGGGACAAACAGTTGTAAGCACAATCCGTCGCAGCACAATTCATCGTGGGGCTATACGTTTCACTTGATTCGTCGGAGCGACAGTTCGCTAAAGGCACAATTCGTCGAGGAAAACAATTCGTCGTGAGCATAATTCGTCCCTGTGACAATTTTTTGTGAGCACAATCGATTGCAAGCAAAATTCGTCACGGCCACAATTCATTATGATCACAATTCGTCGCAAGCAAAATTCCTTCCCAATGATAATTCATTCATCGTAAACAAAATTCCTCGCAAGCACAACTCATCACAGGCACAACTCATCGCAGGCACAAATCATCGCGAGCACTATTCGTCGAGGGTAGAATTTCTTGCAAGTTGAATTTCTACAAAAGCTAACTAAATATTTAATTTGTGGCCGTTCAAAAATTGCGAAGGCAACTAGGAAGTGACTTGTTTACTGTTACATTAAAGAAAGGCATGATCATTTCGTATATATCGGTTGTATAATATTTTTTATACATCAATTGTCTTGATTAAGCAAAATATTTGCATTCATCGTATCATATTTGTCACAAGAAATATTAGATTCTTTCCATCACCCCTTTTGATGGAAATATTCTTGGTTGTTCAAATTTAATATTTTTTAACTAAAAAATTCTCTTAAACATATTTTTTGAGATTGTTGGTTGTTTTCTTATATTTCTTTCATTTAATTGTTTTTATAACAGTGTGTTTTGAATTAAAAAGAAATGAAAAGTTACTAAATTTAGCTACTATGTACGAAAATTAAAGACTTTTACAACAGACACTACTATTGGCATTTCATCGCGGAAACTCGGACTCTTTAGGTTATAAGACCAGTAAAAGTTTAAAATAAAAACTTTTATAAACAAATAAAGAAACCAAAAATTTTCAAAGTTTCTTGATCGAGTCGTGGTGGTGCTGGGGGTAGAGCGTTCGCCTTCCAATGTGATGAACCGGGATTGAAATCCGCATCCGGTTTACACCTCCCACAGTGCTGACGTAAAATATCATCAGTGGTAGACGGGTCATGGGCTAGAGTCCCCTTGCCGTTAGACTACCCTTGAGAGGTTTAAGTGGTTTTTCTCTTCTTGTAACGCAAATGCGGCTTAGTTTCATCAGAAAGTCCTCCACGAAGGCAAATTTCTCCAAATACTTGATCCAGGAGTTCCCTTGTCTTCGGGATTGGACTCAAAATCAAAATGACAAGACTACGGAGTTAACCCATTATTGGTCCATTTATTTCTACTAAAGATGAATTGAAGTATTTTTGGAATTGAATTTGATATAAGAAAAGTATTTGATATAAGAAAAAAAACTGATTTAGTTTATTTAAAAAAAATATTTCTAAATTTCAGTGCCATATTTTTTGGTGGAAAGTATATTTACCACGCCTATTATTGACTTTTCTTTTTCGTTATATATAAAATAAATTTTATAAATGCTACAAACTTATACTTTTATATGTTTTCTTAAACTACCAATTTTATTCAAACGCACTTCAAGAAAGCTGAAGTTATTAACAAATGGAAACCTAAGTTAAAAGTGATAAAAAAGTTTACCATTGGCTTTAATAATGGGTGGTAAGTATACTTGCCTTCGAAAGGGTTAAACATTGTGACCCCAAAATAGGATCTGCTGTTCAACGAAAGTTATAAAATATAAAACAAAAAATTAATTTTTATCTAAAGAACGCACTATTTTAATGATTCAAGAGACAAACTTTTTATTGAGCTAATTAAACGCTGTAGGCGATAGATAAATTAAGAAATCACTTGAAAACATAGAGTAAAAGCTAACAAAAACATCATATTATAATATATATATATTATGAGATAAGTGGGCAATATTTTACGAAAAACAATTAACCTTTTGCACTCCGAGTACTTTTAAATGCTGTTTGACTTAATATCAGCACTATAACATTTAAAATACATACTATTGTTATACAAATTCTTAGAAATAATGTGGCTACTAATTGTATAAAATTTCTTAATTTTAAGGTGGTGACTGCTGATGGTGCTTCCGATTTCAAGGGGTTCCACTACTTCACATTTTACAAAAATATTTTATAGACATTTAAAAACCAACGCTTTCAGAATTGTTGGTGACATTTTAAAAGCTTCATAACGAGAGGAAAGGTGGCGTTGCATATGAATTCATTTGTGGAAAATAAGTTTAAATACACTTAGCTACCACTAGAATAAATATTTACAAAAGGCGTAGTGAGTTGGATTAAATGGAAGATGTTTTTATATAAAACTGGTATATAAGAAAGCAAACGTCGCTTCTTCTTGAAATTTCAACATAATATTTCCAATAAAGTAACTTCACCACTGGCTGAGTGGGAAGTTATCGGATACTTTCCAAGAGAAAAAAAACTTACAGATAGATAAACGAAGACTTTACACGCATCTAATATATCAATATAACAAAGCTATTTGTCAAAAAAACATCTTGGGTAATAATTTTTTCCAAGAAACATTTTTTTTTCTATAATTAGTAGACAAAAAGGTTTTTTCTTATGTATGACAGCGATACACGTCTTGGATTACTTTGTGAGAAAAGTTTTAATGTGGCAATGAAATTTGACTTTTGAATTTAAATTCTTAGGTAATCAAATTTAATCAAAACTGATTTAGGCACCCAATTGATTGATCTTTATAATCTCCTTAGCAGGGCTGCCAACTACAGCGCTTTTTGTAAAATATTTCATTGAGTGGTAGACAATAAAAAAACTAAAACTTATAGAATTTTTGATAATTTTGCCAACATTTCAGACGTTTTAACACGAAAGGGTTGGTCTTGTCTTGTCTTGATATTAGAGCCTTTATCCCACCCATCAAATTTGTTTTTATATAATTGTAGTAGATCTTTAAGGTTAGTGGTCTATGTGGTGGCTGTTTACGGGATTCAAGCACCTGGCTTGAGAAAATAATAATAATGGAAATTAACCCTTTGCACCTTCAAGGGGTCCTTTCAAGAGTTAAAAAAATGGACGCATTCACTAACATTTTGAAAGATTTTTTTTTTATAAACTACCCAGAGATAACTGAATGAAGTGGTAACTAAACGTTAAGATGAAAAAAATTTCTCAATTAGAGTAGAAAGGGTTAAAAGAAGCAGCTTGCTTTAAACTATGTGTGGGGGCTTTGAATGTAGACCAGAGGGTTGGAACAAAGTGGCTCTTTATATAAGTTTTCGAATCATTCGCAAGTAGTGGTGTAAAAAACAACTTTAAATCACAGTTATAAGAGAAAGAAGAATAGGTACCACGAGAAGAAAATTTTCCTAAAAATTGTTGAAAATTGGCAGCCCTGGCCTAGTTGCTATTTTATTATGGTAAGGTTCTCCAAAAAACTTCCAAAATGAAACAGAAATTCGAAGAAAAATAATCTATCTAATGCATTATTGCTTCACAACACATCTATGTTTAATTAATAGCAAACTGGTTTATGAAGTGACTGGTTTTCGTGAAGTTTTTCCATGAAGAGGACAACCACCCTTAAAGGTAGAATGGTAATGGTAGAAATCACATAAATCTCGGTGCACTGCCGCGAAGCGGCATTAACCGATTCATCTGTAGTAAAAACTCGATGATGAAGAGTAGTGAGGAGGAATGGAGATGGGAGGAAGAGGGGGTGCTCAGCACCAAAAAGTCGAGACGGGGTTCGTGTGACATAGACAATCATGAAATGTTGAGTGGCATGGGGTATAATTAAATGAAAATGTAATCATGAACAATATAAAATAATCATGAAGATTATGATGATCGATATTATTAAGGAAGGTCTGGGTTAAATACAATATATACATATGCATATATACATATATATACACACACATATATATATTTACAACACCATATCCCTAAGGAAAAAGGCAGTGATTGGGCTAAATTTAGTGTTGTCATCAATTAATTCTATATCTAGGAGTGAGTTAAAATAGCTGGTGGTACAGGGTTTTGCTTCATCGTAGAAAATTTTATTTAAATTTTTTATATAGACATTGATGTCATCAATTTTTAAATCCCTTTTTAAACTATTATTGCTAATGCATTTAGGGGCGCCGACGAGTCTTCTAATAATCTTCCCTTCTGCCAAAGAGAGTTTATTTCTTAAATGATCGCTGAGGGTGTTAATGGCGGGGTAGACATAGGTTAGAATAGGCCTAATTGCCATTAGATAGACAGTGCGCTTGCATTTTAAGTCTAAAGATGACTTCGAGTTTAATATGGAGTTGAGTGCCCAATTTTTTAATAATGTCATTTATGTGTTGTTTCCAACTTAAATTAGAGGTGATAGTGACTCCTAGATATTTTGCACTCTTTGTGGGTTTAATGATCTGGTTGTAGAGGACAATATCAGGAATAGTTCGACCTTTCTTTTTACTATTGAAAATAATCATTTGGCACTTGTCCGGGTGTAGTTTCATCTTCCATTGTGAGCACCATTTCTCGATATTTTGGATCTTCTTTTGCATGTATTTAAAGGTTTGTAAATGGCTCATAGATTTCGTGATAATTGCAACCCTTAAAGGTCATAAAATTCTTATTTTATTCACAAACAATTTAATTTAAAAAGTGGTAGTGTGTTAGTATTTTTTTGAAGTTTCCACACTATATAATAATTTTTTTTTAATTATAATGGCGGGCACTTGGGGTAAGTTCCCCATTGGCCACAGAAATGCCAGAATTGCTACTCTCTTCTCGTTAACCAGTGGGCACCTATGGCAAAACCTCGGCGGTGGAGCAGCGTCGCCCACGTCGCACAACCACAAACCCGTTTATAGGGCGCGTTACATTCACACACAATCACACAGATGAAAGGACATAGAACAGAAAGAGAGAGAAACATCAATGCCCTGAGCGGGATTCGAACCCGCAACCATCGGCACGCTAACCACTCGGCTACCTGGTCGGCATATAATAAAACATACAACAAAGGAATTTCATTCTTCACATGAAATGCTTCTAAATTAATTTGAAGGTTTCTTTTAAGCATATTCACACCTGCTAATTTACTTTTTTTAACAGTCAGGATTCCGACAAAACAAGTTCGATCATTTAGGATTCCGTTGCTGAAAAAAATTTGGAACTTAAGATGTTTTCTCACGAAACATTCCTTTTATTTCTATCATTACTAAACAAGTATGTATTTCATCGAAACTGCCAGAAATTGTGCTCTTGGTGAATTGGGTACTTGCACTTCAAGAAGAAGAATATCGCAGATACCTACACATGTGATCTATGACGTCAGCTTCAACTGATCGTTTATAAGCAACATGGAATGCTAAAGTTGAGCTAAGCTTCCTCACATAAGTTAGAATGTAAATTAACGTGAAATTGATTAAATACAGCGCAGTATCGTACATAGAATTTGTTGAAATATAATTCTTTCTCGTCTACGTCTCTTACTTAACTTAGAGATTTAATATTTGTTATATATTTTATTTTAACTGTAATATTTTTTTTGTTTTGTGTACCTGGAAACTTCGATGCCTAATGAGTTTGTTTATATTCTACAAGCTTCATGCCTGTCTGAGTATTAAGTAAAAAATATATAATAAAAGAATTGAAATCTTTATGAAAAATTCTTTGTGTAAGAATATAGAAGGTGTCACTTAAGACAATTGATACTTGATGGGCTTGTCTTACTCGAATAATAACGGAAAGAACAGTTGCAAACGTAAACAAATGAAGCGTTACAACAACCAGTCAGGATCGATATCCCATCATGAAACTATCCAGGTATCCCATTATCGCAACGACAAGTTGCGCCTGCGCCAATTTGTCGTTGCGCGAGTTGTGTTCACGATAAATTGTGGCTACGATGATATGTATTCAGGCCTGATTGTTCAACGACAAATTATGTGCGGTGAATTGACGCAGAACCAAGTATCTTTAATGATTTTCTTGCAGGTTCTTGCTTAATCTTCTTGCATCAATATTATTTTTTTGCAGGAATTTCTCATTTTTTCCACTTTTATTATATTTGTCGCAAAATATAATTAAATAAAAAAAGAAATGCTGCGAGATTTTATGGATGACAGTATAATTTAAGGCTCTAAAAAAGAAATGAAGTGTAGACATAGCTATTTGGCTTAAAAACATGCTTTTACATTACAAAAGTAAATACCTAACATTTTATGAAACAAATGGTATAGCATTTGTATAAGTTTAAAGGCTGTTCAGAACTTCTTCTATCTTTAATGCTTTTAGTTATTGCAATTGTGTCATTTTATACCAAAATATGAATTTAATAATTTTAATATTTTGGAATAAATACAAAAGTTTTTTTTCACCAAGATAAACTTTCAAGAATGGATTAATTGATTTTTTTTTTTTTTACCTTTGTCGTTTACTTCACTCGAATAAATATTTAAAAAAAAAACTACATTTTTACAACAACAATCTTTTCTTCCTTGTAAGAACACCTGAATATTTATGAAATAAAAAATTAACTATCCTAATGCTTAGTTATCTGTTGTTTTAAGTTGTTTCACTCAACAAAACAGAATGTTCCAAATTTTAATTCATTTCTGTTTGTTACACTATTCGACTGTGCAACACCGTAAAATATGCGAAATTAAATGGTGTTAATTAAAATTCCCCTTTCGTTTGCCTTGCAACAAAATTTTGTAAGATTATGTTGACATTTTAGGCGAATCAATTGAAACAAATTATTCCAAAGTTTGAAGGTTAAATTCCCAACGTTTAAAACTGCACATTTTTAAAATTCCCGAGAGTAAACGCATGACATGAGTTTTTAATTTTAAAAAAATAAAGCATTAAATGTATTCAGGAATTTGACTATATAATAAACGCATAAATATTAATCCAACTACTTCAAGTCCACAGCTAAAAGCTTTAATTTAAAATTCAATTTATTTATGAAAATATTTCTAATCGCACACTTTTTGCATCGTAATTAAGTGAATAAATTCACTGTGTGTTTAGGTTTTTATAGTCACTCAACTTTTTTAATCATGAATTGCAAATAGAAATGAAATTTATTTTCAGACAGCTAAGAAATAAAAACTTTTAGGATTGGTAATTTAATCAACTATTTTTGTCATACGATTATTTAAAATGTTTTTGGTAAATAAGTGAAAGGCTAAAAAATAAAAATGAGTAGGATTTTTCTTAAGAAATTCCATTTTTTTAAATTGTAAAAAATGCAAAATTATAGGAAAATAAAATATTAAGATATAAAATAGTCATATATGTACCTTTTCATATGAAATAGTAATGCATGTGTATATTGTTAAACTAACCACCTACGGTGACAACAGCACGCCAAATTATAGATATTAATATATAATAATATATTTGGAGGACCAAAAGGTATCGTCCTATCTACTCATTAACAAATTCGTTTCTTATTTACCATTGCATACTTATCATTGTACAGTGTGCAAAAATATAAACATACCCATCAAATAACTTTTGATTTAATGATCGGATTTTAACGTTCTAGGACTTAATCCTAATGGTTCAAAGGGATGACCTTAAATATGCTAATTACTAAGGGAAGACGATATTTTAAGAAGACACAAAAACGTACTTCCTCAGTACCTTTCTTTCGACGGATTCACATTTCTGATTCCCTCAACACATCGTCGCAATCTGGAATCTCATTAGTTTAGATTGTTTATTTTAGTTTTTGCGTATTTCACCATATGAAGGCTGCCAACTACTACACATTTTGACAAATATTTTATTGAGTGGTAGAAAATTAAAAACTAATGCTTACAGAGTTTTTGGTAATTTTGTTAACATTTTAAAAGCCTCGGCGCAAGAGAAATGAAATAAAGTGTCGTTTTATATATCCTTTCGTATCACTTACAAGTAGTGGTGTGAAAAAACTTTAAATCAAATATAACAGAAAGAATAATACATTAAAGCATAAACTTAGCTACTACTAGAAGAAATGTTTTTAAAAAACCGTAGGAAGGGCCAGCCATATCATGAGAACTTTTTAAGCGAATAGAAAAATTTTTATTATTTTGTTTAATAATAGGCAAAACAATTTTGAATTGCAAGCTATAAAAAATTTTTACATCATTTTAAAGAATGCTGTTTTAAATGGCAAAATGCAAAATTTGAGAAAAGACGGATAAATAGTTTCTGAGAATTCAAATATAAGAAATACGACTTTTTGAAAATTTGATTTCTCAAGAACTAAATTGAGTCCTAGAATGTGAAGATCCGATCATTTGATCAAAAATTATTCAGGATGGTCCATTTTTTTCCATTTTAGCCCTTTACATACTATACTTATCACTGTAGACTTGTTTCTCAGTATACTTCAAACACGTGAACCAAACTTCAAACAGAAACATTATAAAGTGACTTGCTTATTTCCATATCAGGAGAATTCTAACGCAAAAGTTATTGCTATCAAAAACATTTGCTATGCTTCTGCAAGGTAATTGTTGCTATATCTTTTAGATCATTATCTGAACTTAAACCCAGTCATTTTTAATTTCCTCTCTAATATCCATCAAGAGGACTATATTTTGGAAAAAAAGTCAAGGGATTAGGATGGTAAGTACTGCCTCACACATTGTATTCACCTGATGTTGCACTATCGGATTTCCATTTATTCTGATCACTATTACATTATCTGAAAGAAAAAATTTGAAAATATTAATTTGTCTATTATGCCTCCTTTAAATATTATTTTTCACAAGCATCAATTGGTTTACTGCATAGGTCGTTGTCACAAAAAATAAAAGTATTTTTTAAAATAATTTAGTGATTACAATAAATTAAATAATTTTTTAAAATACTCGCAATGGTATAAGGGATGGGTTCGACTATAACCTTGTGAAGTTGGTTGTCAGGATGAATGATGTTTTTCCATTGATGACAAACCAAGCAGAAGGCACCAAACACTGATGGAAAGTAGCGCACTTTAAGTAGTGAAACTACTGTAGTCGTTACTTTTTATAGAGTAGTTGTATTATTATGCCACTTAATTAAAAAAAAAAAGTAGTGAGTACTGAGATACAAAAAAAACAGTAGTTTGTAGCGATTCCTGGTAATTAATTTTTACGTTAGAATAGTATATGAACAGGGTTCTTACGCAACTAATTTTTTCGAATTTGATGGGTAGAGTCTATCAAAGGACGCCAATTTTAAATGCTTTCGTGATTGTAAGTCAACAAGTATTTAGAGTGACGTATAATTAATATTTAAGCAGGCCATTATGAATAACAGAGTCACACTTAATCCCATGTCAATGTAGGCTCGTAAAACATTGATAATGTTTCAAAAGACTACTATTTTCGATGTACTTAATTTCTTAGAAGAAATAAAAGAGCATTTAACAAGTATTTAATAATTACAAGTATTTCGTAGCAAGTATTTGATACTTTCCTAGCATCTCTTAAATTAAATATTCGCTGTCAAGAAGGGCATAAAAATTGAAGACTGAACAGACGAATTTGAAAGAAAAATTTTGGAATAAAAAATTGTCTCATGTAAACATGAATGAACGTTTCTAAATAATTCTTCAGGATTAAAGTAAGACAAATTTTTTATTCAAAACTATTTTGAACATTATGTATAAACTAATTTCTCCAGCAGTGAAAATTATTCAGGTAAAAATTAATTTCTCCATCTAAATTCGATTCCTTAAAGTAGTGGAAGTAGTCACTACAATTCAAAAGTAGTTTGTAGTCACTGCATTTTAAAAAAAAATGGTTCTAGTTGTAGTTAACTATATTTTCAACAAAGTAGTTGCAGTTGTAGTAAACTACAAAAAGAATTATTTTCTCCATCTAAATTCGATTCCTTAAAGTAGTGGAAGTAGTCACTACAATTCAAAAGTAGTTTGTAGTCACTGCATTTAAAAAAAATAGTTCTAGTTGTAGTTAACTATATTTTCAACAAAGTAGTTGCAGTTGTAGTAAACTACAAAAAGAATTAGTTTTTCCAAAAAACACTGACTCCAAATAAAGTAAGTCAAAACTTTCTTTATACTCCTCGTATCAGATAACATGCATTTCCATTAGTTATTTCCTAGCTTTATTTTGATATAAAATGCATTTATTCAGATGACAGTTTTTTTATATTTTAAATATAATTTGTTTTCAACTTTCTGTCTCGTTTTTTTTTAGCATATTTGTTTGTACATAAGCAAAACTCTATTTGAGCCAAAAACAATTTCCACTTTTCGCCAAGGGATAACTTTAAATATATTTTTGCCAAGGGGATTAAGTTACCAAAAAGCAAACCTTAAAAATTACCTGGTCGAAAACGGCTAGTAGAGAACTATTATAACTTTAAGTTACATAAAATAGTCAGAATATCGATAATTCGAAACTTTAATATCCGCAAATCTCTTCCTTCCTCTCAAGGGTAGAAGTGTGTTGCAGACGTTTCAATTAAGAATGTTCTACTTAAAAGACTTCGCTTCATTTGCCTCTTAACGGATGGCAACATTTAGTAAAACTAATATATTTGACAGGCATGCGAGGAAAAAAGATGAACCTTCTATAAACGAGAATAGATACATTTGCATACCATAATTGAGTGAATTACAAATGAAGTATTTTGTTTACGAGAGGTTGAGATCAATAGAAGAGCATTCTTTTATAGAAGATGCGTAATTAAAGGAACTGTATCATAATTCTGTATTTCGCTTGTGTATATATCTGGGTATATACAATTCATTTTTCCTATAAACGATGCATCGAAGAAAAACAAAATTTTAATTTAAACGTACAATAAAACATAAAAGAGAATAAATTTGCATTAAAGTCTTCAAAAGATATCGAGAATAAATCTTATGTTGGCAGTTAACATTCAAGAATAAAATTATTTTTAAAAGAACTAGCCAGTAGCCAATAGTTCACCGTCATCCCGAGAAAAATAAAAATGGTTCTCTAAAAGAGCAATAGAAATCTCACCCCTTGACCACCTTTCCAATTATTTCAAAAATATAATGGCAATAAATTGTTTCTTTCAGAAACATCTAAGAATACTCAATTGTTTTAAATTTTTTCAAGAATGGGTCTGGTTCGTGACACGAAGCATTTGGAGCTCGCTCCAAATTTTTTCAATTTCTATAAAGAAAACTATTGTTTGACAATCCACTATTCGGGCAAGCCAGTTTAATGTTTTTATGTGACGGTATTATACTTTGTTTAGTAGCAATTATTTCATCTAAATTTTAAATAATTAAATCGAAAAACAAACTACAATAAAAATGAAAGTTAAAATCGTAAAAAATAATAACATATACATCACGATTTTTTTTAAACTTAGGGAACATTCTTACTGAATCTGGTTAGGTCGTCCTGCTTAAAATGCACCAATTAGATTCTCAATTTCTAAATTCATATTTCGTATGTAGTTTATTTTAATGAAAAAGTTACAGTAAAAAATACTGTCAATGCAGCATCGGAAGGAAATTTGGTATTCAAATGAATAGTTTGTTTTCTAAACATTTAAAAGCAACACGAAATCACTTGGTTATGACAAAAGGATGGAATATCTTCATTCTTCTCTTAATATTAAAACCGATTGAACTTTTTTGTTTGTTATCAAACGGTATCGTCCGAACATCTCCAAATCAACACTATAATTCAAAAAACTGACCCAGTATGATGTTTATCTGATCAAAAAATATTCACCCTCCGCATTCCTATGTCACAGCTGAGGCGGATTTGCACGAAATGGATTTGCACTTATAAAAAATATATAAATTAACAAAGAATTTTGTTAGCAAACTTATTTAGAATAACATACAATTAACTCATTGATTTTTTATAAAATTTAATCACTTTAGTTGGGTATACTTTGTTTGTTTTTTTATAAATTTTTGAAAGAGTTTGTCTATTTGTGTTTCGGATAAATAAACATTACTAAATTCATTTAAATTCATTTGATTAAAAATGGTATTTAAATAGATGTTATTAGAACTATTAGAATTCCGAGTAATTAGTTAATTTGTATTAAAATTAAAATCATTTCTTTTATCGTATAAATCAACAAAGCAGATATTTCCTTTTATAGTACCCCAATCTAAAAAAATAAAATTAATTGTATTATCATCGTGATTACGAAACAAGATTAATTCTTTGCGGTTGATATTATTTGATAAAAATGTATAATATTGGAAATTAAAGATAATTAAATCATCAATAAATCTGAAAACAAAATGTAGGAATTTTATGAAATTTAGGACAGATAATTAAGTAAGGAAATTGTATATTGCTAATTTTAGTTTTTTTTACCTCTTATATAAAGCCAAAATTTTTAATGTCAATATTATTATTTAAATCACTATTTTTTAACTCCGTATTTAAAAGTTCAACATTTTTTACAGACATTTTTTACAACAAAGAATTTTTTACAGAAGATTGCATAATTTTGATAGCTTTGTCTATGGAGGTAATTACAAAAAATTTTTGTGTTTGCTTAATTGATTGAACAATTTTAGAAAAATTTGTTTAATTGTTACTGTTATTTAAATTATCTTTATTATTGAAAACAAAGTTTTTAAAGTAATAATAAACACCCCATTTCCATTTTGTTAGCGTACCTAAAGGTAAAGAGAATCTATTTGATATCTTTAAACAAAAACTATTCAGATCATTAAGAAAGTATTTTAGAATTTTATTAATTGATGTATGATAAATGGATCTAAATTTTGTGCCTTTTATCATTAAATTCCTAAGTTCTAAGTTTTCTATAATATTGAAATTACCAATAAAAACACGTTTATCAACAAAATCAAAATAATTCTCTTCCTCATAGTGACATTCATAATCGGATACATTAATCCTCCCTAAATTTTTGCTAATATCATAATAATTAAATATAGTTTTAGCAAGATATTATCATAATTAAAGCTTTTAATTATGTTAAAATCTTTTAATGGAAATAAATTTTGAAAATTTTGAAAGATATTATGAAATTTGATATTATCGAAAATAGGGTTTTGAAAGTTAATAACGAAATATAAATTATCTAAATTTTCATTTTTATTTATGGAAATTTTACTCATTTGAGCTTTTGCAAGATCAAAACAAAAAAATTTGAAGTGTAAATTAATAAAAAAAAGAGTTAATAATAAGATCTTGAAGCTTATAAACATCATTATTTTTAAGGGGAAAAAACAAAATCTTTAATTGGTTTAATATTATAATGTTTATTAAAATCTTTTTCCACATCAGAAATACAATTTACATTTCATTTGTCAAAATTAGAGAGTTTTTATTACTTCTTGATCCCCGTTTCGATTTGTACGCATATCTTTTATATGAAAAAGTGAATAAAAGTGAGGAGTTATTAAAGTTTATGTGTATATGTTGGAGGGCATCGTTTAGTCCATACGACAAAATTGTTTTGTATAAAAGTATGTAGTAATTTTCTTTCGTAGTCTTAAATCTATATGTTTTATACCTAAAATATTAAATTTGACTCTATTAAAATTATGTTCTCTAAAATGATTCAATTCCAGATTATTGATAATTTTATTACTTTTTATATCAGAACTTTGTTGATTATTTTGAATATTAAGCAAGTTACTGATTTGTTCAACGTGCTTCATATTACAAAAACCACAGGTTATTATATAAAAACATTTTTAATTTTATCAAAAGATTTGGAACTATCGTTATTATGAATTATATGCTGTTTTTTTTTTTTTTTTTTTCTTTATTTATTTTTTTTTTTCAATATTTGGGCAAGTTTTGTATCTTCTATCACCACACGCTTTATAAGACGGTAAAATTTCGGGTATTGAATGTAATTCAAATTTTCAAGCTGATTGTAATTTTTAAAATAATTCTACGTTGAACTTTTAAATATGGAGTTTAAAAAAAAGTAATATAAATAATAGTATTGTCATTAATTAAAATTAAAATTAGCCATATACAATTTCCTTACTTAATTATCAGTCCTAAATTCCATAAAATTCCTATAAGATTTAAAACAATCACATATAAGTCTAATACTTACCTAACTTAACCTGGCACCATTTTCTCTAATTACTTAAATAAAATTATTAAAAATATTTATAAAGAAGGTTTCTCTTGGATTATCACTAATAATTAACCGATTTTAGAATTCATTAAACATAATAAAATTAATTCTATTGCGACTTTTGATTTCCAGGATCTTTTCAATAGCATTCCCCTTTCTAAACCAAAAGATGTCCTTTTGAATTGTTACTATGATTTCAAAAATCTCCTTTGTTGTAATTTTGATTATTGGGAATTTCTGATTAATTTTTATCCTTTTAATAATTGTCTTTAAAATGGAAAAGATATTTTCCTTCTATTTGATGGACTACCACAAGGATCTAATTTTTCATCTCTCTTAGCTAACTTATTTTTGCACTATTATGAAAAAAATTATACTCTTAACAATAAACTTGTTTTCAGATTTATTGATGATTTAATTATCTTTAATTTTCAAGATTATACTATTTTATTAAATAATATTTACCCCGCTGAATTAATCTTGCTTTTTAATCACGATGATAATATTAATTTAATTTTTTTATTATTATAAAAGAAGAAATATTATAAAAGAAGTAAATTGGGTATTATAAAAGAAGAATATATCTGCTTTGTTGATTTATACGATAAAAGAAATTATATTAATTTTAATACAAATTAACTAATTGCTTAAAATTCTAATGTTTCTAATAACATTTATTTAAATACCATTTTTAATCAAATGAATAGAATTTAAAAAATATGCAGTAATATTTATTTATCCAAAAAACAAATAGACAAACTCTTTCAAAATTTGATTTAAAAAAATTTAAAAAAAACAAAGTATACCCAACTAAAGTAATTAAATTTTATAAAAAATCAATGAGTTAATTATATATTATTCTAAATATATTTACTAAAAAGCTTCTTTGTTAATTTATATAATTTTTACCATGTGCAAATCCATTTCGGGCAAATCCGCGGCTAAAATTATGTTCAAAACAGACAAATTATGTTTCTTTCTCTCTCTCTCCCTCTCTCTTTTCTTAAATAAAAGTTAATTTTCTAAAATTCTTAATCGTAAACTTCTTTGAATTATCCAGCACAATATTATCTTGCGCACATCTATTTTCGAACTCATCCTTGGTAACTAACAAATCAAACGCGTTTCAGTACTGCAGTAAGAACGCGCTATAAATCCCTCTATTTACGCTTTTACATACATTTGCGCTTCTGCTTTCTTTTTTGGATTCTGGTAATCTTGTTACGAAAATATTTTAAATCATTCTTGAAAAATTTCCCGTTCATTTGAATTTGCTACTAGCTTTATAGATTTCATTTTAAGTTTTATTCTGTTTTTTCCTTACATTTTATTTTCTGTTTTTACGTGATATTTTTACTTAATGTGTGATATTCTATTTTGTTTCAAAAATTCTTTTTTTTTTCCTTTTTTTTTTTATTTGGAAAGCTCCTTACATTATTGTATTGATATATTTTGCTTTGCCTATATTGATACATTTTTAAAACTCACTTCTTTTTGCGGATATAATCGTCTGAACTGATGAAAAGATTATATCTTTTTTTCAGATTTTTATTAATTTCCTTTTTTTGATTTTTTTTTCGGATTTTTATTATCTTTCTTTTTTTCTTTTTTCATTGTTATGTAATTTTCTATGTTTTCTCTACATTATATATATATATATATATATATATATATATATATATATATATATATATATATATATATATATATATATATATATATATATATATATATATATATATATATATATATATATATATATATATTGATTACGTTAACTTAAAACTCATAAAAACATAACGGACATTACAAATTCATAAAGTTTTGATATTGATGACCCATTTTTGTTGACATTTAAGTATTATGTGTCTAAAATAAGTAAAAATCTAGTTTTCAATATTATTCAACAATTAAAAAAATATTCAACTATTTGCAATTTATATTATTCAACTATTTGCAATTTATATTATTATTTTTCTATGAAAAATTATGAAACTTTGTTTCATGTTTTATACTATAAATGAAATAGAAAAGAAAGCAGTGGTTTCTATAGTTTTAGAGACTCTGAATTTAAAAAAAAAAATCTTATAAATCAATATAGAAATAGGAATATAGAATATGAAACTTTTAAAAATAGTGCCTCTTTTACCAACACAAAAGATGCATCAACCAAATAGAGCGTTAAGATTTTTTCAATGACCACCTGGGGAATGACCGCATCAATGCAGTCATCTGAAGGGCAAATTTGTTGGCCACCCTTTCTGGGGCACCCTATTAGGTGAACGTTGCTCCCACAATAAGGACAAATAGTACAGAGAATGAAAGAACACCCATGCCTTGTCTGGGATTCGAAACCAGAACTTTTCTGATGCAAGGCCAGTTCCTTGACCCCTACACTGTCCGATCGGCGAAGTTTAAAGCTTATTTCTTTTTTTTAATACTACTATATTTAAAGCATTCTCATATAAATATAATAATCCTATAGAATGATTTCATAATTTCTGGTAATATAAAAGCTAGAAAGAAGTTATTAACTCCCTCTCATTATTTGGGTTAATGCAAATTTCGTTGGGGTAAAAATGACACCATTTCTAAAAGCTTCAAGTATGATCTTTTAAATAGTTTTGCCATGTAAAATCTTCCAAAACATTCGCTGCTAAAAGATAAAATCTGTACTTAACTCAATCATGAACTTTTGGCTGGAAATCTTAAGATTATTTACATAACTCAATTAACTTTGTAAGTTCAACATTATTTCACAAAAAGACAAGAAAACTAAAATGGTCCCCTTCAAGAAAAAAAAAAAAAAAGAATTTAACTTCCGCCTTGTTTACCTCTGAAGAATTATTTGTGCCGAATTACCATATTTATTCAACAAATAGTTGAGATTCTTGGCGGTTTCCTTTCATTCATTGAAATTCCCACTCTCGAAATTAGCTGCCGAATTGTAATTATTTATAGTTGTACGCATTTTAAGAAGTTTCAAGATTTAAAAAGACCAACAACCTTCTAGTACAAAATTCATTAACTACGATTCATAGAATATATTTCAATAAATAGCACGAAACAAAAAGTTTCAAATATATAAATTAACTAATGAGTAAATTAAGGAATTTTTGACATATATTTCTTCGTGGGTAAACATGGAGGAAGTAAAATAATTTTACGGTTTGAAAGGTACCCTTAAGTGTTTTGAAATTTAATGACTATTACTTATTGTTATTCAGTCTAAATATGTTCCATGAATTCTAATTTGGAAATTGAAAACTATGTGAAAACCGTGTTTGCATTGAAATACGTTTCAAACAATGTTTTATAATTCTTCTTTGAAATATGTATCGTTTTCACATCAGCGACAGGGCATTATTCAAAATCAATTTGTCTTGAACTCATACATTATTTAAACTTCAATAGTAGTTCTTCGCATGTCTCTAAAGTGTCTTCAGTGAATTATGGTAGACAGAAGAACGCTTTTACCTTAACTTCCATGACATATTTATAAAACCAAAAGTTTCAAGCAACAGTTACGTATGATTCTTTGGGAATGTGTTTATACTTTCAGTGTTTTCGCTCTAGTTTCAAAATACTCTTCTAACTTTAATGTCTTTCTTGAGAGCTAAAATAATAGCCTTCGTCATAAAAATGGCGATTAAGTTCGAAGCAATAAACTGTCATCGGAGAGTCCTCACCGTGCATTTAATCAGAGGTTTTTCTTTTCAGAAATAAAACCTCTTTCTAAGAAACAATGAAATCTCATTTTTATAATCAGTTATGACTAGCGACTTTAAAATTTTCCGTTTTTTATTTATTAAACGGTACGAACAGTAATAAAAAGGAAATTTGAGTTTACTTTTACCAGCGCACTATAGCTGTCACAAACTAATCTATATCAGGAGTGCAAGCTGCGCCAAAAAATATAAAGAGGGGTGACTATTTTGTTTGTGAAAACTAAAATTTTAAATAAACAGTTTAATCTTAAGAATGCAGACGTCAAGATATAGAGAAAGAAATGCATACCTAACTATTATAAACAAACTTTGGTCGTTAAGAATGAGTTATTTAACTCAAAAAGAAATAAAATTGAGTGAGTTTTATTACCACTCTCAACGTTTTTAAGCGCAGCTTGCGCCACTGCTATATAAGCCATGCATTAGAAATTTTCACTATCAATAATGAAAATTATATCGTTTTTTAAAAAATTCAAAAAAGTTTAGATATTGTAAAAATAAATTTAATATTGGGAATTTAATTTTTTTGAAATAATCAAGAAAAAATAAAAAATGTCTACAGTAGTCTTATAGTATAGTCTTATAGTAGTCAGTTAATATAGTATATAAGTATATTTAATAACTTTATTTTGTTTAAATTTAAGTTGAATTTTATACAATGATACTTATAAAATTGAATAAATTCTTATTTATTAAAGCCTGTAATCCATCAATAGAATAAATTAAAAAAATAAAGCAACCTACTTAGGTCCAGTCATTAACAACAGACTGACTTGGTGGTCCGATCATGTGAAAAACGTAAATGATAAAGCCAATGCTGCAACATCAAAACTGCAATCACTTATGTACAATGAAAAATTGAGCTTGAAACTAAAGAGGTTACTGTATAACTCCATGATAAGAGCGATCATGACCTATGCCTCGCCAGCATTGTGTAACGTATCAGAACGTGAGCTTGGGAAACTCACAGCAACGCAGAACAAGATCTTAAGAAGACTAACTGGCGCAGAGTGGTATCAAAGAAATGTAGATATTCACACGGACCTAGAGTTGGACAGTTTCGAACATCACTTTCACAAACAAAATCTAAACTTTTTTAAGAAAGCGTTAGACTGCAAAGCATCAAATTTCGACTCTATTTTTTGGTTGGAAAATTTAGCTGAGGACAGTTGCACACTTTTTTTACGAGTGATGTGACTTTGACCATATGAGATAAACTGAATGGCATTATTTATGGCACTAACAAAAATATTATATATGATAATTTAACTCGGACATGACATGTAAATATTATATATGCGTTGACAAAATCAATTTGATTTGTTTTCAAGAACAGACTAAGCTTAGAAAAGGGCATGATATAGAATGAATGAACATTCTAATATATCAGAGAATGAGGCAAGAGGTAGAATTGTTGTACCGGTGGCGTGCAATTATTTGACAAACTTATTACTAGAAGTTCAATATTTATTTTGGCACTATTAATAGATATGTCTATATTAAAATACAAATGGCACAATAATATATATGACAAATTCAACTCGGCGATGACATGTAAATATTATATATGCGTTGACAAAATCAATTTGATTTGTTTTCAAGAACAGACTAAGCTTTGAAAAGGGGCACTATGATATAGAATGAATGAACATTGTAATATATGAGAGAATGAAATGAATGAGGCAAGAGGTAGAATTGTTGTACCGGTGGCGTGCAATTATTTGACAAACTTATTACTAGATTTTCAATATTAGATAATATTCGGGAGGAGTTAATCTATTCTCAAGAATATTCACTGTAAGGAAGTTTTTTACGACAAAGAAGCAATTCAATATAAAAATTGCATTCGTTAAAAACAATTGGTAGTTATGGATTTTTATTATTCCCGGAAAAAAACTAAAAAATGAAATTTATTTGTTACCAGTTTTTACTCTTTTCCGTCTCGATATATATGGGCTTTCAGCCCTCTCGTCCTGTTTCTCCAATATAAATTTTGATTATATTTTCAGGCTTTTAATTTCAGAAAAAGTATTCATGTAAACATTGGCGCTTCAACCATTTAACATAAGCAAGGCTGCCAACTTTTTTGTGGTAGCTAAGTTTGCGTTTTAATGTACGATTTTATGTTTTGTAAAAATGAATTAAAGTAAGTTTGATCAGGAATTCGAAGATTTTGACCAATGACTCAGAAGTTCGTATGAAACGCTTCTTAGTTCTGCCGTGGTGAAGCTTTTAAAATTTTGGCAAAATTACCAAAATCCCAAAAAAGTTTCAGATTTTAGTTGTCTACCACTCAATAAAGTATTTTTCAAAAGAGCTTAGTAGATGGCTGCACTGTGCATTAATATTCACGATGAGATAAAGTAGCGTTATACATAGATTACTAAATTATTTATACGTAATAGTGGGTAAAATAACTTCACATCAAACTTATTAACTCTGAATTTTACGCTAAAAACAGCAAAGTTGGCATCTCTGCCAAAATCACTTTTCTAAAATTAACATCCCTTTTTTGCTCTTTTTTTTTTTTTTAAGTCTTAAAACATACGAAAATACTGTATTATGTATTTAAAAAGATAAAGTGCATGCATTAGTTTACATAGCCTTATAAAGTACTCGAAGTTCGATGATTTAAACAGGCCACCAACTTTCTATAGGCTTTCTGTAAAACTTTATTCTAGTGGTAGCTAAGTTAATGTTTTAATGTATAATTTTTTACTCAGTCAAACTTATTTTCCACACCACTCCATATAAATAATTTAAAAGTTCATATGCAACGCAACTTTAAAATGTCATCAAAATTACCAACAATTCTAAAATCTTTGGTTTTGAAACCATTCCATAAAATATCTTACAAAAAACGTAGCAGTTGTCATGCCTGTTTAAGGTAAGATGTTTAGTTCTTAAATTTTTCGATTTTTCTTTTTTCGAAGCATAACAGCTTACACTATTTTTCCGCTAGTGCCTTTTTGCAAACTAAAATAAATATAGAAATTAAATGTTTTGTTTTTTGGTGCTTCTTTCACTTGTATTGATATATTTTGCATTGGCTATATTTAAACATAGTTAGAAGGGATTCTAATTTGCGGAAGAAATCGTGTTTGTTGATGAACTATATTTTTTCGTTTTCTGACTTTTTCTGTTACTTTTTACTATTTTAAAATTGCAGGGGAAAAAATCTTTTTTTTTTAATTTATTTTTTCTACGTTTTCTTTGTATTTTCAACTTATATGTACATTGGATTGAAACCTAAACAAAAAAAAAAAGAAACTCATTACGAGACTGCAATTAAAATGTATTGTAAAGAGGCTATTGAATTATTTATATCTAGTATTGCTTCGAATCATATTTTGAAACCACGAAACACGTATGAAAATATAAATAATGCTACCAGTAAAAGTTTTCGCAATAGAAATTAGTGTCTCTGATAGTGGTAAACTAAATAAAGATAAAATTAAGTTTAAATTTTCGTATTTCTAGTAACTATTTTAGTTTTTTTAAAAAAAAAAAAAATTCAAAATAAAATCATTTCAGTAAACAATGTGCTGGTTAAAAGATCATACTTTCAACAAAAAGAGATGATTGAGAATTTCATCTCTCACTAGCGTGGGATTGACTGCAAAGCTGTTTTCTGATTAAAATTTGAAGCAATAGTGGAGTACAATAATTCCATAGAAAAGGAAAGGACAAAATAAAAGAAAGTAAATGTGAATTATGACACATATGTAAGTTTTCTTTACCATATCATGAAAAAGTAAATAAAAATATCGAAAATTTAGTTCCTACTACAAGTAAAAAATATAGAATGATTTCTACCACTCATAATTTGAAATTATAGATTATATTATTTTAATCTTTTCTAACACGCTACACTTATATTTAAAAAAAAATTACATTATGATACCTGCAAACTTTTAATCTTTTCGAGGATGATTTTTCTCAGTGGTAGTAAAATGGAATTTAAGTTGCAATTTTAGGCAGAAACATACGCTAAATTTTTAACAAGCTTCCGTGGATTGACAAACAGTATTACATATTCATATATATGATTAATTTTCTTAAATAGTGGTGAGTCAAAAAGATTATAAATTAAGTTTATAATTTCAAGGAATATATAGAAAGCATACATTTCACTACCACTTTAAATATAGAAATAAAATTTTACGCCAAATGCGTAAAAGTTGGCAGATATGCATTATTGTTGTTGTTGTAGTTCATTTACGTCGCACTAGAGCTGCACAATGGGCTATTGGCGACGGTCTGGGAAACATCCCTGAGGATGATCCGAAGACATGCCATCACAATTTTGATCCTCTGCAGAGGGGATGGCACCCCCGCTTCGGTGGCCCACGGCCTGCACGCGAAGTCGAGCACTTTACGGTAGCACAGTATAAAGAGGACCAATACCGCACACCCTCGGTCCCTACGCAGACTGATCCAAGTGGTCACCCACCCGCACACTGACCGCAGCCAGTGAGGCTTGACTTCGGTGATCTGCTGGGAACCGTGTCTTAACGAACAGCCCACTGCGGGACAACAAAAAAACTGCATTAATTTAATAAATAGTAACCAATTTAAAGAATTTTATCAATTGTGATCCTTGGTTTAATAAATTAAACTAGGAGGCTTCGCCCCCTGCATGCTCGCTCATTGGATACGTTCTTTACGTCTAGCTTTTGTATACTTTTTTGAACATTGAAGTTCCGAAAACTTTTCAATGTAGAAAATTCTAAACCTGTACATTTCAATATTAATTTGAAATTGCAAACAGTTCACATATTTTTCTTAATCACACTATTCTAAATTTCAGTTGTTGAGAAAAGTAACTGTTGTAAGTTTTGTTTTAAAGTCTTTCCCACCAGAGGGTTAAAGCCATGTGTTCTAAAACAATATGAAATAGTAGTCTGCCACTGAACGCCAGACGTAAAGCATCGGCTTCCATGAAGATAATTTTGTATTTTTAATTCTCTGAAGGGCGCCACCCTAATAATATGGAATTATTGAAATAAATGTATATATTTTTGATTGTTGATGAAGTCATCATTTTGCGTTATCGCCAGCGTTCAGAAGCAGAACAACAATAAGTTTTTTATTTTATCACAAAAATATAAAATGTATTAAAAAAAAAGAAAATGAGTATAGTCATAGAAAAAGTTAAAATTATAATATAGTATTTGTCAGTTAAAATAACACTTTTTGTTTAAGTCATTGTTAACAATTCAAATTTCTCCGAGGCAGTTCTAAACCTTAATTTTGTTGATGTTATTCTACTGTTGTTTCATTAGAACGTCGTGCTCGTTCTGTAGCATTTCAAATTGTTCTCCGTTGATATTGCTCTTCTGGAGTTTCATTAGAGCGGCTCTCTCTTCTTCGTAGATTGTTCTATACCGTACATAGATTATTAAGATTAATAATTTAACTCTAATAAAATTTAACTTAAAATAAAACAAAATATTAACTTAAAATATGAAATAATAAAACAGCATTTAACTCATAACTAATAATATAACAAAACGTGGAATAGTAAAGCGCTCAACTCAAAATAAAATAGCAATAGCATAACACTTCTCCTTTCTGCCAATGAAAAGGAACTATTTCAGAACTCAAATCCAACCAACCGTTTTTTTTTCCGGCGACAATCGGAAATGTGACACACCCATATTCGGTTAGAATTCGGTGGGAATCGAAGACAAATGCTATTGTGTTTATGTAATAAGTTCACAACTTCTTAATAATGTTGATAAATACGAAAAAATGTTTAGAGATTTGTACAAAACGCCTACAATTAGAAACAAAACGTGGAATAGTAAAGCGCTCAACTCAAAATAAAATAGCAATAGTTTCACGTCAAGCTCTCAGGTTTCACAATTTTGATCTAGCTGCACTTGTATGTCATTTTGATTTATGCTGCTAAGTTAACTTTCAAAAATTTCTATGGCTGGCAACAGCATTTTTATTTTTTAAGTTGTTTATTTTTATTTCTTTTAGAATTCGTTTTTTTTTTTTTTTTTTTTTTTTTTTTTTAGCGAAAATTTTTTAACCTAACAGAATTCTTTGCCGACTGTTCTCTCTATATATGAAAAAAATAAAGTAAATATTTAAGTGTTGTGAAAAGAATCTTATTTAGTTGTACAAAGTACATCAAATAGCATAACACTTCTCATTTCTGCCAATAAAAAGGAACTATTTCAGAAGTCAAAACCAACTAACCGTTTTTTTTTTTTTCTCGGCAACAATCGGAGATGTGGCACACACATATTCGGTTAGAATTCGGTGAGAATCGAAGACAAATGCTATTGTGTTTATGTAATGAGTGCACAACTTCTTAATTATGTGGATAAATACGAAAAACAGTTTAGATATTTGTACAAAACGCGTACAATTAAAAACAAAACGCCTACAATTAAAAATTAAAACTGTTGCCAACGCGAGAAAAGATATATCATCGGTTTTATTGATACATATGTACGTATTAGCATTTTATATAATATAGATTTAGTAGAATTTTGTCCACCACTATTTCTACATAATTCGTAGGCTTATATAATTCACAACCTTATATTACTTATGATTCACTTTATACAAAAGCAAGCAAAGATAGTCAAATAATTGCAAAATTTACTTGGCAGTTATATACAGTTTCTTTAAAAATTTTGGCGTGTCCGGGCAAAGCCTCCACGCGGTTTTTTTACAGGTAGTTCGATCAGAGCACTGAGAATGATATCAACTTACCGAACGAGTCACTTAATACAAAATCTAGTTAAAATAAGAAAGTGGTAGCAAATATATGACTAAAAATTTGTTTTATTTATGAATATTATTGGTTTGTCTTATTCACTTGTCAACTACTACAGATTCAATTCTCAAATATATATCGTAAATTTCTCTCAATTACTTTTATAAAAGGTTTTGGGTTCATGCGCACAAATGTTTCACTTTTTAAATAGTCTGCGCGAACTACTTATAACAGACCGTGTGGAGACTTTTTGATGTAGGAGGTGATGGTCCGGAGGGAGCACAGTTGGAATTTCTGAATATAGCCTTCTTCCATAGAACAAAAGCGCAGTGTATCAAAATTGTCCTCCAAAAGAAAAGACAATGTTCTATCTAAAGTGTGTTTTTTACATAAAGAAATTCAATTTTTTTTCGGCTGGTTTTTTTCAAAAAATCTGTGCGTTGAGGGGTTAAAGAAAATCAGACAACAATCGACATCTCTGTATAAAACCTTAGGTTAAGTTGATCATTTCTAGTGAAGTTACTATTTTAAATTTAAAAAATGTGATTTCCTGTCAAACTATAACGACCCCTATTATTTCACACGAATGTTTTTGTTTCGTCAACATAAATCAAAAAATAAATAAATAAAATAATTTAGCCAATCATCATTAGCTTTTCGAAAAAAGTACACGAGAGTTTCAGGCCTTTGACGGGTTATAGTCTCAAATCAATGAGATTGCATCTTAGTACGTGATAATTCAATCATTAGATGTAAGATTATTAGGGGTTTTTTTTACATTGCACGTTCCAATAGGTAATGAGACTTAATTGTTTACGTACCAGTGAGTATGATTCTCAATCGAACGAGCTTCTTTTAAAGAAAAATGAACTCACATTACATCCTAATGGTCATCGATCGAAAGTTATTTCTAATCTAAAGAAAACTTTCGCCATTTTCTGTAGGGATAAATATAACATCGGCTTATATATCTCCATTAAATAGCGTATTGTAGAAGAATGACTTCGAAAAAGAAGTAAATATTTTATAATTTCTTACTTTGACAACAGAGCTAAAAGCTAATATATATCAAGACGGTAAAAGAGTAAAAATGGGTGAGATCTCAATCTAACTTGTTTTAGGAAAGAGAAAAATTACCATGACTTACAAAATTTTTTAAGAGTTATAACATATGCATATATAGGACTGTTTCATACTCGAGAAGAGGTAAACAATGATTAATAATTTATAGTTTTTTATTTTATAACCGTCGTTGAACAGTCGACCGGGTTTACGACTACTGTTCAACTCTGTGGCCTCGTAATTTTTTGTACCCAATCCAGAAGACAAGGGAACTCTTGGATTAAGCATTGGGAGAAATTTGCCTTCGCGGAGGAATTTTTTTGGTGAAACTCGCCCGCATTTGCGTTACATGGAGAGGAAAATAACGAGAACCTCCCACGATTAGCCTAGCAACAAGGGGACTCCGAGCCATGAACCGTCAACCACTGGTGATATTTTTCGCCAGTACTGTACTCGGTGCAAGCCGAATGCGAAATTCGTATCGACCAGCTATCACTTGGATTTGAACTCGGTTTACCTAATTAGTTAAGAGCATTTAGATTTATTTTGCTTTTCCCGAAAAGCAGTTATAAATGAAATGGTCTCACTTTCAGGCCTAGTTAAAAGTGAGACAGAAAATAAGAAATTCTAGAGAAAAAAAATTTCAATTTTAGCTGGTTTTCGTTAGGAGTAAAGGTATTCTTTTTTTTCCAAACTTTTAACAATATCTATACCTGACAGCTTTCAATTTCCCAAGTGATAGTAAAACAATTACCAAAACTAATTTTACTCAACCAGGGTTTCTGCGGTTCTTGAAAAGTTTTAGTAGTAGCAGTAAATTAATATGATTAATTGAAAATATTTCTTATTTTAATGTACCGCTTTAAACCGTAAGTGGTTTAGCAAGGAAGAAGTGCATATATACTTTCTTAGGAAAACAATTTTTACCAGTACTTAAACTTACCAAAGCCTCCACACGGTTTTTTATAAGTAGTCCACGCAGACTATTTAAAAAGTGAACCGGTTGAGCGCATGGAACCCCATATTCTATTTAAAAGTTGACTGAGAGAAATGTATTATATTTGAGAATTGAATTTGTAGTGGTAGACAAGTGAATAAGACATACCAATCATATTCATAAATGAAACAAATTTTTAGACATATATTTGCTACCACTCTCTTATTTTTACTAGATTTTTTATTAAAGGGCTCTTTCGTAAACCGGTTTACCTTCATAGTGGTCTGATCGGACTACCTATAAAAAACCGTGTGGAGGCGTTGCCTAAGTCGGGTATGAGGATTACAAATCTAAATCAGATCTTCTCAAATCAAATCTAGACCTTTTTCGAAAGCGACAGACTTTTTTTTCCAAAATATTTTTCATTTAGTTTATTTTTTTCTCTGAGTGTACAAGTTTATTATATAAGATCGTATAAGTTTATATGCTTACATTTACATTTGTCTGCTCTTGTGAAAACAACATCTAAGACTGAAAAATTATAACCGTAACTTATCGAATCATAAACTGAAATGCATTCAACACCCGAGGTATCAGAGAAGTGGGACACTTAGTATTCACTTGAGTGAATTAAAAAAAAATCCTGGTTAAGAATATATTATCAAATTGCATAAAAACTGTGGCTTGAAGCCAGACAACGATTTGAGATTTAAAATTTTAAAATCAGTCACACAAGAATAAGTGAGATCCGCTCAAAATTTTCATACTAAAGAAAACAACAAAAAAAAATTTCCTGTTGTGCAATCAGAAACAAAGAAAGCATTGTGCATGAACTTTTGAATGATTTAAAAGTAGAGTAAATATCTTTTTGCAAACTTTCCAAAGTAAGATTTATACATAAAACTTAAATTTAACAACCAAATTTTTCCAAAACGGAGCAAATTAGCATAATTAAGGGGTCTGTATCCTGACGTGAGAAGCCTGAATTTTTCTTAAACGAAGCAAATTGGCATAATTGAGGGGTCTGAATTTTTCCTAAATGAAGTAAATTGGAATAGTTGAGGGGTTTGAATCCTGACTTGAGGAGTCTGAATTTTTTTGAAACGAAGCAAAGTGGCATAGTCTATATATTCTATTAATAGTACACAGCACTTTTTGTTTTTAAAATGTGTTGTGCCAGTTTTAAAACAGTTCTTGACTCATTAAATTCAGCATTTTATTTCAATCAGCCATGAACATATGGTAAGTGGTGGACAATTTGCTTATTTGGCCGGCATTTGAAAATATAGGATAATTTTTTAATCATTTGTATAGGATTACATTGCTTGAATGTCATAATGTTCTAAACAAATGTTGTTGTTGTTCAAGTATGCCTGTTTAGGCAGAGGGGGTGCAATTGTTCTTGTTTTCCAGTGGCGCCATCTATGGCCAAGAATTCGACTTCTGCCACACCATACGTCACACCCGTTTATAGGGCGGACCCATTCATACATCCATTCATTCATCCACAGATCGTAATTTTGACCTGAATCAGAGAACGATCGATCTCCAATCCAGTACCCCCAGAGGTGTTGATTTGTTATGGGAACATGGAGGACTTTTGCGACTCGACAGATTTAACTTACATCAGTCACTTTACTACACGGGGAGTCTTCGGCCTGCCGGGTTCGAACTCTCGGACATGGGCCCAGCGCCTACCGACCAGGTTATCCCGGCGTCTAAACAAATCAAGCGTATAAAAAACAGTCAAATATTAACTCACAAATTTTGCACTGCTTATAATGTTATGCGAAATCATTTAACGAAGCATTGAAGACTATGTTTGAGTTCAACTTCTCCGTTTCAATCGACACAATTTTTTTTTCTATTCGAAGCAAAAAAAAATTTTGTTTATACAAACCCAATTTAAAATATCTTGACATTCACCGCAATAATGTTTTCAAAATAAACATTAAACGGTTGACCTTATAACAGAATCCGTAAAATTCAAACCCAACGAGACAACTCATATTGCCTAATCTTGCACGTCATTCCCCAGCATATTCTCTGCTAGCAAATATTATATTAGCGGTCAACACACGAGCGGCAATGATCCTTGATCGAATTTCGTAATACGTAAAATAATTTGTTTTTATTAAACTGGTTGTCAATAAAAACTTAAATGCAATTATTTCAGTTACCTTTATTAAGTTTTTGAATGGTCTACTAGAAATTTCTGCCTTCGTAAGTGCAGGCCCATTTTGCAGAAATGGAAAAGGTTCTTTTATGAAAAAAGTGGTACGGTATTTACTCTTTAATTCAATAGTAACGTTCTAACTTAAAGAAACACAGCATATATGGAGCTAGAGAGCATGTGCATACATTATTTAAACTTATAATGAAAGTATCATACAAAACTAAAAGGGTACATTTCTAATATATACACATATAACCCCTTCAGAACGGGTGATCCATAAATATATTCACATACCTTCCAACTTGAACGTCGAAACAGATTTTACAAAGTGGTAGTAAAACAACAATAAAGTTTGGAAGTATTTTCTAAAAACAGAACTATTAAGACATCTATAAGTATAACACATAGACATAGATCTACATATATATTTTTTTTTTTTTTTTTTTTTTTAATTATTGATTCGTCATGGAAGTTTAAAACATGAAACTTCAAGATTTAATACGCCAAAGTGCTAATGTTGCTACCACTAAGAAAACAATTTCTCAATGACTCCGCAAGCGGCTTCAGGCGCCCAAATATTTTTTACAGTTCAGTTCAGCACTCGTAAAAATCTTCCTTTCACCATTCAATTGCTTTTCGGCGATTTTTCACTCAGATGAATTAGCTGCTCGCTGTGCTGATGCTAAGATAACTACCACATATAATTATGAGTATGAGCATTCGTTAAAAATCAGGATGGAAACCGATAGTTTACACGTCGACGCAGTTAGCAGAGACATCAGCTGCTTTACTATGTGTACAAGTTTTAATAAATTGGTATTCAATTAAATAGTAAAATTTGTAAAGACAGTCACGCCTACTTTTTTTAAATATTGCCAAGAAATAATTGCTATAAAGTTGCATTTCATGCATTTTTTTTATATATGTATATAATGGTGGAAAAATGACTTAAAATGTAAAATACTAAAGTAAAATCAACTTAAATTTCGGTACCACCAGAAAATATTTTAAACAAAGTGGAGGAGGTCGGTATCTCTGACTCTTCCGGACGATATTACTTTTATATTTAATGAGGTAACAAAATTTATAAAATTACATTTTATTCATCTTTAAAGAAATGCTGTTTGAAAATGATTTTGATTACCACTACATTTATATAATTTAAAATATATATAATTTAAGGTTGCTATTATTAGGTAAATCACGTACTGCAACAACCTAAACAAATAATAAGTCACTATGCTAACAGAGGAAAACTAATTATGTTTTGCCAATAGTTCTTGTGATTGTCATTATGTGCATTAAATTTTACATTTTTTCTAACTTGACGATGGAGTTTTCTCCTATTTTTCTTAACAAATATTAATAATTGTTACCAATTTATGACTAACTAATTTCAGACTATAAAGATTCGATGAATCAGCTAGTGGCGCCAAACGCCGAGATGTTAGACACTCCCAGCATCTCTTAAACTTATCTTAAAATGTTTAAATATCTATCTCAAGTTATCCACAGGCAAGAATTTTTCTTAAATGGGTAAAAAAGGGATACAAATTTCTATAATACTTCTTTTAACAATTTTAATTTAAAACACAAAATATGATTGCAAGAAATATCCCGGAGACTATTTTTTTTTTTTTTAAAGAGTAAAATTGAATCATTTTTCGGTGTCTTGAGAATTTTTCAACATAGTTCTTTAACTTATTAACTTAAACATCTTTTATTTTTCCAGATGATAGGAACCCAGCATCAGTGCGTTCGTAAATAAATGAGACAAATACGTTGTTGATAATATTCATTCAAGGATGCCAAATGCTCCGCTTTCTTCAAAAATGCAATAAATCGGTAGCGAATCAAGTAATAAAACCATGGCCGCCAACTACTATGCTTTTCGTAAAATATTTTATTCAGTGACTGACATTTAAAAACTTAAGTTAACAAAGTTTTTCGGCAATTTTACCGCTATATTAAGAGCTTCACCGTGAGAACAATGTAAGTAAAGCGGCTTTACTTATAAGCTTTTGAATCTTTTACAAGTAGTGGTAAAAGAATAACTCTCAATCAAATTTATAAAGGGCAGAATGATATATTAAAACATATATGTACTTAGTTATCCTAGAAGAATTTTTTCAGGGTTGTGAACTGCACCTCTTCCTGCAAATGTCATAATAAATTGGTAGCGAATTAAATAGTTGATCTCGTAGAATAAGGACAATAATGTCTACTTTTTAAAAGTGACTTCATGAGATGACAGAATTCAAGTTTCACTTTATATCATACTTTGAATTTTTGATATGAAGTGATGAAAAAAATGAAAAATTCTAAACAAAAAAATAACTTAAAACTCGTTACCACTAGGATTTTTTTTTTTTTTTTTTTTTTTTGTACAAAACGGAGCAAGTCCTCTCGGCTTCTCCCATAAAGCGTAAAAATTTTGCAGACCAGACTAAATAATTGTTTATCAGAATTATATTTATGGGTGATTCTCACGAAACATGACAATTCGGACCAGAAAATTTCTTCAAATTTAAAGTCTTCAAAAAAATCTACATTTTTTTTTGTATACTTCTTTAGTTACACTTATTAATACCTTAGAGACAGCAGTGTAGTTTATTGACATTTGCTCGAGAAAAAATATAAAATAGAAATTCACCAAATCTTGAATACCAGGAAAATGACATATTAGCTTATAAATTTGAAAAAAAAAAACAGTCATTTTAAGCTATTAGTAAGTAACAAAACCTAGGCCTTTATGTTAGGTGGACCACGAATTGCCTAAACTGATTATTTTATCCACTGTAGAAAGAATCAAAAATGTTTTTGTTGCTGATATGTACAGAATAAATAAGTGCGTAGTAATCAATCATTAAATAAAATAAAAAAAACGTTTATTACATTCAGTCATATAACAATCTTGCATAAACTTGGTATAAGGTTAATATTTGCTTTACATTCAACTGTTTAAAAAATTTTCTGGTAACTGTTTCAATGTCATGTCATTCATAAACCAGGCAAATGAAAGCCTGGATAATGACAAATTCGCCATTTTATAGCATATAACTTTACTTTAATTTAATATTTTGGCCTAAGACGGTTATATTCTGTAGAAAACAACAGGATTTCTTAAAATAACTCAGATAAATCTATGTAGTTTATGTTATTTATGATTTCAAGAAGCCAGGAAAATGACAACATAAAAACCTACTCACCTTGAAAAAAGTTTTGAAATAGATTTTGAACCAGAAAATTGGTTCTTTATTCATGTAACAAGACATGTTCATATAGGAGGGTATCTAATCAATCTATTAACATAAGATATTGATTGCTGGCTCTAACTATTTTGGTTATAAACCACTAAATAAAAGTAGCCAGGAAAATGACACATTTTCTTGGGACAAACAAATTATTGACAGCAAATATTATTTTAAACGAAATTTTTGTAAATAATACCCTCGGCGTATATTCTAGAAATGCTTACAACAGTTTAGATAAAAAAATTTAGATATTAAAAAATTTTGGGGAAGTTTTGAAGCTAGTTATTATTAGAAACATTGTTTGGGACATGCCAGGAAAATGACATTTTGAAGTTCAATTAAATTTTTTAACTATACAAGACAGTCATTGCTAGTGCAGAGTCATTTTAAAATGTTAACAGCGATGCTATTTATTAATTTTTTTTAAAAAAAAGTTCTTTTAGTATAATAGTATTAGATCTTGGAGCAAGGGACAGCGAATTGTCATATTTCGTGAGAATCACCCATATTACTTGTGTTTAGTGGTGAATAAAATACTTTTAATTCTAATTTATTTAAGTATAAATACATTACCCTTGCTAAGATTAGGTAAACATTTTGTAGGTGGTAGTTGATGAAATTTCTGCAGTTTTCTTATTGTGTATATCAGTAGTTATCTTAAAGTTGATGGCAAAAACAGAATTAAAAATTTGCTTACGATATCGCTTCAATAGTTATTTCACTATCACTGGGGAAGAAATTTATAGGTATGTAAATATCGCGATGAAGTGTTTTTAATTTTAAAAATATCACTTATATATTAAAAATTTTAATTTCACAAGATTTTGTTTGCCAGCAGAACAACTAAAAAATTTTAATAAAGTCACACATATTATTTTCACGGCTCTTTTTTATTTTAATAATGCCATGATAACTAATGTAGATTAACTAAGTACTTTATAAGCAATATATAAAAACGCAGCGCTTAAAGCATTCTGATGAAAAAATTTACGCCTTATTTAAAACATATATAAAAAAAGTGGTAGCTATATTAAGATGAAAAATTATGTTTCTAAATTATGTATGTTATGTGTCAAAAATTATGTTTCATTTCAAACATAATGTGTAAATTATACAGGTGTAAATCAATTTCTCCAGCAGAGTTCGGTTCTTTAAACTAGTGGTATTGTCACTGTTAAGTTAACAATAATATTTTATTTAGAGTCACGTATTACCAATAGTAAGCTAGCCATTATGAATAATAGATAATTTATCACTTAGGTCACACTTTCAGATGCGAATGTACACTCGTTAAACAGTGTTATTTAAACCTATTTTCTATGCACTTCATTTCTTAGAGGAAATTAAAGAGCATGAAACACTTAAAGTGCATTTCATAACATCTCTTAAATTAAACATTCGTTGTCAAGAAGGGCATAAAATGTGGAGGATAAATTGAACACATTCGAAATAAATATTTTAGAATAGCGAAATAGCTCATGTAATTATGAATAAATATTTCTAAATAATTCATGGTTAATGAAAGCCCATTTATTTCATTCAAAATCATTTCAAACATAATGTGTAAATTATACAGGTGTAAATCAATTTCTCCAGCAGAGTTCGGTTCTTTAAACTAGTGGTATTGTCACTGCAATTCCAAAGTAGCTTGCAGGGACTACATTAAAAAAAAGTAGTTGTAAACGTAGTAAATGACAGAAATAATGTAATTTTTCCGACCACAGGTTTAAATCTGGTAACTTAATTTAAATAACTCAATATAAATGCAGATCTGCAATCCTGTTAATCTTCACATCAAGTCAAGTCAAGAAGCTTTAATAATTTTATTCTAACGTGAAACCTATTTCTACGAAATTTATACATTTTTTTAAAAAAAAATTTCCAAATACGTACGAATAGATGAGTAATCAGTATTAAAAGAGAAGAAAAACTCCTACCTGGAATATAATGAAGAGAACTAATGATATTGAACTGATGAACACAACCATCTTCCCTTTACACATATCCTTTAGAACTTCAAAATTCTAAATCCGCAGAATAACAGGGTTTTTTCTTGTCTTCTAAAATAACTACATTTCTGTCCTCAAAAATATTGTGTATTTTTTTCAACAATTCTTTTGTGCACATATATTTAAGAAACTTCTTATTTTGAATCGATAAATTTCTGTTTAAATTGTTATGTTTAGTTAATGGCCGGGGCTTTCCACAATTGCTAAAATGTTAGTAGAATTTCTAACAAATTTTAATATCTTCCTCCATGAATATGTCTGTAACGCTTATTAAAAGCTCTTTACAACGTTTTTACGCTCAATCCATCGGAAACTTTTTCTTCATTTAAACGTTAATAAAAACGTAGATATATAGTAAAAGTGTAGAACCAAAGTACAAACAAATGAAAGGGATTTACCAATTAAAAAAAGTTTATAAACTTTTGACATAAAATGCGATTATTCCCAATGCAGGAAGGAACACAAAATTTATTTCCACCTGTTTCGAAAACGAAATGGAAAAAGAGATCACCTCATTCTCCCCATAACATCCTCTCGAATTCAGAACAGAAGTTCCGGGAATTCTGACACTTGTTTTCATGTCGAAAGATTTTTTTAGCAATTCAAAACGGAATGAAATTGCTGACAGGTTGAAAATAATATCATTCTGGCGCGAACCCTTTTGTGGGAGAAAAACTTTTGAAGTTGAGCGCTCTCAAAACATTGGCTCTTGTCTGGACTGACAGAATTTATTCCTTCCTTCCTACAAAGTTCATATAAAGTGTCACTCACAGCGCCATCTCGTAGCGAACATTTCTGTATTTAAAACTCATAGAAATTCATGACCTCTATTTTAACTATGGAAGTGAGGGAACAATATATCCCCCTTTGGCTTTTCATTAAAATCCCCTTTTTTTTCTATTTTTCAGCTTTTTTTTTTTTCTTATAAAACAAGAATTTCCAGATTTAAAAATTTTTTAAACTCTCTGGGTGTTTTAGACTATGCAAATTTTATTTATGTTATTTCATGTTATGTTGTTTTAATGTTATTAAGTTCATGTAATGTTATTAAATTAATGTTAATGCATTGTTATTAAGTTAATATTAATGTAATATTAACGCATAGTTATGCATCATGTTATTTTGTTTCATGTTATATTGTTTTAAGTTATGCCTTGTTTGGGTTTACGACCACCAATATTCTAATCCGAAACCTTGTAATTTTAAACTTTACCCAGAAGACAAAGAACTACTTTATTAAGCACTGGTATAAACTTTATCATGGAGCTAAAAATTCATCAATCAAAATGATTTTAAATTGAATTTAGAAAAATCAATAAATTGATTTTAAAAAAAAAACTTAATTTTAATACAAGTTCAAAGGTAAATTAAACTTTTACAAAAATTTTTTAAAATCTCCCGTAGATATAAAGACCTTTTTTAATTATTTTTAAAAAAAAATTGTTGAAAAATTGCTTCAATAAAATATATGCCTCCACAACAATGGATTTAAACCTTTCACCAAAATTTTCTGAGAATCAAAAATAAATAATAAAGAGCGAAAGAAAGAAATATTTGCTTTAACAATATTTTTATGCAGTTTTAAAACCTTTTTTTTTTTTGTTTTTTTTCAAATGAAAAACAGAACTTTATTCTTCGCCAGAGAAGATGCCGGAATTGTCACTCATTTTACGTTACCCAGTCGGCACCTGTGAACCAAAGTCACGGAGGCGAGCAACAATACCCACAATACTTTATAAGAATCTCGCAAAACTTAACCCTTTACTCTCGAAGTTTTTTCTGTCGTTAAAAAAATAGACACAACCACTAACATTTTGAAATATTTTTTACAAACTTACCTTATAATACCCAGAGTTCAATGACTGAAGTGGTAACTAAACATTAAAGTGAAAAATTGTGAACTAAACATTAAAGTGAAACATGACAATTCGGACCAAAAAATTTCTTCAAATATAAAGTCTTCAAAATAATCTAAGATTTTTTTTGTATACTTCTTTTGTTACACTTATTAATACATTAGAGACAGCAGTGTAGTTTATTGACATTTGCTCGATAGAAAGAATAAAATAGAAATTCACCAAATCTTGAATGCCAGGAAAATGACATATTAGCTTATAAATTTGAAAAAACACTCATATTAAGCTATTAGTAAGTAACAAAACTTAGGCCTTTATGTTAGGTGGACCATAAATTGCCTGAACTCATTATTTTATCCACTGTAGAAAAAATCAAAAATGTTTTTGTTGCTGAAATGTACAGAATAAAATTGAGCGTAATAATCTATCATTAAATTAAAAAAAACTTTGATTACATTCAGTCATACAACAATTTTACATAAACTTGATATTAGGTTAATATTTGCATTACATTCAACTGTTTAAAAAATTTTCTGGTAACTGTTTCAATGTCATGTCATTCATAAACCAGGAAAATGACAGCCAGGATAATGACAAATTCGCCTATAGCATATAACTTTACTTTAATTTAATATTTTGGCCTAAGACGGTTATATTCTGTAAAAAAACAACAGGATTTCTTAAAATAACTCAAATAAATCTATGTAGTTTATGATATTTATGATTTCAAGAAGTCAGGAAAATGACAACATAAAAACCTACTCACCTTGAAAAAATTTTTGAAATAGATTTTGAACCAGAAAATTGGTTCTTTATTCATGTAACAAGACATGTTCATATAGGAGGGTATCTAATCAATTTATTAACATAAGATATTGATTGCTGGCTCTAACTATTTTAGTTATAAACCACAAAATAAAAGTAGCCAGGAAAATGACAGATTTTCTTGGGACAAACAAATTATTGACAGCAAAAATTATTTTAAACGAAGTTTTTATAAATAATACCCTCTGCGTATGTTCTAGAAATGCTTACAACGGTTGAGATAAAAAAAATTAGATATTGAAAAATTTATGGGAAGTGTTGAAGCTACTTATTATTGGAAACATTGTCTGGGACATGCCAGGAAAATGACATTTTGAAGTTCAAATAAATTTTTTAACTATGCAAAACAGTCATTGCTAGTGCAAAATCATTTTAAAATGTTAACAGCGATGCTATTTATTATTTTTTTTAAAAAAAAGTTCTTTTAGTATAATAGGATCTTGGAGCAAGAGACAGTGAATTGTCATATTTAGTGAGAATCACCCATATATATATATATATATATATATATATATATATATATATATATATATATATATATATATATATTTTTTTTTTTTTTTTTTTTTTTTTTTTTTTTTTTTAAATTTGATAAATTTTATTTTAAGTTATTTTTTCCTACTCGAGACAAAAACATTTCATTAGTTTTTATATGAAACTCTAATTGAACTTTAATTTTTTTTTTCACATCATGAAACTTTTAATAAAATTAACAAAATTTCATTTAGCTTTTGATTTTCATGTAAATTTTTCATCTAAAGTGAGACAATTAGGTTTTCGGCTTTTCTTAATAATGGGTAGAATTTACCTACACTCGTGTAGTTGACACTGAATAAGTTAATACCCAGCTACCAAAACAAGGGATATGTTAAAAATACCCTCTTTAGAAATTATTTCTTTATATTAGAAAGATATTTTTCACTGTTATATACAACTTTAGTTTTACAAAATATTGTATCCTAACTTCAGTTAAGAAGGTAAACATTTACATACCTCATTTCTATGAACTATTTAAGACATTTTCTGAACGCTTTATAAAAAAAAACGAATCTATCTCGTTTGCTGACGATTGTACTGCTTAATGAATATAATGTTCATTTACAGTCACAAGAGTTTTAACGAGTTAAAATCTATAGAATTTGTCTAAAATAAATAAAAGAATTTATTAAAACTGAATTAAATATAAATTTATTTTGTATGACGATTTTCTCTGCTTAAAATACAGGGGATGTATACTGAATTTATGCGAACTATATTTCGTTTAGCAGGAAATGTTTTGGAAGATTTTACATGGTAAAACTGTTGGTACAATTTGAAAGATTATGCTTGAATCTCTTAGAAATGGTGAAATTAACATGATATGGTCCAAATTGTGGAAAGCTCTCCTGACCAAAGTAAGGGAACCATTTTTCCTATATTTTGGGTGTCAAAAATCCGAATCCGTAGAAAACAAGGTTTGTTAATTTAGAGAAAGTATGTTTTTGTGTCTGATTTCGTAACTTAAAATATCGTCTTCAGTAATTTAATTAGCAATTTGTTAACCCTCACGAACATTTGAGATTTGACTCGAAGAACGTAAAGGTCGAGCTCAAGTTTTATTTTGAGCACTGTGCATTAACAATAAAAGTTAGAATGGTTCAGATAAACCTGGTAGTGAACAGGTTGAGGTACGGCTACCAAAAACAAGTTTTACTACTAACAACAACAAAAAGTTTAACACCAGGCAATGTAAGTTAGTATCTCTGATAGTGGTAAAGATAAAATCAAAATTAATTTTTCTTATATTTAGCAAACATTTTTGTTTAGTTTTTTAAAAAAATTAAAAATAAAACCATTTCAGTAAACATGTTCTGTTTTTTGGGTAAAACATCATACTTTCTACAAAAAGAGTTGATTGAGGATTCCATTTAGCACTAGCTTGGTTATGTGATTAAAATTTGAAGCAGCGTTGGAGAACATATTTCATTTCATAAAAACAAAGTGTAAGAAAGTAAATGTGTATGATGACACATATGTAAGTTTTCCTTACCGTAACATGAAAAGTTAATAAAAATATTTAAATTGTTGTTCTTTCTTCAAGTAGAAAAAAAAGAATGAACAAGTTACTACTACTAATATACTGATATTATAGGTTATATACATTTATAATTATTCTTTTGACTTAAATACATGTTATTTTAAATGCTTAAGTTCAAACCTACACACCAATTTTATTTTTTTATTTTATTTTTTTTTATAACCGTGGTTGAACAGCCGACCCAATTTCATGGGTTTACGACTACTAATGTTCAACTCCGTAGCCTTGTAATTTTGAACCAATCCAGAATACAAGGAAACTCCTGGGTCAGTACCCCCAGAGGTATTGATTTGTTATGGGAACATGGAGGACTTTGAGACTCGACAGATTTAACGTGCATCAGTCACCATTTACTACACGGGGAGTCTTCGACCGGCGAGGATCGAACCCACGACCTCTTGGACATGGTCCCAGCGCCCTACCGACCAGGCTATCCCGGCCTTCTACAAACTAATTATAAATGGTGGCTATAAATTAGTTAGGTCAGTATTATTCCCAAATGTCTGGTCTTTACTTTTTTTATAAAAAAGGGCATGTAGGGGAGAGTCGGGTAGCCCCGTCGACTTAAGGAGTATTGCTTATATTTCTGTAGGTATAATATTGAGTAATAATAAATTTTTTTGTATGTTTCTATTGTTTTATCATCTAATTAAATAATGCAAAAAGAATAAACCAAAAAAAGAATAGTTTAACTTAAAAAAATAGAAATTTACAAAATTTGACTACTGTATTCAACATATTTTCAAAACTATTGTTTACCATGTCACCAGCTGCATAAATACTTGAAACTTTGAAAATAATCTTTTTTTAATATACTAATTAATGTCCGATAGCCCATTGACTTGAAAAACTATTCTATACATATGAAATTGAAAGTGGTCGGGGGTACCCGACACTCCCCTACTTATCCTTCTATGTTTTCTTATTGCCTTAAATACCTACACAGCGGCCAACTGGTTCTAAACACCGGATAAATATTTTCGAGTCTGTTATGTCTGATTCTTGGTTTAATAAATTTGATTTATAGGGTTTTTACTCACCACGACTTCTAAATAAATAAAAGGCTTATGTCATGCGCCACTTTGCTGCAGCTGAACCGTGTTAAACCTTTTAAAAAGTTGGCGAAACTCAACAAATCTAACTTTTTGGTTCACTATTTTTAAAATATATTGCCGAATTCGGATCACTCAGCATTTGCGTTAACCTAATTTCGAACATTAATGAAAAAAATTAAATAAAAAATTTTTTTTTATGTATATAATCAAAACAGAACAGAAGTTTTTATCAAATCCCTAGTTAACCTCTTCGAGACGGGCGAAGTCATATATGCCTTCTCAGAGTGTCAATAATCAGGGTAAAAAAGATAATGCTGGTAGCCAAATTATTTTTATAGCAGTTTATTTGTGAGCGTGGTAATAATAGTTTGCTTTATTTAATTCACCACTACTTAGTTCTATTTAAAAAGTTTTATAGTTACACTTTTAACACACGGGGGTACCCGACACTCCCCTACTTATCCTTCTATGTTTTCTTATTGCCTTAAATACCTACACAGCGGCCAACTGGTTCTAAACACCGGATAAATATTTTCGAGTCTGTTATGTCTGATTCTTGGTTTAATAAATTTGATTTATAGGGTTTTTACTCACCACGACTTCTAAATAAATAAAAGGCTTATGTCATGCGCCACTTTGCTGCAGCTGAACCGTGTTAAACCTTTTAAAAAGTTGGCGAAACTCAACAAATCTAACTTTTTGGTTCACTATTTTTAAAATATATTGCCGAATTCGGATCACTCAGCATTTGCGTTAACCTAATTCCGAACATTAATGAAAAAAATTAAATAAAAAAATTTTTTTTATGTATATAATCAAAACAGAACAGAAGTTTTTATCAAATCCCTAGTTAACCTCTTCGAGACGGGCGAAGTCATATATGCCTTCTCAGAGTGTCAATAATCAGGGTAAAAAAGATAATGCTGGTAGCCAAATTATTTTTATAGCAGTTTATTTGTGAGCGTGGTAATAATAGTTTGCTTTATTTAATTCACCACTACTTAGTTCTATTTAAAAAGTTTTATAGTTACACTTTTAACACACTAGGATTGGATGCGTAAGATTTAAAGTGAAAGCAAAAAATAAGTCTATCAAATTAGCTGTGTCCAAACTTAAGTTTAATTTTTTACTACCCTGATTCCGAACGACAACCCGTCCCGAAAAGGTTAAGTCAGGGCTCGAAAAAACTCAGAAATTTTACCCGTCCCCGAGGACGGCTTGACCAACAATATACCCGTCCTCCTTTGAAACTAAATCGTAGCTTCTGAATAAATAAAAATATAATTTTCTCTTATTTATTACAAACATTTATATAAATTGCACAATGAATTAGTAGTTACTAGGATTACAAATACTTGGTTTAAATTATACAGTAATAAAAGAAATACTAGGTTACTAATCGTAAAACCTAGTATTTATTTTATGCAATAATTTCTTTCTTTTATGAAATAATTTAAATAACAAAGGTCAAGTTATCTGGAATGTCAATTTATCCGAGGGTGCTGGTTTTTTTTAATGAATCAAATATGACGTTTACCAGTTCCACAATCAAGCCAATGATTTACAGAGATTTCTGCACAGAAATCTGAAAGGGGTTTTCTATTTAGGTAGATGTTCATAATTGCGTTTAACGCTTCTTGTTTAAGACCAGTACGTAATGTGTTTTTGTAAGTTCATTGCTGAAAAGCCTCTTTCAACCGCTGCAGTACTCCCAGACAGAGAAAACATCAATTTCACCATGCGCAGTATGTTGCTGTATTTCTAGATTAGAGGGTCATTTTAGAAGTGAGGCGCTAGACTCTTGCAAGATAACAAAAATTGAAAATGTATTACGAACATTAACGGGAAATTGGCCGTCCGCGCGGACGTCGAATTCGAGAAATTTGTTGTTCCTTTAACCGCTTTAATTTTTAATTAGGACGGGCGGTTTTTCGAGCCCTAGGTTAAGTTGCCTATTTCATTTGTAATGTGCAGTATTTTGGGAATTAACTGATTTTGGTAACAGAGCAGACTACTGACCAGAAAAATTTTAAACCTAGTTGAAAAAGAGCGAAACTTTTTAATTAGTAATTGCAATCGACCAAATATATTTGTTTATTCAATACCTGTGTTACAACTGGTCAACTGAATTGTAAAAATTGACGTGAAGGCGAAAAATTGACGTTTGAAATTTACAATATCGTCGTGGAAAAAAAAATAATATTATATATATATATATATAATATATATATATATAATATATATAATAATATATATATATATATATATATATAATATATATAATAATATATATATATATATATATATATATATATATATATATATATATATATATATATATATATATATATATATATATATATATATATATATATATATATATATATATATATATATAATATATATATATATATATATATATATATATATATATATATATATATATATATATAATATATATATATATATATATATATATATATATATATATATATTATATATATATATATATATATATATATATATATATATATATATATATATATATATATATATATATATATATATATATATATATATATATATATATATATATATATATATATATATATATATATATATATATATATATATATATATATATATGAAGAGTGAAATGCAAAGATGCCAAAAGATGCCAACTGCTCCGGATTCCATAAAATATTTTAAAAAATGGGAACTACAAACTAAAATGTTTAGACTTTAGGTAGATTTTATTAATTTTAAAAATCCCTCAAAATGGTTTAACGTGTAACAGCAACAAACTGACGAATCACAAAAGCATTTCAGTTATTTAGAGGTGAGTAAAAACCCTGTATATATTGAGTTTACTAAAACAAAAATCATTCATTAAAAGACTACAAATATAAAATATATAGGGGAGAGTCGGGTAGCCCCGCCCACTAAAGGAGTATTGCTTATATTTCTGTATAATATTGAGTAATAATTAATTTTTTTGTATGTTTCTATTGTTTTATCATCTAATTAAATAATGCAAAAAGAATATACCAAAAAAAATATTTAACTTAAAAAAATAGAAATTTAAAAAATTTGACAACTGTATTCAACATATTTTCAAAACTATTGTTTACCATGTTACTAGCTGCATAAATACTTGAAACTTTGAAAATAATCTTTTTTTAATATACTAATTAATGTCCGATGGCCCATTGACTTGAAAAAATATTCTATACATATGAAACTGAGAGTGGGCGGGGGTACCCGACACTCCCCCTACCCGTTGTCCGGAGCAAATTCCTTAAAATGTAAGGAAGACAAAAAGATTCCTAGACTGTCAGAACATCGTTACAGTTACAAGTGAAAACTTTGTCCAAATTTATCAGTTTCACTCGATTAAAACATGCTCCTCTTTCTGGATAAAATTTTTCCAGTGGTGGCAAAAGTTATGTTTCAATACCTTATTCTGACTTTAGTAAATATAAAGGGAACTGAATTTTTCCGCCAATGCATACTAATAAATTAAAGTTATATTCCACTCAGTTAATAATGTGGTGGTGTAGTAGTTCAAATAGTCTTTGAAATTATGTAGATTTGTGCAAGTTTTAGATTTTTATGCGTTAACTTTTATGCGTTAATGCCATTTCTGAAAACATTTTAACGGAAATTAGTACTTGGCATCTCCGTAAAATGTCCGAGTTTTTGTTGGTGGATATACATTTTTGGCATATTTCCAGTACCTGCCTACCTACTTTAATCATTTTAAGTTGCTTAGACTTTCCTGTTCATAGCCATAGAAGTTCCCATGTATGTTATCGTTAAAATCTCGATTGAATAGCTAAATTCACGATCGATTAAATACACGATCGTCATGTGATTTTAGCGACATACTGAGCACTACAGGTGTAAGAAAAATTAAGTAAACACTGCACTAACTCTGTGTAAACAATCTTTCTTTTAGCAGCATATGTTTTTGAAGAATAGATTTTACATGGCAAAACTGTTTAAACAATTTCAGAAATCTTGTTTGAAGCTTTTAGATATGGTTTCATATTTGCCCGTGCAAAATTCGGATTGGCCAAAAGGAGGCGAGAAGTTAATAACCTTTTGGAAGATTTAATTTCGGGAAATTCAGAAATAATATATAGAGATTGCAATATTTAGATTAAATTGCTTTTAGAGTTATGGTAGTGTAAAAAAAGGAAAAAAGCTCGTAATTTTAAAACGCTCATGGCAAATTTTAAAAATCGATGTAAAATGTCTATCGTTGATCCATACTGGTCGATGCAACTTTTGCAAGTGTAAAAGGGGCACCATTTCTAAAAGATTAAAGCATAATCTCTCAAATTGTGCCAACAGTTTTGCCAGATAAAATCCTTCAAAACATTGGCTGCTAAAAGAAATACATAGTTTACGTAGACATAGTATAGAAGTGTTTCCGTTAACTGTATTTTGCATAAACAAAAACGTCATAAAAAGTAAATATAAATTTCATTCAATCTCATTAATTCTTTAATTTATTTTAGACGAATACCATATGTTTCAACTCGTTATAAATTTCTTCTGATCATAAATAAACATTATATGCATTAATCAATACATTCGTAAAAGATATAGATTCGTTGTTTTTATATTCGTGATCCAGCAAAGCATTTATAATTAGTTTGTACATTGTCGCACTTATTATAGAAAAATTTGTATATAAACATATATTATTTTTATTGGAATTACATACATTTTCAGGTGTATGTGCTCAATGAGACTTATAAAGCTACGTCAAATTGCAGATCCGACAGCACGATGATACATCAAAGGTGAGATTCGAACTCCACGCTTTGCTTAAGAGTTTAGCGTGCGGTATTGCTTGGTTAGGGAGGTCGTCCTTATAACTTTCTCAATTTGAACTGCAAATATGGTAGGAAATGGAATATCTTCTTATTGTAAGAAATAATTTCACCTAAGTGTATTTTCCTTGCCTTGGTATTAACTAGTTAAATACTAGTGAGTGTAGGTCAATTATACCCATTATTAATTAAAGCACAAGTCCGTCTCGCTTCAGACAAAAATTTTACATAAAATTAAAAACTGGTTAAATCTATAAAAAAACAAAATTTCAAGTGGCGTTTCAAATAAACTAATGAAATGTTTATGTGTCGTTGTGGGAAAAATTGCTTTAAATAAAATTTATTAAATCAAGAAATATAAATAATAACCCAAGTTTTGCTACTAACCAAAAAAAAAAAAAAAACTTTAACGTTCCACAAAACAAAACAAAAAAACTAGCGTCTCTTATATAGAAGTAAACGATATAAAGATAAATTTATATTTTCTTATTTTTAGCAGTTTTTAAAATTTCAAATAAAATCACTTCATTAAACAATGGGATGTTACATGGGTAAAACGTCTCGCTTTAGGTGGTGAACAATTTTGATGCATTTTAATGAGACGTGAGAAGATTTTCCACAAACATGTAATTAATTGTCGTTTTATAAGTACCATTAATGCGTTGTGGTATTAAAAATAACAATAAGCTCTAATATTTAGATCTAAGAATAATAAATAAAATAAAAAAAATTCAGCGTACAAGAAAAAGTTTCCCTCATCGCGATGCAAGTTGGCATACCTGATTGTGGTAAACTATGTAAAAAATAATAATATATAGCTAAGTGAAATTATTCTATTTTAGATATTTTTTAATTCTTAATAAATTATTTACTAAATAATGTTCTGCATACCTGTCAACTTTTAGACCTTCCTAGGATGATTTTCCTCAGTGATAGTAAAATGGAATTTAACTCACAATTTTAGGCAGAAACACAAGCTGTATTTTGAACAAACTCATGCGGACTACAATAACTCAACATCATTATGTTATGTTGCTCGTGGCCTTCTTTCTTTTCTTTATTTAAATAAACTGGGCATTCATCATAAAATTACATACAGTCAGATAAAATACATTGATTTGGCAGACATTGTGGTAACCATAAAAAAAAACAAGCCGCTTGCTTGTGAAATAAAACAATGAAAACATTCAATATCACAAATTGACGTGTTTACATATATCATTAGAAATAATGATTGTAGATTAAAAATAAAGGTAAAACATGATTTGATTTGTACTATGATTTTTGAAAAATGAAAGACATAATTGATGAAAATAGATTAATCATACCTTGATACACGATGAAATAACATATTTGGAGAAAGCTGCTCGTGGCCTGTGTTACCTAATTATACATATGCTTAATTTTTTTAAAAAATAGTGGTGGTCAAAAAGATTATTAATTAAGTTTATGAATATAAGGAATATAAAGAAATCATACATTTTACTGCCACTTTAAATATAGAAATAAAACTTTACGCCAAATGCGTAAAAGTTGGCAGGTATGGTTCTGTTATCTGGGATAAATATCACATAAAAAAAGTTGGATTCTAATCTCATGTTGCAACCACTAAATCTGTTTTGTTGATTCAGTCCGATGTGAAAAATTTCATCACGCACTAGCCTGGGTTCGGTTCGACTGTAAAGCTGTTTTCTGATTAAAATTTGAAGCAATGGCGGAATACATTTTAATTAATAGAAACGGATCGACCAAAATTATTGTGTATTATGACAAATGTGTATTATGACACATATGTAAGTGGTCTTGAACGTATCAGGAAAAAGTGTAGAAAAATTGCAGCTCATTCTATAAGAAGAAAAAAAGAATGTTTTTATTTAAATACGTACCACTAATATTTTAAAATCATAGATTATATTATTAGTTATTTTTTCGTTTACTCAGGTTACACAACATAAGTCTTTTGTAATTTTTAAAAACCATCCAATTAATACAATTGGTGGCTATAATTGATTCGATAATTTGCGATCTGCAAATATTTGGTGGACCTTACGCAGAAAATTACTTAATTTTTTTCCACGATTTTCAAGCTTAATCATACAAAAAATTAATTTTGAGAACAGTTTTCTCTCGTTATCTCTAAGTTGCAGGGACGCTAAAAAATTTCGGAATAACGAGTTTTCAAGATAATAAGTTCAGAACTAAATATCTCCTTAAAAGTAAAAAAATAAAACAGGGGTGAGCAACCTTTTTAATCAACGGGCTAATTAAAATTTTTTGGCGGACCGCACATAAAGTAACACTTATTAATAATTTACAAAACTTTATTTATAATAAACATTAGAATAAAAAAATATAAAATTTAAAAAAAAGTAAAAATTTCTTATACAAATTTTAATGCAAAATAAAAACAAACAAAAAAAGAACAATAAAACGAATTAACTTGAAATTTTTAATGAGAAATTTGGCACTGTGTTTTCAATACAAGCTTATCAATATCAGCCGGAATGGATGAGGTAGCTACACGTACACAGCTTTCTAATCGTGCATCACTCAGTCTTGATCGGTGGTCATTTTTGATTAATTTCATGGTTGAAAATAATTGTTCGCAAACATACGTACTTCCGAACAGAGACATCATTTGCTTTGCTTTTTTTCGTCAAAAGCTGACATTTCTCAGGGCTCACATACGATTTATAAAAATTTTCGATGTTTACTGAGAAAAATAAATTTTTTTAAATCGATATTATTCTGCATGTCAATCGCTTCCATTTGAAAATCGTCGGGAACTGTATCCACATCGATATTAAATGGCGAGGAAAACATTTTCATGGAAACCGCTGTCTTCTCAGCTTTGAACTTTTGAATCGTAATTGAAATTCGTTGATTAAAATGTCTATATATTGTGCGTATTTTTGAGAAGTAGTAACGTTTTCTTTTTCTAAAGGTGGAAAGTGAGACACATTATTCTGCAAAAGATGTTGTGTCCACAATTTTAATTTGCGCTCAAAGACCTGAATTTTATCATACAAATTGTGAATAAACTGTCCTTTGCCTTGAAGTTCCACATTAAGATCATTGAAATGCTGAGTCATGTCGATAAGAAACCCAAAATCGCACATCCTTTCTTTGTTACCAAAATGAGGAAAGGCGTATCCCTGATATCCACGTATTTCGCTTTTTAAGTTGTATACTCTTTTTAGGTGGAAGTGGATTGCCGCCACAGAAGCAAACACAAACAAGCACAGACGCTGCGCGTTCGTATTGCATGTTTGAACAAGTCGCCGACAAGTGAGTAACTCATCACAAACAATTGTTTCGGTTTAGTATGCACTACCATTTTATTATAACTAATTTTATAACAATACGATGGGAGAAAGTCGATAAAATAAATTCAATTTTAGAAATGCTTGGCTAGCCGCATAAACATGTTTAACGGGCCGAGTGTTGCTCATCCCATCATTGCTCTAAAAAGTAGAGTCGTGAAACTTAAGAAAAACTACTATTAAATATGTATGTTATTATAGTTGACTATAAGTCTAAATACAACAATGATAATTTTATTTTAAATGTAAGACACAAATAATTATGCATTAAAAAAAAAGAATTGATTTACCATGAACTTACATTGTAATGTTTGTAAAAAAAAAAAAAAAAAAAAAAAAAAAAAAAAAAAATTATCTCGGAAAAAAATTTGATATAGCAAGGTTTTGTGAAGAAACCCTTCGACACAGAAATTCAAATTGACATTAGGTGGATATGTAATGTCAGGGGGGAAATATGTTTTTGAAATAACAAGGTTTTCGAGACATCGAGAGTATATTGTACTTAAAACAGAGAAAGAGTTTTTATCCAATCACAAGTTGGGGTTGCCTATTTCATTTGGATAATATTGTTGAAAAAATAGCTGATATTGAAAAACAGTTATATGACAGTGAAATGTGACACTGTCAAAAGATGATTAAACCTTGTGTAAAATTCTCTGCTTTGTGGAGAAAAGTTTTCTAACTACGTTCCAATCCTTGATAGTAAATGCAGAGGTGTTTTTCACTTCTCGTAAAAATATATTCTAGTTGTAGCTAAGTTAATGTATTTTTTTTAAATTTAAATTTATTTTCATACCACTAAACATAAATTATTTAAAAGTTCATATCCAACACCATTTTGTTTTATTAGCTCTTCCTTAAATCGCAACCCGGACATCCTAATATAGTTACAGAAACTCATCTTAATCCAACTTTCAACTTTACAATAGCAAATTATAAAACATATAGGTGTGATAGAAGGTACAGAGGAGGCGGCGTAGCACTACTAGCAAAAAACAGCCTGATCACAAAAGAATATGACTCTACAGATGACAGTGGCTATGAGCAAATATCAATACTGCTAAACTATCAAAACCAGAACATCAAAATCTACAACTCACCAAGAAATAAACTCACAGACGACAACCTAAGACTCCTATTTCCACCCAATCTGCCAACAATTGTAGCCGGCGACTTCAATGCCAAACATTCAATATAGGGCTGCAATAACTCTAACCATATTGGAACTCTGCTTAAAAACCTCATCATAAAATATCAACTTACCGTTATAGCTCCTACTTCTCCCACATATATTCCGAATCTACTCGACCACAGATCTGACATTCTAGACATTGCAATAGCCAACATCCAAGTCCCCATGGTAGCCTGCACCCTAAACCACCTGTCATCTGACCATCTGCCTGTACAACTGCTCGTCGGGCTAACCACCAAACACTTTGAAAAACCTAAACTGAAAACAGACTGCAATCTCTACAAAAACATACTCACCATTAACAATAGCAGTTTACCAACCCTAGAAGACGAGCCTACAATAGAAACATATATCCAACAAGTACAATCCGAAATCATATAAAAGATCAACAGTTGAAACCAAACAAATTGCTCATCACTACAAACTCCCACTTGAAATTAAAAGCATCATCAGACTTAGAAACTACTACAGAAAGCGGTATCAACGAACAGCAGATCCGTCATACCTCAGTGAAATCAGAAAACTTAATAAACAGATTAAAAAACAAAGTAAGAAATACAAAATTCAACTCTGGCAAAACAAAGTCGGCTCCCTCTGTACTAATGATAACTCAGTCTGGAAAATGGCAAAATTATTTAAAACAGCACCGCAAATAAACAGACCCATCAACGGACCAACTGGCACAACATACTCAATAGAAGAAAAAGTAGGAATATTTGCAGATTCCCTTCAAAACCAATTTCCGCCAAATTCAAACTCAGATCTAAATCACCATAATTCAATCACCGAAAAAGTAAACAACTTCCATCAAGATCATCCTATACCAGAAACAATAGAACCTACAAACAACGAAGAAATCTGTAATATCATCCGAAACCTAAAAAACAATAAAGCTCCAGGTGAAGACGGAATCAAAAATATCATGATAATACTACCGAAGTACCTGACCAATAATGCCACCTCCGTAAATGATATTATGATTACAAACTGAATTGAAGGCCAATGATGTTAAAAGGAATTGGGTTGACTTAATGTTGGGCAATTTTTGAATAATGAGGAAAATTTCCTTAGACTAAAAGACTTCACTCCTCCATCGGTAGTATTGCCCTTGGGCAACTGAGAGTTACCTTTACTTTATTTAACAGCCGATCAGGTGGCCGAGTGGTTAGCGTGCCTGACTGCGGAGCCGATGGTTGCGGGTTCGAATCCTGCTCAGGGCATGGATGTTTCTTTCTCTCTCTTTGTGTTCTATGTCCTTTCTCCTTTGTGTGTGAATGTGACCCGCCTTATAAACGGGTTTGTGGTTGTGTGACGTGGGCGACGCTGCTCCACCGCCGTGACTTCGCCACAGGTGTCCACTGGGTAACGAGGAGAGAGTAGCAGTTCTGGCATAAGAGGCCAGTTGGACAATACATCCCAAGTATCCGCCATTAAAAAAAACTAAAAAAAATAACTTTATTTTACAAATTTGGGCACCTGGGCCGCACAGAAGGCCCCTATCCCATATATCATGAAATTTACAGAGAATTGTAATAAAAAAATTTTGAGTTCAGCAGTCTGTGTGATGGCAGTTATAGGAGGAGAAAAATTTACTTAGACTGAAGTTATGTTCGGGGTCCCTGACCGCAAAGCGGACACTCCACTCCTTCATCATGTGGTAGAGCCCGTAGGCGCCTGTAGTACTGTCGTTATGCAAGAAATACAAGAGAAGTAGCAAAAGCCTTGGTCGACGCAAGTTTATACTCTTTGTCTAGCTTATTAAAATTGAGATGGTAAATCAATATAAATTGATGACTGAGTAAGTGGGACAAGTTAAGTAAATATCAAGGGGTCGGCGATCCCTTCACCTCTCTGGGAGTATCCATAGTCATAATAATGGGGGGGGGGATTTATTTATTTATAATGCTTTGAGAGGATGCAATCTGATAATAAAAACGAAGTAATAGGATTGTACTGCATCCTATCTGGAAGTAGATCCTTATTCAAAGGTTCATTAAAGCCTACTGGATCTGGGTTTTTGGCTTTGCTGAAGAATGATATATTTAGTTTACTTATATATTCGCTGATGGTATTTAAGTTTGGATCATTTCTGATAGCATTGTTTGGTAAATAGTATGGAGCACCTGTGATACTTCTCAGTAGTTTGTTTTGGGTGGTTTCTAGCTTTTTAAGTTGGGTTTGATTTATACATCCCCAGGCGGGGCATGCATATGTTAATATAGGCCTTCTACACATTGTGTAAAGAGTTTTTTGAGATTTAGGGGTAGTGGAGAACAGAAGTTAATGATTGGTCTCAAGCAACTATATGCGGCATGAGCCTTGTTGATAACTTTCTTAATTTGCAGGTTCCAAGTTAGTTTATTGTTGATAGTGAGGTCCAGGTAGTCTGCCTATAGGGATGATTTTATCGAAGAGAATAACATGATTATTGATGTTTTTCTTATTCTTTTTCTTAGAAAAATTTACTTTCATATATAGAGTGGTAACAAAACTCATATTAATTTTTTTTAATAATTATTAATGAGTGTGACCACCACTACAATTACAACAAATATATAAAAGCACAATAATGTATCCGCCAGTGATTAACAACCGAACCTAATTATAAATATATTCTTAAATAAAATAGTATTTTAGTAATTGTCTTACTATCCATAAAAAAAGTTCATTCTCTGAAATAGTGAAAGTTGACAGGTAAGTTAGTAAATCGCCGCATATATATGAATTTGAATTCTTTTCCATGGGACACATATTTTTGACTATTCAGAGTCAAAGTTTGTGAAAAAAACGATCTCTGGCGTTTTTCTACCCTGAAAATCTCGGTAAAATCAGAATGTAAAAAAGTCAGTAAATTCCTTACTTTTTTTATAATCACCACACCTCTAACAGAATGAATAACCTAAAAATAGTTCTGTCGATTTTTATTTATTTTATGAATTTGTGGTCATAACAAGATTGTCCTGGGCGAAATATACGCAAATCGTGATAACTAAAGAAATTCAAAGTTTTATTATGAATTAAAATAAACAACTTTCTTCTTTAAAAAAAAAAATTATGATTAAATATATGAATAAAAACTCTCTGTATATATTTTTTTTCTTTTACTCATTATTCTTTGTTGAAGTTTTTTAAAGTAATATTTATGTATTTTTAATAAGTTATCTCAGTCTTTAAACAATAACTTTTATATAAAAAATGGATTATGTTATTGTTTTATTAGACGAAAAGTGCCAACATTTTTCAATTAAATTTCACTTGTTGACATCATTTTTATTGTTTTCTTCTCTCTTCGGTTTTTTCCGCTGAATCTTGTGGTATGCTGGAGAGTTTTACTTTCTAAATTTCATTCCTTAATTAAAAAATAAGCTTCAAAAATTTAATTAATAATAGGAAATATCGTTAGTTCAGTTTTATGCGTTGATATTTTTAAGAGAAAAATGAATTCAAAAAATTAGAAAAATGACAAGTTGAAAAACAATGTAACGGCATGGAGCATTGTGATTCTTTTTGTTCCACCATGTCATTTTTAATCTAGTTCCTGACTTTATGTAGTAAATAAATTTAATTTTACAACAAAAAAAAATAAATCTTGTCAAATGATGGTTATGAAGGGTTTTTTGTATGGGACGGGGTCTTGTGTGGGCGTGTGACTAGAGAAGGAAAAAAAAATAATGCATTTGTTATTAGATCTACCAGAAAATTCTGTCCGCGAAAAATTACGCCTCAGTAATGCAAAACTACAGACAAGAAACTACTTACTTTACAGTAATGCAAAAAATAATGCTCTCTTTTTCTTTTTTTTTTCCTTTTCTTTTTGTAATCGTCGTTGAACAGACAATCCAAGTTTGAGTTTACGGCTACCAATGCTCAACTTCCGTCAATTATATTAAAAACTGAATGCGAATCAAAGTAATTGAATTTCCCTTCGAACTACGCTTCGGGAAATAAGAAAGATAAAGTTATCCCGATAGATTATATACGATTATAGAAATATAATTGCGCATATAAAAAGTATTCTTTATAAAAACCAAGTTTCAACTTCACTTCAGATGCTGTCTTCACTTCAGAAACTAAGTTATTTAATGGAATTTCACTCAAAAATATGCGTAAATTAGTTTAGAATTTTTTAATGGCCTACGCATCTGTAAAACGCAGGAATAAAATCAAATTAGATCGACGTGATTTCTATCAATATTGTCTTCTGTGCTTTTCCAATTTTTTTTATTCTATTAAAAATGTTAATGCATAGTTCTAGATACAAATAAAAAACGATTGAACTTTCTTATTACATAAAATGCTTTACTTTTCCCTCCCTTTCCTCATAATATTTTACGAAACAATTCTCTTATAATGATTATCTGTTTTTCGTAATGGAAAAATATGCTTTCTTTAATACATGAACTTCGCTTTCTATTCTATGTCTGAGTTTTAGAATATAGCTTTAAGAGTAAAATGTTTTTACCTTAAATCTATCGCGGTTAATGATAGATTAATATTATTGATTCCATCTAAAGAAAAATAATCACACATTCCAATAAACTCTCTAATTCAAACATTCACTATTTGATTTTTCCGAAGATCAGTCCCCGATTTCTTAAAATTTTGAATAAGTTTGAGTTTTAAGTCGTTTTTCCCCTTCAGGCAAGTTCTAATCTTATGGAATACATTTATAGCACGGGTAACTTTTTGTGTAAACTTTTTTAACTGTAGTGGTAATGAAAAAGGTTCGTTTAACTTCATACGTGCATTTTAGTTCATGCAAATTTTGGATGGGTAACATTATATCATTTCTAAACACTTTAGGCGCGATCTCTCAAACTATGCCAGGGCTGAAAGTCCATTCATACTCATACTCATATGTGGTGGTTATCTTAGCATCAGCCCCGCGAGGGGCTCTAACTAATTCATCTGAGTGGGAATTGTGGGTTTCAACTCACAAAGCAGAGTACGCTAAAATGATGAAAACACAAGTAAACTGGAACACAACATTTATTAAAAAGGGATAAAGGGGTGAAGAGAGGGCTTTAAATAAAAGGAGATACGCTAAACTTAACAAAAATAGGATACATATTCTGCTGGCGTTCTACTCGAGCCAGACATTCCCTCTACATGGTGTACAAGAGTAATGTAAGTGTAATGTCCTTGATATCACGTGATTGAGATGGTTGCTTCGTGGATCTGTATTCCACATTACTACAATACTTTAAATGTTGAACGCAAATCTAAAAATCGTAATGTTGATACGATATACAGAATCATCATCATCATCTACAATCTTAATCCTATGACGGATATCAGGCCATCGGCCAAAGACTAAAAAGAAGGGCGGGCTGTTCATACATGCATGAAAAAATTGTTCGTTCTTTTATAGAACACGATGTCTTACGTCACATTGATTAACTGATTATTTCTTGACTTCTCATCACTTCCATCCTGGAGACGAATCTGCATAAGACTAATACACTAAAGTTTATAACTTGAAATTACTTATTTCCACAGGAATAAATAATAAATCGCCGAAGCGCAACTGAATGGTGAAAGTTGGGGTTCAGTAACATTTACTGAGAGAAAATAAAAATAAAGTAGCGGGATTAAACAAACAAATTTTAGAGAGAGAAGAGGTTTTTGTGGCAGACTGCCTCCCCTCCCCTGGAAGTATTACCCCCGAGCTTCACAGGTGCACAGTAGCCTCAGAGAAATAGGAAAGATACTTAATAAATACGCAAAAATATATACAAGTATTTACAACTTTTTACAAAATTTACGGGGCAAAACTTCATCTGATAGGAAAAAGGCGGTTGCTGGGCTATATTTTATGTTGTCTTTGATGAGTTCAAAATCAAAGTTTTTAAAGTAGTTGCACGTATGACAAGAGAGTGCATCTCTGAAGAAACTTGCACATAGTTCAGCTATGTATTCATCTATTTTGTTTATTTTTAAATCTCTTCTTAGATCTTTTATTCTCATGGATCTGGAGGCTTCAAAGATGTATCTGAGAAATTTATTTTGATTTCTCTCCAGTTTCTTCTTTTGAGTAGCAGTGGTTGTGCTCCATGCAGGGACTGCGTAGCTGATGATCAGTCGAATGCATTGGAGTTATAGCGTTCGTTTTGCTTTGAGTACAAGTTTTCAGTTATAGTTTAATATCGGTTTCAGAGCTCTATAGGCTCCTTGCGTTTTGCTAAGAATATTATCAATATGGGAATTCCTGTTTAAAATACTAGTAAGAGTGGCGCCTAGGTAGGTGGCCTTTCGAACTAGTGGTATTGTATTATTGAAAAGAGTAATATTTGGATAAATGACTTTCTTTTTCTTTGATTTCCTAATAATTAGTAGTGAAGATTTGTTGGTGGCTACCTTCCATTTTGTGAACCAGTCTTCGATATGATATTACTAAGATTAATAACTGACTTCTTATGATTTATGGATCTTTTCATAAGAGTAGTATCATCCGCGATGAAAGTCCATATATATATATATATATATCAATCAGGAAAAGAGTAAAAACTGGTAATAAATAAATTTCATTTTCATCTTCTTTTCGGGAGAATAATAAAATATCCATAACAACCAAATTTTTTTAGCGGATACAATTAATCTATTGAATTGCGTTTTCTCCGGGGGGAAATTAATTGTTTATTACGTTAATGAATTGTTTATAGTTAAGAATAGATTTAATCTTTACGAAAATGATCTATTATTGAAGTAGTTCTACTACCAGTATTTTCTCTTTTCCGTTTCGCTCTCAGGCATGATGTTTGCCAATAGTTTTGCCATTTAAAAACTTCCAAATCACTATACTACTCTAAAAATAATCGTTAACATAGAATTAGCATTGAAGTGTTCCTTTATTTTGATAACTGGGTCTGCCAATTTTCTACACATTTTGTAAAAATTTATTCTAGTGGTAGCTCTAAATTAAAGTTTGAATGCTTTATTTTTTATTCGTTGAAACTTATTTTCCTCACCACTACATATAAATGATTTAAAAGTTCATTATGCGTCGCCATTTTGTTCCAACTCATTTGCGGTGAGGCTTTTAAAATGTTGGCAAATTCTAAAAGCTTTGGTATTTAAATGTCTACCACACAATAAAAATTTTACAAAAAGTGTAGTAATTGGTAGGCCAGATTAACCACCTGTATAAAGACGAAAAAGCGCAGAAACAGGTAAGAAAATCATTTACTTAAAGCTTATTTTTTGAAAGATTAAAATATGCATGTCTACCAAGATCTGTTTACAGTTACAACATACATTGGAAAATGATTTTAGTGAATGCAAATTGTCATTAATACTTTACTTACTTTATTTAAAAAAGCTGGGCACCTGGGCCGCGCAGCGGCCCCTATCCCATTCATCATGAATATAAAAATTTACAATGAAAAGGTACATTTTGAATTTAAGCGTCAATATGGTAGCTTTACAAAATTATCAAAATACAACCATGATTGGAGAAATATATACTGACTTGATCAGAGATAAAACTTGCATTGGTACAAATTTACAGACATAATTGGAGATGGATACGTAAATCATTATTTGCAATCGTGAACAATGAAAAAAGCAACATTTTGATAAAACGTAATTAGTGAAATGTGCAATAGTACTAATAGTCAGCTAGATTTGAAAATTATGCATCGAATTTCAAATGGTGAAATGAATATTAAGCAATTGAAAGTTATTGATCAAGTTGAAACATAAACATAAGTCAATCTGTATAAATCAAAGATTTTGCCAAGCTTTAGTGGCGCCATCTGATGTAAACAACTTGAAAATGATTGAATGGTAAATATTCGAAATTTGTAAAATAAAACAGTATGAGAATTAGAATTAGAGTTCAATGTTATAAATGAGTTCAAGTTTAGGCAGAAAATGTCATTATTCCGGAGTGGGCTCCCTCATGATTGTTTGTAGTAGTTGGACTATTTCTCTATTTTTTAACAGTTCTTGGAGTTCTTTGAGAATCGATACCAGTCTGTGAGCCTGACCTGTGGATGGAGTTGTAGATGTAGTGGCACGTGGGCCATTCCTTAGGGGACGGACTTTGCATCCCGTGAAGTTGGCTGTGTGATTTTCACCACAGTTGCAGCATTTAGGTGGAGTGTTGATGTCCTTTTGGCAGTCAAACGATCGATGTTCAGCGGCACATTTTACACATCTTGGTTGTGAGTTGCATATACGTTGAGTGTGGCCAAAATTTTGGCAGTTGTAGCACTGAATTGCGCTTCTCCCGCCGCGGAATCTTTCAATTTTGACCGGGACATCGCATATGTTGATAACGGAGAATATTTGACGGTTTTGATCTGTTTCAATTAGAATTGTGAGAAACAGTGGGAGGAGCCTATAGGCCTCGCCCACTTTTCTCTTAAACTGGACTACTTTTTTTGTTGGGAAACCTGCTTTCCCCAGTTCTTGGGATAAATCTGTTGTGCTGAAACCTGCTGTCAATCCACGGATTAAAACTTTAAGATGCTTGATTGGGTGTATTTTCCCTGGAGTTGTGGGTGGGTCTATTACTTCGTTTGAATCTTCCATGGGTGGAGCTGAGTCAGGATCTGTATTGGTTTTAGGTAGTGGTAAGGAGGTGGCGGTATCTGGTGGCGAAGAGGAACAGTTATTTGTAGTCGGGATTTGATTATCATCAGTTGATTTGGCTTTAATTTGCTTTTTCTTCTTCTTTTTCATTTTTTTGGCAGGAGGTTCTGAGATATTTTTCGTATTGCTTTCCGAATTAGAGGTCGACGACTCCCCAGTCTGCTCCAAATGTTGGCCATCATTATTGATTACCATATCGGTGTCAGCATCTGATGTAGTCGGGATTTCTGGCTTATCTGGCACAGGCGTGGGAGGGTGTAAATATTTATCCAATTTCTCAAGCATTTCTTTCCTTATCCTTTCATCTTCTTCCATTTTTCTTGCTGTGTCTGCAAGAAATTTTTCGGTTTTGTTGAGTGCCATGTCCGTCGTTGGGTCACGTGCTGTCCTTTCATTCCGTCGCTTTCCACCTCGTCCGAGTTGATGATAGGAAGCCATGTTGCGTAGTTGAATGAAAATTTAAACAGCAATGAATCACAAACTGATAGCTTTACTAATAAGCACAATGTGACATCAAATTGTCATTAATAGATATTAACTGAGAATAGTTAACATTTAAAAAAGAAATAAATTACTGACTGTTTATTTATTTATTTTTTTTTAATTATTCTTATTCTCCGTTTTACTTACAGCGTTGATGGGTATCCTAATTCATTGAATAATACTGGAGAATTATATGCGATGAATAATAAAAGTCAAATGCAATGCACAAATTTAACAGAATTTATCATCAATTGGTATAAAAAACAAACAATGATAAGATATATTAATGGAACTAACCCATGGTAACATTTAATGGTAACATAAAAATTAAGAATGGTGAATAAAAATAAGAATTAAACGAAAATCATATACAATTCAATAAACAGAAGTAATATAATAGTTGGTAATAATAAAACTGAAAAAACAATGTACAGTGCGCAAAATAAAAAAAAAGGACCACCGAGAATGACTTTTGATCGAATTATCGGATTTTCACGTTCTAGGACTCAATCTTAATGAATCCGGGGGGGGGGGGCTCAAATATGTTAATTTATAAGTGCTGATGATATTTTTAATTATGAAATCAAACACAAAAACATACTTTCTCTGAATAAACATACCTTTTTTTTACGGATTCGAATTTCTGACCCCCAAAGTACACTGAAGAGCCAAAAAAAAACTGGTACAGGCATGAATATGCAAATATATACATATGGAGCGAATATATATACAGTATATATATAGATAGATAGATATAGATAGATTCAACTGTAGTAGCAATCGTAGAAGCAGCTAAGAATAATTTATTTCTTCTGAAAAAAAGGGGAAAGTTATTTTTACGTATATCTAGAATTTCTAATAGTATTAAATTTCGGAAAGGAAAAAACTGGAACAAAGTTGATACATTTTCTCGGTGAGAATAAATTATGTTATTAATTCTGTAAGAGAGCTAATTATATTTTATGACATTGTAGAGTGCTAGGTTATATTCATTAGTATAACTACATTTTTCGTTTTCCTTCAGAGAATTCTGAAGAAAAAAAACAATTGCATTTTTACAACGATGATTCATGAAAGAAAAAAAAATTCTTATTTTTCTTATGAATATATACATAGACAGAGATAAGAAGCGTATTGAATAATTTAAGAATTTTTATCTTTATATTTCTTCTGCTTTATTGGTTACATTTTAACAAAAGCTTATAATTGTAATAAAGAAAAGAAATGTTTTTCGATGAGGACATGATGTAGTCTTTTCTATTTTCTTTATACCATGCTTCCTGTAATAATTAAGTTCTTTTCTCTTCCGTAATAAACTTTTTTTCATTATCTCCAACAGCAACAAAAAATTAGAATACTGTTCCTAAAAATCTGTTTTTCTATCGATATTTTATTTGGATGCTTGCATCTTAAAATGGCAATTTGTTTAATTTTGCCACTCCATTTATAAATATGACACTATTTTTAATATACAAGTACCTTTATAAAATCAAAATGAGAAATTACTTGAAAATCTAAATAAATTTCATTTTGTATCTTTTCAGTTTTTTTTAATTAAATTTTATTATAATTAATCTTTTAATTCTACAAGTATATTCTTGCTTGTAAAGCTACCATATTGACGCTTAAATTCAAAATGTACCTTTTCATTGTAAATTTTTATTTTCATGATGAATGGGATAGGGGCCGCTGCGCGGCCCAGGTGCCCAGCTTTTTTAAATAAAGAAGAAGAAGATGTATATTCTTGCAATCAAAAAGAAATAGATCTTCTTTCCTTTGTACTGGAAATAATGCTTTATCTGGGCTTTTAATTTACCCTAATTAGAAAAGTCGTATTCGGTTATCGTTTCACTAAAATTATGGCTTCCACGCCCTTTTATACAATCTACTCAGATTACTTAGAAAGTCATCTCTGAAAGGTAACAAAATTTAATATTAAAGCATATAAAGAATTTAAAGATTGTAAAACTAACAGATTGATCACCTTTGTAAGCTGACCACCAGTCTTAATAGACCACTGTTATGAAAAACCGAATTTATCTGATATAATAAAATCTTTGTTAGATCACCTGTTTATCTTGTAATTTGGCCACTGAAATAATACAAATTTGGTTACTTTAACGTTAGCTGGGCTCAAAGAAGTTAGACGTATTTTTATTTAATTTCCACTTTTTTTTTATCAAAAATTAAATAGTTGCCCCTCCCATAGAAATTATTTTAAAGAATATATATTTAAATCAAACACGATAAATACTTTTTAAGTTTCCGTAAGATCCTCTGCAAAAAAAAAAAAACATATGATTGCCTACGTGGATATCGAGGTATTTCATATATAAGATCTTATCTTATCCTTCTGATCTGTCTGATCGTTTATAAGCAAAATGGGGTGTTAAAGTGAAGCTAAGTTTCTCCACATAAGTTAGAATGTCAGTTAACGTGAAGTTAATTAAATACAGCGCCGTATCGCACACTGAATTTATTGAAATATAATTATTTCTTATTTACGTCTTTTATTAATTTAAATTTATTATTTGTATATAAATTCTATTGTAACCGAGATATATTTTTGTTTTGAGTACCTGGCAACTTCGATGCATCACTAGTTTGTTTATGTTTCATGTGGCTTTATGCCTGTCTTTATGTTAAGTAAGAAATATAAGATGAAAGAATTGAAACCTTTGTGAAAGAATCTTTGAGTAAGAATATAGAATGTGACACTTAGAAAGTGACTATAGAATGTGTCACTATAGAATGTGACTTAAGAGAATATATACTTGACGGGCATGACTTACTCCAAATAGAATGGAAAAAACAATTGATAATGTAAACAAGTGCCACGTTTCAACAATCAATCAGGATCGAGATACCCATCTACGTCACTTGCAGGTATCCCATTAAAAAAATAATTTACTGAAAAGTATTTTTGACTTCTCACAACTTATTACTAACTTATAACTGCTTATTTAATCATTCATGCGTTAGACTTATAATATTTATATATATATATATAAAGAGAGAAAAATTTTTTTAATATTTTTAAAACTATTTTATTTTAATAATTTTTCTTCTTCTCTTTTCATTAATCTTTATTATATTATTTTTCATATTTTCACTATTTTAAACTTATTTTATGAATTCTATATGCTTGCAACTTATGCGCAGTAAATAAAATTTATTAATTTTCTTTTTATCCTTTTTGTCTTTATTGTGTTATATTATATAGATAGAACCCTATACCTAAAGTGACGGGGGGGGGGGGGAAGAGGAGGGAGTACCCTATAATCCCTATTAAATTTTGGTATAAGGTGATCTGATCGGAGGTATAAAGTACGCCAGTTTCATTTTAAAAAAAAGCAAGAGTATTTCATCATATCTATAATTATTATTTATAGAGAAAAGGGATTATCTAAGTTCAATTATCCAAGAAACTAATGTTTAAGTGTAGATGAAAAGTTCGAGTTCCGTTTAATCAAATATTTTCGTTAACCGAAATGAAAAACTTTTCCTAGGATTTTAGTGATCGAGTTGGAAATATATTTTTATTGAATGAATTCTGATTAGATTTTAAGATTTAGGGTGTCTAATTGATCGACACATTAACAACCTGGGAAGGGGTCCCTTTCTAGGTACAGAGACAAATCCAATATTTCTTGTCTTAAAGATTAGTGCAATTTTTCTATAAATTATTAAAAACACTAAGTTTAAAAACACCTATGTACCAGAATGTATTGCGTTTGAACGTTTTAAACACACAATGATAATTATATTATAATATATTATTCACTTTGAAGAAAATATCGGGAAAAGTTTAAGTGCACATCAAATTTCAAAGAAAATCTCTTATAAATAGTTTACCATCGGCCATTTTCTACGCCAAATTTAAGCCTATCGTGTTGCATATTTAAAAGTCTTCAATCCGATTGCAAAACTAAATCCTTGTTCTGAATATAGTATCAGTTACATATTTCATTTATTTCGCCGCTGATACATAATCTCGAACACAGAAATAGCTTTAATAAATCGTATGGATATTGAAATACATATGAAATGAGGGAAGAAAAACTATCTCTGAACTAAAATAACCTGATTACTGATATCGAAGCTTTTTTCCGACCGAAATTCAATTTAGATTTTCTTTCATTCCCTGGTATTGGATTACCAGGACATTGTTGAAAAATATTTTCTTTTAAATGATATTTCGTTATATGTTTCTGCGAGATGAATTTTAAAAGTTCTTTAAAATATATGTTTAGAAAGATATATTTAATTTTCTTAATAAACAATTGGGTTCTTGCACTTCAAGAAGAAGATTACACATGTGACCTATGACGTCAGCGCCAGCTGATCGTTTATCAGCAAAATGGCGTGTTAAAGTTAAGCTAAGTTTCTTCACATAAGTTAGAATGTTAATTAACACGAAGTTAATTAAATACAAAGCCGTATCGCGCGTCGAATTTGTTTATGTATATTTCGTTTCCTTTGATTAACTTAGATTTATTATTTGTTCATGTATTTTATTGTAGCCGTGATATTTTTTGTTTGTTTTATGCAACTTCGATGCATAATTAATTTGTTCATATTCTGCATGGTTTCGTGCCTATCTTTGTGTTAGTATATATTGAAAGAATTGAAATCTTAGGGAAATAATCTTTGTAAAAGAATAGATGCTCCTTTGAAAATGTCGCTTACCTCGTTGTTTCTGTTTCTAACCCCATTTGCCAAATGCCAGCAAACCTGCTTGGTGAAACCCAGGGCTAAAGAGTGAATTTAAGGCAGATGGTGCGTTTCTTATTCTTCAATGGCGCCATCTATGACCAAGAATACGAATTCAGTCACACATACGCCATTGCCCTTTTATAGGATGGACCCATTCATTTATCCACAGATCTTGATTTTGACCTGAACCAGAGAACGAGTGATCTATAATTCAACACCCCCAGAGGTATTGATCTGTTATAAGAACATAAACTTTGTGACCCCACAGATTTTACGTGCTCCAGACACCATTTACTACACGGGGAGTCTTCGGCCGGCGAGGATCGAACTCGCGACCTTCTAGACATGGGTCCAAAGCCCTACCAAGCAGGATATCCCTACCTCTCAATTACTTGGCTCATCCAGTAAGCTCTTCAAATACGAAAAACTATTTTGTAAGCTAGATTAAGTTAAGAAATCGTAAGAACTAGATTAAGTAACCATTTTTTACACTCAAACAAAATCGCTTTATTATTATAATAATTGTGTTTTCCAATTATATATTTTAAAAAAAAAAAAAATTATTTTTAATAAAAAAAAATGCGTTAAATTTTTAAAAAATTACACCTGTGTCTCGAACTCGTGGATGACGTCACTGTTTTATGTATTCCTCTAAACGTTACATTTTCTTTACGTTACATTTACATCCTAACGTTACATTTTTCCGAGAAAAAGTCATAAGATTAAGAAATTTGAGATTACGACGGTGAGTAGAAAAATGCACAAGGAGTACTATCTAATAAGAAAATTAAAATTTGATGATAAGTTCGAGAATCATTTACAATTAGACCTGTCGATCACGAATTTTTCTCACTTTTGCTTTGAATAATGGCTGTTGTAAATTTTTTTTATTTCTCTCGAGATCTTTATTTATTTATAATCTGGTTATGACAATAATAGCAAAAACAAATAATAAGAGAGTGGTGAGTTAAATCCTTCTATATATAACATAGTGTTAATAATGAAATTTTCAGAATTATAAAAAACTTAATTCAAGAGTTCAAGCGTTTCCTATTTGAATTAATAAAATGACAAAATTTTATACATCGAAAACGAATAAAACTCATATTCATTTATTTCTTCTGACTTTGTCACACATTCTGCACACACAAGCGTTTTTATTTCTTTTTTTTCAAGTACAGTTAGTCATTTTTTAAATTCAAGTAAACATTCATTTTCTTATAAAAACGAAACTGCTAAAAAAATCTTTGACAGAAACAGTTTCTTTAAAGAATATGTCAATAAAAAAATCATTATAGTTAAGAAAAATTAATATTTTGCATAAATTTAAATAACTGATTACTTTTGTAAAATAATAATAAACTTAATTTTTGTTTCATTGGAATCATTCAGTTCTAATTATAACAAATTTTTAAAAAAAATAATAATAAATAATTAGTTTTAAAGATAAATGAGAATGATAAGTATGAAATTATTTCCTTAAATTATGTTTAAAAACAATTTACAATTATTAAATTTTCATTCAATTAAAAATAACGCGATAAAATAATAATAAAATTCGGGAAGATATTAATTAAAAATAAATAAAAAAACAAAAAAATAACAACTAAAATTATAATAAACAATAATCAATAATAATAATAGATATTAATACGAAATTCATCTCCAATGCTTTCTAGAGATGTGACGAAATACGCAAAAAGCGTATTGTAAGTTTCATCATAAGTTGTAAGTCCGGAGATGTGATGAAATATGCAATAAGCGTATTTCATCATAGGTAATACTTTTACTTGTAAGTTTCATCATAAGTTGTAAGTCCAGAGATGTGATGAAATGTGCAAAAACACTTAATTGACATGCTCTAACTAAAACCATAAAATTTTCTGCCACTAACTCAAATATTTTGAGAGTCAAGATTATTCACGTTTTTGTGTTTGATTTCGTAACTCACAAACCTTTTACCATATTTAAGGTTAATCCCACATTTTTGGAGGCCCCCTAAAATGTTACAATTTTTTTTTTTTTTTTTTTTTTTTTTTAAGAATTGTCTATTAGAAGTATGAATTGAAAATCTCAAATTTTTGAAATATATATATATATATATATATATATATATATATATAATTTATTCATGTTACAATTAATTTAAAAAACACTTCATTATTAAACAACGGATATATTTTATTAAAAGAGATGACAGTTCTGTGCTTTTTTGCTTCCGCATTTCTAGATCGAGACCTCTATATATAGATGTCATTATAGTGCCGCTATTAAATAACTACCAAGGGCGCCGGTGCAAGGAGGAGGTTTTTTTAAACAATTAAAGAGATATAGAAAAACAATTTTGCTATAAAAAAATTTTATTAAAAATATTTTTATTATCAAAAACATATAATTAAGTAATTATTGATCCATATATAAAAATTCAAAAATTGTTTAATCAAACAAGAATTGTAATCGTCTTGTTTGCTGTCCAAATCTGTTAATAACTTTTTCAATGAATTCTGAGTCATCTTTGATTCTTTTTTATGCACACTGAGCATGCACAAACTACTTAATCTCTCGTGACACAGTGTAAACCGATTCCATGTTTTGATGTGTCGCATTGTACTAAAATTGCGTTCAATAGTGCAAGTATAGTAGCTGGAAGAGTTAGGCCAATTTTGATTGCCTCCGCTGCAGCTGGATAAAATGGTGTGGTCTCATTAACTAAATCGATGTATTCGAGGGATTCATAAGAATTTTCTCTATTCCTCCACATTTCGTACCACGTTGTAACTTCAGTGATGAAATTCGGTGAGAGCAGATCTTTATAAGTAGTATATATATCAACACAATCAATACTAATGTTAAGAGTGCACAAACACGTTAGTATACGAAACTACTGTTTGTAATTATTTGTGTTTCAAAGTCAGTAGCTGTGCCAGCGCCATGAATACAGTTTCTCGTGTCAAAATTTGCAAGTACAAGAAATTCGTACTTTCTTTTTAAATATCTTGTTAGCAATGAAGAAATGTATCTTGAAAAAAATTAACAGATGAAAGTATATGTCAGGGCTCGAAAAACCGCCCGTCCTCGGCGGTCAAACATTCCCCGCGGACAACAAATTTCTCGAATCCGACGTCCGCGCGGACGGCAATTTTCCCGTTAAAGTTCGTGATACATTTTCAATTTTTGTTATCTTACAAGAGTCTATCGCCTCACTTCTATAATGACCCTCTAATCTAGAAATACAACAACATACTGCGCTTGGTGGAATTGATGTTTTCTCTGTCTGGGAGTACTGCAGCGGTTGAAAGTAGCTTTTCAGTAATGAACTTACAAAAAAACACATTACGTACTGGTCTTAACAAGAAGCGTTAAACGCAATTATGAACATCTACCTAACTGGAAAACCCCTTTCAGATTTCTGAGCACAAACCTCTGTAAATCATTAGATTGATTGTGGAACTGGCAAACGTTATATTTGATTCATTTAAAAAACGCAGTACCCTCGGATAAATTGACATTCCAGATAACTTGACCTTTCTTATTTAAATTATTTCATAAAAGAAAGAAATTATTGCATAAAATAAATACTAGGTTACTATTAGTAACCTAGTATTTCTTTTATAACTGTATAATGTTATCCTAGTATTTGTAATCCTAATAACTGTTCATTGTGCAATTTATATGATAAATTTTTGTAATAAATAAGAGAAAATAATATTTTTATTTATTTAGAAGTGACGGGTTAGTTTAAAAGGAGGACGGCTACATTGTTGGACAAGCCGTCCTCGGGGACAGTTAAAATTTCCGAGTTTTTTCGAGCCCTGTAGTATATGTAATAACAAAACAAAATGCAGTAACAGAATATCTTTTATTTATTTATTTGTTTTATTTTTTATTTTATTTACTTGTTAGAGGGTTGCACCCCCTTTTATATTATTCTGCAGTTGCCCTTGATAACTACATATATTTAATGTTAATAGCAATAAAAAGATTGAAAATACTAGAATATTATCTATACATCTAAAAAATTAAAGAATGCGTGTGTATACAGGATTGCGGGCAACGGTACACTGTAAGAATACGAAATTCAACATGAAGCTGAATGAGTACAATTGTAAACCTTTTACGAAGCCCGACTTTCCAGTTTTAATCAGGTATTTAAATTCGGAGACATTTAAGAAATGGAATCTTCTCATTGGCTTAGCGGAAGCCATTGTTTCAAAATAAGCCAAAGGCAATTCAGTTTTGTCGAATATTTTAAGGACTACACCAGTAATGTTTGTTAGCTTATAGCTCTAATCAAAAACGTTGTTTATTGCGCGTATTTAATGTATAATATGCAATATTTAATTATTTTTCATTCGTTATGCCAGGTTATCCGAAACATCAACGTAAGCTAGCAACGTCGTGCTAGCATAAACAGACAACATCATCAGATTAATATTTCTAAGGTTATCTGAAACCACGTGTTAATTTTGTTTATAGTTATGTTTTGAAATCGTGTTACTATAAAACTAAATAATTTAAAATCGACTGTAATTGAGATTTAAAAAAAAAGTTTGAAACTGCAAAGCTAAACTAAGGGGGAAATGGTACTAATTCGTCGAGGATAAATTTTGGTAACAGTTACAAATTGAAGTAAAAAATGAGCTGCGTACTAAAAAACAAAGTAAATGGAGAAATAATACTTATTCGCTAAAAACAGAGTAAGAAGTCGCCTTCCTACTATTGATACTTAATTTTGGCGATATTACTAACATCATGGTATTTGGTGCAGTATTAATGGGTACCAAATATACTCTTATATAGGTACAAAATATTTTGCGAGTTAATTTGATGCAGATTAAAGATGACCAAATACTGCAAATTTTTATGATAGATTTTTTCACCCCCCTAAGATATAAGTACAGAAGAAAATAGCTTGATTGTGAAATTTTTTTAAAATCATGAGTTTCCTCCAGCAACGATACTATACCAGATGGTATCGAATACAATTAGCCTCTATTTTGATGGGATGATATACCAAGAAGTGTTTTGCTTAATATCATAACGTAAAGCCACCGAAAGATGCAGCAAATTATCTATAAATATAATAAAATTAAGATTGTGCGTGTGTGTCTATATACTGGATTAGGGTATTGTGATGACCGTAAGATCTAAAAATACGAGTTTCAAAATTAATCTAAATTAGTAAAATTATAATTCCAAGCTCCAACTAATTATTTGTATAGGTTGGAATTCTAAGTTGGAGTTTTCGTCTGATAAAATTATTCAATAATGCTTTTCATCTACATTACTTGATTTCTGGAAGTCATTCCATTTTTAAAAATTCTAATGATTTAATGAACTTTCTAGTATACCACCATTTCTCAAGATTTGGAACGCTTTTCTAATATATTCTGTTGCACCCTGGGGTTCCAACCAAAGCTTTTTTTTATCATCTTGTTAAAACTCGTTCCTTATTCTCTATTGGTTAAACCAATTTTCTCGTGTTACTCATTAGTTTTCAGCCATCATTATAGAGGAAAGTTTTTGTTTATAGAACCGAAACCATATTATGTCCATATCCGTACTTTCATTTGCGCTTTATTCACAATTTTATTTATTTATTTATTTTTGCTAAAGATTTATTTATTTGAAATATGCGGTATTATTTCTAAAATTAGCAAAATGATATATTTTTCTTTTGGGAGATGGTTGATAATTTGGATTGTAATTGCCCACATTTATTGGATTTATTAACATAAAGGATTGAGTTCGGAAGAAGAAAATAAGGTGAAATGATTTCCGTTTTTTATTTTTCTTTATTTATACCAGACATAAATAAAAATGCAGCTCATAATGTCAGCTTTTATACGTCTAGACCATTTAAAGAGAAGAAAAACGGAAGAGTTTTATAAACATGCAATATTTTGTAACGTTAAAATTAGTATGTTGACATGGAAGGTTATCGTAATAGAGAACTTTTCCTCGTTCACTTGTTGTCTCTTACTGAACGTAATTTCTTTTCTTCCCATCATTTTGATTGACCTCTAGCTCTGAAATTTCAAAAATACTTATTTCGGGACTGCCAAACAAGAAAGATATCTATGACATTTATAACAGTCTAACCTTGCTATAATGAACTCGTGATATAGTGAACACTCGGTTGTAGCGAACGTTTTTAGTGGTCCGTCCGAACTGTTATTTAACTAAAGTTCGCTTGAGGTGAACAGCTAAGGAATCGGTAGTTTGTATATGGATGGTAGACCATGTAAAGCTGAGCACAGATGGCGCTGGGGGTCAAAACTCACCGTAAGACTTCCCGGTTACTACTTCTGGCTCATCGATTTTTAACTCGAAGCTTGAAAAAACGCGCCATCCAATATTTTTAGTGTTTTCAATACTACGCATTCCTTCAATTTAACTCTCAACGAAACAAACAACAAATGAATTTTGGAAGACTCTACCAGCTTGCTATGATGTTACCCAAAAAATAACAAACGGAACTATTTTTTTACAAATGTAAACAAATATAAGGAATAACCCTTTTAACATGGCAAACCATACACTTAATTTATGGTATGATATTAATTTTGTTAAAATTGTTTTCGGCTCACGACCTGTTGATATTTATAAGTTACAGTAAACGCTTATGAATGGTAAAATGACACGTAAATTTAAGCACAAATCACGATACTAAAACTAGAATATTATGCCAGTTCACACATCACTTCGTAAACATAACATAAGCGGAGGGATACACCGGAAGTTTTCTAAATTTCTTCCGGTCATATTGTTTACATTCAGTCAATCATCCTTAGTGGACTTAAATTTAATTTTTGCAGGTATTTAAATAATTGCTACAAAAGTTTAACTCAATGTGATACAAAGGTATACAATTATGACTTAGAATTTAAAATTCACATTATACAAGGCAACGTTTTAAATAACTTATTTCGCTCTAAGCGAATTCACAGCACAGTAATTCCAATTTCTAATTACAACTTTCTTCAAAGATGTCTTGAATCAAAAAGATGAACATATAGAAAATTGAAAAAGACAAAATTTCTATCTTTAAAGGCCTTCCTCATAGGGGGAATATTTTGAATGATTATTAACCTTCCGATTAAAATTTCGTTATCCCACGATTGTGATTAAAATACAATAAGTTAATAAAACTTAATTGTACTTAAAGCACAAAAATTAGCTTGCACAATTGTGCAGGTTAGATATTAACCCCATGTGTTCGTAGAGAGCCGTGGTAGTTCAGGGGATGAAGCCCTCATCTCGCAATCAGAGGAACCGGGTTCGAAACCCAGACATGGAGGGTCGATACGAATTTCGCATCCGACTCACTCCAACCACAGTGCTGAAGTAAAATATCCTAAGTGGTAGACAAATTATAGGTTAGAGTCTCTTTGTCATCAGACTAACAGCGGGAGGTTTTCGTGGTTTTACTCTCCATGTAACGCAAATGAGGCTAAGTTTCTTCAAAACGTCCTCCTCGAAGGCAAATTTCCCTCTATACTTGATCCAAAAGTTCCCTTGTCTTCTAGATTGGGTTCAAAATTACATGGCTAAGGAGTTGATCATTGGTAGTCGTAAACCCAAAATTGGGTCGGCTGTTCAACGACGATTATAATGTAATATGTTCTTAGCGGTATATTTATTTTAAATAAAGTTTAAACTGAGTAAAATTTTCTTCTCTTAATAATTATTTTAATATTAAAAATATTCAAGCTGTTTCATTACTAACATAAATATTAGATCTTAAATTTAATGGTGCACTCTAGTTATCTTTTTCTTAGATTCATGCTCCTAACACTTTCTAGGTCTTAAGTTATTTGCACAAGAAAAAAAATTCAAATTTCGTCAGATTTTAAAGAGTATTGAGAGAAAAAATTTGCTTTAAGGAAACTATATTGCAGAGAGACTCAATATATTTAGCTAGTTAATAATTTATTAATAAAATTATATACTATTACAAACATTTTTTTCCAAGAATACTAAAGCAATATACTAAAATATACTTTATGAAACATTTTGGTTATAATGAACCATCAGCAGACTAAACGCTGAGTTGGTGTTTGCTAATTTAGACGAATTTAGAATCGTAATTTACAATTGATGTAAAATCTTTAATATCGATTTGAGTACCACAAGGATCTAACTCTTTTTTACTCCAAAATGAGAATTCACAGTCAAGAACATATAATAATATTAGTGTACAAAACACAATGACAAAACTTTATAAGTATTAAAAAATAAAATACATCAACACGAAATCAAATCACCAACGAAGATACTTTTAATGGCAATTTTTCTTTCATTTCTATTGGTATTTAAATTTTAGAGAAAACCACACAAAAAAAAAAAAAAAAAAAACGAGAGCAAATTACAGCAGGATTACTTTTCACTGCATATTCATGGCATTCACATTTTGGTATTTTGAAAGGACAAAAGAAATCCGACATTTGAAATTTTGTAGGTTACCCCTATGTTAATTCTGAACTCATTTTTTCTATGCTTTCAAATTACTAATGTAGATCTAAGAGAATTTACTGAAAACAAAGATTTTTCCCACGATATAGCATCCTTTCAAACATTTACCACCATAAACAACCTAACAATCATAGTATCTGATTACTTTTAAATGTTTGTCTGGGGATTTCTTAAAATATTTCTTATGAAAAGAAAGAAAATTTTCGTCATTTTTTTTAAGTTTTACTACTTTTTCTCCTAGGCTTTGGCAAAAATTCTCATTTTCCCTGATTTTTAAAGTTAATTTCAATTTCTGTCATATTTCTTCTGGCTTGTTGTAATATTTGAACACGTTAACACATACCAGACTTAACTGGTCTGCTAAGTGTGCCGAATTAACAGGAAATAGTTGGGAGACTCCTGCAATAAGAGAAACTCTAGGTTAGCCCTCTATAGGAGAGTCCTATTGAACAGGAGTCACCAGAGACCCATTATTTTATTAGCTTTAGAGCCTGATTATTCAAATATATATTCCAATTTAATTAGAATGGTAATAAACTTATTTCTAAAATATATATATTTGTGGGGTTAGTTATTACCGGCAATGTCAACATTCATCTATGAAAAGGGACTCCAAAATAGATAAGAGTAAACATGTCTCATATTCTAGTGAATTGTAGTTAACGATAAAGTCAACCATCATCTATGAAAAGTTACCCCAACGTAGAATCGAGTTAACATATCTTAGACACTAGTGAATTGGAATTGTATATTTGTAGTGATAGATACACGACAATAATATTACTTTATCTTATCTAATTCTGGTGAGGGGATTTCAAGTCTGAAATTAGTTTAGCTCCAAAAGCTACAGATTTTTTTTAAATGATAATTTTAGTTTAGTTTATTTTATGTCTGAATCTACAAGTATATAAAAAGCACATGTTTATATACATACCTATACACTTGTCTGCTCTTTTGAAAATAACACTAGAGACGAAAAAATTATGATCTCAACGTATTGCATAAGTAGAAATGTATCATCTTCTTCCTACCATGCCCAGCGAAGCAGAGAAGTGGGGGCACATAGTGAATTTTTAAAAAAATCCTGGATATCATTATGTTGTTCAATTGCATAAAAACTGTAGCTTGTAGAGGGACAGAGCTCGTGTTAAGCATACGAAAATTTACTTAGATTTTATCTTTATAAATGACCACTTTTCAATGATGTAGTATAACAACAACCCGCATCCACATTTCGATACAAAAATCTCTCTAGTATAAAAACCAACAAAATAGAATTAATTGTTAATTTGTTTTAATGTAATAATTAATTTGTTATTTTGGTTTTATAATAAGTGAAGCAAAAAAAAAATGAAAATTTAAAAAATTTTATTACAAAATAAACGTGACATAATGTACAATTCAATGAGAATAAAAGAACAATTTCAATCCACTGTATGGCAAATTTGTTGCATTATAGTACAGCACAAATCCATCAGCTGCAAAAATTCATCTGCACCATCGAGTAAGCGTTTATCACAAATCTAAAACGCAAGAAACTTTCACTCAATTTTTATCAAAATTTAAAGAGCTTAAAATAATTTATTCAAAAATAAAGGCTTACATTATGATGCACAACCTTTTGATGGGGTGACACAGTGAAAAACCCAGAAAATTTTTTGTGCAAGAAATCGATATCGATTTATATAACAAACATGTTTCATATTGAACATTTTTAAACTAGCATTTATAATTAAATTACCTTATAATGAAGAATATCTCACAGATAATGAAGAATATCTCACAGAAGAAAAAACTTACTTTTTACAAGAATCTGGGATATTGGATTTTAAAAATCGAGTGAATATGAATCGCGATATTGAATATTAAGACTGCGAAATACAAATCGCGATATTGAATTTTAAATCGCGATGCATAATTTTTTGATCATCAGAATACAAATTGCAATACAACCACGTATTGTCTATTACCATACACCATGTCTAAATACCCAAATAGATTTTTGATATTACAACTGCGTGAACACGTATCGCTGTATTGGATTTTAAAAATGCGTGAATACGAATCGCAACGTTGGATTTTAGTTTTCTTAGATTAGTTAGTTGGATTTTAGATTTGCGTAAATGCGAATCGCGATATTAGGTTTTAAAAACGAGTTAATACAAATCGAGATAGTGGATTTCTAATTAGCATGAACAAGAATCACGAAGAACAAACTTTAAATTGTGTAAATACGAAAAATCGATGTTTGATATTAAAATTGCGCGAATAAGAATCAGGATATTCACAGATTTTGGCGTAGTTCCAATTATTCAAAATGGTGAAAATCCACCGGAACTAAAATGGCGGTCTGTTAATGTCTCCTTAACGGGATATAGCGAAATTTCGCAGGATTATAATTTCTTCATTCGCGGAAATCCGTGAACCAATGGTCTTGCCTTACACGGAATTTGTGATATTCACAGAAAAATCTCATGTCCTGTTTCTAGATTTTAGCCCAGGAAAAAGATAAGAAACATGGAATACAATCACCCCTGCTATTAACCAGAAGCCAAAACTGGCGCCTCGAAGTTAGTAGCTGAATAGTTTTAAATGTTAATAAAAATTTAATTACTAAAAAACTACTGTAAAAAAATTAAGAGAAAAATTTTTTTTTCCCCTAGCTTTGAAAATAAAATATCCTTCCTTCAAATTTTATCTTTCTTATTGTTTCAGTGCAGAGATGGCGAACCTTTTAAAAGTAGCACACCAGTTAAATTGTGGTTTATTATTTTCAGTGTTCTGAGAGCCACTTTTATATTTATTTTTAAAATTAATATTTAAATCGCTGCTTTGATTTCAGATTATGGAATTATATTGCATCAAATAAACACAGCATTTTAAAAAATATTTCAACTAAAGATACTTTAGAAGATCTTAAAGTTTGCTCCTTTTATTCTGAGAAATAAATTAATAATTAAGGTAATTACAGTTTTTAATAGAATGGAAACTAAAATCATCATCACAATTTCAAATGTAATATTGTTAGCTGATTTTAAAAACATGCGTTGTGTCGTCTTTTAGATGCTTTTAAATCCCACCAACCACATCATTTATATTTGGGGCATAATTTGTTGTCTTTATTTTTATTTATATTTTATTACAAAAGCAATTGATCTATTTCATTGGTTTCCATGCATCACAGATGCATAAGATTAGAGCAGTGAAAAAAAATTACAAAAAAAAAAATATATATATATAAATAATAATACAGTAATGAACTTTATATCAATAACAATAAGTGCACTATAACAAGAATAATAAAACATTAAAAATAAAACAAAATCAGTCTGTGGACCTAAACTGTTTCCAATATCATTTAAAATGGTTTTCTTCTTTTAAAGAAGAACACTTAGCTAAATGGTTTTTGTCCATTTCTAATTCTGCTTTCCCAAAATACACTAGGGACTAGTAACTAGGACTAAGAGATGTTAAAAGATTTTTGGCATTGCATTGCATTGTCACGCTAATATTGCGATATTTCGATGCATCGCAATGTTTCGGTACATTAACATTATTGTTTTACATTTGGTACTGCGTAAATTCGAATTCTTGCTCTTTTTGATTGATTGATCGATTGAGGCAAATATATTTGTGAAATAAACTCATTCCAAGTTACACCTCTTTCCATTTTAAAATTAGTTCATTACTATCATTAAAAAAAAAGAAAGGAAAGCAAAAGAAAAAAAAAATGTAAAATGAATCCTGGAATAAAAGTAAAATATTAACAATTCAGTTCGCAATTAGTAAGTTGTATTGTTTTTAAATAAACGTTGCATTCTTCATATTTTCTAACAATGATAATCATTTCTCAATATTTAAAGACGTGGATGTCTGCAAAATAGCGGTTTAAAAAAAATAAACGACATGATCGATTGTTAAAAAATCAACAGGATTTGCACAGTTAAAAGAAAACACTTCCATAGCTAAGAGAGTGACGATTTCATTCCGATTCTCAATCACATTAGGATTCATCATGTCAACAAAACGATGAGTGACGATGTAACGATCAACGATGATACGAGGAAAGATAACAATTATCGCTGCAGCAATCACTACACACTTACAGGGGAATCTGTACACTCACGACATTGATGTCTGCAAGCTTGCTCTTCCCGCAAGATTGCAGACATCAATTCCATGATTGGGAGAAGTGCTCTTCGCTCGCACTTGAAACCATCGATGTACTATTGGGAACAATGCTCAGTAACGCGTGAGTATTCATCGATGTGAACTATACTCAGAGAAACATCGTACACATTTCAGTACTTCACATACATTTATTGCCCAGTCTTACAAGTAACTATTATATAGTTTTATTTATTCATATTATTTTAGGCTAGTTTGATAATTATTTAGAGCTATAATTTAGTTTTAATAACTAACTCAGGAAAAAATGCGTTTTACCAACAAAAATCGGCAAGCTTGTTTTTCTTCCTTTTCTACCATTTTCTATGGCTTTTATACATTTCAAATGCTTATTTTAGAACAAAGGACTTAAAAATGTTGTATTCCAAAACACTGTAATTCATAATTTTGAATACAGAAAAATTGTGTCATTTGTTTCAAAATTTTTTTTTTAAGAAGCATTGAAATGTGAAATGTCTATAAATCAAAGGTCTCACAGGATGTATGTGTTGCATATTTTTAAGACTTCATTTTAATAAGAGTATTAGAATTCATACAAAACTAGACTAAAATTGGAGAGCATCGAAAGAGCGAGGCCAAATGCAATCCAAAAGGAACTATGAAAGCAATTTCAGGGGATTGATAAGCATGACAATATATATGGATTCTGGATTTAAAGAATGTCATACAAAAACCTAACCAGGAAAAAAAAATAAATAAAAAAATAAATAAATAAATAAAACAAAACTAAATAAAAATTACTGTTATTGATAACAGAAATTATCAGAAATTTTTCAATATAACATTTATAAAATTACTTACAGCTAATTTTTCACATATAGCAGATTTCTGTTTATCATTTAATGTGTCATTAAATACTATTTCATCGTGAAGTTGATTTATGAGTTGTCCAGCAGTATATCCTTCATGAGATAATGTCTGAAAATATTAATAAAGGCTTTATTATATTAGTTATATTTGTTTGACTTTTTAAATATAGTGACTTTATAGTAAGAGTTTTCATACTGACTTAAAGCAATTAGATTTAAAATGCAGAAATTAAAAGAAATTTTTTACACTAGTCTGTTCTGGAATTTTACATTAGTGACAATACCATGGGACCTAGGGTGTAGCATGGCCTGAACCCCCAGTTACAACATTCCAAACTTGAATAATACATACATAAACAAGATAACAAAAATCAAAAGCAGTCTTATAATATAAAATAAAAATACACAAGAGAAAAATAAAAAGCTCTGAAGGCTTAAAATTTTGCAAGTAAAATTTAGAACAAAAAAAAAGCTAAAAATAAAATATTAAAATATACTTACGCAGACAAAATTTTCTAGCTTTTCATAACTATCAGACTGACAAACTTTCATCAAATCTTTAAGCCATTTGTTGGGAACAATCTGTTGAAAAAACAAAATATAAGAAATGTATATATAGTGAAAATATAAACTGGATAATCAATACTAAAGATTAAAGATCAGATTAAAAGCAAACGCTTTAAATTAATGGAGTACAAACTATTTTTTTAAGATCAAAAAACTTTTTTCAAGTCTTGTTTTATTTCTTCAGTACAAAAATTAACAATTTATATTTTGTGTTGGGCCAAAGTAGCTCCGGTTGACGGTAAAATTCAAATCATGCATGTGAATGCTGATGTTGTTGTAGGCCATTAAGGCAAGGAGTAGGATTGTTCTTGTTTTTCAGTGATGGCAAAGAATTCAACTTCTGCCACACCCATTCGTCACACCTGTTTATAGGGCAAACCCATTCATTCATCCACAGATCGTAATGTTGACTTGAACCAGATAATGATCAATCTCCAATTTAGTACCTTCAGAGGTATAATTTATTATGGGAACATGGAGGACTTTGTGACTTGACAGATATAATGTGCACGAGTCACCATTTACTATACGGAAAGTCTTCAGCTGGCTGGATTCGAACTCTTGTTCTCACAAACATGAGTCCAGCGCCCTGCCAGCCAGGCTATCCTGGCCCCCATTTGAATACTCACAGATAATTTTTTTATATTTTATTTTAAAAAAGCTTATTATCAATGACAGAAAAAATAACAAAGAAATAAAATGTAATGTCTAAGTGTAACTCACTCCACTGATATCAGCAACATCGGTGGCTGTTATTCCATCTTCTCCTTTTAAGCGATGAGCGCTTTGCAATAGTGTAATGGCTTTCCTCAGATCTCCTTCAGAATATTCGATAATGGAATCAATCACCTGGAATGAAAAATAAAACGTTCTATTTAGTTTGTAAAATTTATTATACAGTTTTTACTACTTTAAACTTTTTTTTGTAGGTTAGTTTAATAAACAATACAACTCTAACAATATATTTATTAACACGTTTTCATACAACACAATAGATTTAACATTTCCTAATGTATAGTGCAGCTTTCAGGAGAACTCCTCCAGACATTATTCCGCGTGGTAGGTACCATAGCTACGAGAAAAAGTCACTTCGAATAGGGGTGTGGGTTGTCTTGATCTTGGCATGGGTCAGTGTGAGTAAACTGATCAACAACTTTCATTCCGCCATTGCACCCCCGTTAGCAATGTGCTCTCGCTTGCTACCATAGCAGCAGACTTTCAGTCTGGAGGAGTTTTATTCAAAGCCGCACAGTAAATCCCATAAAAGATCTTTGTTTTATTATAATATGGAAACTAACGGATCTAAAGGAGATTGTTGCAGTTTAAAACTTTACATGCAAAAATATTTTTGTATTTTGAAAATTTGATGATTGATCAGGCTTCTTTATTCAAGACATCAACTCAATTTCAGAAGGAAAAAAAATTCGCTAACTTGTACAGCTATATCGGGTAAAGTTCAATGGAAATCCAAACCATATTTTATCTACACCATGCAACTTTTCATTAGAAAACTGATTTTTATATTTGTAATGTCAAATATTAGATTTTGTGAGCAAAAACATAGAATAGAATGAGAATCGAAACATGGAAACGTCTCACTAAAAAGTAGAATTATATAAAATTGTAATAAATGTTAGAATTATTTAACTCATATCTCGATAACCGATTACTGTTACTGACAATTCTAAAACTGGTTATTTTCCAGGTTTTTTGTAAAAAATGGCAACTTCCCCTAATTATTGCATACTCTTTAGAATTAAAATAAAATTTCCCAAGGATCCCAGGTTTTCTCTGACCTGTGGGAGCCCTGTTATTGCATGAGTTTGCAATTTTACACAATACCTTTTATAATCAATAAATTATAAAATAAAAGGTAATCGATATAGGAATTGTAGTGCATTACCACATGTTCAGTCATTCAAATTTACGAAATTAGGCTAAAAAATATAGCGAACCGTTTCTTCCAACTTTACATTCTCTTCAGTGGTAATGTAGTTTAGACGCTGAGATAAAGTCTCTTTAGATAATGGCTTGAATCGAAATTTGGAACATCTGGATGTGAGAGGATCAATGATTCTGAAATTCATATTAGAATTCAGTAAATAAAAACACAATCAGTAAACAAATATAAAAATATCTATAAAAGAATAAAATTTCTTACCTACTAATATAGTTACATATTAGACAGAATCGGGTGGATTTACTGGCTTTCTCCATAGTTCTTCGAAGAGCAGACTAAAAAAACAAAATAGCAGTCAACGATCTAAGAAACACAAACATCATACTTAGGCAACATAATTTCAGTAAAAAATTAATATTTAAAAGAATGTGGTAACATAAATGTGAACAAAAAATTAAATATACAATTCCAATTTTTTTTTCTTTATCACAAAAAGTCCCTAATTCCTCTTATTATATATTTAAAACTACAGTTTAATAATAGCATGATTGAACAATATATCCTTGTAAGAAATTATTGAAATAGAAGTTGATAAGAAACATTTTTATTAGCTGGATGTCTTTCATTTTAATATAAAATTGAAAATCAATTGTTTAAAAAAATGTTTAAGCCATTACAAAAAAATAAACAGTACTTTGGGATCATCTTGTCAACCATTTTTGTACTTTGCGATAATCCCCTTGATCATTTTCGTGAAATCCGATATTATCGCCAAAAGGTAGCTTCCGCACCAATAACAGCAAATTTTATATCCCGTCAACACAGCAGAACTACCCAAAAACACTTGGATTCGTACTTAAACGAATTTATGTGGCAATGACTGTGCAGGGATAATGACTTGTTCATTTGCACTTTTAAAACTATCAAGGATCTTTGGCCGATCAAATGATTTATAATAATATATATGGTTAGATTCAAGAATAATTAAATGTACAATTATACAAAAAATAGAGGTTTTTACTTTGCTTTAAGTCTTTTTATTACACTTTTTTATTGTGTATTGAACAATCACTAAAATTTTTTTTGTTCTTATTTTATTATTATTATTATTTGATAAAACTTAATGTGTTCAGAAGGTTTATTTTGGAAATTGCTTTTCATTATGATGGTGCCAAAGCATTTGTGCATTTTTGTGAGCGCTGACTAATTGTTCTGTACTGTATTGGAGAAGTAAAAAAAAAAAAACAAATCAGTATTTAAAAGAGGAATTAATATAGAATATATTACCTGTGCAGCATTTGTCATTGAATCTGCTTCATCCAATATTACAATTTTAAAGGGTGGACAAGGTCGACCACTAAAAGAGAAACCAGAGTAATATTTAAACAATATTATTGTAATTTCCAATTTTGAGAACATAACTCAGCCTAAAAAAAAATGTAATTTGTGAAAATAAGTTTTGGTGTCGTTTACACTTGCTTCAAATTTTTAGTTACTTTAATAAGTTAAAAATATTTTTAAGAATTAAAAACTAGGATATTACATGTGTAACACAATATGTCCTGTCTGTAACAGCTAGTTTTTAATTTTAAAAAAAATTTTACATTTCGAAACACTTTTAAAATTTGGTGTAAGCGTTAGTAACATCAAGACACCTTTTCACAAAAATTATTATAGTATTTGAATTTTTTTTAATCATGCCATCTGATTTTAAAATTAATTGCATATAAGCCTATAGCTCATTTCCATTAAAACATTTAAAAAGGAGTAAAATTAAATGATACAATATATGAAATTTTTTTAAAAAACAACAAAAGTAAATACCAATTAGTCAGGCAAATTATTTTTCTCCCTGTTATGAAAATGAATTCAACTCATATCCCTGAATATAAAGTGCATTACAATGATAAATTACATCATATAATATAATCACTTACTCAGGTCGAGTAGCACTTGCAGTCTGTTGGGCAAATGTTTTTACTTTATCTCGAATAACTTGTATACCACGCTCATCTGAAGCATTAAGTTCCAATATTCTAGTTTTAAACATGTCACTGAATAATAAAATATTCGCATTAAAACAGTTCACAGCAAATAATATTCGCATTAAAACAGTTCAAAAACAATATTCACATTAAAACATTATCTCACACAACATAGCTAACTTGAACAGTCGTCGAAGTTAGTTGTAAGAACAACTGTGTTTTAAGCATGAATGGCAGTTTTTAAAGTTAAAAAAAATGCTAATGCCATAATAAATAAATAACACCAACATATATTAGTAAAAAAAATATTTGTCAAAAATAAATACAAATTGAATAAAGGGCAAAAATATCACCCGCCCTTATCAATTATCTTATAATAGGTTGTGTATGAGAATACAGACAGATAATTTTTATCAAACACGCACATAAAAAATTTTTAACATTGACACAAACCTTAAAAAATACATAATTTTTACAAATGAATTTTACAAACCCAAATATTTCTCTTGAGAGAGCAAGTATAGTTGAAGTTTTTCCAGTACCAGGGGGGCCATAGAACAACAGATTAGGAAGCTAAAAGTAAAAAAAGTATTTTAAAACTGCTTTGAAGTTTTCTTTAAAATTGGTTAAAAATAATAATTTTTTAAACACTTACATCAGGATTGGCTAAGCTCTTTTTTAAAACTGCAACTACTTCGTCCTGATAAACAACCTCGTTCATGCATTTTGGACGACTAAAATGTAATAAAATATATTGTAAAGTGATCTCAAACATAAGAATAGAATTAAAAATTAAGGAATGAATATTGACTAGATTAGAAGTATTGCCTAAATTTTGTAACTTGAACAAAGTAAACAAAATATCCTTAAAATCAACAGAAATATAGATAAAAAAAAAAAAAAACTGCTAAAATCCGGGATAATTCCAGGTTAAAGTCTTTTTTATGTTTTAAGAACACTTCACTAAAATGAAAAAAATCATAGAGGTACTCTAAACTATCCTCATCGGAACTTATTTCTAGATAATGAGTTTATTGTTTATTTATTTTTAAAAAAATTATTTTTGAAATGTCAAATTTCTATAAAGCAACATAAGCCTTAGTTATGATAAGTTTTTACAAAGATCTAGATCACAACCTAAGTTTTTTTCTTTTCCTTTGGAATTGCATTTAATTGTTATGAAAAATATTTTGATAAAATGAGATGACCAGAAATATATAAATTAATCACAAATGTTTTTATAGTCTCAAAAAATTTCTAAAACTCAAATAAGAAGTTTTAGTACATGTATCTGAGACATGTGCATTAACTTTAGAAGATCAGGAGGCGTCGGCAATTTTAAGAAGTATTTGTTATGGAACTCATGTGGGGAAGGCGAACAAATTTAGAATTATGTAAGATCATTAAAGAGTCTGATATTGTGAAACACTTAAGAATCCAACTGAAAAATTCAAAGAGCTGAAAACTATTCTAGCCAAGCCTACAGGAACCAAATGAAGCGGCAGACCTTAGCTTAGATAGATAGACTGTCTCAGTAAGACAGATATCAAAAAAGGCCACAACCCACCCAGGGCTGTTGTGTCACTAAAGAAAAGGAAAATGAGATTCTATTTTATTTCAGAAAAGTTTTAAATAATTGTATACAACAAAAATTAAGTCATTTGGCCACAGGGATATATTTCTGAAATGGTAACTGCCCATGCCAATTATAACTACCAAAGCACGGAAAAATTAACTGACAAAAGTACACAAAAAAATTAAATTATTTAAACAGAGGTGTCTATGAGTATTCTTTGAATTGGTGTCCTTCTCAGATGTTTTTGTGAGTGTCTGTGATGTTGGTCTCCTTCTGTTTGTTTTGGTGCAGGCATCAATAAGGTAATTGTCCCAGTATTATATTTTACATTAAATAAAAATAATTTGTTTATTATTACATGCATAAACCTGTTTTTAATTTTTTACACCATTAAAATAATCTACATTGAATATAAATTAATAGATATTAGTAATTCATATACAAAAATGTAAAGAATTACTATTTTTCCACCCAAGGAGTAGGTCTTTTTGTTTTCTTAGATGTGGATGCACTTTCATCTTCTTTAGATGAGCTTGGTTTTATCTTAATAGATCCAGGTTTGTAACCTTTCAAGAAAGCTTCCATCTGCAAAAAGTAACATTTTAATTCAGTATGGTAAAAAATTTAATAAATTATAATAAAATCATTTATATACAAATACTATTTATAGACAAGTGTTAATATAATATAAAATCTAGGTATTAATCCAAGTTTTCCTTCATTAGAGAAACCTAAAACCTTCTCTTTAAGATCTTGATTCAGCATAGGTTAAGTATGTGTTTGGTTCTAAAAGATCATGCTAAAAGAAAAAGTCTTGAAAATAATAGAATTTTCTTAGAAGTATCAATTATTAATAAGGGAGGCGTGATGGCTCAAGGGATAGAGCATTCCCCTTCCGATGAGGTGAACTGTGTTTAATCCCAGCACTGCCCCGACCGAAGCACGTAAAATATCCGTAGTGGTAGATGGACAATGAGTTAGAGTCCCCTTTCCATCAAATTAACCATGGGAGGTTTTTCTCTGAATGTAACACAAATATGGGTTTTCATCGATAAGTCCTCATCAAAGACAAATTTCTTCCAATGCTTGATCCAAGAGATAAGGTTTAAAATTACAAGGCTACAGTGTCAAACATTAGTAATCGCAAAGCCGAAAAATCGAGTCAGGTGTACGATGAGGGTTATATAATAAAATTATGAATACGCAATTATTGATTTGTCTAGGCTTTATTCATGATGTTTTGTATTAAAAATTTTGTACAAAATATACTCTATCCTCATTCAGCTATTTTTAAAGTTAAGAATTTTTCTGAGTAAATCTGATATATTAAGTTAGAAATGTAAAATTCTAAAAAATTATGGGGTATATTTCTGTATCGTGACTTATCATGCCAACTACAATCATCAAGGGGACAAACTGATTTAAAACTTGTAAATTTTATACAAAATTGAACTTATAGAGGTCTCTCTGGGAGTGGCTACAAGTTATAGGACCCTTTCGGCCATTTTTGGTTTCTTGAGGGCAGATGCAAAGACTTGGCAATGCCACAGATCACAATACGAAAAGCCTCCCAAATCATGTTATTTAAAAAAGCCTTAAAAAGAATCGCATTTTCGGAGAAGTATCAATTTCCTGAAAAAATCGGAATTTGAGATTTAACGATTCGTTTGACTTCTAACGAAAACTATCAGAAATCTTTAGCAGAAAAAGCGAATGTTTGTATTAAATGGACGAAAGTAACAGTCAACGCATGTTTTTGAAGGAGGAGACTTACGACTAATTCATTGAAATTTGGTCAGAAAAATAGGCTGTCTAGAGCTCGAATTTTAATACATTTTTTAAAACTTCCTTTAAAAGAATTTCATAGTTTATAAACGTATTTCAAAGCCTATTTCTCTTCCTTTTGGTTCCCAGTGCAAACAATGTTTCAACGTGAACTGCCTAAGTGAACTAAAATCCTTCACTGACTTCAAAGGGATGAAAGAAATTCTAATATTTATATGATGGATTTAATTAACTTGTTTTCAAGAGTAAATACAACTTATTTTGGCAATTCACAAAATGGATATCTAACATGTCAGAAGATTTATTTGAAACACAAGAATGACAAATTTTTTTAAAATTGTTGAATTTAGTAAAAATTTAAAATAAAAGTTTTTAAATTGATCAGAATGTAAATAAATATGTACCTTAAATATCCAACCTTGAATTAAAAACAAACCGCCAAAATATTTATTTATTTTTTAACATTCAATAAAGTTACAGTTATACAAATGAATAAATATTACGACAGAAACGCATATTATTTAAAAGAAGAAAAACTTTGATGAAAGAACATTTAAAAGAATTAAATGTAAAATAATTCAAATTGATTAATTGAAAATAAATTAAACAGAGCATTTAATGAAAACGAAACTTAAATTTATTAGCACTTTTTTGGCAACAGACAGTTTTTTATATTTATTTTGTTGTTTTTAGAGTTGATGAATGATGGATAAGCAGCAGGCAGGTAGCAGATAAACATTTGTAATTGTGTCAGTCCTTGAATGATCTTTTTTTCACCTTTCGTGTGTGTTGAGGCGTGTGAAATGATTAATTAGTGAATGAACTTATGTAAAATCGTTGCGGAATTCTGTATTGTTATATTGGATTATGATTTGTTAATAAGTACGCCCCCCCTTTCTTTTCTTTCTATTAGAATATATAATATAGTAATTATTTGAGACTCAAATGATCCTCCTACTTGTAATATATAAGTTTTTTAATTAAAATTTTACATGGCTTTGTTTTTATAGAATTTTTTCTACCCTTCATATTTTATGAAGTAAAGTTTTATGTTGTGTCAGTATGGTCTGAATTTATGCAACATAAGTTCACTGGTATGTACTTAATTGTTTTATTTGTTGTATTTAACCCTCAAATGTGTGTATTCTTTCAGGATCTGACCGTTAAAAAATTTTGTTAGAGAATACGATGATCCATTTCATCTATGAAATTTCGTCTACAATCATTTATGGTTTTTTTTTATTCATAAGTAGTGTGGTAGTTTTATTGGAATCGCAAAAAAAATATATATTACTTCATTTAAATACGGGAAAAAAATTTTCTTTTAGTTAATCCAGGAAATATTATATTTTGAGCTATTTAATAATTAATAAGTACATCACAACTCTTGCAGATTTATGTATTTCTGATTAGTTCTACCAGTTATCTCAATATCATAGCAGTGGCTTTATTACAACATCAAATAAATTGTTACTACTTCATTTGTAAGTAGTGCCATATTTGTACCTGAGCTAAAATAATCACCAAGTTTTGGCAATTTCTGGCCTCAGACAACTACAAAAAAGTTTTCACGGAAGAGGACCAACTCAAAGGGTATAGCTCCTACCTACCACCCCTGGACGAGCCTCTACATGTATTTCCTTAACTTTTGTTTTTTCCTCTTGACGATTATAGTTGACACAAACTGGTACCAATCATAAATGGGTTTTTTCTGTCCCCCCCCCCCCCCCCCCATTTAATAAAAAGAAACATTTGGGTCTGTTTCAGTATCATGATCTGTGGTCAAGGTGCCAAATAGAAACTTTCAAATTCTTTAAAAAATAAAATATGTAGATGTTTGCCCAGGTGTGGCTACGAGTTATATCTTTCAAGTTGGTCCCTTCCTGTGGTGTTTTTTTTTTTTTTCAAGTTTCTCGTGTGCAGGTGCCCAGAAGTTACCAAGACTTGGCGATTATTCTGCTACAAATAAAGAAAGTTCTGCTTTTTCGTGTATTTAATAAAATGATTAGTTTTCAAAAAAATATTTCTACCAATCTATGTTAACAGGATCTATTTTCATTCAAGCAATTTAAAACACATCTCAGTTCTTAATTACGTAATTTCAAATTTTGTATTGTAATCTATATTCATGTGATTTGAAATTAGACATTGCAATTCTTGAATCACAAATCTCACATAGAGATTCAAGCAATTTTCAATTATCATTGGCTATTGATGTTCATGTGACCTAAAAATCACACACTGAGGCTCGTATTCACTCAATTTAAAAAGAAAAAAAATTTGCATCTATATTTTTTATTAAAACATTGATTATGTCTATTATTTAAATTTAGTGCTGGGCATAGTATATTTTTAATTCTATTTTCAGCATTTTTGATTTCATACCTTACTTCTCGATGCATTTAAATCTGTAAAATATTTTTCATTTTCTGACTCTGTTGAAATTTAGCTAGGTTATAACTGGCAAATATGTAAGATATATTGAAGACATATTTCTATAGGGTCAATAGTTAATTAAAAACACATTTATTTAAATGTTTTAAATATTTTCTTTCCTTAGTTCTTAACTATAAATATGTTTTTTCCTGTTATCCTGTTATTTTTTATCAAAATATTTATAATATTAATGAGATGAAATGAATATTTTTCAGGTGATTTGTTCTGTTATTTGCCACAATGAATCCAGAGACAACTGATACACAGTGGTTGTTCGAACTTCTGCAAGAAGTACAATTGGAACAGTTTTACTCCAAAATCAAAGACGAATTACAAGTCACCAGGTTATCTCATTTCGACTATGTTTTATCTTTTGACTTGGAAAATATTGGGATGGGTAAACCAGCTGCACGGAGACTTCTTGATGCTGCCAAAAAGCGTAGAACTGCATTATGGAAGAAGAATATTTTAAATAAAGTAAATTATTGTTTTATTATACATTTTTTATTACGATTCATACAGGGCTCAAAGCTGTCCTTAATTTCCTTTAAAAAATGGCCTTAAATATCCTTAAATAAAAATGGTCTTAATTATTAAACATTTAAACTTCTACTTGTCCTGAAATTTTTTAGATTTTCCAAATTTTTGTTGAAGTTAATAGGAGGAATAAATACTATTTATCTAAAAAGGAATTGAAGAAATTTCAAATTCAAAAATTATGCTATGAAACAAAGTAAAATAATAAAATGAACAAAAAAGTCTGCATAATGCATCAAATACGATCTGAGTCTACTTCCAGAATTAGAGACCCTGTATGTGATGGCATAAAAGCATTCTATGTGGAATAAATGTATAAAAAGCTCTTATTTCTCTACTTCCTCCTTATCACTATCTATATCATACTCTGTTTTGCACAAGAGAATTTTTGTATTTTACTACTAAACAATTTTCCATATTCAGACTATTTTTTCTCCCCTTTTTATCTAAAAAGAAAATAAAAGAAAAAAAATTATATAATACTTTATTAGAAACTTTAAATAACTTTTTAAATGTTTCTTTTTTCACTTAAATACAGAAACTACTAAAACTATTACTATATATATATCTGTGAATTCATGTTAGTAGTGTGCAAATTGCTCCCATTAGAGAATCAGCATCCTTTAATGTGGAGGCAAATTTGTCTTTAATTTTTATATTTTAGACTTCCAGCCCTGGGTTCATACCAACACTGAAAATGTAGTTTTCCAATGGGACCACCTAGGTATTCATTTAGCAGTCCAAAAACTTAATATGGTAGACTAACTTGAGAAAAAAAAAACTTTCCAATTACATGCCTTTTGTTATGATGCACATCAAAAGTGTTAAATCAATAAAACAAATTAGGTTCATTGCCTCATAATGATTAAAGATAAGTATTTGTTAAAATTAATTGAAAAAGTAGCTAAAATAATATAAAAAGATTCAAAACACAGATTGAGATGCCAAGAACAACAAAAAAAAAAATTATAAATGAGAAAAACAGAGATAGCAAAAACAAACAAAATATGTTAAAAATTAATAATCAAAAAATTATAAAATTCTAAATAAAGTCAATTCTAAAAAGGCAAAAAAAGTTTATATATTATTAAAATGTTTTTATTATTTTTTTCTTTGGGAAAAAAATTATTACAGTTTATGCAATTTTTGAATCTATACCATCATATGTGTTAAAAATAATAAAAATTAAACTATATTAAAGTAGTAATATTTATAAAATAATATTTTAGATCACAGTTGTAAGCTGACGCTAATCATGTTAATAAATAAATAGCTATAAGTTTGTTTATGACAGAAAAAAGTTTTTTAAATAGTATTTCTTTTACAGAAAAATATAGAATTTTTTTGAAATAAAAATTACCACGCTGCGGCTGGAATTTCCCCCAATTCGCTTCATTGAACATATTCTATATTCCTGATCTATGCTATTTTGAACTGCGATGAATAAATATAATCGACTATACTTCTTTTTTATTTAAATTGTGGATATATCTGCACATTTCCTCTTTCATGAAATTATCTACTTGCACCACCAAATTATCTATTTCAATTATCCACCTGTTAGGACCCTATTTCACTGCAAAAAAACTTATTTCTTCCAGTTATAACAAACATTTTCAAACAATTTGCTAATTACTTTAGCTGTTTTTATGTTGCTTTTTTATATTACATAAATAAAAATATTAATTATGTATCATTAAAATTATTAATTATTTATATTGTAAATTCTATGTAAAACACCTTTAGTGTCTTATTAATAATTCTATTTTACCTTAGATTTTACCTTCTGGAAAACAGGATAAGTCTTCCAAAGGGCCTCCAACTCCTGTGTCACCTACATCTCCTCCAAATGGCACCCTCACCTGTTTGATCAATGACAAAGACTTGAAACTGCTGAATAAATTAGGAGATGGCTCCTTTGGTGTTGTCATGAAAGGAGAGTGGACCACTGCTCCTGGTTCTTGTGTAAGTAATTGTCTTATACGAAAGATGTCGGCTTCACTAGAAGCCACAGGGATCCATAGAAACTTAAGCTTCAAGTATATTTCTGTCAGTTTAAAAGTTTATTCTTCATTTTTTTCTAAATAAAAATTGCTAGGAAAATTTAAAACCAATGCTAAATAGCTAACAAAAGAAAAGCCTGATTAGTTAATTAAAATGCTCAAAATGTCAGATAAAATAAATTTCAGTTCTAAGTACCTAGAGCTTGATATATCTTCTAAAACTATTGATCTATACACCTTGCCTTATTGGCAAATATAAAGCAGGGTGCATAGCATTTTTAAAAAATGCTAAAAGGTGCTTTTTTTCCATTTTTTAAAAGCCCTTAAAGGTGTTTTTTTCATTAGGCGTTTTTAAAAAATGCTTAATTTTTCCTTTTTAAAATGTAATATTTTTGTTCTTTACCATGTTGATTTTCTTCACAAATTGATTTACACATTGTTCTATTCAACATTTTCACAATTAGTTAAACCCCAATCCATTTTGGCGTACCTTCGGGTAGGTAGTCTATGAAAGCTGAAATCATTTTATATGTTTCATGAAATACTAGCGGGTTCACATGTGCGTATACAGAGCAGGATTCAGTGGTAAGGATTCTTGCACTCTCAATTGCAACACTTATGCATTTTGCTAGAGTTTCTCAATTTCAGTCTTTATTTTCCGGCTTCTGAAATCAAGCCGAAACATTTTTGCTCATAACGGGGACCAACTAAACATTGTAAATTTCTTTTCCTTATAGTAAAATAAAAAAAATTTTCTTGTTATTTTGATTAGGGCACATATCCTAATTGTAATATTCTTTTAAAGTGCTTAAAAAAAATTTCGAGTGCTTAAAAGATGCTTATTTTTAGTTGATAAATTTGATTACGCACCATGTAAAGGTTTTGTAATAAAATTTATGCATAAGAATAGGGCGTAACTGAACTAATAATAAGGTTTATGCCACTGGCTACTAAAATGAGAAAAATTGATGAAATCTAGGAAAATCTGTTGAAAACTAGGGAAATTTTTGCTGGGTGTTTGTAATCAGCCTGAACTTGATTGTTAATTCTAAGTTTGCAAAGCAAAATCGTGGCGAAAACTTGCCTGGAAGAATATGTCTGAGGCAAAAGGAAAAAAAATTGCAGCAGTCTTTTTACACCAAACTTTTCTCTATAAGCATATTTTTAATCCGAACATTAAATAATATTCAAAATATTATCCATATAAAAGAGCAGTTCTCTCTTTTATGAATTTTTCAAACTCTTATCCTTTTTGTTTTCAGTTATTTTGGAAATTTTTCAGACGCTTTTCTTTTCAATACAGTCATTTTTGAAAACTGCAACTGAAAGAATTTCTGTGCAGGAAATTCATTCTCACATTTGCCAGTGCTTGGAGCCACTTGTGTTACTCATTCTAGCGATAACACATAATAATATAATTCTATATGCTGGATTTGTTCTTGTTTTAAACTCTCTTTTGTAAATTCATTACTTTATTTTTAATTATAAATGATTATGTTTAGAAATATGTAATTATATTTATATAATTTTCAAATTTAACTAGCTAAAAAATTTTATTATATTTACGTAATTAGTGTGAAAATCTCTAACCTTAGTATAACAAAATCTTCTCTAAAATTAATTGTTTAAACTCCAATAAGTTGATTTCATTACAAAGAATTTATTTGCAAAAGTACATTAGCTTTTACATACATAGATGCCAAAAGATACCCTCAAACTAAAACAAAAAAATTTTGTCCTTCTCTGAAGCCAAAGTCAAAATATGGGCTATTATTTTAAAAAAAATTTGGAATTTGTTAGTGCTGCATCAGATATCTTAATTAAATTTCATAGTTTTATTACTTCCATAAGCTCTTAAACTATCAGACCCATGTGCCTAAATTTAAATATATTTTTAAGCTTATTTTTATGCTATATTTATTTTAAATGGTATTTTTATTTATATGTCTATAGTTGCCTGTTGCAGTGAAAATTTTAAAAGAAGATGCAGTCTCTCTTCCCGGTGCCTTCAAAGATTTTATCGAAGAAGTGAATGCTATGCACTCCTTAAATCACCCTAATTTAATTAGGTTATTTGGCGTGGTTTTACTTTCCCCATTAATGATGGTAAATTTTTTTAATAAAATAAATACACTTGAATCAAAAATAAACTATTTTTATTTTATGTTTTCTTGCATTTTAAAAACAATGTTATATTGTGTGTTTAAAAAAAATTGCTCAGCAAAGCTATTGACTTTTTTTTGTTGTTGTTGATATAAATCTACTTTCTTTTTATTTGCAGAGCTATTTTATTTTATTTAAAGTGAAATAATCTATTACTTTATTTTAAGTGAAATTTTTTAGTTCAACCTATGTTGATCACCATTAATAACTCATACATTATTTGTATTTCGTTATTGTTTATTATTTTTTTTAAGAATGCAAGGTAATTTTTCATTGATTATAGACAATGCTTTATAAGAATATAAAACATTTTATTAAGTATTTAATTTACAATGTAAATATTTGCCTAAGATTATGTTATTTAGAAAGTGATTAAACTGGTTCTATTATTTATAAGAGTTCCATTGATAACCTTTTGTTTGTAGAGTAGTGTTTGTTAGGGTTTAAAAACCTATCATGGAAATGGTCAGTTAGCAGTTAACTTGTTACATCACAAAATAAAATAATAATAATTAATCCCTAATCTGTTCTTCCAAAACATTTTAACAAAGTCCCCACAGTTTGAATTATAATATATAAAGTTTAAGGATAGTCACAGTTCAGCTAAATACCAGAAAATGTAATCAAGTTTTCTTTTATCTAAAACATTTTTTTTATGCTCCTCAATAACTTTCGTTTGAAATGCAATCGTCTATGCATTATAACTTGTCATTTTTTTAATAAATTTGTTTTAAAAAATTTTAAAATACTTTTTTTTTTAACAAAAGCTTATTTACATTTATACCTTAAGTTTTATTTTTAATTGGAGAATGCAAAGAACATTTCTGTTCTATTTTTTACTCTTCAATAATCTGTACTTTTTATTTTAAAATATTTCATTTCAGTTTTAGGCTTGCTTGTTTTTGGTCTTGTTTATTTGTTACATAAAATTTATTTAAAGAGCACAAATTAAATTCAATCAACATATTCTAATTGTAGATACATAGTAGTTATTTTGGTACCATAGATAATTTGTCTATAGCATTAAAATAGCTGAGGCCACCTAATTCTTCTGTTTGTATTCTTTGTGTTGCTTTTTCATTTCATATAAAAAAGCAGAAAAATTGTAATCTTTTTATTTTATTAATTGTTTTGTGTTGAGCAGTGATTCCTCAGGAAATAGAGCTTCCAATGAGTGAGCCGGGTTCAAATTGCGGCGATTGCTGGTCGATACAAATTCTGCATCAAGCTTGCACTGACTACTGTGCTGGGGTAAAATATCCTCAGTGGTAGATGGATCATAAATTAAAGTTCCTTTCCCACCAGGCTCACCATGGGAGGTTTTCGTGGTTTTCCTCTCTATGTAACACACATGCGGGTTAGTTCCTTCAAAACGTTCTTCACAAAAGCAAATTTCTCTCAATACTTGGTTCAGGAGTTCCCTTGTCTTCTGATATTGGGTTCAAAATTACAGGGCTACGGAGTTGAACATCAATAATTAATACAAAAATTGGGTCCGGTTATTCGATGACTGTTATAAAAGAAAATAAAACTGTTTTGTGTTATGTTGCTTTTTTAGACTAACTTGACTATTTATGTTCTCGGGCTACCCCATTTGCTTCTTTACGGTTAATTTTTACCACTCTTTATTTAGGTTACAACACTTCAGCTTTATGATTACTTTCTAAAGCTAGTTTTTTCTTGTCAGGTTACAGAGCTTGCACCCTTAGGATCATTACGGGATAGTTTGCGAAAGGAATGCCATCACACCCCTGTGTCACTTCTAATTGAATATGCTGTTCAGATCGCTAATGGAATGGCCTACCTGGAATCCAAGCAATACATACACCGTGATTTGGCTGCTCGGAATGTCTTACTGGCGACAAAAAGAAAAGTAATTACATAATATTTATTCTAATAGATTGTATTCGACATAGTATGACTTGATTTTATATTATAATTGAGCACAAAGAAAATCAACGGGAATCAAACATTTACATAATTAATGTAATATAAATGTTCAACATAAATTGATGCTTTGGGGTACCAATAATTAGATTTATAGCATTTTTTGCTGATTAGTAGCCTCTGGGGGCCGGGTTAATTTGAACACCATAGATTTAACCTTCCCACTTCATTTATTGTAAATTTTGTTTATTTCTGTGATTTTTGCTCTTAAAAAATTTATTTGAAGTTCTGCATGCAGTCTCATTTCTTGTTCCTTTTTCACACAGAATAGAAAAGTTAACTACAAAAGGAAACACAAAAGGAAAAACCTTGCTTTAAAAAGGCTCATAAATTTAGAGAAATCAGAGAAGAAGGGTTAGAAATTTTAAGAATTTTAAATCAACTTGAGACTTGATTCAAGACTTAGTCAAGTGCCTATAACACGTCTAAACGTTGTTTCAATTTAAATGAGAAAATAAAAGTAACAATAAATAATAAAATAATAATAAATAATTAGCATAGTGTCAAAATTTTAAATATTTTCCCAATAAAACTTATTTCATTCTAAATTCATTTGTCTCATTAAACTTATTTTAAAATTAAATGTGTTTGTAGCTATTGGTGATACAATATTAATATAGTGAATAAAATTGAGAATTAACTGCACTATTGTCATTATACTACTTTTATTGATTTTTATGATACAACTTATACCTTTTCTGAAATGCAAAGTTAACTATTCCAATAATTTATAATGTGTTGCCTTCCACTTACTCCATTTTCTCAAAGTAGCTCCCATGGCAAAACATTTGCCCACCTTTAGTCTAAAGTATTAAGTATTCTTTCTATTTCCAAATTAGTTTGTCTTGTCATTTGGTAGTAAACTCTTGGTCTCTTTTAGCTTGTTCGGGTTTTTCCCATTCATTTTAAAACTTTTATGACCATTTACTATTGTAGTCCTTTTGACCTTTATAATTTTTTCTCATTGTTCCAAATTTTATTATTTTAGGCTTTTAATGATTTTAATAGTTTGGTTTTATTGATATTTTAAATATTGTATTATATCCCCCAATTTCTTATTTTTTACATTGTTTTCAAATTTTATCATTTATTAAGACCTCTGTCCCCAAATTGTCCACTATAAGGATCTTTTGACCCTTGACAGTAGCTGACCTCAGTTTTGCAATTTTTTGATCCCATATTCTACAATTTAAATCCATTGTTTTATTAAGTGTTTATCACCAATCACTCAACTACTTTGTGATTACTTGTTGTATTTTAATATGTTGATATGTTTTTCTAAAAGTCCTCTGACTCCCTTTTAATGACTTTTTTTTGATTTCTGTATTTATCTATTTGTTTTGAACTGCGTTATTAACTGTTGCTATCGTTATCTGTAAATTTTAACATTCAATAACTGCCACTGGGGTACTTTGTCGCCACTGGAGCTGATTCGAGTCTAAATTTTTCTCATATACACTAATCCCTGAGGAGGTAGAGACAATCCTATTGCTTATCACTTGGTAGTAGATTCTGCAATGATTGCTAAATATGGCATGGTTTAAATTGCATTAAAAATGTTTGAAAAAATCACAAATTGTAAATTTTTAAAAAAATTTTTTAAGTATAAAGTTAAATGTAACAACATTAAATTGATAGTAAGTGTGGAAAATTATATAGCAGCAACATCATTAACTTAACGAATTTTTATTTTTGGTGATGCAAAAACTCTTCCAGTAATTAAAACCAATGCAAGAGATACATCATAATTAATTTTAACATCATGATTATGAAACGTTAGGATTCTTTTTAACTTAACGTCAAATTAACTGTTACTGTCAATTTGATGTTACTTTTGCTAACTGTATATATATATATATACAAATATATATATATATATATTTTTGTGTGTGTGTGTAGCGTAACGTTAAAAAATTTATTAATAGGACACCAGAATGCCTCTAGATTTTAATAATAAGTTTAACCATTTGTGATTTTTAAACTTTAAGGAAAATTTATATTATCACAAAGAATTACTGTTGTAATTTTAGAGTAGCTTAAATTGTTTCATTGCAATGCTTTAACAGGTTAAAATCGGAGATTTTGGACTGATGAGGGCTCTACCTAATCAAGAAGATTGCTATGTTATGACTGAACATAAGAAAGTTCCCTTTCCTTGGTTAGTAATGATTTATATTTAATTTTTACTGATGTTTTTAGTTATTTGCAACTAATATTAAGTTATCAAAAATTGTGTTGTGGTTAAAATTAGGGATATGATTAATATTTGGCCACTATTGAGTCCTTTCGCCGAATACTTAATTGAAAAATTATTTTTTGGGGAAAATTTTAATAGATTTAATAAAGTATAGTCTAAAAAATCATGTTTTTTACAAAATGATTCTTACTAGAAATAGTTTTTGCTCATATTTGTAAAGTTCTGAAACTTGTAAGAAAACACACGTTTTATAATTCAAGAGTCATACTATCATAATAAATGTATCGGGCCTCACCTGCCGTTTGATCCTTATAACTATGCCCTCCTTGCTCTTTTTCTAAAAATAAGTCACCATCCCTTAAAACAGGGGTCTGTCCAGACATTTTGTGAAAGGTCCGTTTTTGTAAAATTGTGAAAAAATTACTCATAATTTGTGAATATAAAATAAACGTTAAGTCACATTCTTTCAACCAGGGTCCGCTTTTGTGAATTTGTGCATATAGGGTCCGTTATTGCAAAAAAAACTTTTTCAATAATTTTTTAAATTGTAAAGACATACAAGATTATGCTCAACACTGTAAAATTATAATTAAAAAAATTAAATTTTAAAAAATTAACAGCAGTTACAGCTACTAAATTAGCGATGTAACATACAAATATTTGGTATTTAGCCTATACTGCTGAACGCAGAATGTTCATTTCGGACGAATAAAGGAAGAAGCGTCTGCCGAAGACAAAATTTAGTTAGTTTACATCTGTCTTTCTCCCCCCCCCCCTTCTTGGGAGGGGTTTATTTGATTAACAAATTTGTGAAGGGTCCGATTAAAAGATAAATTATTTTGTGAAGGGTCCGTTTTTATGAAAAGATATTTTGTGAAGGGTCCGTCAACGGACCCAAATTTGTTCTAAACAGACCCCTGCTTAAAAGCACTACCTTTTTATCATTATTATTAATAATTTATTTTTTTTTAAGGAAAAGGATGTTTTCTTTACCACGTGTTTCAATGAAAAGTCCACTTGTGATTTCTTTAGTGAATGATAACTATTTTACTTTAATTTTTAATTTCATTCCTTTTTATAAAAATTTTTTAAATATTGTCTAGTAATATGCTTGCATGATATTCAGCCCCAGAGAATTTATCAAAATGCGTAATATTGTGTAATAACTTAATTTGATCTCATATACTATTTTATGTATATTTTTCAAAACAATGATTCTCTCTCATTATGAGAATAAAAGAAAAATTTGTAGTTTATAAAAATAATTAAAGGCATGCTAATAGCTAATCTGCGAGCATAATTTTTTTTCAAAAAAAGTAAACTAAAAAAATTATTAATTGATAAACAACTTGAAAGATTTTTATATAATTTAAAAGGAAAATTATGAGAAAATAAACCTTAAAGTTGCATTTTTTTTTTTTTTTAAAGTTATTTATTTGAAAAATAATTTTAAAAGTTAAAACCATTAAAGAAATTTATTATTATCCCACCCTGAAAAAAGAGATACTTATAAAAATTTGAAGAGTTGAGAATATGTCTAACAAAATAAATATAGTACGACCTCGAAAATCCAGACTTCTGAAATCCAGAAATCTCTAAAATCCGGACTCATACGTCCAGTTCGTCAGAAAAAGGTTTCAAAATAAACAAATAAGAAAAATCGCTTAAAATAAAAAAATTTCATGCAAGAGCAGAAAACCACAACTCTTCTCCAACAATGAAGCAGTAGATGAAGAGGTATGGGTGGGGAGTGAATGAAAGCTCATAGTTGATAAGGAAATTCCTGTCATTTTTATCAGCTCTGTATAGATAACAAAGAATAAAAAGGGGAATTCCGTCCTTCTAAAAGGTAATCCCCTCAGGAGGAGGAATTCTTCTACCGCCTTGTTTTTCCCCCTTGTGAAGAAAGAAAACTGGTTCTTTCTTAACCTTGAAGCTTAGGACGCCAGGACAAGTTCTTTCATCCCCCAACAAAAAAATTATTAGTATCAGCTGGTACAGTCTAGTCTAGAAGCATCTGTTTCAGTTATAAGTTGAAATTCAGCTCGCGTCTTAAGCCTATATTTTTAGTTTTAATTGCTAATATGTTATCTAAACGATCGATTACGGGGGGAAATGACGAAAGTTTGATTTTTAATGTCTTTTATTTATTATTTAAAGAGTATATTTATGTTAAAATTGACGTCAGAGGTCTACACACGCACGTTCAATCGCGAAATCGACCTGGCGAATTCGAAGCCTCGATAATTCTATCAATTTAAGTAAGGTATCTAAAGTCCGGAAATTTCGGAAATCCAAACCTTCCTAACCCCCCAGCAGTCCGGATTTTCGAGGTTGCACTGTATTTGTAATCAGAATTAAACCTATAATCACAGATAATTTTACCAGTGTATGATTATTACTTACTCTGTGAATTAATTTATACAAAGAGAGCGCAGTTATAGGGATCAAAGGCAGGCAGGACGGGCCGCCATTCTAAAAACGCTTAGGGAGAACACTACTCTTTGTGTTGCCCTAGGTCGGAACTAATGTAAATCTACCTTTTCTGAAACTATTAACGATAGTCTTCTCTGTGTGTGGCTGTTTAACATTATGGTGAAATGATCAACTAATAATTGGATGAAAGATGACTCAGAATGTTAATATTTCAGGGAAATTATTAAATGATACTCTAAATTATTAATATTAGAAATGAAATCAGACTAGGAAATGAAAAGACATTAAAAGTGGGAAATTTTTATTCATGTGTAACGTTAAATCTGAGTTCTACAGTGGTAAAAAAGTAAAGAAGAAAGCAGAACAGGTTACTGAAGTTACAAAAAAGCTAGACAATGCTAACAGATGAAAGAATTTTGAAGAGATCTTTCTTGCTCAAGGAATGCTTCATAGTGTAAAGAAACTAAGATGTTTTGAAGCAGAAACTTCGTAAGAACTTTCTCGATTGTTAAACCTATGGAAAAGAAGTCAACAGATATGACTTCTTACTTTAAGAAACATCTAAAACCTTAGATAAATAAATTAAACTAATCAACTGATAACTAAAACTGTTGATTCAATGTTTATTGCCCATTTTAAAAAAAATTTAAGGTTTAAAAGTCTATAATCATTTAAAGTCAAATTTTAAAATTATTCTATGTTTAGTAATATAATTAATTTTTATTAGCCTTTTTATGTTTATTTTCATAAAAATTTGAATTACTTTAATACAAAAGCATGGTTTTTGATATTACTTAACTTGTTTCTGCTGGCCTAGCGTTGTTTTAAGTCAGTGAGTGTTTCTACATTACTTTTATTATTTATGTCTTGGGGAAGATTAAATATCACTATATAAGTATTTTCTAACAAAAAAAAAAAACAGCTTTTAAAAAATTAGTTCTTTTTATCAAAATTTTTTTGTTTATAGTCCCTATTATTTAAGTACCAATTTGCTAAACACTCTATTATTCAGTGAAGATTGGAAATGTTTAAAATGGATTATAAATAATTAAAATTTAAAAAATTTAAATGCTAGGAAACGAGTAATGCCTAATAATTAGTAATTGATGTGCCAAATATTCAGAATTTTGTCATAAGAACAGTTAAGTGCGTCTTTAGTATATTAGTAATTTTTTAAATTTGGAAAAACTATATTATATGTACACAACTACTCAGCATAACTTAATCTTTGAATTATTTCTATTGCATTGTTAAATATTAGTTCAAAAATATGCAAAAAAAAATTTTACACCTTGAATAACTTTTACTGTCACATACTCCAACTCGTGCTAAATCTTAAAAAAGTTTTATATTTAAAATTTAATTTCTCAAACTATTAGATCTATTTTGTTCCAATCTTGTATTTTGCGATTTAAAATTACATTCAAAATGATACAAATATTAGCTTACGATTATTAAATAAACTAAAACGTTAATGAAAATAAAAATGTTAATTATTAAAAAATTCTTTTTTGCCTGGAATTTTCTTTGAGTTGACAAATTTTATAGTTGTGCTCAAAAAATTTTCAATCTGTTTAAAAAATTCTCGAGATCATGCAAAGCATAATTAAGATTAAAGATACCAAAATTTTGGCTACTCTGCCGACCTAACCATTTTGGCCATATCTTAGAGATTACAGCTTCCTTCCATATTATGAGAGTCAGGAATCAAAATCTCTAGAAAAAAATGTATATTATGTAATGTATATGGAGAATGTCTGATTTCATAATTTAAAATGTCGTCGGCACTTATTAATGAGCATATCGTGGATTAAGCCCCTGGAACCATTAAAATTGAGTCTCACTCTCAGTACATGAGAATTTGATCATTAGATCAAAAGTTATTCTGCCTGTTCCTTTTTTTGTGCCTTGTATATTTAAAACAATATTCTTGATTGTTTCCTTGTGTATTTTATTATTAAAGTACTTTATTTCTTCGAACCTTACATTAATTATTTACAGAATATAAAAATCTGATTTCTCATTCCAATAGGTGCGCTCCTGAAAGTCTTAAGTCAAGACAGTTTTCGCATGCCAGTGATACCTGGATGTTTGGGGTTACTTTGTGGGAAATGTTTACTTTTGGAGAAGAGCCTTGGGCTGCATTATCTGGAGCACAGGTTAATATGCACTAATCATTTTATTAAATTTACAGGAGTGATTGTATTTCCGGTTTTTCGTATCCTTATAGGTCTGAAAACTAGAAGCAGGGCATGTAGTTATTAACAAATTCTGCATATTTTTAAGACCATTGATTCGTGTACATCTGCAAATCAAAATTTATAATCCGACCATAATTCCGCAAGCTAAAATTTAAATTTCTTTTAAAATTTCTTACAGAATATTGTCTCGTTTCGCTAAATCGCATTAAAGAGATGATTTTGTAAATATTATTCTTCCGCTAATTTGTTTCTTTAAGATTGTTGGATTTTCAACTTTTTTAATATTTAAAACAAAGCCGGAATCTGCTAATATTGCAATTCATATTCGTGTGATTTTAATATCAAACAATGATATTCGAATGAACCTGATTTAAAAGTTAAAATTATGAATCATATTTACGCAATTTGAAAATCGTACGTGGCGATTTGTCCTCAAGTGATTTAAAAATCCAATTTTGTGATTTATATTTGCATGTTTTTAAGTCAGTATTGCAATTCGTATCCGTGTGTTTTTAAAACACTGATTTTCGTATTTACACCCATTTAAAAGTACACCTTGACTTTTGTATTCAAGCAATCTATGCAAAGATCAGCTGATGATTATTTACTAATAACAAAGTCAGCAGTAAGGTGGGATAAATAATTAAAAATGAATGCACGCTTACACACTCTCAAGAGAAACACAACTTTTTTACCATTTTTTTCTATGGTAATGTGTTAGTCAGTTCTTTTACGTACCCCATGTAGACCAATATAAGATTGAGTCAGAGATGGAACCACTTTATCTGCATGAAGAAACCTATGAGAACAATCCTTCAATTGAGAGTGCAAAAATATTTTGTGACAGTGAGCAGATGTGCACGATAGTTTTTAACTGCTCATTCTATCCTTCAGTTGCATACCATATGTCAACTCTGTCTTTAGAAACTTATATGTCGGGTTCAACAGGTAATCCAAGTAAAACCTCAGGTAAGGTTTCAATCCACTTAATCGTGAGCTTTTGTTGAGCTCCTTAAAAGTCTGTAAAAATGTTACACTAAACTGTTCGATTTAAGGTGGAATGATGTCATTCAGATTCGATTTGTGCCTAGAAATTTTGTTAATTCTTTAAAAACTTCAGATTCATAGTGTCAAACTCGGTTGTTATTGCGGCAGTGTGCCCAAATCGAGATATCCAGCCATAGAATATTGGATGACACAATGATTCAGCAGTTATATCAACTGAAGGGCAATGCTTCTAGCCATCTTGTGTATTTATCAACAATGATGCAGCATTATATTTTTCCATCAGATGGAAGTAAGAGACCTATCAAGTCAATGTGGATATGAGCAAATCTTGCATCAGGCAAGGTAAAAGTACCTACAGGTGTTTTTGTATGCTAATGCATCTTTGAATGTTTTACAGACTTTTTTGCATGTTAAGTCAAATGCAAAGTGATGTTATTAATTTTAGAGATGTTGCAACACCGGGATTTGCTAAATTGTGGAAATGTTCAAATACATTCCTTCAGAATTTATTGGGGCACGAATGGCTCAAGAGATCAAATCGGTATATCACTAGTGAGTTCTGGTGATATTTTTTTTAGGGTGTGGGAAGATATGTCGTTGGATACTGTGTAACGCGTCGTCATACTCTGCTTCAAAATCCAGAAATTAACTTGAAATCTGATTAACTCAAATGCGTGAGAGAGAAATCAGCGACCCTGTTGTTGGCACCACTAGCATGGCGCACATCTTCACTAAATTGTGAAATGAAATCTTGATGTTGCCACTGGCGTGGACTACACTTATCAAGATTTTGTTTGAAAATATAAATAACTGGCTTTTGGTCAGTATATATAATGAAATTTCTCTCTTTGAGCCTCTGATGAAAGCATTTGACTGAAGTATGAATGGCAAAATGTTTTCAACCATACACAGACCATTTTGGTTGACTTTTTGAAATTTTGACGAAAGTTAATATTTAAGTTCCCAATCTGTGTTATTAAATTTTATAAGAGACCCCAATGGCACTTGCATCAATCCAATTGTATTCCAGGGGTCGACTGACGTAGAAGAGGGGAATGAAAATCTATTTTCATTTAATTAATAAAATCATCGGGAAATTTTTAACCCTAGTTGTTCACAAATTTTTGTTTAAACAGAATATATTATTTTCATAGTTACATTCAATATAGATAAGACTTAATTTAAAACTATTAAGCTCTGATTAAAAATTTTATTAAACTAATTTATAGTTTCTAATAAAATATTAAATCCTCATATTGGTTCTCATTAAGAAATTATTCTAATTGAGAGTTCATTGAGTCTTGACAGTTTGGAACAACTAATAAAAGTGACATTTCTGAATATGTTAATGAAAAAAAATATTTTATTTAATGAAATAATTCCTTTAAATTGTAATTTCTATTTTGTCTTTAATTGTTTAATGCCTATAGATGCAGTGATCTTGCTCACAGGCATTAAACCTTTGGATGTTGTCCTTAGGGAAAGGACTGTCTTACTATACTTTAAACTAACCCAAATGGATAATTTCTGGACTAACTATCAACTTACTCCTTGTAGTTTAAAAACTCAAAATGGATTTATTCAGACCGTCAGAGATCTATTGGTTGGGATCAATCTGCCCCAACTAGAGGGTCATCTGGAACTGATGAGCCCTCTTGACTACCAAAAAATTAATGTCTGGCTCTCTCTTGAACAGGACATTGTCAAAAGTGAAACGTCTACTGCTGTTCTCCACCTTCTTGCGTTGGAGACAATGGGAATCCATTACCCGGAACCGCTCTGGCTGACAGTTTTTACAGATAGCTCTTTCGAACCGGATCAACCAAATGTTGGAGCTGGTATCTTTTGTAATCTCTTCTTCTTTGGTGCCCCAGTGGGTGCCAATAGATCTGCTTTTGACGGGGAAGTTGTTGCTATCCGTATTGCTCTCAAACAGCTTTTTTGTTTTATTGAGTCTTTTTCAAATATGGTTATCCTTTCAGACTCGAAGGTGGCGCTTTGCTCGATTGAATCTAGGCATTGCCCTTCTACTCTCGACGTTCTTAAATGTCAGGATGCGATACGTAAACTCCACCATTTTGGTAAAACTGTAGCCCTACAATGGATTCCCGGGCACTGTGATATTGCAGGAAATGAGAGGGCTGATGTTTTGGCAAAGAGAGGCACAAGAATTCTCCAGGCTCAAAGTAGCCCAGTCCCCTTCTCAACTTTAAAAAGGATTGTTAAATCAAAAATCAATGGGGATTTCCATCACCAATTATCAGAAAGGGTAAAAACCAAAGTGTGGAGAGATCTTCGACAGAACACCATTCCTGACTGGCCGCGCTGCAAAGCGGTGGCTCAGTTTCGACTATATACCGGACATGGCTGCCTAGCCTCGCACCTGTTTTGTTTAGGGATGGCACCTGATCCCTATTGTTCTCTGTGCAAGAGCCGAGCTGTTTTCGATGGCGGCCACATCCTGTGCTGCGGGGCCCTCCGCGGGTCGTCGTCTACCGAGCGATATTGGGAGGCAAGAGCGCTCCTGAGGAAATTACTTTTTACTTTCTTGTTTTGTTCCTGTGTTTTCGCTTTTTAACATGTCAATTCACTTCTGCCATTTGAAATAAATAAAATTTCTATAATATATCAATTTGTAATTCATACTATTTAATTTATAATTTGGAAAATAAGTTTTTATATGTTACCAAAATTCAGTCCCCCCCAAACTGCTGTGGCTGGTGCTGATTTTTATTAATGCTTATGTTGATATCCATATAGATCTTGCAAAAAATTGACCAAGAAGGAGAGAGACTAAGAAGACCTGAAGCTTGTCCAACAGATATTTATCAACTGATGTTGCAGTGCTGGGCTCATAAGCCAGGGGATAGACCAACATTTTTAGCCCTTCAAGATTTCCTATGTGAGGTACCTTACCTTTTATCTTTAATTCATTCATTACACATTATTTGTCATAAAGATATATATGGATAAAGTATGTAGTTTACAATTACTTAGAATTAAACACTAGGAATCAATGTAAAAATTCAGAACATATAAACATTTCTTTCTTTAGATAATTTTTTATAATTTCTCATCGTTAAAATTTTGCAAAATAATCCTCTACTGCAGCGGTTCCCAATCTTTTTAGTTGTGTAGACCACGTGTTCTGTAAAAAAATAAGCTTTGAGGCCTACTAACTATTAAACATACAAGTTGAAATATATATGTATATACAGTTAAACCTCACAAATTCAATTTTTGGTTTTACCAATTTTTCGATAACTCAAAAAATTTCTTCAAATTTCCTATACACTCAATGCTTATAAACCCTTATTTGAAAATTTTCTTTTACTCTTTCCTCAATAGCTTGAATTTTATTTCTGCAGATACAAAAAAAAAAAAAAAATTTTAACTGCCTCGGAAAAAGGTAAGAATCAGCTGTAGGTCATTTTAAGATTTTTAGAAGATGAAACCTTTTGTGTGTCATCTGTTAAAAATGGCTAATAAACAAAAATTTAATATGCTTGCTATTTTGAAGCGACAAATCAAATTATTGATGAATGGAAAAGGTTTGAAAAAGAAAATATAAATTTCTAAGACTTTCGGATTCCATACAGCACATTTTCAACAATCCTAAAACATAAAGAAATTATCCTGGAGATGTATGATGATGATTTAGGTAAGAAGCTTAATGCTAGTGAATTTCCAAAAATAGAGAAATGTCTAATGATGTGAATTATACAATGTAGAATTCAAAAACACCACCTTTGATGAACTTTTAATTGAAGTGAAAGCTGATACTTTTGGAAAAGATTTAGGCTTTTTAAATTTCTAAGGCAGTAAATATTGGTTCAAATATTAAAAAAAAATGTAGCACCGTTGAATTTGTGAAAATTTTTGATGTAAACATTGATAAGAAAGTTTGTTCAGAATTTAGAAAATGCAGGAAATATTATGATGAAAAAGATGCGTTTAGTACTAATGAAACTAGATTATTTTTAAATGCTTTCTGTGACTGTGCATATAAAAGGTGAAGCAATGGAGGAGTGATTAACTTTATTGCTTTGGGGTAGATAAAAACATTTATGCTTGGGAAATCTTTGAAACCAACTCAGAGAAAATATGTAGAAAGTCAGCCAATTATGTCCAAGAACACATTCAAAGCTATTGCCCATTTCAAAGTGTAATTGTTAACTGTTTCTCTTGCCAATTTTTTTGAAAAAAAAAAACATTTTTTTATTTTATTGATTAGTACAAGGCATAATAGACAAGTTTTAAGTTGAAATTGTAATTTTTTTGGAAAAATGAAAAAAGTTAAGTATAAGTTTGTGTATGATAGTTTTTAAAACAGGGGATAATACAAAGTGATACTTTCCAAATGCCACTGAAGTGATAGGCCATTTTTTTTTACTCTTTTTTTTTTCTATGTAAATTCAGCAATCATTGTATATATAATCGCAGAAAACACGTGTGCAGTCCTACAATCCAACAATAAAACTCCGAAACAAAACTTGGCTTCCCAATTTACTTCTCAATCTTGGCTTTTAACTCCCAAACAAAACTTTCAATCAGAGCAGATTTGTATTTATTTATTTTTTGTTCCTTCCGTCCAAGTAACGTAATGAGACAAAATTTTGCTGCACCCAAGTTTTCACGGGATAATAAATATTTGCAATATGTACATACCAGAGTTAACTCTGGATAATCAGGGAAGCGGCTAAAATATATTCTTCAACAACGAGGGAATCTCTTTATATAAATAACTTTTATGTAAATAGGCAGTGTTTGTATTAATAAAAATCACATAACTTTATAAAAGGTGTGTAAAAAAGCTTTTTTTCCTCCTTAATTCTACTCTTCATTATCTATGATTTTTGATAAGTCAAAATTGTGAATTTTTTTTTTCTCTCCCTTCAACTTTAAGATACCGAGGTTTGACAATTTATATATACATAATCTGCACATGTATTAGTAATGTGCTACACCCACATCTCCCTAGAACTACTGAATTCAACTAGATCCCACTAGAAACTGATATTTTATCTTTTGATATAATTAAGGTTCAAACATTATCTTAAAAATGCCTTAAATTTTATGATCAATTGTTACCAAAGTTATAGTTTAGAATGGGTCAATTTCCTTAAAACTATTTATATATTCTGTTTTATTTATTTATTTTGCAAAATGGTCCTAAAATATATCTTTCTGTATTATTTCTTTAATATCTTGATTATGATTTAGTATTTTTAGTATATGTCTTTTTAAAAATTCGATTTCTCAGTAACTGTTAGACCGGTTTCGCTCAAATTTTGTATTTTGCTATGTAAAATTGCATTCTTTAAAATAATGCAAAAAATTGTCTACCTTACAATTCTAAATTTTTCCCGACCATTCTTGAATAAAATAATAAATATTTACTAAAAGTTATTATTTGCATGGACTTATCTTTGGATAAACAAACTTTTTAATTGTGTGTAAATAAAATTTCAATTCGCTTAAAAAGTTTTCGAGATGGAGCGAAATTCTCAAAAAGTAAAATGAATATTAAGGGGTCCAAACTTTAGAGTGCTCCACTGTTCAAACTATTCTGACCCTATTTCGCTGATTGCGGCCTATATTTTGGGGGTCAGAAATCCCAGTCTGAAAAAAATGCATGTTTATTCAAAGAAAAATTTTTTTTTCTGATTTCATAACTTAAAATATCTGCACTTATTTTTTAGCATATTTGAGGTTGCCCCCCCCCCCCCTTTTCCGAACCATTAAGAATGAGTACTATAACGTGAAGATCCCATCATTAGGTCAAAAGTTGTTCTGGGTAATCTTTTTTTTTTTTTTTTTGTGCACACTGTAGTGATGAGTTTCAAAATGTTTGGTATTTTTTTCCCCTTGTAACATTTATCAATTGATATTGACTATTGATTGAGATTTTGGATGCTCAGTATTTCTTTGCTATCTCATTGTGTGATTACTAAACCAATTTTTATGTTTATTGTAATGTTTGTAGGCATTTAGTATGTTTCTTTTATTTATAGGCACGCCCTGTAACCTTAACTAGTGTTCAAGTGTTTGAAGAACCTGAAAAACTTCAAATTCAGTCAGGTGACGTGATAGAGGTCATTGAAGGAAGGTTTGTTCATAATCAGCCCTTTATTATCTAAACAGCTATTAATTTTTTTAATGGTTTGATTTCAAACTTTTATTGATTAAAAGCTTTATTCAACTTTTATTTTAAACCATGAGAATGCAGGCTGAAAGTTGTCCTTAATTTCCTTTAAAAAAAAGAAATAGTTCTTAAATGTCCTTAATTATTAAACATTTCAATAATGTCCTGAAATTTTGTGCAATTTTCCAAATTTTTGTTGAAATCAACAGGAAGAAAAAATATTATTTATCTGAAAAATTTTTGAAGAAATTTCAAATTAAAAAAATATGTTATGCTACATGCTATGAAAATAACAAAATGAACGACAAAGTCTTCATACCGTGATAAGTACAATGTTACTCTACTTCCAGTATTCGAGACAATTACACTTAATTTGATGGCACAAAAGCATTCGATGTGGGAGAAATATGTAAAAAGCTCTTATCTCTCTCTCTTACCACTTTATCGTACTGTTTTTCACTAGAGAATCCTCGTATTTTGCTACGGCTTAACGATTTTCCATATTTTTTCTCAATTTTCTCCCCTTTTTTATAAATGGAAATTTTTGCATAATTTGAAAAAAAAAAGTTCATAAATAAATCTGAGTCTATTTCAAAAATGTTTTTTTTTAATCACTTAAGTGCATGAACTACTGAAACTATTACCAATTGTATATCTACAAATCCATGTTGGTATGGTACAAATTGCTGGCAATTTGGAGGTAATTTTGTCCTTAATTTTTATATTATGTACTTCCAGTCCTGGAATGTCAACAACAGGATTTAATGATGCACTTATTCATTAAAAACTTTATTCCAACTTTTATTTTAATCCTGGAGATCATGCATGAGGTTTATATGGACCCCAAGCAATTTAAAATGGAAAATTTTTTTGTGCTAATGACATGTCCTCCTTTCCATTAGTCAAGTTCTTCAATTGTTGCCCTAAAAATCTGAATGAAAATGGGGAAAGATTTGAATTTTCGTGTAATGAAAAATGATTGTTGCACGGAAATGTAAAAATGAATAAAAAATGTTGGAATATTTTTCCTTTTTATTACTCTGACATTACTTTAGAAACACTTATTCTCATACACCATGTAGTCACATAGTGAAAAAAAAATTTTGTCTTCTAGTTTTGTCCTCCTAATGACACTTTATTTTTAATTCTTATCTCAATTCCATACAGAATTACTATTTGTTTTGTACTTACACTTCTGTCATCTTTTTCTCCCTTCTAAAAAGGTAGATAAATTTAAAAGAAATTTGTTTTAATTCTGTTTTTGAAAGGTTTACAAATCAATAAATAGTATTTGATTTCATTTTCAAATTCAAGTGGAGAAAATTTATAATATTTTGTAGATTTAAGTGTAGTTAAAATTTCAGGAGTGATTGTGACACAAAGTGAAAAACCCTGAAAATTGTGTGCAAAAATTTTATAACAAGATATCAGTTTATATACTAATCATATTATATAAAATTGTTTGAACTGAGATTTATAATTATACCTACCAATAAAGAATATCACACTTTTATAGGAACTAATTTAAGAAAAAACTTATTTAAGTTCTTATGAGAATTGCAATATTGGGTTTTAAAATCCCGTGAATATGAACCGAGATATTGGATTTTAAGAACGCGAGAATACAAATCGCTACATTGGGTGTTTAAATCCTGTGAATATAAATCCCGATATTGGATTTAAAAACATGAAAATACAAGTCGGAATTTTGAATCACGTTAATAGGGACTTTTAGATCCTGTAAATGGGAAAAGTGACATTGAATTTTAAAATCGTGTGAATACGAATTCCGATATTGATTTTGAACATGTGTAAATACAGATTGCGATATTGTATTTTTAAGTCACTTTAATATGTACCGCAATGTATAATTTTTAAAATTGTGTAAATATGATTCACAATGAGTAACTTTTAAGTAAAGTCAATACGAAAATGGATGTTTATTATTAAAGTCACATGAATATGAATTGCGATATTAGAGAATTCTGGTGTAGTTTTAAATATTAAAAACTATAGAAATCTGACAAACCAACAAAAGAAAAATCAAAATTGGGGAATAGTCAGGTGTATGAAAACACCTCATGAACAAAGAAACCCAAATGAAAACTTCCCAAAAATCTTGAGATATGTTGAGTTCTTGATCTTGAGATTCTAGGCAATCTTGAGATAAGCGAAATACCGCCAAGAAAAATAATCACATGCCCTACTTCTAGTTTCTAGACCTGGAGAGATGATACAAAAAACCCAGAATTCCGGGATATACCAAGAATACAATCTCCCTTGAAATTTATAAAAAAAAGTTCTAATTTGCAATTTTTTTTCTTTCTTATAAAGCCATCTTTGAATGAAAACAAACGTTATCACTGTACTTTAAGTTGTGTTTTATTTTTAATAGGCAAGAGTTTTATTGGTGGAAAGGTCAAAATCAGCGCACTTTTGAAATTGGTCTATTTCCTCGTTTGGTTGCTGACAGACAGAAGCCAAGGACTGGTGATGATATCAGCAGGCCATTAAGAAACAGCTTTATCCACACTGGTCATGGAGATATTCACGGACAATCTTGGGGAAATCCGGGTCATATTGATGAGTGAGTCTAAAAGCTTAGCTAAAATATTATTGTATTCGAAATACATTATTTACCTGTTTGTTACATGTTTCAGGATGTATTTGCAAAATCCTATGGAGCCACCTGATTTGTTAGGACTTAAAGAAGACCCTCCTCCCGCACCAAAGTTAAGAGATAGAAATGCAAGTAAGTTTATCTTTTTTATACTTCAGTTTTTACATTCTATAAAAACATTTAAATCTTTTTTATCTGTTTGCAAGACTATAGAATTTATACTATATTCTTATTGTCGATGATTAAAATCAGCATTTTATTCACAATTTTAATCTTTAACTTACTCTAATCCCATTAATTTCCAATGAAGTACAAAAATAGCGTTTAAGGCAATTTATCATTTTTATAAATCGATTTTAGAATCCAATTTCTTTTTTCTGGTTGAATCTTAATTTTTGTTTTTTAAATTTTAATTTGTGTTTAATTTAACTTTCTTAAAATAATCAATTTTATTTTCTAGTTATAATCTGGGTTTGTAAGTGAATATCATGTATTAATAAGTTTACCCTCTACATATGCTTTCAGTTTGACGTAATCTGTGTTATTTTATCACTGTATAATATCAAATTCATTTTATCCAACGGCAAAATTCTAGACGCATGGAGTATTAGATTAGATGCTTTTATATTCTCTCATTTAAATGATATTTTATAGAAAAATTTTGTCATTTTTCAGGACCAGTATCTACAAGCAGTGATGGTAGTTCTAAAAAAAGTGTAACAAAACAGTTTGGTTATAACAAATTAGAGAATGAACAAAATGGCAATGGAAAATCTTTTGCCCCAAAATTTAAATCCAAAATGAAGAAAGAAGTCAAAGAAGGAATTCTTATAGATTTCACAAATGAAATATCAGTCAACACACCTCCTCCCTCCTCCCCATTCCTACTTCCTTCTCCCAGAATGACTCCGTCGATTCACACATCATCATCACTCATTGACTTGACTCTGCCAAATACCTTCTCTAACTTGTGCTGTGTTGATAGAAAGAGTTCTCCAGATTATGATACATCATCTACATACACCAATAATACTTTTACTCAAGATAGGTATTACAACCTCCCCCCATCCGACTCTGAGAGCTCTGCCGACAGGTATTATTCTGTGCCACCGGATAATTCTGTCACTTCTAATTATTACTCTCCTGTTGCTGAAACAAAGGGAAACTATATGCTCACGCCTTCTGTAACTAGCAATCACCTTACGCGGATGGGCAGTTGCCCCACCCTTCATGTGGAACAAAGTCATTCATATCGGAACCTTTACAAAACTCAAACTACTTCTTCATCTGGGCTTTCATCAGCTGCTGCCTCTCCTTTTGATGATCTGTTTGAAGCATTTGGTGGGCCCCAAATCCAAACCCAACCTCTCAGCAAGTTCCCGATCAGTAAATCTCAGACGGCGACGACGTGTGATAGAACTCAAATGCTGGAGGAGTTGAAAAAGACACTCGGTAAAAAAGAAATGCAGACAAACTTTTCTAGCGAGAGTGGTAAAAAAACCGTTGTGAAAATTCCGCTGCTTCAGCCACCCCAGCAGCATGCGAAACGTAACAACAGGATCGTGACAACAGACTCTGGCATAAGCTTCCCTCGCGATGTTCGGTCACCCACGGCTGTACAGGCTGGTCCTCCCCCTGTGCCTGCTGTACCTCCAAATACAGCAGAAGTAAAACCTTTCCTCATAAACAACCCCATGTCTTCCAAATGCAATCTTTCCAACAACAATACAATGTTTACTTTTATGCCTGGTTTGCCAAATCCTTCAACTAATGCAGACTTGCTGAAAAATCAATTGACCTTGATGCAGGCACGCGTCTCAGGCGTCAGCCTCGACGAGTGCCACGCTGCTTATGTAGAGCATAAGGGGAACTTTAGTGAAGCCTTGAAAGCGCTTCAACTGATGCAACTATGTCGCCTAGGTATTGCATCCAAAAGCGATTGCGAGAAGGCATTGCAGTCAGTCGACTGGAATGTAGAACTCGCTGCTTCAGCTTTAGTGGATCAGTTACAATGTTCTTGAAACTGTGTTGGCCTGCTGTGCTTAACTTTATCTATATGGTTGTGAAGACTTAATTCTTTTAAAAAAAAAAAGGTTGTAAATCAAGACCATAATATTGCACCCTAAGTTTCATTTAACCGTTTTTGGTAATGGTTAAACATAATGCTACTTGCTAGACTTACCTTAAAAGTGTTCTTTGTTTAACATATTCTTTTACCAATTGTGTTCTAAACAGTATTTTAAAGGTACTAGACTCTTTGAATGTAAATATTCATATCTCATTATTGGTTTTTATAATTGATTTTAATCAGTTTATTTAAATAAATTCAATTTCTTTGTAATATTATTGTTAATTAATTTGTGGTGTAAACATATCAATAATCTAATTTTGTTAGTTATTCAAGTGAAAAAATAATAAAGAACAACTTGTTTGTAAATTTTGTACCCAGTCAAATAAATTTTCCTGAAAGATTGCTTGAAAAATTATGGAAATAGATTACCCCTGGTTGTTAATCTTCGTATGAATTGACTATCTTTCCTTTTGTTTGAAATATGTGGACATCATGGGACTGGCAAATACTGAATATTAACAACTAATCTTGCATTTTACTACTTAAATATTATTTTTAAAAAGTAGAAATTACTTGTTAAGCTGAAAAAATATGTTCATGACAGACATAGTTTGTGACATTTTAGGAAGGGATCAAAAATTTGCCATTTTATCTCTAGGATAATGGCAAAATAGCTACCTTTCAAAGTAAAAGTTGAATATAAAATCTTTAAGAAAGTTTAAGCATAGCAAATAAGAAACTTTGGCCTCTTAAGTTAAATTTGAAAGAGACAACAATGTTATTATTTTGGGTACAATGCTTAGCATGCTCATATCTATTTTTCTTGTACCAAATGTTTGCAAAAATTTGTAATTTTGGTAATAATTGTCAAAGAAATAAATAATAATGGGTAATTATGTCAAATTTCCACATAAGTTGTTTGCAGGTTCAGTATCTATTGTTTGCAGGTTGGTTCAGTATTGAATATCAGTATCTATGGATTGAATATTAGTCGCAGATTAACTAACAACAAAACACCAGTAAAATCAATAGGTATTCATAACTCTCTTAGGAAACCCCTCTTCATAGTTACCAACTGTACTGGATTTTGCCAGTTTCTTCTGCCCTACTGGTCTGATGTAAATTTCGTAAAAAATATCCCTATTGAAATAGAATTTTTGCACAAATTATTGCTTACTTGAATATGTAAGTATTACTGATGTATAATAAAGCGATCCTAATTTATAAAAATCAGTTAAAAACTTTTTTGTTCTAAAATTTTCAGTTTATATACCCTTTTTAAATGAATTAAACTATCTTTGATGAATTAATTGCTTTACTATTCAAAATTATGAGTAAACATAATACATAACATCTCAAGTTACAACGTCAATCATGACTGGAAAATATTGCAGTTCATCTTTTTTGATGACTGTAAAAATCCTTAAAATTCTCTATGCATAAAATATTTAGTACATTATGCAACAATTATTTTGAAGTTAATATTTCAAAAATCTACTGAAATTTTTCCTATCCCTGTTTACAGGTATGTCTTTTTGACTTTTACTACTTTACTTTTTTAAACCTTGGACCTTTTTTTACCTTGGACAAAAGTAAAGTTTTTTAACAAAGCTGTTTCTTGTAGAATGTATGTGGTTTGTATTGCATAAATTTTATAGCAAAAACTCCTAATTAGTTACATTATTAATATCACATAAGAGAATTATAAACATTTATATTGCTGAAATTCTTTGATTCGGTAAATTTAAAAATAAAGGGAGAATTTATTCCAACTCAAATTTGATTCATTTTATTGTCATTAAGATGATAGCAGCTTTTAAAAAAGAGGAACTGTTAAAAAGATTAAAGGTTGTAAATAATTAAAAACCAACAATGAGATATAAATGGTTTTTAGTGCTTTAGGTATTGTTTGAACATATAAGGTTGAATATTAACTATTTTTTCACTCCTTGTGAATTGGTGATATATATATATATGTATATGTGAAAATTTATTTATTATCCACTCATTTATGTTATTTTGAAGTATAGTCCAGTTTTTATTTCTTTATGTTTTACTTTTTTGAAAGCTTTACAACATAAGTGCTCAGTACCAAAGATTCTCAGTCTTAAATAAAAACATTAAATGTTTAAGAGCCTTTAACTCATTCAGCTTTTACTTACTGTCTTCAAATAATACTCCATTTCTGAAAGTATACTTTTGTTACATGGTACTGCTTTTGCCTAGTGTTTTGTAACAGGTATTTGAAAGTAAAATGTTTTTATAACAGATATGATTCTTAAAAAGATACAAAATTACTGTTATAGAAAATACTAACCAGCCATCCCTAATGAACAGCAATCAGATAAAACGTTTCAATTTTTACTAAATTTTTGAACTTTGCTAGAAATATTCTAATAAGTATGGAAAATTTGTTTTTGTATAAAATATATATTCATGTAATATTTGAAAAATTACTGCGTGTTATCAAATTTTATTATTTATATGCTCAAGTTAGATTTTTTTTTAAAGTTATCTAATTACTTAATTTTTATGTCTGGCTTAACAATGTGTAATGTTACATTTTACATAACAATTGTGAAGTATGTGCTAACTAGCTATTTTAAAACATATATATTTTCACTGCTTGCACTTAACATTGCTATTATGTAACAAAAGTTGAATTGCATTTTTTTAATGTCTTAAATATGACTTAAAAATATTTTTAAAAATTTATCTGCCATGAAGATAATAAATTACAAGAGCAACTATTTTCTATTTTGCAAATTCTGTTTGTTTTATTGTGGAACAAAATAGTGTTCTGTGAATTATGTGCTAACTAGCTATTTAAAAAATATATATTCTCACTGCTTGCACTAAACATTGCTATTATGTATCAGTATCATAAAAGTTGAATTGCCTTTTTTTCATCTTTTATTTAATGTCTTAAATATGATTTAAAAATATTTCTAAAAAGTAATCAGCCTTGAAGATAGTAAATTATAGAAGTAACTATTTTTGTATTATCAAATTCTGTCTGTTTTATTGCATAACAAAATAGAGTGTTCTTTGATCAATTCTCTTAAATATATATTTTTAGAATCCTTTCATCAGCATTGGCACGACAGCCCTTTGTGAGCCTGAGCCTTCCTCAGAAGCTTTTCCCATTCTGCCCTTCTCCCTGCAATTGACCTCCAGTTCTTTACTTTTAGAATCCTTTAAGAAGTTAAAAAAGTGTTTGTGAATTTCAAATTAAAACTCAAGGGAGGAAAAAAACATTAACGAAATCTGATATATAACTATTGAAGTGGGGTGAGAATAAAACCAGTTTGATTGCAAGACAAAGTTAGCAAAGAGTGTTTTTTTTTTTTTTTAAGAAAAAGATTTTTAAAAAATCTCTTTTTTTTATTTAAATGAGATTTTTTTATTTGCTTACATATATCAATCGGAGCTCTAATAAAATATAGTAATAATTCCCAAAATTATGTAAAGCAAAAACTCTATAACTTAATTATTAAATAAATTTACTTAAAATCATTAAAATTATTATATAATTATTACAAACTAATTACTGAAAAATTAAACTTATAGCCGTTTTTGTTCAAGCTCAATTACTCTTAATGAATTTTTAAAGACATAGAATCAAAAATGTGTCAGATATTGAATAAAAAAATTTATTAATTTAGATCAAGAAACACTAAATAGAAATTATTTGTTCTAAATTGCTTCTTCATAATTTATGAACACTAACTATGTGTATAATAAGTTCTAAAAGTATTTTTGTTCAAATGAACATAAAACTAAAATGTATATTTCAAATATGTTAATTAAATAGCAAATTATTTTGCATACAGCTAATGAAAAGTTATACTTAAAAAATTTCACTTTAATCCGTAGTTATTATTCAGTTTATTTTTAACATCCAATAATAATTTTCAAGTATTTCCCTCCTCTCTAGTGATTGCACAACATTTTTATTACTTCCACCCCTAAATTTGACCTTGCAACCCTTCATGTGATTACCGTATATAGTATGTTATGTATATGAAATATGTAAATTCAGCTCTTCATATTATCATAGCAACTATTCACATGTTTAATTACAGATGAATCTTAATTAACTGTTTGATGCTTAAATCTGTTCCACCCTTTTAAGGGCAAAGGAGCAAAAATTGTCCCTCTTATTTTTTACTATAACATGAAACACTGAAATTTTAATAATTTTTACTCTTTTAAATGACACGTTTTTTTTATCAAAAGCAAATTTTTTAATTGTGGATATGCTTACAATGACTTAAATTCTCTTGACTTTTCCTAATAAAATTTGCCTACTGTGCAAAGAGTTCAAAAAGTTAATTTCTTTTTCACAATTAAAGAACACTTTTCTGTGTTTTAGAATGTTACAGGCCTTGAAAAATACTTTAAAAGAACTTAAATTTTCAAGAGCTCTTAGTATTTTTAAACCATTTTAAATTTGTTATAACTGGTTTAATCTAAAACAAAAACGTATTTAAATTTTAAAATTATGCATTAATTCATATGTCCACTGTCTTCAGTGTTTTTAAAATTATATTTACAAGAGACAGGTAACAATTCTTGCCGTTATAGCACAAACATGCTACAGAAATGGTCACTTTTTTTTAAGTAACAGTAATTTTTTTAAAAGTTTTTGGAGTGGTGAAACTTTGGGAAAATTGAAAATTGATCTCAAATCATTTTCTTTAATGAGTAAGTCTGATTTATGTTTGCTTATTAATTTATTTTTAATTTTCTGAAAGCTGAGTTGGAATTTATTCTAATTACTCTTTTGCTAATTTCTGAATGAGTGAGCATATTCTTTTTTAAAAAAATGTATATTAATTTTTTTTAATGCTTTAATTGAAAAGTTTCATATAAGATTTAAAGAATAAATAACTCAACTTTGAACAACAGCTATTTTGATTAGTGCAAAAAGAGAGCACGAATGTAGCAACAGTCTTCTTTTAAGTGAAAAAAACTAATCTGGATTGCATTCAATTATAAATAATTATCTGTAAACTGTTAAATTCTCTGCCTAAAATATTTTTATTTTAAATTAAAAAATTAAAGTTTTTATTAAGTAAATAAAGTCATATTGATGTTGAATATCTTTTAGTGGATAACTTTAAAATGTGAATTATATTTGCAATGTGTGTACCTGATTGTTAAAATAATGATTAAATATCCTCAAAATATTAAAAATATTTTTTTACATTTAATACTTACGGTTATTTAAATTTTAACTAAAATTATCTAACAGTTAACCTTTAAGAAGAATGCTGGAGTAACATAAGAGCATGGTGGTGCACTTTGTACGCCAACGTGTTTTAATGCCTCACTATAATTTTTTGAGATATTTATGTTTATTAATTTTATATAACTTATAAAAAATACATTGGAAGAAAAATAAATTTAATTAAAATGAATATGATAAAAATACAGAGAAAAATGCGATTGATATTTCAATTTTGACTTTTAATTAATTTAAACAATTGACAATTTATTATATATTATTAAATAAACTTTGGCAATTTAAACTTTGAACATGTTCTTCTGCATTGCTTCCGGTTTCACTAATTCATCCTTTATATATTATATTACGATATTTTTAAGTAAAACCAAAAATATGGGCATTGACAAAAACAATTTTTCACTGACATTTTTTTTTAAACGATCATTGCAAGTGTCGCAAATGTGCTTGGTTATTTTTATGTGATTGCATACAAAATGTAAGCATCCTATGCAATTTATGGTTATGTAGTTATTTTTCTTTCGTCCTTTTCATATGACTTTCAACTTCTAAATAGACTTCAAAAAGAGGGATAATAAAATGCTGGTGTGAATCATGTGATTATTATGCAAATGGCAGTTGTCTTATCATTGACTGGCGTACACTGTACGCTCCCCTTGTTTTTGAAAATTAACAGTGAATTTTTGATAAACATTTGCATGTTTATCTGTATAGACTTGAATTTATATTTCATATGCATTTAAAACTTGTACAAATATACATCTTTCATCGAAATTCTTCCTTATCTCTCTTTTTACTATTGTCAGTCGAAAATTGTGATAAAATTGATCTGAATGAACCAAATAAATGTAATTTAATTTATGAATTGTTTGTTATTAATGAATTTTTGAATATTTAATCACTTTTTGCCATTTGAAGATTTAACCATAAAAATAGTGTATTTTTTTGCATAATTCAGCAGTGGTACTTATTTATGTCACACTAGACTTTGACAAATGGGCTATTAGTGGCTATCTAGGAAATATCTAGGAAACATCCCCGAGAACGACATTTCATTACCGACACGTTTTTTGTAAAAAGTACATTTTTTTTTACAGATGTATGAAACACCGCCTTAAATTTTCCCATTGTTCATTATTTGCATTGATGAAAGTTTAACAAAAATAATGAATAAGATTTTTGAGTTGTCAATTTAAAAGTGCTGTTATTTATTACAAACTAATAACTAATGTAATTTCACTAATTTAAACTTAATGGTACGGCATTACGTTTAACCTTTAAAAATATGGAAATCAATTGAAATCTAAAATAGTCTTAAATTAAAATGTTGGTAAATTCTTACATTGATGATTTCTCTTTATGAAATAAATCCTTCAATTTAAATCAATGATTTTAAAAATTAAAAAAATCCGTTTTATTTACATCTATCTGAAATCCAATTAATCTGAAATCTTAACTTTTTAAGTGTGACAAGTCTTAACAGAAAAAGGATTATTGAAGGCAACATACTAATACTGTATGAGAAACAATTTTGTATTTGTGTAATGTTATTTGGAGCTAATAACAATTTTAAAAAAATTATTATATATTAATAACAATTAAAAAAGTTATTAAAGACCATTTTCCTCAAACTTAATTGCAGCCTGTAAGACAGCACTTATTTGTACTATACGAAGGTTGTTATTTAAGTAAGGGCCGTTTTGTTGTGCACACTTATAGGTGTCCCAGCATTCCTTTGGATCAACTGTGCGGTCAGTTCTGTGTCTTTAAAATGTTCAAATTTAACGAATCGCTCGCCACATACGAAATACAATCAGTGATGTGTTTTTAATCAGCAAAAACCCTGTCTGCAGAATGCATTCACTGGCAGATTTGTAAAGTAGCAAAGTTCCCTGCCATGCTGACAGGGAATTTTGCTACTCAATGACAATTACTCTCTCCGCAGCTCAGATCCCAGCTTTATTAGACTCTTTAGGTTGGGAAATTTTGGACTACTCCTCCATACAGCGAAGACCTTGCACTGAGTGATTTTCATCTTTTCCGATGTTTCAAACATAATTTTGGTGGCAATGATGACAAATAAGTGAAAACGGCCGTGACCTTTTGGTTAACGTAGCAGGCGGTAAGTTTATATGAAGAGGGTGTCTACCACTACAAAAATACAATTCCATTTCACTAGTATATAAGACAAGAACTCGATTCCAATAGGGTTTTCATAGATGAATCACTCTCCCCACATTGATGTGAACACACCTACCTTGAGAGAAACTCCCACTTCGATAAATGTTCCACCTCGTCGCGCTGTTGCTACTCCTCGATCTCACATAACGTTGGCCTGCATACAATCGACTGCTAATGGCAACATAGGAGTAACTTGAACAGCTCTCACGATTAGCATAAGGCCCGGTGATCTTAATATAGCTCTCCCGGTTTCTCACCAAACAGCAAGGTACCCATTCATCGAATTCTATCACAGCTATAACTCTGGTGGGGGGAGTACTGTAGTGTGTCTACCACTACAAAAATACTATTCCATTTCACTAGTATATAAGACATGTTAACTCGATTCTATGGTGGGGTGCCTTTTCATAGATGAAGTTTGACAGTGTCGATATCTTCTCTTCCCACAGAGGGTATTCTAAATCTAGTTTTAAAGTATGATAAGCAGTGCCGTTCCTGGCGGGTATGCAGCGAATGCCCCGCACGCAGGCGCCCAATTTAAGGGGCGCCAAATTCAACTATTCGCTACTCTTGTAAAAACACACTTCTAATTGGAAGAAAAATCGGCATTAAAAATCAAATTATAGCAAAGCTGTAAACTTTGATTACAGGAAGAAACAGTAAACTAATATAAGAAGTAACTTCTACACTGGAATTTACATGCAAAAAATCTGTTGTCGGCACTCCGCTTACGGGCGGCGGCGTATCTTCAAAGGATGCCGCTCGCCTTTGGCGGCTCGCTCGACAAATAATATACATGTTATTGTTTTTTATGCATTTATCGGCGCCGTGTGCCTCAGAGAGGTCGAAGGTGCAAAAAATATTATTTTCCGAAAAGTTCTCCAAAAAAAAAACTTTTTTTCGGCTCCAGATTTTAGCGGTGATATAAAACAGGAGAATGTGGCTTGTTTCAGTCGGTCAGTTCAGTCATCGAGTATTCGTCGGTGAATTTTGACGATTAATAATAATTTCATTTTAATATAATATTACGTGTTGCTGATTTTAAATCTTAAGGTAAGAGAAGATGAAAGAAAACGTGTTATTAATATTGGTATCATAAAACTGTTTTTCAACGTTAAAGTTATATTTTAAGAACTAAGAACAATTTTTTTAAAATTTTCTCCTTTTTTTTTTTTTTTTTTTTATTAACTTTTTCTTTTTATCATGAAGGGCGTTTCTAAAGAATTGTATTCGTTTATCGTCAGTTTTCTCTGAAAATTTTGTCATGAGAAAAAGTTAAATTGGGATTTTTAGCGTTAAATTTTTTTGTTTAAGAATTAGGAACGATTTTTATTTTGGTTTCTATCTGCCTTTACTCTTTTAAAAAACTGTAAAATTTCTTTTTTAAAATCTTTTGCTTAAGAAGACGTTTTAATTATGGCGCAGCAATTAAGAGGTTTTGGATTTGACTATTATTTTTCTTCACATTAAAGTAATTGGAAAACTGTGATGCTCAGTTTAAAAATATTCTTTCAAAAATTAAAATTTAATTTTGTTTTTCCAGTTTCGTTTTTATGAAAAGTTTTTTTCTAGGTGTTTTAATAATAGCAAAACATTTCTAAAAGTTATTCTGATAGACTATTATTTCTTTTCTTTTAACGTTGTTTCATGAATGCGTTTTTCCGTAAAATCTTATTTTTAGCATTAAAGTTCTGTTTAAAGAATTAAGAGGATTTTTTTTGCATTTCACTTTTTTTTGAAAAACTTCAGTTTTTTTTTTAGTAACTATTAATCAGTTATTTTTATTTACCTTTTCTAATGGATAACTATTACAATATTTCGATTCGAGAGTTTTCTGATTATATTTTGACTCCGGTCAGCTTTTTTTCTAATTATTTTTTTTATCTCTTCAGAAATGAGTGATGGCAGTAAAAAAAATTGTCTGGAGCCCAAAATAAAAAACGTCGATTAAAATTGGAGGCAGAGCGGGATAAACTCAGCGGTTCGCTGAACAAATTCCTTCAACTCAGCAGTTCTTTGGCGAATCCACTTCTGTCAAGAGAAGAACAAGTTGTTGCAGAACCGATGATTATTATCGAAGATCAGCAGCCATCCACGTCTGGAACGCCTGTTTCACCTGATCCAACTCCTGAACTGGGTCATCCGGTAAGCGAGAATGAAGAAAGATCTGAGCACTGTGACATTGCTGATATTAGTGATATTGATGATCCATCTACATGGTCAAATAATTTGAGTCATCATCTAATCCAATCAATCGAGACAAAGGGAACTGTTCAAATTAAAGAAAATTTTCCTGTTGATGAGTCTGGTAGGAAATTTTCAGCAACGCAATATCTTAGGAAGTTGCCAAACGGCGAAATAGTTAATAGGGATTGGTTGGGGTATTCTAAAAAAATTAATTGCGTATTTTGCATTTTTTGTAAAGTTTTTAGTGCTTTGTCTCATCAATTGACCACTGAGTACTCCAATTGGAGGCACCTTTCAGTTAATATTTCCCGACATGAAAATAGTATGGAACATATGAAAGGGGCTCAAAAATGGCACGAATTAAAATTGCGTTTGAGCAAAGATTGCACAATTGATAAAGAGCAACAACATCATTACGAAAATGAAAAAAGACGATGGCGTGCAATTATCAAAAGAATGATTTGTATTGTGCAATATTTGGCCAGTCAGAATTTAGCATTCAGGGGTGACAGCTCTAATCTTTTCGAATCAAATAATGGTAATTTTCTCAAACTGGTCGAAACGATTGCCAAATTCGATCCGATTATGATGGAGCACCTGAGCATTATTCAAAGGTCTAAAGAGTTGAAAAAAAACATGCCCCATTATTTAGGCAATCACTTTCAAAATGAATTAATCCATCTATTATCAAAAAAATATTCGCATAGAAATTTTGAACTGCCTCAAGAAAGCAAAATATTATTCAATAATTTTGGATGAAACTCCAGATGCTAGTCATGTTGAGTAGTTGACTTTCATAATTCGCTTTGTTCATTTTTCTTCAAATGAGGTTGAAATAAGAGAACACTTACTGGGGTTTTTTAAAGTTTTGGATAGTACAGGAGAAGGGCTTTTCAATCTGTTGAGAGATGAGATACTACCAACTTTTGAAATTGATTTTCTTAATATGAGAGGTCAGGGTTATGACAATGGCGCAAATATGTCTGGGAAGCATGTGGGCATTCAAGCTCAATTTAAAAAAGTTAACCCGAGAGCTATTTTTTTGCCTTGTTGTGCTCATACATTAAATTTGACAGTTAATGATGCAGCTAAAATCTCAGACGAGACTGTAGTTTTTTTTTTTTCAATTATTCAGGAGCTGTTCAATTTTTTTTCTGCTTCACCCTACAGGTGGAATATTTTAAAGCGAAATTTACAAAATCTCTCTTTAAAGTCAGTGAGTAAAACTCGATGGGAAAGCAGAGTCAGAGCCGTTCAACCTCTTAGATTTCAACTTCTCGAGATTTGTAGGAGTTAACTTGATTTGATGGAAGATAATTCAAGAGACATGGATACCAAACATTCAGCAAAGGTACTTTTAAAAAAAATTAAAACGTTTAAATTTATTTGTTCCATCATTATTTGGTACGATGTATTGTCAAAGGTCAATATAGTGAGTAAAATGATGCAGAATCCAAATACAGTTGTTAATGAATGCCATAGAGAAATAAAAAGTCTCATCAACTACTTCACTGAAAAAAGGTCAGATGAAAATTTTCATGTTTTTGTGAATGAGGCTAAAGCCGAAGCTGGAAAAATGATGTAGAGCAAACATTTCTTTCAATTAGGGAACGAAAGAGAAAGCGTCAATTTTCATATGAAAGTACAGACGATCCAGTTCTAGATCCAAAGCGAAAATTTAAGATCAGTTTTTATTTTCAAATTTTGGATACAACAGTTCAATCCCTACAAAGTCGTTTCGAGAGATTGAAGCAATGCAATGATTTATTTGGATTTTTGAGTGATTTTCAAAACCTAAATTCTGATGAGATTAAACGATCGTGCATAGATTTGGATTTGGCTTTCCAAATTCACCATGAAAGAAATGTTTGCAAGGATATTGATGGTCTTGATTTGTACAATGAAATTTCATCATACAAAATCCTTAACCCTGTCAAAGACTCTCGCAATACCTCAGACTCACCCATAGATATTCTGAATTATATAACCAATAAAAATTTGCAGTCTTTGTTTCCAAACCTGTCTATAGCATTAAGGATATTTTTGACGCTGCCGATTTCTGTTGCGTCTGGCGAAAGGAGTTTTTCAAAGCTAAAACTTGTAAAATCTTATTTGAGAACTTCGATGTGCCAGGAAAGTCTTTCAGATTTAGCTGTTATTTCAATCGAAAATAAAATATGTGAAGTCATCGATCACAATGAAATGATCAATGAGCTTGCATCTGCAAAAGCAAGACGTGTTATGTTCTAAAACTACCTTGTTATTTGATAATTAGGTACTTAGGTATTAGACAGATCTTGCACATTTTCAAGTTAACGGATTTGTTTGCGTTGAGCGCCGTTTGAGAGTTTTAACTCAATTCACTCAGTTGAGTGAATTGAGTTATATTAGATTTTTTGTTAATTTCCGAATGGACGTGTTTTATTTATGACCTATATTGTACGTTAATAGTCTATTTTATTTGATGTCGAAAATAAATTTTTTGTCATATTTTTTCGTTTTTTTATTTTATTACGCCCATTTTCATAATCAAACACTTACACTAAAGTGACTTTAGTCTATAAGGAAACTATTCAGTTTAAACTTCAAACTAAAAATGATTATGAAAATTGGCCTTATCATCAAAATTTAAGCATAGTATATAGGGGCACACAAAATTATTCTTGCACGCAGGCGTTCGCCACCCCAGGAACGGCACTGATGATAAGTGTTTAAACAAACTCGACAACTATGCCGACAAAAAGAGAAACGTATGTAGAATCTGAAAATAAATTTGCTTCTGGAAAATTTTCTTTCGTTTGGTTTTTATTTTCCTACTGCCCTTACTTAAAAAATAACCCTCGTAAAATCAGACGAATTAAAAATTCACCTATAGTATCTTGATTAATTGTACTTTATGATATTAAAAAATGAAAATAACTAAATTTTTTATTAAAATTGTTAGATTTTCTTTTCTTCCTGCAATCGCTTTAAATATCAATTAGTGAATGATGAGACCCTTTTCATATATTCTGAATTACAAAAATTAATTGCTATTTTAAAAAAAACTTTGCTTGGTGATAAAAATTTTTATAACCTTTTCAGATCTCCCCTTTTTCATGCCACCAATGAAAGCAACAAAAATTTTTAACACACTGATAAATAGTAAAAAAAAAGAAAAGAAAAAAAGTGCATGAAAAAAATAAAATTCTATTTATTTCATTAATAATTTAGTTTTTATTAGAAACCTTAGACTAATTAGCCTGTAAATAGTTAAAAAGATACAGAAATTAAGGGAAATGTTTTTTCTTTACGGTTAAATATTTAAGCCTTAATTCTAGTGTGTACACAGTACAATTAATCTGTTAATTACACTATCTACCAATAAGTATTTGGACACCTATGCAAATGACTATATCTGCGGTCTTGAGATACGTCACGCCTTTAGCCGGTATATATTGTGTAGGGGTATAGTCCCATGCAAGATGCCTACTGCACTATTTTGGATGACAATGTACTTCCTACGTTGTGGCAGTTTTACGGGGAGGGGGACCCCTGTCACTTCCAGGACGACAATGCCAGCTGTCATGTTACGAGGATCAACACGGCTTGGTATAATGCCAATGGGGTTAATCGAATGGACTGGCCTGCCTATAGCCCAGACCTGAACCCTATCGAGAACCTCTAGGACGAGTTCGGATCGCCGAATTAAAATGTGTACTAGCCGTCCAAAATCGGTGAAGGGTCTTCTCCAAGCCGAGTGGAAGAAAATACCACTAGCCGTCACGCAAGGACCTGAGGAAAGTATGCCCCGGAGGGTTCACGCTGTAATTGCCTCTCGTGGAGGCTCGGCCAACTATTGATTATGAATAAAGTTTGTTTTTCTTTTCAATCCCACGTGTCCAAATACTTATTGGTAGATAGTATATTACAATCTGTGCTATAATTTACAAATGTAATCTCTGTTTTAAAATTCAGTTCTCTATTTTAAATTTTACTTTAAAAATTCAAAAATAAAAAGTGCAATTATTATTATTTTGTGTTCTATAAATTATTATTATTTAAGGATTTACACAAGATCCAAATTTTACTAAAAGTAATTTATAATAGAATCGCAAGTTATTCTTTTGTAAATTTTAATAGATTTGTTTTCCAGCACAACTTAAAATGGACCAGACAAACAAAATATATGAATGTGCATTTACAAGAGCTTAGAAACTTAAATCATTATCAATAATTGAATCACTTAATCATGTATTTTAGAAATAAAACATATTTTTCTATAAATTAGAAGGAATAACCAAACTATTATTCCAAAAAACCAGATTATAATGTGTTTTTTTTTTAATAAGGCATTACAAAAACATATAAAAAGTTTTTAAATCACTGCATCATTTTTGTTTAGAAATACTTATTTTAATATAAAATATAGCAACAGCTAAAATTAAGTATTTTTTATGGTTTAATAAATTTTATAGAAATATTTCTATTTTTCACAAAAATGGACTCTTAAAAAATAAATTTAGAATCCATCCTTGGTGCATGAAGCATTTTAGATTATGTTACTATTATATAGCTATAACACCAGTTTGCATGGATCGGAAATATATCTATTATCTCTTGTAACTGGATATGGTATGATAATCCCTATACACAGTATAAGTTCGACTATTCACGATAAACGAAAATTCTGGACACTTGAGCAAAGAAAATCTTATTTTTTTAAAAATTTGCACATTAATGAAAACAAAAAAATATGGCAATCAACGCTAATAAAAAATAATGATAAAATGAGAAAAAATTATAAAAGTCTATAAAAAACTATTAAAAATAAAAAAGTGAAACGAACTGCAAAGAAATAAAAAGATTTTACATAATTACCATCTACCTTTATTATTTAACTCTATAGTTCTTGGTGTAACATAATTTAGAAGAGTGTAAGAATTCTAAAATTTAAAGTCAAATGTAATCAAGTCAATCAGTTTTTAGGCATATAATATATGTTTCTGACACACAGTAACTTAACACATATATAATATGTTTATTTCATTCTTTTTCATAAACTATAATACAAGATCAACAAAATATAAACTAACAAATTTACATATATTTAAGTATATAATTTAAATGAGACTAAACATCAACAAATGATTGATACATTAATAAGGTATCTGGTTCTGATAATATTGTATCATATCATAGGTCCTGGTGCGGAAATTCAAACAAGAGTCTCTGATTATTTTTAGCATGAAAGCTGCTGCTTCCTTCTCACTGGCATTCGGGGCAAAACGAGCTCGAAGCTGTTTCACAGTCTGGCCCCTGAAGCAGGGTAATCCAGTATCTAACATCAACGTTACCAAAGATATGACAGCTTCTCTGTAAGGCCTGCAACGAAAAAAAAAAAACAAATTTTACAATGCAAATGTGTTACACAATCAAATGAGTTTTACAGTGAGCTGGAAAAAATATATCACCTAGCATAACTTTTAGAATTTCTGAAATCCAATCATTTCAACAAACTAAGTGCCAATCTTTATAGTTCAAAGAGGTTATTTTAAATATGCAGCTAAATTGTTGCTGTCTAATAATTAAAATATGGATTCATACATGAAAATATAGTTTTTACGAATAACCATTTTTTTACAATGGGTTTAGATTTTTGGCTAACAAAATATGGATACAGCCCCAATTTGGAAAGTATAGCCAGGGTGCCAATGTTGACCAGTGACCACAATCATTTAACCACATGATGCGGCTGTTACAGAAATGCTTTATACTTTTAATTTAGCCAGGAGTGCAGTCAAAAGTTTGAGCCTTTTAATGTTAATTTTATTTTTTTCTTACTTAGAAAGTTTTTAAATGAATCGAGAAATACCTGCACACAATTAAAATATTCATTATCTTTACATCATTTAAAATGACAAAACTGAAAATATAAATATAATTGGCAAAAAAAAACCTTGGAAGATAAAAATTTAAAAATAGAACTTTTTGTTAAATGACATTGCTTAGAAACTACTTGAACAAATAAGAGTTCCATAATGGCAATCCCTCCCCTAACTAAACAATGGGGACTCTGGATTTAAAGTTTATCAGATAAAATATGTTTTTGTGTCTGTTTTTAAAAATTTTACAGTTAGCACTATTATAACTTAAAAGCTAGCACTGTTATAACTTTGTTATAATACTAAATATCACAGAGAGAGAGAAAAATAAGTTCAGATAAACTAAGGAATAATGTTTTAGGGTATTCAAAAGTTAACAAAAAAATCACAGTTGGCATTTTTTTTTTATCATAAAGTAATTTCCGCTTGGATTTACATTAAAAATCAATTTAAAATATAGATTTAGATTTTTAATCTCTTCAAGGTGTAAATTCAACAGGTTTTTTCTTTCCCCATCCACTGATTATACACCTTTTTGCGATAATTTAATTAACGCTACTAAATCAGCAGTTCTTGATTTTAAAAAAATTATTATTTAAACAACATTTAAATTTTTAAACAAAAAATATTAATTAATTCTTGTTTTATTTAAATGTTTTTAATTAAATATTGGGTTGTTTGGAAAGTTACTCCATTTTTTTCGCAACAGAGGACTTAACTATATTTTCTTTTGCAGTTTTACACACTTAACCTACATGATCATTATATTATATATTTTATCAGTTGATATAGCAAGTCTTGTGAAGAAGTTTGATTGATTCTATGCAATAGTTTTTGGTTGGTGTCCTTTCAAATATGAAAAGTGAAAAGCAGAATTGATATAGCAAAATACGCAAAAAGTAATATTAAGATTAAGGGGTCTAAACCTAAGAGCGATCTCCTGACCAAACTATTGGGGCATTGGGTCCTATATTTTGGGGGTCAGAAATCGGAATCCATCGAGAAAAAAAAAGGTATATTTATTGAGAAAAAGTACGTTTCTGTGTCTTATGTCGTAACTTAGAATATCGTCTGTATATAGTAACTAGCATATTTGAAGTCTCCCCCTCGAGCCATTAAGAATGAGTACTAGAACGTGAAGATCCGATCATTAGATCAAAAGTTATTCAGGGTGGTCCTTTTTGCGCACTGTTCATAGTCGCTTTTTCACTAACACATCACGAATTTAATATTTAAGAAAAATATTAAAATTTAACAAGGAAATATATAACTGGTAACTTTAAAAAAAAATACAGTTCGTTCTCAGTTTAACAACTTTAAGGTCAGTAAAAAAAAATGAGTCTTAAGTAGAAAGCATCCTTCAACAGAATTCGGGGAGGAAAATAATTTTTTAAAAACTTTACTCATCACATATTTGCGATTTACTTCTTAATTAATCAGCATGTTTTTATAGTGTGGCGTAATTACCACTACAATTAATAAACATCAATTCACTAGTATATAAGATCATTCAATCTTGTGGTACCCTTTGATAGATGAAGGTTGGAAAGCTCATATTCCCCACATTGGTGAGGACAAGATCTGAATATGTCTACCAAGACAACGTCTACTTCAATTTACTGTCCACATTGAAACGTTGACTTGCTATTTGTGATTGCGTCATCGTCTTTGCGATGGTGCTTCCCAATCTCATTTAAACACTCAATTGCTCATAGTAACACAGGAGAGACACACAACCATGAACTTAATTAGGCTCTCCTGGTCTTTCACAATTCGCGATCGCAACGAACTATAGGGGGCGTTGTTGTATGTGCCGAATCCCTGCGATTTCCACATGAACAGTCATTCAGTTACACTGGAGACGTCTTTAATGCAGCATGTAGCGTTGTAACGTTCCATCTTTATTGTGGCTGATTAAATTTAAAAAAGAAAAATGCTTGTTTTCTTTCTTATGCAAACGAAAACAAAATGGTATCTCCTTTTTTTTTAGAGAAGGAACATTCAGAACACATCGGAAAAATATTTGTAAATAAAGAGAAAAAAATAGGTATATTCTTATAAAAGTTCAAACCTAATGCCTGAGAAATAGTTTTATTAAATTTAATGGTATAACATGAAAGGCCCATTTAAATTTTAACGTAAAATAAAGAATGCTTACGAAACAAAACAAAAAAAGAACTATTCTTTTTTTGTCGACATTTTTAGTGTTACGAAAATGCGTCTTTGGGACTTGCCAAAAACAAAACAAGATGCAATTTTATTTTTTTAAGAGCGAAATATTTTATGGAGTGAAATATAACGAAAATTTACCAATACCCATAACATGAAACTTTATCTTAGTAAAAGTCCGTTTTGGAAATGTTATTTCATTTTGAATCTTATTTATTAGAGTTCATAATGGCTATAGAATCAGGTGAGAGAAAAGTTAGTTTTGAATCTATGCTAAACTCTATATCGGCCCATTTTCCACCGAAATCCGATTGACTACTTTGATTTTAAACAAAGTGTTTCATTTTAAGATTTTTTCCAAAAATTTTAAGTGTAGATTGGCGGCACTTAAAAATCTGCCAAATCTGTAGCTGTGGTTAATACGTAAGTACCGAATTTTTCTTCCATACTTTTCTGAATCATATTACTTCAAATATTAGAATATGCAAGAAGTATACATAAACACATAATTTAATACCATTTAATTTTTCAAAAAAAGTATTTTGACAACAATTTTATCAAAAAATGATAAACTAAAAAACGTAAAATAAAGAATTCTTAGGATAAAAACGATTTTAAAAATTCCTCACTTTTCAATAAAAACTTTCGTTTTGTTTCTTTTTTTTAATTCTTATAGTACTTAATCAGACGTAAAAAAAAACATCTTGTAGAGAACGATCATCAAGTAAGAAAAACAATTATTTACAAGCAAATTTTTAATTATAAAAATCATAACACTTACCTGATTTATAAGTCCGGAGAATTTCAAAATGATATGTTCTTTGTTTGAAAACTTTATTCTCAAATAATATATACATAGTTTATCCCTTCATTACTTTTAGGTAACATACCACACATCAAAATTTTATAATTGTAAGATCTCGATATGAATTTTAATATGTAGCTTAAAAACAGAATAGCTGAAATCTAGTTGAAATTCTTTCAAAACTAAAAAACACTTACCAAGAAAACGATAAAAAATTTATTTATAATCAGCACAAAAGATACTTTTTCAAGTAATTCGGATTATTCTTTATTGTTGTTTTCTGAATTATGTAGATACAGAAATATATACTATTCTATGAAGAAGAAGAATATTCTATAACTATTACAGTTCTGTATGGAATTCATTGGAACACATTTATTCATTGGAATGACGAAAGCAATGTTGATTTCATTTTAACTTGTAATGAATTGAAGACAGAAAAATTATTTTACCGCAATACACACATCTGTAACAGCAAGTGATCATAAAATCATGTTATGTTGTTGGTAATAGAAAGGTAAAAAATATTGAGAAGTTGTTCTTTAAATGCTTGGCGTGTTCTGCTTCAATGTTTGGCATGTTCTGATTAGTTTTTTCAAGAAGTTTTACCTTTTCTTTAGGGAAATTTTGCTTCTTTTTTTTATGCTAAGAAAATGGCGTCCGTCATAGCCAATGGTTATGTGGGAACTAATGCACGATATTTACAGTCTCCCGCTAGATGGCGTATCGAGTGTTGCGATCGCGAATTGCAGCAACTAGCGGCATCGAATTCTATCCCTGATAAAATTCTTGTGGATTAGTATTGTAGCGAAACAACCACTACAACTGTTAAGCATCAATTCACTAGTATATAAGACATACTAACTGAATTCAATCTTGAGGTAACTTTTGATAGATGAAGGTTGGAAAGCTCATTCCCCACAATATAGCACAAATTATAAAATAGAGTAACAAATATAAAAAAGTCACTGATCACTTCATTCGCGACCACGTTTTAACATATTAAAGGAGCCATCTTCCACAGAGGATGAGATAATAAGACTTCTTAAAGTATCAATAGCAATAGTTGCATCTGTATAAGAAAGCAGCGATGATTCATTTTCAATGTCTCTTTCTTCATCATTTTCATTTATAATATATTTGTAAATTTTATCTACATCTCTTAAATTAGTTAAAATGTTTTTATCACAGTTGATGATATCCTCTAACCTAACATCTTTCCCATATTCCTTCTTTAACTAATTCCTCTAACTTATAACTTATTTCTTCTAACAGAAAATCATTTTGTTGAAATAAAAAATGAAAAAAAATCTTTGTACAAATTAAAAATCTTTAAAAGAGGCACATTCACTCTGATATAGAGGTTTTACTATTATGAAACAGCCCAGACAATAACATATCTCTAAATAGAAACATTGTGCCGTTAAACAGAGACTCGACTGTATATGTTTAAAAAGAATGTTTAACAACTTCAATCAATTATTTTCAACATACCTGACAGCTAGAAAAGCTTGTACACACAATTCCATAAACCATCGAAATGGTTGTGCCTCCATTTTTCCACCCATAATCATGACCATTTCATCAGTCAATTTTATGTCAGGTTCAAATCCAAGATTTCCACCCGGAGAACTTTCAAACATAAATCCAAAGTCTAAAATAAAATTATTTTTTAAATCACACATTTTTAACATAAAGATGTATAGTCACTTATGGTAAAGATTTTTGAATAACTTTTAATACATTAGATTTTAATGAAAATTTCCATAGTTAAGAATCATGGAAGTTTTCATAAAAGTATGCCACATTAAAACAAATAAAACTAACCGATATGAATGATGTGACCATCAGTGTCAACCATGATGTTGCCATTATGCCTATCTTTAATTTGTAAAAGAAATCCAATAACGCTATAGGCTGCCATACTCTTTACAAAATTTCTACGAGCCTGAAAAGAAAATTTTTTTAAAAAAAAATCATTTGCAGTATTATTCAGTGAATTCATTATATTTATTTCGGCGATTCTACCAGACTTTGGAAGTTCAATAGGAAACATAACTTCTGAATTTCTAGATCCTTTTTTAATAAAAGAAGACTCCCATTTCTTCAAAGGATTTCGAAACAATAAGTTTTTACAGGATAGAGGTTTCAACCCTATGCCCAACTTGGAGGGACAGTCCTCTGATATAATCCCCAGAGGCAGGGTGCCTGGCTATACCCCCAGATAATGAGTACCCTTTTTAAGTCATCTTATATGACATGCATGAGCTGCATTGGGACTATTCTTTCACACCCCGTCACCATACAGGTGAAAAAACAATAAAAAAATATTGCTTTTCATTCCCACTGGAACAAGAAAGCGAGGAAGGCGGCAGTTGAGATGAGCTGATTCTGTGGAGTCTAATTTTCTTGCAATTAATGAAAAGAATTGGAGATCAAAGATTAATTGGAAGTTGTTATGTAGGAAGGCATTGGTCCACCTCGGACTGTATGACCAACTATGATGATGGATTCCCATTTAAAATAATATAAATCATTTAAAACATTCTAAATTTTCAAAAACTATAAGATATATAGAAGTGAAATAATATAAATTTGCATTTCAAGTTTATTCAAAAAAAAAAAAAAAAAAAAAAAAAAAAAAAAAAAAAAAGATAGGAGGGGAAAGGTTAGTCACTTCACAACAAGAAAAGAGTTATATTTGAAATAAAAGTTTTTAATCAGAATTGATCAAATACTTACACAAAGTAAAAGCAACACAATATTTACATACTTAGAATTATTTTCATTTTCTGTTTATACTATTAATGCAGATTAAAAGTATTTTTTTCACTTGAAATTTATTTTAATTCAGCTAACAGTAATCCGTTGGGGTGGTATTTTTTATTTGAGAATTATACAATCGTTTCTGGCATATTTGACAAATTCATAAGCAGTTATTATTTAATTAAAATGTAATAATTTCAATATTAAATAAAACAGTTAAGTAATTATGATTAAATAAAATTAGAGTGATTACTATTGATCCAAATATTTAACAATCTATAACTAAATAAAATAAAAGTAATCAACTTTTATAGAAATATTTAATAAATGATTTAATAAAATTTAAATGATAATTACTGATTGAAATATTTATCAAACTGCAGTATACTTTCAATATCTTCAAATTGGAGGGACGCTACAAAATTTCGAGGAAGCGAGTTTTTGAGAAGTTCAGAACTAAATATATTCTTAAAAGTAGAAAACTATATTCTAAACAATATTACTCTAAAGTTATATATTAGTAAAGTTCAATATTAATAGAGACATGAAACATAAAAATAACTTACTTTTAAATATGTATGTAATGATGTACTGTTAAATGTGTATGTAATGACTATAAGTCTAAATACAACAATGATAATTTTATTTTTAAAAGTAAGACAAAAAAAATTATGCATTAAATGGAAAAGAATGGATTTACAATGAACTTAAATTGTGATTTTTCCAAAATTTTTTTTTTTCTATTTCGAAAAAAAAAAATTCGACATTACAAGGTTTTGAGAAAAAACCTTAAACAGAGGAACTCAAATTAACCTTAGGTGGATATATAATGTTAAGGGAAAAAATATTTTTTTGACATAACAAGGTTTTCGAGATATCGAGAGAATACTGAATTATATAAAATTATAGTAATTACGTAGATAAAAACAACCCATTGTTATTAACAAAATATCAGCAAATAAGACCAGTTCTAGAATTGAGAGGCCAACTTTATATGAAAAGCAACACCGTTAAAACTATACGCTAGATTATTTCCAAACAATATGGCACAGGCATGATTTCTGTGGCTGCCTTCTCTTTTGACAACAACCCAGGGTAGAAGTCATAATATCTCTAAGCTTTACTTCTTCTCATTTCTATATTCTTTGTTTGGTAAGCCAAATCAATAGACCAACAGGTAGATTAAAGTTGATTTAAAAAAGTTCAAAAACAGAGAAAGATGTTACACTTTGTATATTTGGTTAAGTTTAAACCAAACATTTCAGTTATGCCAAGATATTGAGGTATCAGGGAGGTTTATTAAAGTTTAGGAAAATTTGAAAACTTTCAGAAGTTTTTTAAAGCCAACAGCATGAATGAACTTCAAAAAGAGGGTTAAAATGCCGGTGTGAATCACATGATTATTATGGAAATGGCAGCTGTCTTCATTGACTGGCGTACACAGTACGCTCCCCTTGTTTTTGAAAGTTAACAGTGAATTTTTGATAAACATTTGCATGTTTATCTGTATAGACTTGAATTTATATTTCATATGCATTTAAAACTTGTACAAATATACATCTTTCATCGAAATTCTTCCTTGTCTCTCTTTTTACTATTGTTAGTCGAAAATTGTGATAAAATTGATCTGTATGAACCAAATAAATGTAATTTAATTTATGAATTGTTTCTTTTTAATGAATTTTTGAATATATTAATCACTTTTCGCCATTTGTAGATTTAAACAACGAAATAGTATATTTTTTTTACATAATTTAGCAGTGGTACTTATTTAAATTAAAATTTTTAAGAAAAATTAGCTGTTTTACAGCCATATTTTTATTGAATCAGCTTACCGTAGATCTCACTTAGGACAGAGAAAGAAAAAGAAAACATTTTTACTGAATAGTCTCTTTTAAAATTAAAATTCCCTCACATTTAATAAAGTTAAATTTAGAGTTAATGAAGTTTTATAAAATTATAAATTGATACATAATTTAAAATAATCATAGATAGGTACGCGCTTACCGTTTGAAAAGCTTTTGAATTCTCATCACCATAATGTTTAATGAAGTATTCATACAATCCAATATCTGTCTGCCTTCCTAACTGATCCCTTGATTTTGCATTGGGAACACATTCAATAACACCACACTAAAAAAAAAACATTATATCAACTAAAAAGATTAAACATGATATATACAACAGAAAATATCAGTTTTTTTACTGCATTATTTTGTGATATATATACATTTAAACCTGCACAAAAATTGCTTTATTTATCAAGGTGTTTAATTTTTTTTATAGATTTATAAAACACTTTTTCTTGCGTTTGAGGGAACACTCTTTAATTTGACATTTATTCATTGTAAAAAAATTTTTATCAATAAGTTTCCAAACTTTCTTAAGATTGTTTTAAAAGCCATACAATTTAAATATACGCTATTATTTTCTTTCAAAAATTTTAAATCCTGACAATAATCCTACAAATTAAATAAATATTTTGAATATGCCAATAAATAATAATAAAAATAAAACACCTACCCCTGGGGATGTGGCAACAACTCTGTAAGGGAATAAAAATAAATCCAATCCAACTTGTTTGAAGATATTTTGAAAAAGTGCAATCACCTGCAAGGCTAGCATATCCTAAATAACAGAATAAACATTTCATCACTCAAGATAAACTAATTCTTCTTAATTGTCTAAATAAGTATAGTTTATAAACATTTATTACCTTAAGATATATTATGGAATAAAAATTAAACACCAAATGAAATTTCTTGCAAATTAAACTGCAGGGTATTCTGTTTCATCAAATATTGAGGAAATAACATCAGTGTTCTGTGCTAGTTTGCAATTCTTTATAATCAAAAAGGAGTTTCACTGGGAGTTTATTACATGCATTTTTAATAATTATTTATATTTGATTTTTTTTATTTATTTTTTTTTATGTCAGGCAAATTCCAGTGAAATCGATTTAGTTGGAAACTTGGATAATAAAAATGAAACAGATTGTAAATTGCATGGAAGACCAATAGGTTTTTTAACCCAGTTAATTAAGAGATAACATCAGTGATTTATTATTTATCAAATAGTTTTTTTAAAAATCTAAAACGGGCTTCGCTTAGTGTATTACCTTATTAATTATTATCTAGCAATTTTTTACATCTAGTAAGTTCAAGTAAAATCAACTTGGATGCTTAGCGAAAGAAAGGCCTTTGGATTAGCATTCTTAAATCTGCTTAAAATCATTTACTTATTTATAGTTATGTCTTTAAAATGTGTTTTAATAAGCATTAATAATGTAAAATTAATGGTAATTGAAATTTAAAAAAAATGAGTTAAGTACTAAATTGCAAAATTAATGACGAAAATTACTAGATTGTGGTTAAATTAGATTATTTTCAGTTGGCACAAGAGTTGAACTTAAAAAAGCGTTTTATCTTAATCTAATAACATAAAATCACTAGGAAAGGCAACAAATAATAATTATAAAAAAAAAAAAAAGAATTGTAAACTATGTGTGTTATAAAAAGCGTGTTGGTAGGTGTCTTTCAACTATCTGAATTTTACTTACTAGCAGCTGATATAAAACCGTATTGTTTAAGAGTTAAAAACGGTTGCAATTTTGGAGGATTATATCAGTGGCTCCTAATTTTTCTATCAGCTATGGAACCCTAAATGATCAATTTTCTTTCAATGGAACCCCGACTTTATGTGTAAAGTATAATATTATGGCAGTTGTGAATTTATTAATCAATGGAAGACTTAATTATTTTGAAAATATATTTAAGGAAAAACATGCCATTTTTTCATTGTTTCATAATAATAAATTTTGTTTCATGTTTGACAGCTAACGGACGGAATGCTTTCCAAGAACGAAGCTTAATCTACTTCAGTGCTGAATTTGATATTAGTGTGTAAGTAGCAAAATAAATATGCCAAATTATGGTTTCTGTTGAAATGAAAACAAAATAAAACTGATATGAAAGTTGAGAATGTTTATCTGGGAAACATACTTCTTTATTAATGAATTTAGTTACTTTATTTTTATTTGAAAAGCGTGATGGAAAATATTAATGAATTTTTTATCAATGCTTGTTTATAACTTATTCAATGAACTGTTTATAGTAATTTTTGAGAAATTGTTTTTGAAAATTTGCTATTTCTCTTCTCATTGGAAATAATTTCATTAAAGTAATTTAAATGAGTTGTTCATTATAAATTACGTCAAAATATAATTACAATAATTTTCCTTTTAATTATTGTAACTATAATCTTTTAATTCAAAATGTTAAAAAATGTGTATCTCTGGGTATTCAATTTTATTTTGACGTATTGTATTATATTCTTATTTTGTTATCCATTATGAGACCTCGAGGCAGTCAGTTTTTTGTTTAACCACTGACTACAGAAAGGCTCCAGCATGTTTGCATAGCAGTGTGTCTCCTAATGAAGTTCTGATTATGCTAAGAGGCGTATCTTTATTTTTTTATTTTTTTTATTTAAATTCTAAAATGTTTGCTTAAAACAATTTTGATTTTAGCTGCTTATAGCGCTTTTCCATTTTGACTCCCTCTACTTAAATTCATTACCGTTTAATTTAATTTTCATATTTATATTAAAAATAAAAGTTAAAATACTTGGAATCCTTTCAAAACTCAAGGGTTCCGTTTTTGGATACCACCAGTTTAAGTGACTGTCAAAAGAGGGATGGTTAACTGAGGTACATGAAGTTATTTATGGCTTAACCTAATGTATTTAATGATTGAAAAGAATTTTATGTACTTGTCTGACATCATCTCCCACTTTGAAAATGGCCGCTTGCCAATACTCTTTACCACTTTCTTTTTTGGAATTCTCATCTTCTTCTTTTCCAATACTCATCACTTTATTTTCCATTTCATGGATACCACAGTGTCTCACCTTGAATCTTGCTAAATAAGGTGCTTTCGCTGCACTGAAAAGAAAAATAAATCTACATTAATTTTTCGCATATAAGAGAAAAATTCAATTAAAATTTTGTTTGTTATTCAGAAACTGTAGCTAATGGTCAGAAAAAGTGTAATTTTTTCAGCAATTTACAACTTCTTTATTAAAAATGTAGTTAATTAAAATTTTCTTTAAATGTAATTATTACAGACTACTTCTGAAATATAACTACTACATAACTACGTTTAGGAGACTAATTTCGATAGAGGATTCAATTTGCACTCATTTAAATTTAATGAGAGTAAATTGTACACTGTTCAATTTTTTTTTTTTTTAAAAATGAAAATTGAAAGAAAAAATTCATAAGAAATGGTTTAAAGTAATAAAAGAGCAAATTTATTTTTTTAACAATTTTTTTACTTCAATCTTCAACTTTTTATGGCTTTGTTGACAGAGAATATTTATTTCAAGAAATACAAGAAAATAATCAAATAGTTTTTATATCATGTTATTCTTACATGCATATGTAAGGTATATAAAAAAATATATCATATATAAAAATTATATAAGTTAATAGTTTTGTTATATGGTCAACTCACGAAAGGGTTTATGTGATCCAAAAGGAGGATAGGGTATACTTTTCTAAACCTATGTAGACGTAGTCAAAAAATAATTTGAACAAAGCACAAGAAAAGTATATAAATGGAATTTAGGTTCTTTAATAGTTGAAGCAATTATCAAATTTCTTGTTCAGTCATTCTTGTTTTACATTGTACAAACTAGATATACCATTAAATTTTGAAATTTGCTTTTAAATTAAAAGTGCTTTTAATTTTTTATTTGATTTTTAAAAATAAACAATAAACGAATAGTGGATATTTCCTCTATTTGGCAGCTTCTTTCGATACATGCTATCGACCAATCACAATTTGAGATATAAGGTGGGTAATATTTTATATTTCTATTAAATTTTTTTCTGATAAAATTATTCCAGCAGTCTTTGAAAAGGAGTTAAATGGTATACAGTTTTCCGTTTTTAAATTTTTGATATATCTTTGTGTAATGAACATTAAAAAATTTGTTAGCTCCAGGAATATCAGATTTGATCAGCTAAAACTGAAATAAAATTAAATTTTAAAAACTGAAAAAGTGTAGTTTTAAATGACTGCCCCAAAACCACGATATTGCATACTTTTATTGCTTTAAAGTTTTGAGAAAAAGTCCATAGAATTTATAAAAAATGACCCAGCACTATTTCTTTTAATCTAATAAAGTGAACCTTTCATTTTCCTCATTTTTTAAAAAAGGTTAGATCAGTGAAAGAAATCGCAAATCAAAAATTTAACCTAACTTCCAATATCAGGAGGGTAACAGCAATTTAAGAAATAATTTTTTTAGACAAGTGTTCAACTTGACAGGCTTCATTGTAATAGAAGTTTCAAATGTTTAAAATTTAAATAAGTACCTTTGCATGGGTGTTCCAGATTTGAAGTCAATATCCAAGACAACTGCTTCTGGATTAGAAGGTAGATAACAACCAGGTTGAACTTTTATTTTGGCCAGGGCATCCAAACAGGCTTGCTTACGTTGAGGTCCTTTAGGGTAAGGTCTATGGATAAATGCAAAACATAAACATTTTAAAAGTGCCATTCAAAGGAAGCAGTACAATAAAAGACTGAGATTACTGTGAGTACCTTATTTCCCCCGAAATGGCAGTCACTTTACCAAAAAAGTCAAATTCTCTCTCATAGAACAGTTTCGCAGGACCAGACAGAGAACCGATTATGTGATTCATTATGTTTTCCAAAGGTTCAAACATTACAGCTACAAAAATGGATGTTGTAATAAATGATTTTAAGTTAGATAAAAAATATAAAAAATTTAATTCAATAATTTATACAATGAGTTTATTTCCAACTCAATCTAAAAAATCCCTACTAAAATCCTGATCTCAATCTTGAGACATTTTTTAAAAATTCTATTTTTAACCATAAATTTAAAAATAACAATAATTATAAAAATTTAACAACAACTAAAACATTGAAAAAAACATAGTTTTTTTGTATGAATAAAACCACAGATTTCTATGCCTTATATGAATTTTTTTTTTTCCAATTATTTTTATTGTTAACATTTATTTATCTGTAATTATAGTTATTTAATGTTGTCTGTAATTATCATTATTTATTGTTGTATATAATTATTGATATTTATTGTCATATATAATTATTGATATTTATTGTTGCATATAAATATTGATATTTATCGTTATTGTTAATGATCAATGCTTATTACTGTAAACATATTTTGTAGCCGATAATTATCAATGCTTATTATTGTAAATATATTTTGCAGTCGATAATTATAAATGTTAATCATTGAAAATATATTTCATTGACAATAAATTACCAATGTTTACAATTATTTTATTTTTTATTTTTTTTATAACCGTCGTTGAACAGCCGACCAATTTCATGGGTTTACGACTACTAATGTTCAACTCCGTAGCCTTTTAATTTTGAGCCAATCCAGAAGACAAGGAAACTCCTGGATCAGTACCCCCAGAGGTATTGATTTGTTATGGGAACATGGAGGACTTTGAGACTCGACAGATTTAAGGTGCATCAGTCACCATTTACTACACGGGGAGTCTTCGGCCGGCGAGGATCGAACCCACGACCTCTTGGACATGGGCCCAGTACCCTACCTACCAGGCTATCCCGGCCTCAATGTTTACCATTTTATTTTATTTTATAACCGTCGTTGAACAGCCGACCCAATTTCATGGGTTTACGACTACTAATGTTCAACTCCGTAGCCTTGTAATTTTGAACTAATCTAGAAGACAAGGAAACTCCTGGATCAGTACCCCCAGAGGTATTGATTTGTTATGGGAACTTGGAGGACTTTGAGACTCAACAGATTTAACGTGCATCAGTCACCATTTACTACAAGGGGAGTCTTCGGCCGGCGAGGATCGAACCCATGATCTCTTGGACATGAATGTTTACCATTTTATTTTATTTTATAACCGTCGTTGAACAGCAGACCCAATTTCATAGGTTTACGACTACTAATGCTCAACTCTGTAGCCTTGTAATTTTGAACCAATCCAGAAGACAAGGAAACTCCTGGATCAGTACCCCCAGAGGTTTGATTTGTTATGGGAACATGGAGGACTTTGAGACTCGACAGATTTAACGTGCATCAGTCACCATTTACTACACGGGGAGTCTTCCGCCGGCGAGGATCGAACCAACGACCTCTGGTACATGGGCCCAGCGCCCTACCGACCAGGCTATCGCCGGCCCTGAATATTTACCATTTTAGATATTCATTGTTGTCGGTAATTCTCAATATTGATTATTGTAGATATTTGTCATATTCATTATATTAGGTGAGAACAAGGGCGCCGGCAGTATAATATTAAAGGGAGTGCAACCCTTTAACAAACTAACCCCCCCCCACCAAAATTTTTTAAAAATAATAATCTGTTATTACATTTTGTTTTGTTATTACATATACTTTCATCTGTTAATTTTTTTTCATCTGTTTTAACAGAGAAAATTCTTATGAATCCCTTGCATCGATTTAGTTATTTGGGCCACACCGTTTTATCCAGCTGTAGCAGAGGCAATCGAAATTGGCCTAACTCTTCCAGCTACTATACTTGCACTATTGAACGCACTTTTAGTACAATGCGATGCATCAAAACATGGAATCCGTCTACAATGTCTCACGAGAGATTAAGTAGTTTGTGCATGCTCAGTGTGCATAAGAATAGAATCAAAGGTGACTCAGAATTCGTTGAAAAAATTATAAACAGATTTGGACAGCTAACAAGACGATTGCAATTCTTGCTTGATTAAACAATTTTTTATTGTTATGTATCAATAATTACTTAATTATTTGTTTTTGAATAAAAATATTTTTGATAAAAATTTTTTTACAACAAAATTTTTTTTCTGTATCTCTTTAATTGTTTTTTTTAAAAAAAGCCAGGTGGGTGCAAGTGCACTCCCTTGCACCTGCTGCCGGGGCCTTTGGGTGAGAATATGTTTTAAACAAAGTTAATAATTTTTATCATATGACCTGTCTGAATAAATTCTTGAAACACTAAAATCTTTCTATGTCATTTTAATGAATAAAACTAATTTTTTTCTCGATTTCAATCAATAGGAAATATACCAGGGAAGCCACAAAAACTCAGAAAAATTTTTTTTTCCAACTTTTCCTTGAGTTTTCCATACTTACCCTGAATTTGTAATTGATGGTATTAATCTGATTTATAATTTTTCGATTGTCTTATTTAACTTATTTGATAAAACAAACAATTTTAAAAAAAATCATTAAAATACCAATTTTATGGCAGCTTTAACTCAAATAAATTTATTTTCTTTGACTTCTTGGGAATTAATATAAGAAACATAACAGATAGTAGCCAATTCACTGACATATCCCTTGCACGATCCAATAATAGGTATTACATATTTCTTCGTTTTTAAAATTTCTTTAATTTCATAATTTATATTTTTTAATCATTCTTAATCAAATTTTAATTAAAGTAAACCAACTATTCAACTTTTATGACATTTTATAAAAAGCAAACATAAATATTTTATTCTCTTATGAACAATCATTACAATGGCTAACTTTTTAATTCAATACAAATATAAAACTACAATTCATTAAATCTGACATCCAAATCTATTTATAACTTTTTATTCTTTATTTTTCTAATCACAAAAATGTATCAGTTACAGGGTAAATTCTCACAGTTTTTTGGCGATGAAGCCAAAGCCGCTGAATGATTTCAAAATTTAATATTAATTACCGGGGGTTGGCTATTTTTTTTTTTTTTTTTGTTATTTCATCATTCGATAAATCGCCAACTATGGATGTCTTTCCATGCTCCTAATTGTCTGTTGGGAACAGTTCCCTTTAATTTTTTATTCTTGTTGTTAGGATTGGAGGGTTTCGCTCCTTAGTCTGTTTGTTAATTAATTTTACAAGATTCTTGGAGTGAGGAGATTGAATGTCTAAATCCCTTTAAGGGAGAATTTTATTTTTATTTTATCATTTTAATAACTTTATGGCCATATTGTTCCTAATAAAATTTACAAAAAAATTAAGCAACATTTTCCCTTAAATGATTTTGTTCAATGAAACATTACTCAGTTGTAAGAAACGCAAGTGTATCTGCTACAGCCAAAATATGTAAAAATACTACAATGAAGAAACCCCCACATAAAATTGGACTAACCACCTTCACACTATGTTTTTTCCAGACTGACAAAATTCCCTGACTTTTCTGTGCTTTTTCCAGACTGATAAAATTCCCTTACTTTTCCAGATTGATAAAATTCCTAAGCAAATAAATTGCCATGTAATTTTACACAAGCGCTCAACGCTAGCACAATTAAAAAAGATAGGAGAAAAAGTCACTTACGGTCTTGTTGCACAGCCTCTTCATCTAAGTACATGTTTGTTTTCATATTCCAAATTAACTGATGAGCCAGTAGTTGGGAATGTTTGCAAGCACTTTTAATAAATTCTGTCACATAGCCCATCTAATATCAAAAAATGTATTGCTGTCTTACACATAAAAATAATGAAATTTAAAATAAACAAAAAAAATTTTCTTTTAAAAAAATTTGTGTTGAAAACATTTTGCCAGAGTAAAAAAAAAAATAAATAAAAGGAAATATGAAGAGCATTTTGAATATCTTTTGATTAGAGCAGGCATGCAAAGATTAATTACATTGAAAAATTATAAGTAATAGAAAAATTGTGAATAATGTTAATGCCAATTTAAATATTTTAGCAACTATATAAGTTTCTAAGAAAATTGTAAATGTGGGTAATACCCAGAAACACATTAATGAGGGAATAGTTTTGCTTTTTCAAGCATGTAATTTTAGAAGGCAGAATACAAAATTTAAGCAAAATCGGTCGAATAGTTCCTGAGAAATTGAATTTCAAAAATACCTGATATTTAAAATTTGATTTCTCAGGAACTGTTCAACCGATTTTGCTCAAATTTTTCATTTTGCCATATAAAATAATATTCTTTAAAATAATGCAAAAAATTGCATATCTTACAATTCAAAATGTTTTAGACCATTACTAAATGAAACAATAAAAAATAATAAATATTTAATAAAGGTAATTTTTGCTCAGATTTATGTTTAGACAAAGGAATTTTATAATTGTGTGCGAAATTTTTTCAACCCACTTAAAAAGTTTTTGAGATATAGAGAAATGCGCAAAAAGTAAAATTAACATTAAGGCGTCAAAACTTTGGACCGCTCGCCTGATCAAACTATTACCCCCTATATTTTGGGATTCAGAAATCCGAATAAGTAAAAAAAAATGTTTATTAAGAGAAAGTACATTTTTATGTCTAATTTTGTAAATAAAAATATTATCTGCACTAATTAAATGCCATATTTGAGGTCACCCCCTCAAGCCATTAAGATTAAGTCCTAGAATATGAAGATCCCATTATTAGATCAAAAGTTATTCAGGGTGATCTGTTATTTATTTACTCATTTATATTTTAAGCATTTATATTGAGCCTGAAATTCTTCCCACTCCTTGTAGCCCACTGAACTGCCAGATTTTCAATGTGGTCACAGACCTTTCTCTCAGAGTCCTAAAATCAGATTTTGCTTGTGATGTTCTTAAAGGTATGTCTTACGCAACTTTGAATAAGCTATATCCTGAACTTGAATGGTTGAGAATCTTTACAGATGGCTCCCGAGTGGATCAGCGGGTGAGTGCTGGAGCGGGAGTATTTTGTCACCTGTTCTCTGCCTACGCTTCTGTTGGCTGGTATGCATCTGCCTACGACGGTGAAATCGAGGCTATTCTAATTGCCTTAAAACAACTACAGTGTCGTACTGACAAATTTTCTAGTGCCGTCATCTTATTTGACTCCAAAGCAGCACTTCTTGATATTAACTCTCCACTGATTCCCCAATCCATCTCCATTCAGAAATGCATTGATTGTCTGAAAGACCTGACACTAAAAGGCAAGCAAATCGTCTTCCAATGGATCCCAGAACACTGCGGAATTTGGGGTAATGAAAAAGCTGATTTTGTGGCCAAGAAAAGAACAACTATTGGCCAAGCATCTCGTTGCTCCATCTCTCTGCACTCATTTAAATTGCTGGTCTGAAACCAATTCCGGAAAATGCTCTCAGAGAATTTCCGTAAAAGTATCCCAAATCAGCCCAGGTTTAAGGCAGTTGCTCTCTTTAGACTTGTAACAGGCCATCACTGTCTCGCCAAACATCTTTTTAGTATAAAAATTTTTGACTGTCCTAAATGCAAGCTCTAACGCCTTGGGGAGGACATGGACTTGCCCCATATTTCTGTCTGTCCTGCGCTCATCTCCAATACTGTGTGTGGACGCTACTGGGAGGCTAGGGCCCGTATGGCTAAGCATGTCACTATGCATTCTATACCATTTATCTCTTTTTGCCTTGTTTTTCTTGTTATTTTATACTTTTTGTTCTTTTAAATTGGTCTGCCATTGGAAATAAAATATATATATATATTTTAAACACTGTACATTTATGAAAATCTGTTACATGCTGAAAAATTGAAACTAGTTTGTTTTTAGAAAAATTATATAAAATTCTTATTTGGTATTTTTTTGGTTCAGTTAAATATGTTTTTGAGAATAATCGATATAAAAATTAAAATTCATGTAGACATTTTAATGTTTATAAAAAATTAGCTTTCAAAGTTTATAACAAGTATCATATAAGTATAAGTAAAAATTATATAAGTATAAGTAAAAATTATATAAGTATAAGTAGTAATTGTATAAGTGTAAGTAGTAATTATATAAGTATAAGTAATAATTATATAAGAATAAGTAATAATTATATAAGCATAAGTAAGAGATCCATTTAAGCAGTTCAAAATTTCTAAAGGGAAGACCGACATGCTTGAAAAGGTTTTTTCCTTAATGAGATCTTAAATCCGATTCAATTCTTTCTAGAGTGAATCTTGAAGAGAAATTTTTTAACATTCATACACAACATTATTACAAAACTAGGCACTAAATCACAACGAAATAATTCATAAGTCATCCTTTAAAATATTTATCATTATACATTTTTCATTGATGTTCTTGGTAGAATCACTGTATTAAGAACTAAAGTATCACATTATATATATTTAAGTAATAATTTATCTCTTTTTATAAAAAAAAATCACTAAAATATGTATATAAATATTCAATTTTAGAAAACAAATAATAAAGTGGTGTCAGAAACACAGATTATATATATATAACAAAAGTATTGTTAAGAATACTTACACTGTCATGTCTCACTGCTTGCACAAGTTGTGGAATGTAAAATAGTATCACATCCTGCAGACAGAAGAATATTTACATTTGTTATTTGCTCTTTTTTAGGGGCTTAAAAAATGCCAAAGTTATAAATGCATTGCATATATTAATAAAAAAATTTGAATAAAAATGAGAAATATTATTTATAATATAAAACACAATCTTTTTTAATATTTGCAAAAATAAGTCTAACCAGTTGTAAGAACAAACCAGTCAACTTTGCAGTAATTTTCCGAGTCCTTCTTTGAATTAACGATTTGCAAAAAAGAAATATCTTTTTCTTAATCCTTAGCTGATTTTACTGATTTATATTTATTACAAGCATTATTAGGCTTTCCACCAATACCATTCACACGATGTATTTCAATTTTATGCCTAAATAACTTAACACACTTCAGTTTATCAGAAGTGAACTACGCAATATTCTTTGTAAATAGAATAGACATCACAACGTTATGTGATTTTTCCACTCTCCATACATTTCCTCTCTCTGTTACATGCTATTAGCAAATCCTTCTTTTTATTCATGGCAGTACATTTCAGCTGAAATATACTGGCACGGGGAAAAACATGATTTGCCAAAACCATAGTAACGAAGAGGGGGGAGATGTGGAGAGTCGGAAAAATCACATAAGGTAATGAGACACCAATTCCATTTCCAACGAGTACAGTAATAAATAAAAGATGGATAAAGCAACAGAAACCTCCATATTCAGAATTCTTCAGCAAAACAAAAGCAGCGAACCCTACTCATTAACAAAATGCTTATTTTAAGATACATTATAATATATATTTCATATGCTTATTTATGATACATTTCATGTAGTATTGCAGTACACGAAGACATTTTTAATTTTATTCTAAAGCCCTCATTTTAGAGGAGTTATAATAGTATATAATGGAAATTGAGGGGGGGGGACAATATACAGGCATAAAAAAAATCACTTTGAAATTGACTTGAATAACAGGGGTATTTGGCGGAAAGAGGATCGTACAAATGAAGTACTTTAGTATAAGGCAACCATAAACACCTAGAAAAAAATTTCTGACTTTTCCAGACTTATTTCATCAATTTTCCCTGCTTTTTATAACTATTGGCAGAAATTTTATCATTAATTTTTTAATCATGCTGAATTTTTAAACAGAAAATTTGAAAATAAACAATTTATTTGCAAGAAATATAAGACTTTCAGGTGTCTCAAATATAGAATTATTCAAATATAAAAAATCATTTTCCTTGAATTTTTTGGTGTTTTAAGAAATTCACTGATATTTTCCCAGATTGATTTAAATTCCCTGAATTCCCCCTATTCTCCTTGTTCTGGGGCTAACCCTGATAACAATTTACATATCATTTGTTTAAAAAGTATAAAATAGCATTTGTTTCACTTACAGGGGGAAAAGAAGAGAGCACTCGAACCGCATACTGAGCAGTGAGAGGGTGGCGGGGAAACTGCCGTGAAAAGTAGGCCAATGCTTTGATTGGAGGAACTCTAGCCCATGTTAACACATGTGTAAGCTGTAAAGAAATTTGTTGTATAAATCGATGCTTACAAACATATAGTAAATTATTATTACTGTAAAAATATCCTTTACCTCTGACGAATCATTAATGATGCTTTCTGATGTAGTTAAGTACTGCAATGCTTCTGGTATGTAAGAGACGCTGGCTGGATTACATTGAACTAATCTTGAAATTTCAGCCACCAAGACTTCTGAATTAGGGAACCTTAAATGAGAGTTTATAAATTGTCATTTTTCACAATAATACAATGAAAGAAAAGATATCAAATATTGTACTAAAAACTTTAATAATATATTACTCAATCTTTTTTATTAGTAGTATAGAGAAAAAGGCAATCCATGTGATGAATTGAAATCTGTGATTTCTTATCCTTCAAATTTAAATAATGTCTCAGAAAACTAATATATTATGCACCTAAACAAAGTATGAATTTCTCTTTACATTTTTTAGATTATACAGTGTTTTCACTACATCGTGAGAATCTCGCATATTTTTTTCTTTCCTTGCTTTAAAAAATTATTAACGTGAGAAGTTCGCGCACCCTATTAATGAATTTCAAAATGCGTGAATCTCGCGAATTTTGGAAAAAATTTCGTCTTCCGCATTTCTAATGAAATCCGCTTCGTTTTTCTTCTTTGATCTTTCATTATTTTCAATATCGGTACTTGTTATCTAGCTTCTCTATTTACCAGTATTGTTCAGAACCAGAAAACCCCTTTCAGAACACATTTTTCTGCAACCACATGTTCACTGTAGGTAAGGTTACTTCATGTAAAACGTTTAAATTTTTTGTGCCTGAATGTAAGATGAACAAATACATTGTTAAGACAAATGTAGAAACGGTAAAAACGAAACAAATACGGATATTTAATGGATATGGATCAAATACTAGCATGAAGTATGAACTTGGAAATAACTTCAACTTACTTCGCGACTTTATAGCAGAAATAATTTAAAAGCCTATGTTGGCTGATGTATAGGATAGGAAAGTTTGTGCACAATGCTACAAATTTACTTAGTGTTTTCGAATAATTTAGCATCTCTTCCGCATTTCTAATGAAATCCGCTTCGTTTTTCTTCTTTGATCTTTCATTATTTTCAATATCGGTACTTGTTATCTAGCTTCTCTATTTACCAGTATTGTTCAGAACCAGAAAACCCCTTTCAGAACACATTTTTCTGCAACCACATGTTCACTGTAGGTAAGGTTACTTCATGTAAAACGTTTAAATTTTTTGTGCCTGAATGTAAGATGAACAAATACATTGTTAAGACAAATGTAGAAACGGTAAAAACGAAACAAATACGGATATTTAATGGATATGGATCAAATACTAGCATGAAGTATGAACTTGGAAATAACTTCAACTTACTTCGCGACTTTATAGCAGAAATAATTTAAAAGCCTATGTTGGCTGATGTATAGGATAGGAAAGTTTGTGCACAATGCTACAAATTTACTTAGTGTTTTCGAATAATTTAGCATCTCTTGCAAGGTAATTTATCACCCAAAACCGGACTAAGACAAAATATCTTAACAGATTGACTGATAAGCATTTGAGCAACCTAATGAGAATAGCTGATGAAAAAGTAGATACAGAACATTTTCCATATGATGATGCAGCAAAAATATTTTATGCTTTAAAAATTAGAAGATGTCAAAAATGTTTTTTAATTAAAGATATATTTTTTTTTCCAAGTCTATTTGTATTATTATTTATTATTATTTTTTTTTTAATTTTTAGAAATCTCAGGGAATTATTTGAAATCTCACCCTGTTTTTGAGAAAGGGTGAGAAATTCTCACCCATTTTTTTTTCTGTAATGAAAACACTGATTATATCTTAAAGTTTATTATTGTATCAAGAGAAACTGGAGATTTGAAGTTGGTAAAAAAAAAATACAAGCCCTAGACGTTTCACTGTCAGACATTGACTATGTTTTGTTAAACATTACTGCCTAGCTGGTCATCTATTTAAGATTGATATCTTTCTAAGCTCCCTTCATGGGGTTATTATATATTTATTTTTATTTGTTGCATTTTGTCAAGTTCTCTGCTATTGAAAACAAAAAAGAGAGTTTGCTGCCTTTTAATAAATGAATTTAAACTGAAAATACAAAAATCAAATTCTCAACACTTATAAAATATTCAAACTGAAAATACAGCAAACTTTTACACAAAATCTAGGGTGAAAAACAAAGCAGAAACTGTGGCATAGGTATGATATGATAAGTTGGTGAGTTTAGGGTACTTTAAAACATGCGCTTATTCTCAAAACAAAAGATTTCAAGAAAAAAGAAAATGCAAAGATGGGAACAAATAAAGGTGAAAAATAAATCAAGAAAAATTGCAGTAAACTAGACTTTAGGGGTGATTGTGACACAAAGTGAAAAACCCTGAAAGTTGCAAATTCGAACAAACAATTGTGCAAAAACTCGATAACAAGATATCAATTTATTTACAATTCATATTTACTATAACTTTTTAAACTAAGATTCATGAGTAAAATTGAGTAAATATTAATTTAGATATCGCATTTTACTGAAGAGAACATAAAAATCACGAAATTGAATTTTAAAATCGCGTAAACATGAATCGCGATATCGGATTTAAGAACCCAAAAATACAAATCGCGTGAAAATGATTCACAATGAATGACTTTTTAATGAGGTAAATATGAAAATTGATGTTTAATTTTAAAATCGCATGAATACGAATCACGATATTGGTTTTTAAAAGCGCGAAAATAAAAATCGCGATATTGGATTTTTGAATCGCGATGCATAGTTTTTAGATCCTGTGAATACCAATAGTGACATTGGATTTTAAACTCACGTGAATATGAATCGAGACATTGATTTCAAAAACTTGTAAAAACAAATTGAGGTATGTTTTTTTTTAAAATCATGTGGATTTTAAATATTTGTAAAAACAAATTGGGGTATTTTATCTTTAAATCATGTGAATACGAATCACAATGCACGATTTTTAATCAACTGAATAGATTTACAATGAGTAATTTTTGAATTAGGCAAATACGAAAATCGAAGTATCATAGGTTAGAGTCCTTTTGCCATCAGGCTAACTGTGGGAGGTTTTCCTCTCCATGTAACACAAATGCGGGTTAGTTCCATCAAAATGTCCTCCACAAAGGCAAATTTCACCCAATACTTGATCCAGAAACATATGTGTTTCAACTGTATAGAAATAACTGTGATTGTAACTGTGAGGTGATTAATGCATTGATTTTATGGATTGCTTGGACGAGGTCGTAATTCATGTTCAGTACTTGTTCAGTTTTGTTCTAGTATGTTGCAGTCTAATTTATAATGGTTAATAAATATTTCTTTAATGAATTTTTAAGCTTTTCATTTCATAGAGTAAATAAGGAAATACTCTTGTCTTCTGGATTGGATTCAAAATTACAAGGCTATGGAGTTGAACATTGGTAGTCCAAACAATTGTGTCAGCTGGTCCACAACAGTTATAAGACTATAAGGATTAGGAAAAAAATATTATAGTAATAAATGCTTTAATACAAACCTGCAGGGTAAATAAACAGCTAGAGCAGGTGATATTTCCCAGGCCAATCGGGCAGTCTCCCTCCACATTTTCTCGGATATCTGTTGAGACTTCCAAGAAGAGATCATGTCTTCTTCAGGGAAACTATTCTCTTGCAAAGACATTGGGTTGTTCCACGTGATAAGAAACTCAATGTCTACAGCCTGAAAAAAAGTGAAAGAATCTCTAGAAAGTTGCATTGGGGTTTCAAATTAATTCCACTTTTAGCAAGCCAAATTTTCTGCGAGACAAAACTTTTTTTAAACTTTTAAAGAATCATAGTAAACTAAGAATAATAATGAGCAATAGATAAATAATATTTTAATTATTTCAGTTTGCTACAGGTAGGAAAAAAAAGTTCAACAAATATATTATAATATTTTTGTAAAATTCCTTGAACTTTTATGTACACTGTCTTTGTGAGAGAAAAAATTTAATTCTAGCAAGTTTTTTTAATTTTCTCATTGAGAAATTGAGGGAAGCAAAAAGCTATTTTTATAATGCCATCAATTTTCATTTGGCAATAACATTGTTCTCAATGTTTTTAATACTGTCTTTTTAGAAATAATTTGATAGTAATTACTTAATAACTAGTAATTACTACATAGTAATTTGCAAACTTTTAAAAAATGCTTTTGTTTTACCCAACTTTAATATTAATACTTAACCACTAATGTGCAATTTTTTTTACTAATTTTCAAATATAATTCTAAAATTGCACCTAAAGGGAGGTTTCAGCAGAATACCATGTATAAATAATAATAATAATTTGATTTTTTTTTTCTTTTGTTACACAGATTTTTGATACTTGAAAAAAAAGTTCAATTTTTTTTTAAGTTATATGAAAAGTATTAAACTTAAAAAGAACACTTGTAAAAAATTTTTAAAATATATTTATTTTAAAATAAATAAACAGCACTCATTTAGTCTGGATTTTCAAATAGGAGCTTCCAGAAAAATTACAGCCTCAGATGAAATACAGACAAATCGTTATACTGAAATGATTTTTACATTAAACTTGTAATGGGGTAAATGTCATTCTTAAATGCTGTTAGTAAGCTACTTACCAAAAGTCCTAAAATAAGATTTCTTTTCTTAACATAACCTTTGATGAAACTATCAGAGTGATTTTCTCGACGCCCAGACCTTCCCCCTGATGACCTGCGTGATATGGTTGACATGTTACTGCTTAGTGGCATGGTGTTCATCCATCCAGTTTGGGGTGCTCTTGTCTGTGACAGATCAGTGCTGCTACGCAAATCTGAACTCAGGCTTAATGAAAGATTTTGACTCCCGGACCCATCACTCAAATCTGTAAGTGACATCATTATTATGATATCTTTGTAAAGGCTGAGCTACTCTTGCAGCAGAATAAATTAGCAAGTTAAGGGAAATTATTTCAGGAATAAATTATTATTTTGTGAAAAAGGCCTTTATTACTGTTGAACATTAAAATTAATTTTTTCAAAATAACATTTTTAGATATCATATATAGACAAAATTTAGAGCCTTCATGTAAATAGCTATTAAATGTGTAATATTTTTTAGATATATATCAACTTTTGAAAATTTAAAAAAAAGTAACTATACATATATTTATATATATATATATATATATGTTATGATAAAATAATTTTTTTTCGTTAAAAACTAATTTTAAATAATAATAAAAACTAATTTAAATAATTTGCTCAAATTTTGAGTCTGAATATTTATTTACAAGATTTTGCTTATAATGTTCTTTGGGTGTACACAGTGGACTTTAAAGGAATACATTCAAAATTCATTTCTGTTAAAAGAAAAAGTACATAAATTTAAAATAATAACACACTTTTTACGCAAAAAAAAGAAGAAAAAGAAGAAAAAATGTGCCCTAGCCTCTAAATGTCTAGTGGGTATTTTTAATAGATAACACAACATTCTGATTTACTCCTAGAAATCAGTCTCTAAAATAAATATTCAATAATGCTTTAAAAAAACAAAGAATTCTTAGAATGGTTTAAATATAAAATAAGTAGCATTGTAAAAACAATCAAGGAACTGTTTTAATTTGTAAAGTGATAAAAACGAGTGACAAAACATATGGGTGATTTTCTATGAAGCACAACCCAAGTGAATAAAAACCCAAGTGAACATTCTTATAACATAGCAGTGTAAACTAAGCTCACATTATTCACATAATGCTGTTTAAAAATAATTCCTTTATCATCAATTAAAGAAATTTCAATTTTTTTTTTAAAAAATGAATCATGAATTTATTAATATACACCATCCTAAAATAATGAAGATTTTCTAATTAATGCAAAGAAATTGAACATTAAATTAATCATGCAAGGATTTCTTTTCTTTAAAATATAGAAACTAAGAAGACTTACCTCCCATCATAGATGCTTTCAAATATTTTTTATCTGTATATAAATTATTCCAAAACTTTATTAGAATTGTAATATCTTCTCTCAATTCAGGACCTTTCTGTGTAGGACACATTGGTGGAGCGCTGCAATAAAAACAATTATAACTATTATTTTATTCAATGTGTAGCAACAATTCTTAATGATGCAGTAAAAATCTTTCTTTTTAAAAATGTTTCTTGTGTTTTCTTTCAATTGTTTCTACTTTTCTAAATGTTTAAACTATTCATTAAGAACAAGGGTTTCCAACTTACATGAGGCCGGGAGCCACAATTAAAATCACCCGTCAAATGGTGGGTCGCAACTTTGTACAAATTTTATATAGGACTCTTTTACGTTTTAAGGAATAATAAAATATTACTGTCAGATTTTTATCAAACTGTTCAAAACAAAAGTATTGAATTACAAATAATAATAAATATTTTCTTGGATATAAAACCTGAGAAATAATTTTTTTTGCACCGTAGGTATGTTCAATTTCACAGAAACGAAGAAATGAGTTTTTTTTTTTAACAAAAGAAAAGTATTTTAAACTCATATATTTTTAAGTAATTGTCCGCAAAAAAATGAAAACTAATATATTTTAGTTTGCGGGCCACAAAAAAGGCTTCGTGGGTCGGTTTTAGAAGGTCCTGTTTTATCCTCCTATTTTATGTAGTAAACTTCTTTCTACTTTCCACTTATAGACAGTCTAGGGCCGGGATAGCCTGGTCGGTAAGACGCTGGGCCCATGTCCAAGAGGTCGTGGGTTCGATCCTCGCCGGCCGAAGACTCCCCGTGTAGTAAATGGTGACTGATGCACGTTAAATCTGTCGAGTCTCAAAGTCCTCCATGTTCCCATAACAAATCAATACCTCTGGGGGTACTGATCCAGGAGTTTCCTTGTCTTCTGGATTGTTTCAAAATTACAAGGCTACGGAGTTGAACATTAGTAGTTGTAAACCCATGAAATTGGGTCGGCTGTTCAACGACGGTTATAAAATAAAATATAGACAGTCTAGAAAAAGCAACTGATTTTTTTTGTTGTAAACATCTATCAATAGGGATGTCTTAATGGGATGCAAGGCTCCAGGGTACAGAAATGTTTTGGACCCCTATAACATGCCCTACTGTTTAAAATCGAGCAACAAAAAATTTATGTGCATAAAATTAACTATTTTTAAGATATATATATTTTTAAAAGAATTTGAGATTGTACCCATTTATAATCCTCAATACTTAAAATTTAAATAATTTTGAAAACCATAGAAGCTATTTAAAATAATTAAATACATAAAAGGTATCACTAGGCAAAATTAAAACTTTTAATAAAAAATTTTAAGCAATTTTTTTTTTTTTTTTTTTTTTTTTTTTTTTTTTTTTGCATTGGTGAAGTAATTTTAGAGACATAAACAAACCTAAATCTTTCTTACAATAATTTGTTCTACAAAAATATTTTTCCAGGAAGGCCATGATATATTATAAACATTTAAAAATGATATATTTATGTTTATTTATAGTAAGACAGTTTAACTTTAGCAACTAAACTAAAAATTTTTAAAAAAAGCCTGGTGGCTGAGTGGTAGTGCTTCACGCTCTTGTGCTACAGGTCCTGGGTTGGATACTTAGGCTGGTCGAGGTTGACTCAGCCTTTCATCCTTTCAGTGGATCGATAAAAAGAGTACCAAGCAGACTTGGGGAGTAAACACTGGGGATCTCGCGCCGACAGAACTGGAACATCCGCTCCTGCACTCCAGAGCCCAAGGTCAAAAAAACTAAGATGTGCATAGAAGGCCATGGTCCTCTATGGGCTGTTGTGCCGCTGAGTCAAGTTTAAAAGCAGTTTTAGAGACATGAACTAACCTAAAGCTTTCTCACATTAATTTGTTCTACAGAGATATTTTTTCCGGAAAGCAATGATATGTAAACATTTAAAAATGACATATTTATGCTTATTTATACTAAAACAGATTCAATTAAGTAATTAAACTCAAAATTTAAAAAAAAAATTTTGCAAAAATTTCCTCTAGTCAAATTAATAGTATTTATATAAAATATAAAATAATGTTATTATATAATTAAAAAATTTTCTAAAATAAAAAATGCTTGGTTTATATATATGGCTTAAACCATATTCGTTTAAACCAGCCAACTCTGCATTAAACTAACATACTTAAAATCATGACACATGAAAAAATTTTCTTTCGCTTTAATACTTATCTAATTTATTGATAATACACTTACACAGTATAATTTAATGTATTATAAAAATGATTACACATTCATTTGAATAGATTTATTCAACAGAATATATTTCATTGATTTGATTTATATTATAGAATATATCTTTTAAAATTTCTAAAGCAATGTGTTTCTTCTTCGTTTTTCTTTTTAAATTACTATTTTTCAAAAGTAGGATTCTCAAGGGTTCTCTGAGTGTTTAGAACCCCCGGGTACTGCCCGGTTATGCTTATGCCTAAAGACGGTACTGCCTAACTATCTGGAATTAAACAGAAAAAAAATGACCATTCACGCCAGTTTTCTGATATGAGAGAAGGGTGAAATTAGCCTCAACCATAGTAAAATAAAGAAAAGCATTTGGAAGCAGTAAAAATGAAAAAGTAAAAACCACCAGAGGGTTAAGAAGAGGGTTATTTGTAAGATCTAGTGTTATTGTATTCATTTATATGGTTATTTTTTATTTAATTATCAATGCCAGTAATGAATAGTTTTTAAAAATATCACAGACACCGAGTCCAATAGAGTATTGGAAAGACAAAGCACTGGATAAAAATATGCATGCCACTAGTAAATATAAATACTTTAATTTACATCAGAAATTTTTTAAACTGCAAATGCAAAATGAATTTTTAAAATTATTATAACATTTTTTTTACCCACAAGGCTTAATAAATTCTTTGGAAATTCAAATATTTATTTTTAAAAAAGCTACAAGGAATGAACGTACCAAAAATGGTCTAATGCAGCCGTGTATATTCTTTCACGAAGAACATTTTTGCACACAGTTCGGGGTAATATGTCGCCTTGCAATAAGGACAAGCCACAAGATAAGAGTCTGCAAAAATACAACATAGTTAGACACATCAGACTATTTTGAAAAGCGAATAAGATTAGCAGAATTACCTACCTGAATCGAGTACTCATGGAAGCAATATGACGATGGTTGTAATTCTGACGACCCACCGTTACCGGCAAAGAGTGATGTAAGATGTTTGCAAATATTTCAACTTCATTCATGTTGCAGTACTTGGCAACTTCAAGTCTCTCTGATAAAAACTGAAAATTTATTTCAGTTTGTGAGTCAATTGTTTTATTTTCACCAATCATTCATTTAAAAAAATCATTAATGTAATTATGTTACATACCTTCACCCACAAAGAATGTGGAGCAATGAAAGGACCATTTGGCTTCAATTCACAGCCTTCGTGAGCTGCTAAGGGATCCACTTGTTCTGGATCCTCTGCAAAAAGTCCAATTTGGCGATCAATGGTCATTTGCCAAGCGGCTGACATCTCCTGAAGAAACTGTTTTAAAAAACGCAAAGTTAAAAATATAAATATTTTTACAATTAATTTAGCTTCATTGATTGCTTAAATGTACAGTAGATCTATGCAATACAATTTTATGGATGATGTTTTCTACACAAGGGAGCGCTGCAAACTTTTTACTGCCTAAACTTCTGGGTTACTTTTTTCGGTGTATTTTGAAGCCATTTTGGCTCACAATGTGATCATTGTGTTTTGAGACTCTCTTGAGTAGTATTTCTTGCATACGTGCATTTGTGACCTGATTTATCATTTGTGTTTAAAACAGAGTCATCATTTGAAGACCTGTCTTTTCAGGACTCAAGAATCGTTATTTGAAAAAAAAATCTTTATAAAACACTTCTCACCTTTTCAACAATATACCAACTTAGAAATTTACACCTAAATGATAATTTGTAAAATGAACTTAATCTTGCTGCTGAAACAATATGCTTTTAACAATACATCTAGATATAACTAAAACAAATTTTCACCTCAAACTCACCAGAATTACTTAATATCATTAATATTTTATGAAATACAGCAGATTTGAGCAAAAAAATTAGATAAATTATTTATTTTAATAAAAACAAAACTATCTGTCTGAAAATAATGCTTTGCAAAATAAGCAGTTGTATACTTTCTAATGGGAAGTAGAGCAGGTCAAAAGCTCAAATTTGTTGTTGTTTACACTTATATTGAAAATACCATCCATAAACTAGAAATCTCCACATAAAACATAAACTTTGCAGGGGTGAAAAATAAAAATTGCATTTAATTTCCGAAACGCAGCAAGAAAATAAATACTAGTTGTTATGGGGTTATAATCTCTAGCGCAAACCAGTTATAAGTTATAATGCTCTTTATGTTTTTAGTTTTTTTCTCCCCACAATTAAAAAAAAATATTTATGTCTGTCAAAAAGTAATTTGAATTTGAAAATTATTTTACAGCATTTTAATATTGATTTGTTCTTGACATACTTGACATATATAGCATTGTTTAGTAGGTAAGCTTAATGATATGATTTTAAAATTTTTGTTTCAGCTATTTACAACAACTTTCAGTAAAAAGGCCTTCTTACAACTACAGATATAAAACTAAATGATCAAATAACACAGAAAATTTATTTCTAGGCGAAGAACATGACAAACTGCTCAGTGAATAAATGAATGAGTAACTCAATGAGTCTGCAAATCAATGAATAAATTAATCAAAATGTCAACAAATAAAAAACCAGTAAATTAATGAATATGAAAAACAATAATTTAACTATTCAGTAGATAAACTGATTTGTTCATTCATGAATTTGTCAACATAAAAAATCACTCAATTATTGGTTTGAACACATGTTAATCCGTTTATTCAATATCTCATAGATTTAGTTACTTTTAATAATGAGCTAATTTGTATATTCATTGATTAGCTAATTCCTGCATATACTCATTTAAAGATTCACTGATTCATAGATTAATTTTTTCTTTGATTTTGGAATTTTTTTATTTAGAGTTTTCATCCACAGATTTGCTTTTAAGAGTTATTTGCATAATTCGGTTATTTCCTGTTATTTTTGTATTAAGAGTGAGTTCTATATGAAACTTGCAGCAAATAATCAAAATTAAATGTTAATTTGTTTCATTTGAAACCTTCCTAATTGTTGCAAATGCTCCGAGACACTTGCACTTTTAATAGTCAGGAGTCTGTTTAGAAGAAATTTGGGTTCGTTAACGGACCCTTCACAAAATATATTTTCATAAAAACGGACCCTTCACAAAATATTTTAACTTAAAAACAGAGCCTTCACAAAATAATTTATCTTTTAATCGGACCCTTCACAAATTTGTTTATCTTCATTATTGTTTTGTTAATCGAAAAAACCCCTCCCAGGAAGGGGGGGAAAGAAAGACAGATGTAAACGAACTAAATTTTGTCTTCGGCAGACGCTTCTTCCTTTATTCGTCTGAAATCAACATTCTGCGTTCAGCAGTATAGGCTAAATACCAAATATTTGTATGTTACATCGCTAATTTAGTAGCTGTAATTGCTGTTAATTTCTTAAAATTTAATTTTTTTTAATTATAATTTTACAGTGTTGAGCATAATCTTGTATGTCTTTACAATTTAAAAACTCCTTGAAAAAGTTTTTTTGCAATAACGGACCCTATTTGCACAAATTCACAAAAGCGGATCCTGGTTGAAAGAATGTGACTTAATGTTAATTTATATTCACAAATTATGAGTAATTTTTTCACAATTTTACAAAAACGGACCTTTCACAAAATGTCTGGACAGACCCCTGATAGTAACACTGAGTGAGTTCAAATTAAAATTAAATAAAATATCTCACTTGTAGTTCCATGTCAGATCTGTCAGCTAGAAGCCACTGCCAACATGCAATAGCACACCTCATTGCTTCGTCGGTAAATAATTCCACGGGAGACCAGCAGAGGGCATGAAGGAGACGACGATCAATCTCTACACGGAAGAAAAAACTGATTTAATATAACTCAACAGTTTCTAACAATAAAAACACATTAAAGAGAGAACATACCTTTTGTGGCAATTAGCAGAGCACACACACGATTTAGGCATTTATCATGGCTTTCAGAATCTGATCATAGAAGAATATCTTATTATATTAGGACAATTTTACCATTTACAAATGTTGCATTTGTAGACTTTGAAAATATATAACTTAGTTAAAAAGAAATTGAGTAGTTTGAATAATTTTTGTGAAAATATACTCCAATTTTTAGAATATTTTATAAATTTAAAAACTTTTTACATGCTTTTCAACTCTGCAAATATGAAATTTGAAAATCATAAAATTACTATCGCTGCTAAAAAAACATATCAACATTATACTATTTTAAAAAATCAAATCAAAAAATCACAATACGAGCTTCGGGCAATATAATAATAAGACCCATTTTCAAATTGTTTGTCCTTTTTTTTTTTTTTTTTTTTTTTTTGAAGTACCATGACCATATCACTAAAGACTGTCCTTTTTTTTTTTGCTTCTTTTTTTTAAAAAAAGAAATAAATAGAGCCCTTCTTATATGCCCTGGTTTTTATAGGTCTAGATTGAATTCTGCTATAATAGGGTGCATAGCCAAACCTTCTAACAAAAAATAAGCACCTTTTAAGAACTTTTTAAGCAACTTAAAAACATTCTTAAGCACTATATATATTAACAAAATGCAAAATAATTTTCCGAAGAATGCATGATTATGACAAAATAACTAGCTTCTGACACAGAGCTCTTTTCTTAATTATATTAGCCACTATAAAGAGATTGAGAGATTTTTTGGTTCAATTTCAGAAGGTGGAAAACGAAGCCTGAAATTGTAAAATGCAGCAGAGTTGCATATGAGAGTGCAAGAATCTCGCTGAACTCAGCTCAGTAGATGCACATGCGGACTTGCAAGTATTTCATCAAACATGTAAAATGATTGGTGATTTCATGCACTACGGACCAACGGCATGCCGAAATGGATTGTGGTCAAATGAAATGTGAAAACATTGAATAGCACAATGTGAGAAACCGTGCTTCTGCATAACACATGGCGAAAATTAATGTGGTAAAGAAAAAAAATCTCATTTTCGAAAAGGAAAAATTAAGCAATTTTTAAAAACATCCAAAGAATAAGGTCTTTTAAAAAAAGAAAATCAAAAATAAGCACTTTTTATAAATTCTAAGCACCATGCATAAATAAAAACTAAATATTTCACTGTAAATACCTTTGTTTTCCCATGTTTTGGCCAAATCATTCAAGAGTTTATTGGTTATGCTCTCTACAAATTCTTTCGAACCATCCCCAGCAGATAATAATCCTTCAATCTAAAAAGTAACAGTTTTATTATTAACACTACGATTTAATATATATATTTATAATGATATAATGTATTTATAATGACTTAAAAGTGTAATTTAAAGAAATATTTACAATCTTTGCTTGCATTATGATAAATATTCCTTGCTATTGTCTTGATTCATTGATAGTTATAAATTTTTCAAATATATAGTCAAAAAAGAAAGCAAACCTTTGCTTCATGAAGAAATTAACATAAAAAAAGAGATTTAAAAATAAATAAAAAGACAACATATTGATAGGGAACCAACATATAGAGATTTAAATATGTGTGAGATATAAAGCATGCTATTATAAAATGTTAGATAAAATTGCCAAATAAGTGAAACAAAAGAGATGCTTGATCTAGTACATGTGAAACATGTATTGTATAAATAAGAATTATACTGAATATTTAATATTTGAATTGTAAAAAATAAAAGATGACAACCCACCTGTCCAGCAAAATGGCATCTTATATGCAGTGATGCGACAGATTCAGAGTAGTTGTTTTTGACACAAGGAGGCCATTTATCAAGTGTTGTATTCTACATTAAAATAATAAAATAGAAAGTATCAATTCATTCACAATCAATAGATTTAACATTGAGTAGATAACTTACTGATAAGGGTGCAGAGACTGCATTGGGGCCAGAGAAGTTAAGCACACTCTCTACGGCCATTGCTAAACCACTATGATGCTTTAAACCTTCATTGGCATGTTGACAAACAGAAAGATATCCCTGCAAGATAATACATTGACAAGTATACTTTCGATATCTCGAACTTTGATACCCTTGAAAACCTTTTTATGTTGTACTTGACATTATATTAATTTTAATTCCTATATCAAAGGGTTTCTTCTCAAAACCTTGTTATGTGGAATTTTTTTCGAAATAGAAAATGAAATGTTTTCGGAAAAACCAGAAGGTAAGTTTGTTGTAAGCCAATAATTTTCAATTATTTTTGTCTCACTTTTAAAATTAAAGTTATAATTGTTGTATTTAGACTTATAGTCAGCTATCATTACATACATATTTATCACAATTTATTCTTATGTTTCATGACTCTATTTTTGAAGTATATTTTTCTACTTTTTAGAACATATTTAGTTCTAAAGTTTGTCAGTTATCTCGAGTTTAGTTAGCTATCTCTAATTTTATTTAGTTATCCATCGCCATCTCGAAATTTTTTTAGCGTCCCTTCAACTTTGAGATGTCGAGGGTATACTGAATAATGAATATTACATAAATTAAGAAAGATATTAATGAGCATGAAATAATCAGTGGGTGATTTCTATGGCACAGGGCCAGGGAAGCAAGCTGCAACTTGTTATAACTGCTGTTTTCTGTTTAAGTGTTGAAAAATATTAATCAGTTTAAATGGCAAATAGTGGAGATTTTCTCTGTTCTCCTGTTTCATCAACGTAATCGATTTAGTGTTTAATAAAATGTTAAAATAACAAACTTTTATTTGTAATGAAAAATATTATCTGGAACTGTGGTGACTATATTTTTTACAGAAACTTTTTCAGTGAAAATAAAATTTATACAAGTTTTAATTGTAAATAAGCATATTTTAAAACTGTAAATACAGCCATTTTATACAGTACAAAAACTAAATCATAGTTAAACTAGAATACATTTTACTAAATAAAAATATTGGAAAATAAAACTTTAGTAAAGACATTTCTTTATATATAATATAATAAACATAACACATCGGCTAATAAGTTCCTGGTCTAATGAAGTAAACACAACTTTTTTAGTAAAATTCAAATTTATTCATCAACATAGTCTCTTTTAAGAGATATACAATCACTCCATCGCCTCTCTAACATCTCTATACCTTTCTTAAAAAAAGAACCATCTTTGGCCTCAAAATAGGCGTTTGTTTCGGCAATCACTTGCTCATTCGTGCTGAATCTCTTACCCGCGAGTCTACAAACAAGTAGAAGTCACTAGGAGCCAAATCTGGTGAATAGGGTGGGTGCGGGTGAATAGGGGGTGTCTGACACGTCAAACAGCTCTCGGAATCATCAATTCGTTGTTGTTTTTGGCCAACTGTTAGCACACGCGGCACCCACTTCGAAAACAACTTTCTCATAAACAAATATTCGTGCAAAATAAAGCCTACGCGCCCTTTTGATGTATTTAGAGTATGAGCTATATCATGCAACTTCACTTTACGGTTTTCTATAACAATTGTGTGGACTTTTATTATATTTTCTGGATTAACCACATCTTTAGGGCGTCCAGAGCATGGCGCATCTTCAACATTTGCACGACCACGTTTAAAATCAACAAACCAGTCAAGAATGGTAGATTTTCCTGGTGAAGAACCCGGATAACACTTATCGAGCCAAGCTTTAGTTTCTACCGTGTTTTTTCCCATTAAATAAATGTTTAATAAGAACACGAAATTCTTTTTTATCCATTGTTTTAATGATATAAATTGGTGTTCGATTAAAATCACTGTAACCTTAAAATCAATCGGCAGATTGTTATAAAATTTTGACACCTTTTATTTGAAGGTTAGGACTTGCTAAACAAAATACTAATTCTGCATTTAGGGCGCCATCTGTATGTCAGACCGGAAACTTATCAGCCGATGTGTTATATATAATAAACATAAACTCATACCACTAAATGAGATCGTGTAACAGCGGGTGCCCACTTAACAGCTTCTTGTAAAATACCCTGACTTCGGGCAGCAAAATCATTGACAATATTCTGTAACAGATAAAATTTCTAGTAAGTCATGCCACATTTTTAAATTTTACACATGAAACTGTTAACTATTAATCCCTGCATTATTTCAAAGTTGAATATAAAATTTACTTTCAACATGAAGCTTATTATTTTTTTATAATAATAATGATTTTATTGTTGGTAGAAAAAAATGACAATGTTTACCTCTCTTACTTCCAAAGTATCAGTCAAAGTCAACTTATGAGAAGTCCTAGGAACAGTTAACTCAGGATTATCCTCATTTGAATCCTTCATGAAAATAAAGACAACATGAATGAATTCACATATAAAGCAGCTAATACTAGTACAAAAATTATTATTTCTCGCTTATTTACTTTTTTTAAACATTTTTCTTTTTAATAATACACGAATAATTTGACCACATAATTTTAGTATTCAATTAAATGAAGAAATAAAGTAGACTAAACAGTATTAAATATATTTTGTTATAACACATTAATGAAGAAAGAAAATTAAAGAATAGATAAATAACATTTTTTGCTAATTTTTAAAAGTATACAATGCATAAAAATTAAATCATTTTAAGTTATATTAGAAAACTGTTTTTTTTTTTTTTTTTTTTTTTTTCAATGGAAAAGCATTTAAACAAAATTCACATTATATTATGCACATTAAATTCATCAGCATAAATTTAACTTCTTTTTTCAGGCTTAACTTATTAATATTTAACACAAGTTTCATACTGCTTCAATATGAAAAGTGGCTCTAAACTAAATGAATATTTTCTTCTATCAGCTATTACTTTTGATTTAAAAAAAGATTTATCTTTCACAATTGTTTTACTCAAACAAGATTAGTATTACAAACAAAATCATGTATCTAATAGTAGTCATGTTTATGAAAAAGAGAGGCTATAAACATTTTAAAAACATTTACTAAAGAAAGCATTTTTCAAATTGTGAGCTTAATAATTTGATGACTTGTGCACACCTAAAATTAAGAGAACATTTCAGAAAATACAACATTTAGAGAGGTTTTCTTTTTCAAAGTTTGAACTTCAGGAATAACATTAGAGACAGATTGGAAGTTCACAAACAATTGTATCTTATTGCTATCCAAATCAATATACTCACAATTTTATCAACAGTCAAAAAATTACATACCCATTTTAAGGATAAAGATAAAATATGCAGAATATCGAGCATTGTCCACAATACGCGGCCACTCCATAATAAGTGAGGAAATCTAATAAATTGAAGAAAAAAACATTTTGTAAAGCATTCTTATTTAGAAACAGTGAATATTTGAGAACTGTGCATTACCTATCAACAAGCATGGAAAGATGACGATCAGCTACACGCCTGATTTGTTTTTGTGGATGATTAAATTTGACTAAAAGAAACGTTGCATGCTCTTCCAACTCATCATCACGATGTTCATTACGTGGCTAAAAACAAAGGAAAGAAGAATCCTCCAAATATAACACACAAAAGAAAAAAAACAATGACATATAATACTACAAAGGAAAAATCATTTATAAACACAGAAAAGAAGAAAAATCATTCTCTTACAATAAAGCAGTGTTTCCCAAATTGTGGTACTCGTACCCCCAGGGGTACAGGAACAGTTTAGGGGGGGTACAAGTTCTTATGCGAAATATCTTGCAACAAAGAAAAATTTCAGAAAAATTTTATTTAAAAACAAAGCTAGCCATGAAAATTTACAATCACATATTTTTTAATTGGCTATTTTTTGCTGAGTTAACAGTTAATAAATACTAGTATCAGCTGCCAGTTGTGATTTTAAACTTTTGTGCAATTTTTTATAGTAAAAAATACATTCATTTTTGTACACAGCATTTTTGTACACAGCGTTACGAAAAATGTAGAAAGGGTACACAAAAGTCATAAGTTTGGGAATCACTGCACTAAAGAAAGAAAAATCATTCATTTATAACACAACGAAGAAAAATCATTCATTTATAACACAGCGAAGAAAAAAGCATTCATTAGTAATATAAAATAAATTTACTGTTAAAAAAACCTTAAATTATAAATGTTCAAATACAGTTTGACTGTAATTTCAAAATCACTGCCGAAATATATTGGCATCAATTTTAATTATTTTTCCAATGCTGGTAGTTTGTTAGGAAGTTTTTCTATGCTAAACTGAAATCATTTTTGTCACCTAAAAATCTAATTTTTTCTATAAATTGTCACTTAAAAAAAAGTTACTAGTATATTTTCTTTAGTATGAACGTATGATAACTTTTAATAAAAGGGCAAGATAATAGGTAAAAAAGAAAATAATAAAAATAAAATTTTTTTTTTCCTTTTCTTTCTTTGCATGTGGTTCAAACAAGGAATATTTTCTTTTTATCATATAGATGAGATGCATTAGAACAATTTTTCTTGCAATTTTAATTCCAGGTAAAACTTAAGAAAACCCAAAAACTTCTAAAAATCCAAATTTTTCTTAAATCATGAAAAAAAATTTTTTTTATCAGTTTTAAAATCGAGGCAAGATGCATAAATTTGAGTATCATCATAATATTGTATTAAAAAAATATCAACTTGAAGACTACGTAGAAAATGGTAGCTCCTTTAATAGCTCCTGAAAAAAGTAAACAACAAAACCAAGACAGTTTACGATTAAACCATTGCGAATCAAGCTTGCCAATCACACGGATTTATAAGGAAATCAATTATTACTTATGCGTGATTCAAAATTCATGCGTTGCAATAGCATGCAAATAAAAATATCAGGATTATGAAACCCATGTAGATACTTATTGTAATAGCAGTAAAAAAACCAAGCAGCTAAACTATGTGGATTTACAATTTAATCGTCGCAAATGAGTACATCAAAAAAAGAAAGTAAGATTACTAGGTAGCACCATTCAAAATTCATGGGATGTAACATTGTTTTACAATGTCAAGATTTTAAAAACTAAACGAAAATTCGTATAATAACTACAAAAAACAAAAAAAAAATGAAACCATATGGGCTTACAATAGAAATGTACATATTTTAAAATAATTTTGAGTCTGAAACTTTTATTCGATTGAGTAGAACATAAACAGTCATTAAATTCCCAAAATCCGAATTCTGCAAACTCTGGAGCAGTCTGGATTATCAAGGATGAACAGCAGTAAACTTATATAATGGAAGTGATCCATAACATTAAATGTCAAGGAGAGTAAATAAGATATAAAAGTTTATTTCACACTTTTAACAATTATTATACAATAATTCTACAAATTTAAATCAAATTTTTTTAATTCTACTTTCAATTGTAACTCTGGGAAGTCACATAAACAGAATAAAATATTCAATGGTACCTTTGCTGACATGACTTCCAAGTATGTTTGAAATACTTTATCAGACACTGCTAAAATGCATTGCCACATTCCAGCCTTGTCTTTTTGAATGGTAGTATCTTCGAGATACTGAATCATGCAGTGGAAAGGAGTCTTCTCTTGAACATGGCGAACCCTATTAAAAAGAACATTATTATTTCTGATGTTTAATTAGTGTATAAGGTGAGCCAATTTTAAAAAAAAGAGTATCCTGTGAATAACTTTTGATTTCATGATCTTATTTTTGATTTCGTACACTAAGATGAAATCATAATAATTTCTGTGAATGTCAGCAACAACCATTTAAGTACTTATTATGTTTTAGTTTACCACTGTTGACAACAGAACTAGTCATTGATAGATTGTTCAATTGATTTGTTTCACCTGTTAGAATTGTAAATGAGTTGAATAGTTAGGAACTTTCAAAATATCAATTTGCATTTTTAGATTGAATTATGCATTTATTAAATTAAATAACCATGAAACTTTCATTTATTCAGAAATGAAATATTTCATTAATTGATTTGGTAAATATCAAAAACATTTTGTATTGCAAGGTATACAAATTCCACACCTTTCTTAATAATGTAATTTTTAAAAAAGAAAACTGAAATTTAAAAAAAGAAATTGCTGAAGAATAAAAATTATAAAACATAATTTTTAATTTTCTTTTTCTCAGAAACTATTTTATCAATTCCATTAAAATCTTGCATTTGATGGAATCTTGGAATTTTAAAAATTATATTTACTCATATTATCAAAAGTTTTAAAACTATACTTAATAGTATAACTTTATTTTTTATAATTAAATACCTAATAAAAATAAAAACTAATGAAATTTTTTTTCTTCATGAAATTACAATTGAATGAACTAATTTTGTAAGTAGTCCCAAGAATTCTTTGATTTACAAAATTATCGTTAAAGTTGTGACAAAATATGAAAAAATAAAAATAATATTAAGGGTAGAACACTTTTGAGCAAATTCCTATTTAAACTATTAGAATCATAATTTACAAATTGTCATGACCCAGATATTTTTAGATACACAAAATACATATTCATAAAAAGAGGTATGTTTAATTGGAGAAAATATGTTTTTAAATCTGAATTTCTTCTAAAACTAAATTTATATGGTGAAATGGAAATCTAACTGTTGCTTAAAACACTTATTTTAAAAATGAAACAATAAAGCAATTAGCAACTTGAAGACAATAACAGGACACAAAAGTAAAATAGCATAGGCTCAACGTAAGACCAGTTTCTACTTTTTAAAAAAAAATCTTAGTTACTTAACTGTCAATTTAACAGAATATAGACATAATTTTATGAAGAATCATGGAACAAAAACAGTATTGTGTTTTAAGATATGAAGCTTTGTTTAAATTTTATAACAAATACATTTTACATTTTATTTGGCGTTTTTATTATTCTCAGCCTGAGCCCAGATAGCATGGCTGGCAAGGCGCTGGACTCACGTTCGTGAGAACGAGAGTTTAAATCCAGCCGACTGAAGACTCCCTGTGTAGTAAATGGTAACTAGTGCACATTAAATCTGCCGAGTCACAAATACTTCATGTTCCCATAACAAATTATACCTCTGGAGGTACTGAATTGAAAATTGATCACTCTCTGATTCAGATCGAAATTACAATCTGTGGATGAATGAATGGATGTATGAATGAGTCCTTCCCATTAACGGATGTGACGTATTAGTGTGGGGCAGAAGTCGAATTCTTGGCCATAGATGGCGCCACTGGAAAACAAGAACAATCGCATCCCTTGCATTAATAGCCTCTGACAACAACAACAACAACTTATTGGCCATAAACCTAAATTCCTCTTTTAGACTATAATCTTCCTTATTCCACTGTGTGTTTAAATCTTATTATTTCATGAATTTAATAATATTCTATTATTTAATGAATTTTATTATTTAATGAATAATTATCTATTTGACTAAAAAAAAACTTGTGTTAACTGCCGTGCAATAAAAAAAATCAATGCAAGTAACAAAAAATTAACAAATGGGATTTTTATATACTTTATTTTTGTATGATATTTATATGCAATTAAAAAATATAACACCTATTGCCAAAAAAAAGAATAAATAAATAAATCAGAAATAAATAAGTTTTTTTTAATAAATTCTATTTTAGCATTCATAGCGTTGGCGATAGAAAGATAATAGTAGTCAAGCAACATTTCTCAAAATTTATCGTGAATTGCTGGTGTTATATTTTTTAATTGCATGGTAGTTTACGCAGTAATAACTTTTCTAATATTGTATACTCAGTAATTAATTTTAATTAGTAAGAACTTTACTTACTAAATTAAAACACATATTTTTTCAAATATTATTTATTCTGTAATAACTTTAAATACATAATAATTTTTAATAATTATTAATTCATTAGTAATAACACATTAGTAACTTTCTAATTAATTTACTCAATAATAACTTTATTGTCTAATTTAAAATAAATTACCTAAGAGTCTCCAAGTGATAAACAGAGAGTAAGTAGGTGCATTGTGCAAAATTCAATTTGTTAATCAAAGGTGTCACATCAGCTTGGTGGTCGAGTAAAGCCAAGATTTGATTTCTCAATTCTTGCAACTCAGCCTGTTTAAAAGAAGTAATAAAACATCTATGATTCATACATTTACTGTCATGAAAAAAGGATATTGGCAACCTAAAAATTCTAAAAAAATATCCTATAATGCAAAAAAAGACCCTAAAAACATACAAGATTCCATTAAAATGAAAAACATTGTGTTTAAAAAATTTTAAAACTATATTTCATATTAGTTTTTTTTATTAAAAAAATCACATCAGGTTGGTGGTCTAGTAAAGTCAAAATTTGATTTCTTAATTCTAGCAACTCAGCCTGTTTTTTAAAAAAATGAATAGAATACAAACAACTACGACTGAGACATTATTTAGTGCCATAATTAGGGTTAAAATATTCTAAAAAAATATCCTTCCATGCCCTAAAAAGACCTTAAAGATATAAAAGATTCTATTAAAAGGAAAAATATAGTGTTTAAAAATTATTGAAATAATATTTTATATTTGTTTTTTATAAAACAAATTCTAAAGGCTAACTTGTATTTATAAACATTTAATTCATGAATAAAATAAAATGTAAATAAATACCTGATAAAGTTAAGTAAGAATTTACTAATTTTTAATTAAAATTTTCAAGAAGATCAGAAGATCATTGTGTTATCAAAGGATTTTTAATATTCTTCAAATTGTAAGATGACTGTGATTCAACATCAACACTTATTATTGGAGAATACTTAAAGTAACATGATTCAATTCAAAATTTATTCTAATGAATAGAGATATAAAAATTAACTCACAAGCAAAATACATTTGGAAAAAATAAAATTTTATTATAAAAAACTAATTAAAAAAGGAAAATTCTTTATAAAAAAAAAACATGAAAGGAATGCTTTATAACAAAAATAAGAAGTAAAAATTCATTTATCATCAACATCCTGGTCCTGGTCATAATGTTAATATAGAATATAGCTCAAAATAAACAAATATTTGTGACAGTCGTATGTATATGTCAATATAGAAAAAAGTTACGCTGTAACCAGTTTTTCTGTTACTTAAGCATCGCTTTGTTAAAGTCGTAGTATTTATTAAGCCACGATAGTTAATATTTCGTGCATGCAGAATGTAATAACCACAAGGAACAGTGCTTTACCACTGAAACTGTATCACTTCTTATGGCAGAATTGTACTGAAGCTCAGATCTCAAGTGCTCCCTGGATACCAAGAGTGGAGATTTAGCAGCTATCTCTTTTAGCTGCTCAAACCATTCTTGAGGCCATAGACCTTCACAAAAAAAAAAAAAAACAGTTTTTTAAGTAATTAAATAAACTTATAGAAATTTAAAATAATGATGTGATCAATACAAATGAGTAGTTAAGAGAGCCTATGAACTCAAAATTGAAGAAAAGTATTCAGGAGTTAGACTCTGACTCCAGTTAGATCAAGGTTAAAAATAAAAAATAAAGTTTTTGAGCTTTCTTATGAAGAATATACATACGAATGTTTAGAATTAATAAAAATATTACTCAAATAAATAATTTAAGCTATATATTACATAATATATTTATTACTCAAATAACAATAATTTAAGCTATAACTTATCACAAATTTATTGAATCACATTTCAGCATTTTTAAGCTTAGAAAACTATTGAAAAATCTATATTAATAAATGAATACGCTCCATTGTTTATTCATTTGCTGATATAAGACTATTCTGGTGTCTAAGCTCACAAAATGTTTTTCAAACGGATAAATAAAAATACCTGTTTCAGATGTGAAACCCATGACGACACAGTACAACCAAAAGTCACGAAACAATTTCAATAGCCTAGGTTTTGGACTAGAAATAGGTGGTAAACGTCGAAGGAGCTGGAAAAAATTAGAGATACAAAAATCAGCAAATGTTTTAAATGTTTTGAAAGATTTATAAAAATTATTAAAAATAGGAATGAGATAAAACAATATTTTTCTATATTGAAACTTTGTTTTTTTTAAACACTCAAAGTAAATAAAGTGAAATATTTTTTAAAAAAAAAGTACCAGCAATGTAAATATTCATTAACTTTAGTCATAGTTTCCAACCCAATAATTACATAATAATTCAGCCATAATACATAATTTTATTACAGATTTTAATAAATGCAGAAATTTAAAAATATAATTAACCCATTGATAGCCACATTAATCATTTATGATTGATGCTGGACTTTTTGTTTTGGCTGTGTCATTCACCAATAACTGACAAAGCAAAATATGTTATAAAACTTACAACTAAAAAAATTTTCAGTATTTTAAGTAATTACTAAAAATATATTTCAAATTCATTTAATTTTTATTTATTAAAAATCAAACATTCATTTATTTTAAATTATTAGTAACCTGCTTGCATTGCTATACCACAATACGAGCATTTCTGAGTAGTGCATGTGGCCCGAGGGGCATTCCCTTACAAATATGTGTAGCGCTCAACATGCTAACTAGTATTGTTTTTTCACCTTCTATTTTTGAAAACAATTATTCATTTTAAGCACTTATGCATTAATGCAAATAAACTATATCTTGGCTGTAAAAGTGATGGAAAAAACTTTTAAAGACATCTTACTTTAAACACTTTTCAATTTGGATGACATACTTCTTTTGTTGGACATTTTTGTGTTCTCTCCAGCAAAAGTTTTAGTTTGGGAAACAAGAAAAATCTACAGGTGCAATATCTGGAGAATATGTAGGATTATTCATTTTTCCCATCTTTATGTCAGATCAAAAAGTCGTCACTAGAAATGCAATCTAAAGCCAAGCATTGATGAACAAAAAAAAACAACGAAAAAAAAAATCCTTTCTGTTGAAGAGGAGAGGCTTCGAAATGAGATAGAGATTGTTCCATTATGAGAAATTCAGATTGTTCTTTCATTGAGAATTGTTTGTCAAAGTTGGACTTCAGTTTCTGAGACAGATGAAAAAGATTTTTCTCACTGAATAAGACCTGATTTTATACAAAATAAGGTCTGACTTCATTTATACTACAATAATTGCTCCCACATTGCCTTGCTCACAAAGCTTGTTTTTACAAATGAATAATAGTCTCACAACTTTGTACACACAAGCTTCAAATTTTTCTTCTGAGAAAATTGCTTGCGAGAACAAAGTTTGAGGAAGTTGAAGGCAATGAAAAAACAAGAACATTGGAATTGAAGAACACTTGCCAAGAAAATTACAACAGCTCTTTCTGAAACTTTTACAGCCGAGCCCAGAAGACAATAATTTAAAAAGGTACTAAAAAAGTGATTAGCATATTAATGAAAAAATAATGTACATGGCAGCATAAAAAATAAGATAGGATTATAAGAGATTAAGAAAGATTAGAAAGAGATAATAAAAAAAAATATTATTCAATAGTCCAAGAACCTTAATTAACATAGCTCAAGCACCTCACTATTGCTATGAAGTAAAGATTATCAGTGTTATAGTGAGAATTTTTTTTTAATAAGAACACAATATGCTAAAGACAATTAATTTTGCACTTTCTCCCATATTTTCATTATACGTAAAGGCTTTTTCTTAGAAATAATACTTTAAATTATCTTCAGAAAAATTATTTTGCTTTATTTGGTGCCTCATCACACCATAATTTGATGGGAAATGTATATCTAATTTAACTTAAAAAAATTTGTGAACTTAATGTTTTTTTTTTTTTTTTTTTTTTTTTTTTTTTAAATTTAAGAAATTTTTATAATTGATTTTTTAAGCTTATACACACAGCATATCAGAAATTTGCGATTTTATCACCAAAAATAGGGGATTAACTTATACATAATTATAGGGGATTAACTTATAGGATATGCAATTCATATATTTAAAAATAGAAGTATAAGGTTACATAAAAAGCTAATTTCCTCACAATTGACTAATAATCCTAATTGAGCGAAAGTGCTTTCAAACTTACTTAGCACATTAGCAAAGTTATTTAGTAGTATTAAATGAAACTTATACTAAAACCTTTTTTTTTTTTCAAAAAAAGAAGTTAAGATTATTAATTGAAAATCAGTAATGTATTTATTAAAGTTCTGAAACCATGTTCCACCTCACTAAAAAGTACCAGAATATCATTCATGCCTCATAACAACTCTAAAACTTACTATATAAAATGGGTTTCACATAACAGTTTTCTGAAGTTTTCATATCAATTCTAGAAATTAGTAATTGCAATCTCAACACAAAAATATCAACATGAATAGGATCAGTAGTAATGGAATTTTCAACTCACCACAGATATTACTGGAATAAGTACACCTAAGTTTCCAGCACTGCTTGATGCCTGTAAAAATATAACAGTTATTTATTAAAGGTAATAAGAGAAAAAAATTACTATTTAGAGGACATGTTAAACTTATGATATATTTATTAATAAAACCTACTTTGAAAGCAGCAGGTGCTCGCTCACTAGCTCTCTTTCCTTCTAGGCCCAGCTGAACAAAGAGTTCGAGCAGGCGCACAAGTAGCTCATTCTGTTCAGCCTCCCCTTCTAGATCAGCTGCTATATTAGCCAATGCATTAATCACTGACAATGATACATGCCTGCAATGCATATTAATGAAAAGTTTACTTCTTTGTTACAGGATGCAATATTTTTTTATTATTTCAAACCATAAAAAACAATAAATAATTTGACATATTCCAGAATGAACTAATGCAAATAGAGAAACATTAGAGGAATGATTGTAATCTCATGAGTTTCTCCATTTTTTTTTTTTTTTTTTTTAAAGAAAGATTCAATTAAAGTAACCCCAAGTATTAGTTTTGCACGCAAGACTGGTAATTACTTTGAGTAACTCAGTTCTTTTAAAGATGCCCCATAAAAAGCTTAAAACAACTTAAATCAAGCTACTTTTCACATAAATAATCATGACTATGCCAATGGACTTTTTTAACTGATCCTTATTTATGAAATACTATACTTGTTTTAAATATTGATGTAGATAAAATTATAACCAAACTTTAAATATGTATCAAAAAGTTCTTTTTCTTCTTTATTAGTAGCTGAAGGCGAAAATTATAATAATTCTGAATATCATCGTTACTTATATGCACATGTTTAATTATTTTATTTAAAAGTTGAAATACAACTCATTTCTTGAGTTCAAATTCTTTAGTTATAATAGTTGTTATAATAACAAAATAGTTGTTAATGCACATATTAATAGATGAATAAAGAGGTAGAGAATATATATTTTAAATAGTGACACGCTTTTTATTTAAAAAGTACCCATAAATTCAGAAGTCCTGGGTCCTAAGAACCCACAGAATCACTGTAATCACACTAACCTGTAGCCCTGCTTCCTACTATCAACGCTTCCAACATTATAGGCAGAACTTGATTCTACAGTGATCATGGTGAACATTTTCATCACTTCTTCATGAACGTGAAGCTGAAAATATGTTAACTTTTTAACAGTCAAGTTATTTTGATGATTTGGGTACATAAATTGTCAATTTTTCTATTGCACAAAACAAATGTTTAGTACAAAATAAAATATAATTAGTAGTTAAAAATTTATATTTTGAATTACATGTATAAAAATTTTAAGGCTTTGTAGCCGTGCCTATTTGCTTGAGGCAGTTGCCACTCAGCGTGGCAGTGGTAAAGTTCACTTCCAGTGGAGCATTATTTTCTAAAAATTAAAAAATAAATTTTTAAATTATTTTCTAGAAAAATAAATCACCTATATGACGTTTTAAAGAACTGAACGCCATTTTGCAACAAAAAATGCTGCACACTTTGAACATAAACCTCTATCCTTTGAAAATTTCATTAAAGTGCTGCCATCTATCGTTCTAAATTGCATCTAAATAAACTTTTCCCGAGACAGAGTTGGGTTTGACAAACAGATGACGACGAAATGAACTTCTCCCGATATATATTTGGGTATAACAATACAATGCACTAACAAAATTTTTCCCCGGAGTAATACCCGGGCGTTAAAAGGTTACGGATTTTAAAAAAAAGTTTCGTGGGTTGAAGAGAGAATAAATGATTGAAACAAAACTTACGTCTCCTTTGGCTATGACCATGCAGCCTAGCTGATCCACAATGAGAGAGTCTAACCTAGAAGGTGGCTGACAAAACCTCTGCTGGAAGAACTGCAGAATGGATTCCATGGTGCGAGGAGTGCTTTTCAATGCCACAGCTACGTGACCCAGTGCAACAATTGTGTTAGTTGACACCAGCGTGGACTCCCTGCAAATTTTCACATAGACTTTTACTAATACATCACCACAAAGGAAATGATTAAGCAAACATGGATAATATACTCAAATGTGTGAACACCGTTCAAGGAAAATTTACTACTAAAAAATTTTTCCTGTATTTACTCATTTTTAAAATAAGAAGAAAAAAAAAGCTTAAGATATTATGATGTTATATGCATACACGCATAATTTTAGATAGTAATATCAGTATGTAATTTATTTATAATATTTTTCAGTGATAAAACATAGTGAAACAATTCAGTTTTAATGTTCTTTATTTTCATACTATATGCTCTTTATTTTCATTGTATATTGTAAAATGAGTATCGCAAGAGAACAAGCTAAATTAGTGGAGAAACTTTTAAAAATGATTCTTATAAAAATATCTATTAAATGCGTGCATTGAAATGTTTCTGAATGAACACTTATGTATACAAAGAAAGTCAAGCAATAGAAAAAACATAGTAAATCCATAACTAGTTATATTATATTTATCTATTCCAAAAGTTGCTAAATTTAAAGAAATGTATGCTGATATGTATAATAATCAATACAGTCTTTTAAAATGAAAACATTTTTAAAAAGTGATATTTGAACAAATTCTGTCAAAAGTAAGTTACGATTAAAGTGCTTAAACAAGTTACAAAAATCAATAAATTGCCAGAGGATAGTTTTTTAGTTGAGATTTTATGTTGGCATAAAGTGTTCCATTTTATCTAAATCTAAAATTAAATGAGAGAGGGGAAGTAAAACTATGAAGGGCTGCCCAAACTTTATACAGCAAAGATAGTAGAGCCAACATTCACATATAGAACAAGGTAGAAAGAGTGCACCACCGTTTGCATATAGTTAACTAGCTGAATAATCATGCTTCGTACGGGGTGAAAAAGTAAAAAATCAATTAATCGGTTTTGATCAACAAATTCATTTTTAAAACAGAAAAACATCTGACACAATAAACAGAGCTTTAACAATTCCATTTTCTTTTATTTATTACTATTTGTCGCTCTTCTCAGTGGCTTTACATTACAAGATTAAGCAAAACACGCCCTGATACTGTTGATTGAGGATAACTCATAATAGTAAAAAATTTATCTGGTACTTATTCCTTTCATGAGTCTCTAAAAAGCCTATTACCACAATACCTAAAATAGGTAATTTGGTATGCATTAAAACAAAACAAATTACCATACTGCCAGTATTACCTATAGCCAAAATTACTAAAGCCCAATTGGTATCAGTAATAGTATCCCGTTCGCATGAGATCAATTAAAGATGAGTGCATTCAGAACAGAACAGAGTCTAGAAGTATGATTTTTAGTGGCAAAAGGAAAGAGCAATTCAGACATTTATCATGCAGTGGTAGCTGCTTATTACAAGCACTGTCTAGGACAAATGGTGTAGAGATTATCCTGAAGGTGGACACCAATATGGGATCCAGCAAGAACAGAAAAAGCAAGTATCATACTAATACAAATAATTGGCATAATTGAATCAAAGTAGGCATGAAAGTAGAATTTATTCTACTTTCATGCCTACTTTGAAGAATTAGAATTTATTGCGTCACATCAAAGTTAGCAACAATTACAAATATAGAGAACTTTTTATATATTTCTTTAATTTTAAAAACAACAATTTCTCTTTTTTCTCCAATAAAAATACATCGTAGATTAACACAAGACAGCATTAAAAGAAACAAGATTTCGGGTGAATGAAGTCGTAAAGGGAAAAGCAGCACAGATCATGAAGGAGCTCACAGAAGAAGATTCCTAACACTGTTTCAAATGAGAGTGATAGAGCAGGGATGCATATCCAAAGTGATACTAAATAAAAATGCTTAAATTCAAAATATATTGTTTTACAGCAGTCTCATTATTTAATAGAAAAAGCTTGCATATAGTCCATACTCGACATGATGCACATCGTTGTATTTAAATAGAAGTCCTAATGAGAGATAGCTATGTTGAAATTTGAATTCAATATAACCTTATAGTAAAATTCTACTTCTTTTTACTAAACCGAAGTTTACATTTCATAATTCTTTCAAAATATTTAATGGCAGTCCTATCTTTAGAAAAACAAGTCTTAATATAGCACATCACTAATAACTTTAAACTGATACAGTTATATAGTAATAAAAAAAGTATGCTCACATGTCACTCTTCTCAGCTTGGTACAGTCTATTGGACACGGATGCTAGAAACGCCTGGACACAGTGGGTGTCATTTTTTAATCCAGCATTAAGAGCTCTGAAACAAAATAACTGGTTTATGGACTTCTCTTTACTATAATATTAACAAAAAATATAATCATAGCCGTGGTGGCTCAGGGGATAGAGCGTCCACCTTCCAATGAGGTTAACTGCGTTCAAATTCCAGGGATGGCTGGTCGATAGGATTTCTGCGCACGGCTCGCACCGAGCACAGTGCTGACATAAAATATCCTCAGTGGTAAACGGATCATGCGTTCTCTTGCTGTCAGGTTAACCGTGGGAGGTTTTCCTCTCCATGTAATGCAAATACGGCTTACTTCCATCAAAAAGTCCTCCACGAAGGCAAATGATCCAAGAGTTCCCTTGTCTTATGGATAGGGTTCAAAATGACAAAGCTACGGAGTTGAACATCAGCAGTCGTAAACCCCAAATTGGGTCGATTGTTCAACGAGGGTTATAAAATATATAATCAGGATTAAGGTATGATTTCATTTTTTTAAATTGGTAGCAAAGTTTGCTAGTGAGAAAAAATACTAGGAAATCAGGGTTCATAAAAGCTTTTTTTAAAGCAGTATGACAACACATTTTGTGATGCAGAAAATTCAACATAATCATTTCCGTGTCGCTTAATAAAATAAAACAATCACTGTATGGTAAATAATTAATATTTATACTAGTATAATAAAAGTTTAAATCCTCAAATGCGCCATTCCGAATTGCGTCAGTAGTACTAACATCGTATTTAAAATATCAAGATTTAAAAAACAATGAGGAAATTGCTAGGCTGGAAGTAAGACAACTAACTGTAACCACTGGCAAGAAAAAGATTTGAAATTGAAGTTGATTTATAGCATCATAGTTGTGAAATGAGCACATTAAAAAGTGATTGATCAAATTTGAAGTGTGTTGAAATGACATCACATTAAAAATATTAAAAAAAAAACCATGAAAAAGGCTGTGGAAATGAAAAAAGAACTGCTGTGAAAATGTTTGGAAAATGATTTAGATTATAGGTGAAATAGTCAATAATAAATCTCATAAGTCCTCCACGAAAGCAAATTTTGCCCAATATTTGTTTTAGGAAGTTCCTTTGTATTCTGGATTGGGTTCAAAATTACAAGACTACGGAGTTGAACATTAGTAGTCGTAAACCAAAAAAAACTGGGTTAACAGTTCACCGACGGTTATAAAATAAAATTAAAAAAATCAAACAGTAAACAGATTAGTTGATAAAATCAATCATCAATCACATCAAAAACTATGATACAAACAGTATAAAATATTATCATAATTAAAGAAATCTACGTAATGCATATTAATTGCTTTCGTGCTTTAGTAATAATACATATAAAAACATACCTGCATAAGTTTTCAATTGCAGTGTCTCTTAAGTTCTCAAATGCAGTTCCAGAACTGGTAGTAGTTGCGGCATAAACAGTGGTAGGTGCATCTGAGGTAACCATAATATTTAGGTTTGCAGTTCGAACATGATGATCTGACTGCTTGTTGAGCCTCAACAGTATTGGGGAAGGGTTCACTAGGAAATCACGAAGAGCATCTATACAGGTGTGAGATATGCTGGGAAACTTTTCTGCTAACTGTCCTAATCCCTGTATACACAAGAAAAGAAAACAAGTTGATATTTTTAAATAAAACATGCTTAGCTCCATTCGTAAATGTAAAAAAATATATATATAAACATATAATTTGAAATTAACAATTATTGAAATTAATATTTATAATAACTTTATATAAATACTTTTCAAGGGTTTGAGGAAAATTTTAAGGGTGTGTAAATTGGAGTCACAGTTGGAGTTAAATCTTTAAACTACCAATTCCACATCTCTGTTTCAGTAGCCATTTTAAATGGTTATTTTAATCCTTGAATCTGGCATAAAGTACCTTTTGCCATCTTGTGACAAGTGGGAAGTGAATTAGGCTTTTTCGAAGCATTGATCACTTAAAAACATCTACTCGCATTCTCGTTTGGTACTCGATTTCAGATGTTTAGTGGGACTAATACACAAATGTGATGTTCTGTTACTTTTTAGTGAGGAAGAATATGGTTCTGGAACATTAATAAACTAAAAGAAAATATGTTGATATCAAAATAAAACTTATTTAGCTTCATTCATAAATGGTAAATAAATATAGACATGTAATTTGAAATTAACAATTATTGAAATTAACCCTTTTATCAATTTTATATTAATACTTTTCAAGGATTTGATGAAAATTTTTAAAAAATGTAGATTGGAGTCACAGTTGGAGTTAAACCTTTCAGTTATGATATTCTGACTTTGCTAATGCCCTAAGTTTTTTAAAGCAATTGCCCTAAACAAAGAAAAAACGTTACATGCAAAATTAGCCATCCATATTACTCTACATTTATATTTTTATACTACAATTATGATATTTTATTCCCTCAAAGCCGTTTCTAGGAATAAGGGTTGATAAAGAAAAAACTATAATTCAGTGTAAAAATATTCAAAATTATTTAAAACAGTTTTATGTATTAACTTTATGAATAAACAATTCACAAATATGTGAGCTTAAATGAACTTATGTTTTAAGAAAAAAGTGAAAATAAAAATGCAAATAAAAATATTTAGAATTGACTACGTGAAACTGACAGAGCCTCTTAACTTTTTTGTTATGAATGTTTGTTTCCCTTCTAACTAAGGTGATCTCCAAAGTAAGGAAGGAGGTTCAACAGGTTCTAATATGTAACAAGCTCTGCTTTGTGTATGCTTTAGAAAGGTAAAACCTTTTCATATACTTTAGAATCAGTTTTGTTCTATATTCAGGGCAAAAATAAAGCCTTTATAAGGAAAATATTTAAGTTTTGGCTTGAAGCTCCACAATCAGTTAACTCAGCTATGTCACAAAATGAAAATTTGACTAGTTGTCCATTGTTGAGTAAATGAAGATAAAGATTATAGAAGGGGCTAAAATAAAATAGTATTAAGAAAGTTTAAGTAAAAATACTTCAACTTCAGATAATTTGACAATTGTAGATCAAAAATTATCTTAGAAAATTTTAAATTTCACCCTCTCTCCTCTCAATGTAGTGACTTTATTCCAGTAAAAAAAATTAGCAATATATCACTGTTCATTTCATAAGAGTACATATACACATGGCTCAGATTTAGTTGATATTAGATCATGAAGGATTGGCAAGAGGTAAATATAAATAATTTAAACCTACACACAAAAGGTTATGCTTAAATGATGCATTGTAATTTTTTAAAAATCTAATGATATTTTGTTTTACAATCTATGGATGAATGAATGGATGTATGAATGAGTCCTCCGCACAAATGATATGTCCGCACAAAATATCTTTTCATAAAAACGGACCCTTCACAAAATAATTTATCTTTTAAATGGACCCTTCACAAATTTGTTTATCTTCATTATTGTTTTGTTAACCGAATAAACCTTCCCGGGAAGGGGGGGGAAGAAAGACAGATATAAACGAACTAAATTTTGTCTTCGTCAGACGCTTCTTCCTTTATTCGTCCGAAATGAATATTCTGCGTTCAGCAATATAGGCTAAATACCAAATATTTGCATGTTGCATCTCTAATTTAGCATCAGCAATTGCTGTTTATTTTTTAAAATTTAATTTCTTTAATTATAATTTTACAGTGTTGAGCATAATCTTGTACGACTTTACAATTTAAAAACTCATTGAAAAAGTTTTTTTTTCCAATAACGGACCCTATTTGCATAAATTCACAAAAGCGGACCCTGGTTGAAAGAATTTGACTTTACTGTTTATTTTATGTTCAGAAATTACGAGTAATTTTTTCACAATTTTTCAAAAACGGACCTTTCACAAAGTGTCTGGACAGACCCCTGGTTTAGTATATCAGAAAAAAATATTTATCAAAAATGAGTAAATATTAAAAAGTATGTATAACTTAAAAATTTTAAGAGGAAAAAGTAGTACTTACTTCCAAACAAACCATTAACAATGGCATATGGGCTAGAGCTATTTTAGCAGAATGAGAGGAATGGATTTTTTCTTGAAGACGCATACACAGACTATCAGCCCCTGATCAACAAAAAAACTAACTTAGATATTTTCTTTAAAATTTCAAATAGAAGAGAGAATACATTTCATTTCCTCAATAAATAGTGTTAAAACACAGGCTGGTACATTAAGACGCTCTATACAATTACCTGTGTTTAAAACAAAAACTGATAAAACTAGGTTGCTATATCATCTTTTTTTCATCCAATGCCCATCAGCAGCATCTCTGCCATTAGACAAAGAGCAGCTCAAAAGAAGAACAAAAGTGAGAATAGAGGTTAGCTGCTATAGTGTTGTCATTAAAAAAACTCAAACATAATGGGGAAATTCTTGAGGTAATCACTATCCATATCACCTTGGAGGAACAGAGAGCAGACCATCACTTCAATATAGGTGTTTTTGAAAGCAATGAAGTCAAATTCTTCTATTGGCATGACAACCTTTTGTGGGCCAGAGCCTTTCCTAGAACCTTCCTCTATTCTGCTCTTTTCTTTGTGATTGTACTCCTGTTCGTAATTCTTAGGATTTAAAAATCCTCTTCCACACAGTCAAGCTGTCTAATCTTAGACCTAATTGTACTTCCTATTAGCTTCTAATTGAAGTCGTGTCAAATAATCAAATAAAAGCAAGCAATTCAGACCAACAGACCAAAACAATGAAAGAATTTTATTGAGCGTGGCATTCCACCTCGTATCTACAACTATGTCTTAATGTAAGGAGACTTTGTTATCTTACAACTTACCCGTATCATGAGTACAAAAAATACATTTAAAACATTAGTCATACAAACTGGACTTATTTTGATGAAAACATTACTCTTTACACTTCCTTCAAAAATTTTAATTTCTGCTCGAATTGTATGGGTTACAGTGTTTAGAAATAGCTATTTTAGCAAAATAACATATGACCATAAAACTGCAAAGTCTAAGCAAAAAAGATGGAATAAAAATTTAAAACCAGTAAAATATAATTAATAAATTAATTGAACTCTTTATGAAGAAATTTAGAAAGGTTATGAATCCATACAGAAAACTTGGTATTCCCCACGAGAACACATTTTTAATTCTCGATAAAGAAAAAGTATTCGACATTTAAACCATCTTTTTGATCATAGATAATGCCTAGGTACACCTAGGCGTTATTAACTCTTCCTTCATTTATAGAAAAGTCAAGATGTTTAACGTGTGTTGAGCAATAACAAAAAAGAAATATATAAAAAAAATAGTGATATGAATTATCTCTTTGAGACTTTTATTGTCCATTAATATCAGTGTCAATGCAAAGAGTATGTTTTGAAAGTACAAATCACTTTACATCGGAGAGTGATTTTCTTGGAATCACTAAAATCAAATAATATTCAGATCACTACAATTCAGTTGGAATGTTCTACCATTAGGGTAAATATAACCTTGTGTTCAAGGAATAGCATATGATACTTCATGGATCAGTCGTTATAAGGGAAGGATTGCAGTAATGAGAGTCATACTAAAGAGCGTAGACTGCAATATTTTAGTAAATATTCAACGCTTATTTATAAATTATCAAACTGATATGAAATGCCAAAAGAAACTGAGTGTCAATTCATGAGAAGATATTTATAAACTGTTATTAAAGAGGTAAAGAAATTTAAAATATTGATCAAGCATTATGAACCTGATATAATTGATATTCTTGTAAACTGAACAACTACAATACCGAATTTAAGAGAGATTTTTTTTAAATGAGAGAATTGTAAGAGATGCTTATTTTTCATAGCAGATTCTAATTTTAAAGCCCTTAGATTTTGATAGTTTTGTGACATAATGCATTCATTATATATCAGAATAATATAAATTTTTCTACTTTTCGAAATGACAAAAAGTTTTTTGACAGGATTTTCCTTCTGAAATTTCCAAGATGATTTCAAGACACCAGGACAAAGAATATGAGCAAAAAGTTTTTTATCTCACATATCTTTAGTAGATTGCAGAATTTCTTTATAAGCTAAATATTTATTTTAATGTTAAATAAATTTATTTAAAGGACAAATTTAAATTTAATTTAATTTTTTTACAATAAAAAAATTTATTGTAAATGCGATTAATTTTTTTTTTTTTTATCAAAGTGAGTATGATCTAAACCAAAACTTAAATACATAGCTACTTTCTACACACAATACAATTTGGTGATAAACATACATATCACAAGAATAAATACTAAATGCTTTTAACAAATTATACAAAGAAATCAGTGATTACACGTGTATACATACAAGTTTCTTTGTTTTTTTAAATTACTTGTTATCATAACTCAGATGGAAATCTAAAGAAAAATTTTAAATGGATTACAGTGCTACCAATTATTTATTTATTTAATTTGGCTGTGCCCATTAAAAGCCAAACAAATTGTTATTTTAAAAAATTAAAAAAAACTGAACTGCATAAACACTAAATTTGTTGTATTTTGTTGAACTTAAAGTATCATTTATGTCTTCAAAATATTAGAAAAATGAAATTAATAGAGAATTTTTACCTATATCATCAGCTATTGCCCAGACTAGGAGATCCACACAAGCAGCATTAGTTTGTACATTCACTTTGAACCTGTTGACAACTGTAAAATTTGATTCCTTGTCTTCTCTTTCACTGGCATCATGCTGCCTAGTTTGAAGCTCTGTTTGTCCAGATAAAAACAAGCCTTTTACAAATTCTTGCACATCTTTTGTAAATGGTGGAGGAAGATCTTAAATTTAAAAACAATAATAGATTACACTTGCACGCAACAAAAATAACCAGCAAAAAAGAAATTTTTTTAGTGTTCCCTACTTATGGGACACAAGCTATGAATTAAAGATGTGAAAATAATATAACTAGGGACAATATAGCTTAAAAAGATAATAAATATGAAAACAGTTCTGGCTTATCCCCGACACTATATTGGCACCATTTAGTTTAGCTAGCACCAAAAAAATTGAACTCAAAAGAAATGCATAAATTTACCCTCAAAACTTTTATAGCTGAATTTTATTAGAGCATGAGCATAAACTGGATTTATTTTTCTTCATTAATAAAAAATAGTTTTTCAAACAAAATTTAATTTTAAGGTTATAAGATTTTTTTTTAAAATTTAGGTTTGTCTTATTTAACGTTGGAATAATTTAGATTTTACTGCAATTGATACAAAAACTGTTTGTTACCTAATTTCATATGTTTAACAACACTTTAAAGAAGTTTAATTTTAAAATTATTAAAATAATTTCCTTACTTGTTTGAGGTTGAAGTAGTTCTCGTAATAAACAGACAAGAACTAAATTTAATGTCTCACTAAAACTTTTGTAGGGGAATATCTTCAACTGGCCAGACTGTAAAAGAAACACAGAGCTTATTATTTATAGAAATTCAGATAAAACAATCAGATAAGTCCAATCGGAATCAATGGAAGAAAAAAAGTATCGTACTGAGTACACTTCATTGGCCTGAGAATCCAAAAAGCTCAGCATATCGGTAGTAAGTAACTTCTTAGCCTAAAAAATAAACATTGTTAGTTGAACATTTTTTAAACACAAGAGCCATTAATGGTTAGAGAACTTTATAACACTAAGAACTTTTTAAAAAATTGTCATAACTGGCTAAAGTTAAAATTAGTAAAAGTGTCTTTGTTCCTGATTTTATGAAAATTAATAAGTTAATAATGAAAATTCTGTTAAGATTTGAGAAATTCAGATATTTCTGCAGAAGATGATGCATGAAAAGTGACTAAAAATTCATTTTAAAAATTTAAGTGTCATGTCTCCTTTTTCCCGGAATTTACCACAGATAAATACACATATTTAACATTAAAATAGCAATAAAATAAAAATAATAATAAATATGGACACATTTTAAATTTTTATTTTGAATAAAAGGATTAATATTGTAAAAAGAAAATAACATGGAATGACATGCGATTTTCACTTAGTGAAACAATATAATAGAACTAAAAAAAAAGAAAATAGTAAATATAATCATGTTAAGAGATTTAAAGAATTATAAAACTGTAGTTTTTATACATAGAAAATGTAATAACTTTTGATCTTTTAGTCCTATAAGCTTTCTCTTGATTTTGTTCAATTTAACATTAAAAAAAAAGAAGAAATAATACCTAAATTGTCTTGATAGTAATTTTAGAGGCATTTTTAGGTCTAATAAGAACATGTACTGCTTTATACTTCATACTTACTAAATTCCTTACAACTTTTGAATAACTAGTCCTATGGATTTGAGTTTCCTATCATTTGATTCAGCATAAAAAGATGTATACAAAACAATATCTTACTTGCTTATACAGAGAAATTTAAATTTTACCCTCTTTTGAATTTTACCCTCTGTCTCCTCCTCAGTTATTTCAAAATGGCAGCTAAAACTCTCATCTAAGCAGCAGGCAAAATTTCAGATGTTCATCCATATTGAGCCCAAAGCCACAACTTTTAAAACAGTACACCAATAATTTAATAATTTATAATTTCTGTCCACTCCTCAGTTAATTCAAGATGGCTTCTAAAACTCTCCTCTTGGAAGCAGGCAAAACTTCAGGTATCTATCAATATTAAGCCCAAGCCACAACTTTTAAAATACTACACCAACAGTTAAATAATTTAAAATTTCAGAACCCAACTACTTAAGAGCTGCCCTTTTAACTTTTCAAGTGAATTTAAAATAGGAATAAAAACTAATTAAACAATGGTGCATGCATACCATGGCTAACACTACTTGAAGATGAGCCACAGTAAAGAGTAGAGGGTGTTCTTCATCATTCATCATTCCCAAAGCAGGCAGTTTGCCAAAACTGGATCCAAACTTGTAGAAGTAATAGCTTGTTGGGTCATAGGTCAGGGAAGACTGGCTGTACAAAGAAGCTCTTTTGCTTGAAAATCCACTGCTACTCACAAAACTGTTCAAATCAGCTCCAGAATCTTGGCTGGTCAAGGCGGTGCTGGATGCATTTCTGGACACGGCGGACATGGACCGGTGCAGTATCGGCCTGAAGTTGTGGAAAGTGCGCTGCTTAGAGCAATTTGGAGGAAAACCATAGAGGGATGATTTAGGCGAATCGGGTGATGTGGGTGTCGTTGCTGAGGGAGGAGGAAAAAGACGAAGGAAGAAGGGTGGGCCAGATTTACTGCCCCTTCCTATAGCTCTGGCTGTTCCAATCAGTACAGGTACAACTGACTTGCAAAGTGTAACTGAAATTAAAGGAATCAGATTATTTATCAAAAACATAGAGCTATCTTTAGAAACAAACAACACTATGTTTTTAAACACTATGCACTACTTAAAAATTTAACAAAACATATATTGGGTGTGTTCCGCTGCATCTCGCTCTAAATTTCTTCCAATTCAGTATGTTGTCTAACAGTTGATAATCATTAAACTGTTGATTTTTCAATTGATTCAATTCATGTTTTTCATGTAACTTCATCATTCTCAATTTAAGAAAAAATTTTATATCAATATTTTAAATTTTTCTTTTAGAAAATTTAAACTACAATAGAAAAGTTAAAATCTTAAAAGATAATAAAATACAATTCACGCTCTACTGAATGTGGGTTGATCTCTCTACTTTAAATCACATTCTCACTTTCTAAATAAATATTTTATATAAATTTTCATTTTTATAAAAAGGTGTCAAAAAAATATTTGTAGCATTAGAAAACATTTTGTATTAAAATGGAATTTTGTTTTCCATACATCTGAATTCTACACAAAATCGTTTATTTACAACAAAAAGAGGACGGAAGAATATCTCGATTCTTCTTTTAAAATGAAAGACAATTAAACTTTTTAGTTTGTTTTCATACGGCATCATCAGAGCAGCTTGAAGCGGTGTCCAAAAGCTCTATGTCAGAGAACAGACTCAAAGTTAATATTTTCTACTCATAAAAATTCATTATTCTAAACATCATAATCAACATTAAAAAAAAAAACTCAATCATAATGCGATGATGTTAATGCTATAACTACTAAAGTTTTGAGTTTAAAAACAATTATAATAGTAAATTTAAGGATATAAAATTTAATACAAAATTTATGTGTGCAGCACTCACACAAATAAGGCTTGATCACAAAAGGGAGAAATGAACAATCACAATTATAGTACAAAAATAACACAATTGTAGAATATATGAACTGAAATATAAATAATGACATCAAATAACATATTTTCTTTCAAATTTGATTAAAAAATTTTTTTATAAAATCTAATTTTAAAAATTTATTCTTTAATACATACATATTTAACAAATCTCACATATACTTGGTCTCCTATCAATAATGGTACAAGCATTAAGGGTATGTAGAACTAATCAAAATGCACAGCTACCCATGACCGTCACTGTACGCCTATGAGAATTCTTTCCTATTATGAAAATATTGTTTGTCTGCTTTTGAACCTGTAATTGTAATAATCTAAAATATTTTAATTTTACATTAATTTTATGTTTTTCAATAATTATTGTTGAAAAATTTCATTCATATAAGCAAAAAAATGACTATTTCATCTTAATTTAATGATTTATGGAGTTAATGATATTATTCATGTGGCCTTTGAATCAGAACCTTTATTTATTTAAAATTACTTAATTTTATATTAATTTCATGTTTCTTAAATATTTAATTGCCAAAAACTGATTCAGAAATAGCTGTTTTGTTGTAATTTAACAATTTGGGGATCAAATCAAGTTTTCCAAAAAAGCATTCAATTACCATGAAACAGCGAATGCCGAATCTATTCCAAGAATAATTATTTGAAAACATAACATTAAGATAATTCAGATAAATAAAAATACTTGATCAAAGGTACACAAAGAAACAGTTCATCAATGCCTGCCACAACCAGTGAACACTCACGTTTTTGGTTACAGGTTGCTATGCAATTCTCCATTATTTTCATGTACCCTACACCCTCTTAAAGCTTGAACCATTATTTATGGGACACTTTTTATATGTACATGGCATAAAATAGGCTTTTTTTATAAATAGTTATCAAATTAATTTAGTTTTCCAAGTTTATTTACATCTGTTCTAGAAAATGTTTGAAAGAAGAGACATGTAAAAACATGTAACACATGTAAAAAAAAACTGCTTTTGATTTATTATTTATAGTTCAAAAGAAAAAAATAAGAAATACATTCTTTAAAACAGAAAAATTAAATTTATAAAAAAAAATTTATTAACTAATTATTAAGTTGTTAATTATTATATAATTTTTTAATTAATTAAATTTTAAATTAATTATTTATTTTTAAAATTAAATTTTTAATTAGCATTCACAATTTGACACTGAATTTTTGACAGTTTAAAGGATAACATATAGTACAGCTTTTATAAAAGACATATAGAAACATGACACTAATATATCAGAGAAAGTATTTATACTTTTTGCAGCAAAAGTAGATTCTTTTTCTTTAAAGTTCCTGCAAAGGTTAGCTAAAGTGCCCAGCAAATCAACTTGTGCAGCAATAATCTAGCAAAACAAGCAACTGTGCTTAAAAACAGTACCAAGAATATATACAATAAATTCAGCTTAAAATTTTAAAATAAATAACAATAAAATAAAAAAATAATGTCACAGTGTCCCATCATGATTTTGTCAATTTATGTATTTTAATTATTGGAGTAACCTTTAATTTTTTTTTTCTGGAAAGGTTGATTTATTTCCGGCTAATTTATTTTCCATAATTCTCCACCCCCCCCCCAAATAATACCTCCCTATACACTGCTAAAATTGTACTGAATATTCAAGCACAATGAGTAATTTTTCTTACATAGAGAAAATCGTCCGATTTTATATTATCTTCATGTCCTTGATGACTTATGTCTTAAAAAGTGTGTCAATCAATCGGGTGAAACTGATTTTTTTGTTTCCCCTTTTGTATGTTGTTTTGTTAATTTGTTTTATTACATTACGACAGTGTTTCCCAAAGTGTGGTACTCGTACCCCCAGGGGTACGGGAACAGTTTAGCAGGGGCACGCGTTTTTATGCAAAATATCTTGCAACAAATTAAAATTTCAAAAAATTTTAAATAAAAACAAAGCTAGCCATGAAAAATTAAGATAACGTATTTTTCTATTGGCTATTTTTTGTAGAGTTAACAGTTAATAATTAGTGGTGTCAACAGCCTGTTGTGATTTTTAACTTTGGTGCAATTTTTTATAATAAAAAATACATTCATTTTTCATTAGTGGTACATAGCGTTACAAAAAATTTAGAAAGGGTGCACAAAAGTCATAAGTTTGGGAAACACTGCACTACGAGGTTCTTCTCGATGTGTTCAGGGATTTGTAAAGCTTTGCAGACTTTGGGTTGTTCACAAGGCTACGTTTTGATAACCATATTTAGTGACCTCAATTTTTTTTTTTTTGCACTGGATTAGTCAATTGTCTGTTAAGCGTCAATTCATTTTGGCAGATTAGAGGATAATTTTTGGTTCACACATAGATCAGTCTTCTTTTAAACTAGCCACTGCTTGGTCGTGGTTCCACTTCTGCTCGTTTTTTCCCTCAGAGGATATAAGTAGCATCTTCACTGAATAAGACTGATTCTCATCCTACATAAGTTCAACATTTTAAGGGTTTGTTTGACAGAGCCAAGCCCAAGTCTTGTTATTAAATAATGAAGAAAGACTTTTATTGAAACTTTTGTGCTATTTCTGAGGTATTCCTGCAGTGTCAGTCTATCACATGATAAACATTGTGTTTTGCCATGAATATGCAGAAAGCTAATTTCTGCATATTTATTCCTTTATACAATCTTCAATAACACTAATTTTCAATGTAAGGAATATTTGCTTGCTATTATTAACGCTCATATTTTGATTGTTCATTTAGCAAAATAAAATTCATACTACCTATTGATCAAAAGTTCCCATTATAGGACATCCGGTTCCTTAAACATATGGAAGTTCTTCAGAGTTAACTGTTGTTTAGAGGCGGTCATTAAGGGAGGTTTGACTATATACTAAAATTGTTAATTTATGTATTCCTGATCAATATAAAAATTAATAAATAATATTTTGATTTCAAAAGATTAAGTTATATTTGTTAAAAGAAATGATTCATTAAAAGAAATTTTTTATGCAGGAAAACAGATAAAAGTACCTCATCCCGTATGTTTTCGCAAAGGCATGCGATATCTGATAGCAGAGTGTTAATGCAAAAAGCAAATCTCTCACTAACAGGAATTCCTAAAAAAAAAAAAAAAGAGAGAGAGCACTGAATGTTAACAGACAACATAACAAATTAACTCAACTTAACAACAAATTAAGTAATATAAGAATTTCAGACAAGACATCATCATAAATTTTCAGAAATCATCTTAAAGCATGAATAAAAGTTTAAAAATTATTTATTGGCAAATTGTATGTTCTAAATAAAATTCACCAAAATAAATTTAAATGTCATAAACTTTAAACCTTTTGGCATAAGGCTTTGAACTTACCAAAACATATTCATAGATTTATTTAATAATTAAAGGGGTGAGTAATTTTTATATACTTAAAGAAAATAGCACTGTAAATGGTTATAAGGCTTTAAACAAGCATGTCACACTAGTGAAAAACATCGCTGAAATTTCTGTAATCATTGCATAGACAGCACTGTTGACAATATCGTACCTGTACATTATAGTTTTTAAACACTATTAAAAGAAAAAAAAGACTTTCAAACATACAAAAAAAAAAGATTATATTTTTTGCGACAGCATAATGTAATTTCTCCTTTCAAGGAATGTTTTTTGTTTGTTTAAGATGCTTATTTTTTCCAAAATAACTTTCAACTCTAAAAGTAAATCATTGATAGCATAGTCTTTAGTACACTCTGACTGCATCAAGAGGTTGTATTTTATTTTATTTCCGTCGTTGAACAGCCGACCCAATTTCATGGATTTACGACTACTAATGTTCAACTCCGTAGCCTTGTAATTTTGAACCAATCCAGAAGACAAGGAAACTTCTGGATCAGTACCCCCAGAGGTATTGATTTGTTATGGGAACATGGAGGACTTTGAGACTCGACAGATTTAACGTGCATCAGTCACCATTTACTACACGGGGAGTCTTCGGCCGGCGAGGATCGAACCCACGACCTCTTGGATATGGGCCCAGCGCCCTACCGACCAGGCTATCCCGGCCTTAAGAGGTTGTATTGTCAAAAAGAGCTCTCTGAATAAGAGCCTCTTACAAATATTTTAAATATATTTTAATCTACTTATTTGCCTCGTTAAATTTTTTCGCGCTTCCTTATATGACCTTTTCCACATTGGGTGCAAATATTTGGAGAGATTGCTGGGAGAGGTTTCAATGGTCTCTCTTAAAGGTTTTCTTAGACACAAAGTTTATGGAAAAAATTCCGTGCTCTCAAAAGTGGTCGTAAATAGAGGCAATATAAGTGTTACACGTATTTTGTTGTACTTTGTCCTTTATTTAAAACAAATTGATATTGTTTGTTTTATATTAAGGGATAAATAAGTTAAATTGAAGTGATATAAAAAATGAATTCATTCTGCTCCAAATTTTTCGTTAGTTGCTCTCCTATAAAGAAAATTTATTTATTGCAAACTTAGAGTAAGAACTTCGTTTACTTTTTGTTTCACAAAGCTAGTTTCATATGACCCATAAGGTTTAACAAGAATAACGTAGAAAAAATGCAAATGTTAATGTAGGGGGAAAAATACAAAACGTAAAATCAAATTTGATAGAAACATATTGAGGCATACTATCTGTATCGTGAATTCGTGCTTCATCAACCCATATCGCTTTAGCTAAGCCTCTGAGAAGCTTCATAAAATAGGGAACAATAGCATCTTGATACTAAAACAAAAAATATACATTACTTATTTTTCAGAACATAAAAACATAACAATCAATAATATGACAACCATAAATAACTTTTCTTTAACTGCCTCAAGTATTATAATCAGAAACTTCAAAATTTTTGAAAGATAAATATAATTTATTTTTTATATTCTTAACCCTTTTATAATTTTTTATAAAGAAAATTTTTCTTTTAACAGCATATTGTTTTTTACCATTGATAATATTATAAATAAGTTTTCTTAAAATCTGGGCTTGCTTCTTGCGCAGCTATCTTCTATCTATAGCTTCTTACAGTCAGGCCCAGGGTCGTCAATGTCCCATTAGTCTTTTTGAGTGACTAATTACCCAAGAAAAAAGATTACTAGGACATATGCATCGGAAGTTGTAAAGTTAAGATTGTTTTTATTGTTTTCATAAGATGAACATTCAGAATTTCGTAAATTACGATTCAAAGCGCAAAAGGTTGTAAATAATATTTATTTTATGGCACTCACTTTTTCATAGTTCTATTTTAGTTATATTTCTCGCAAAATGTTGGGGGGAAATTCACAAACATGTGATTTTGCCAAAGCAATGCTGCCATGACAGTTTTAAAAGTGCTGCCAACCATCCAAATGGTACGAGAGAAGTTCAAAAGACTGTAATGTGAGAGTGTAATGTTGAAATGGGATATATTTAGCCTAACAGTCTACTTGGAAGATCTGATGGGACATATATTTCTTGCGAGGTTCGAAAGGGTTTATACATATCTGTCCGCACGATGAAAATTCATTATTATTGCAGAAAATAACAATATATAAGCATTTGAAGAATGTATCAGAATCAGATGGGTCTGTTAAAGAATTTGATAAGGCATTAATTTTATTTTAACTTAGAGGATACATCATACATGTAAATTACAGAATATTTTAATTTTCTGAGATATTGAGGTAAAAAATTTCGGTAAAATACAAACAGTTTATAATGCTAATTTCTGCTGTGTAAAAACATTTTTTTTTCACTTCTTTAAAATTAAAATTTAGTACATCATTATTTCTTGAAAATTTAAAAAATATATTTAGAAAGTTGTGCTCAATAACCTTTAGAATGTAATCAAGATTACTATTTTGAAAAGGGTTGAATAATTTGGAAAAAATATTCACAACTGCTTGAAATTATAATTAGAACAGTACAAACAGAAAAAAGGATTCGCAAGCCAGTTCTTTTTATTTTAACATTTCTGAGGAAAAAAATCCACTTTTAAATATGGGTTTTAATTGGTTACTTTAGTGAATTTTTTTTTTAAATAAACCCATTTGGGTTTTTTTCGGGTGGGAGGAAGGGGTAAGTGAGATGGCAAACAGTCTAAGTTAAGTGATAGATATTTTGCCAAAGTTTTATTGTCTACAGAAGTTAACCTGATAGTCAAATCAGGTTAACTTTTATCAGGTAAAGTCACTCCTTTAAAAAAAAAAAGGAACTGCTTGGAGGGGGAGAATGAAATTCAGATCTCTGTAACTGTGACAGTTTGAGACAAGAAGAAGGAAGAATGTGACATGGCGCATTCTAGTAAAAAATAAAAGCATTTAAAATTAGCACATTAAATACTTTTATATTATTTGTTTTTATATTTTCTTCAAAATAGGGACACACCTCATCTTTATAAAATTGAATGCTCACAACCTCAATAAAACTGATATTGTTGTCATCAGTCATTAAGGCAGAGGGAATGCAAGTGTTCTTGTTTTCCAGTGGCGCCATCTATTGCCAGGAATTCAACTTCTGCCACACCCATACGTCACACCAGTTTTATAGAGTGGATTCATTCATTCATCTACAGATCGTAATTTTGACCTGAATCAGAGAACGATCAATCTCCAATTCAGTACCCGCAGAGGTATAATTTGAAATGGGAACATGGAGGACTTTCTGACCTGATGAATTTAACGTGCACCAGTCACCATTTACTAGACGGGAGGTCTTCGTCCGGCTGGATTCGAACTCCCATTCTCACGAACGTGGGTCCAGTGCCCTGCTAACCAGGCTATTCTAGCTCCATTAAAACTGCTAGTTAAAAGTTTCAAAATAAAAATTTAAATTATGATCTGTAACATATATTTTGTTTCTGAACTGCTAGTATTAGTTTATGTAATGTAGCATGACATATGATAAGTGGGGATGATAAACTGTGACAAAGGGGAAGAAAGGGTCCAATAATATTGAGAAAAAAAATCATTTATAGTTGACTCCATAGTTTATGTACTGAAGATCACAAGCCCTAGTTCAGTGCTCCAGTTGTGAATTCTAGCAACAAATAAATAATGTTTTTAATGAAAACAAACCTGACATCCAGATTGCAAAAAATAAATTCCAAGACTAAATACTGCATCTTGACCTCGCTGGTCAAACTTAAAAATTCCCTGAGCAGATTCTTGAGGACACATAGACATTAGATGATTAACCTATAAGAAAAAAAAAAATTTGAACAAATGTAATAAAGATAAGCATATACAGGGGGAGAAATTATGAAAATTTTGTCACTCGTTCACAATAACTAAAAACAATACTAGTTCATACATATTTTCATCGGTCGGTTTACATGTTTTGATTAGATTTTATTTTTAAAAGTGAATATAAATGAAAAAATACAATTCACATTCACAATTATGATGAAATAAGGTGTTTTGTTACCATAACAGCTTACCATCCCTTTACATTTACTTGCTGAGTAGAGGGACCACCGATAATTTATTTTATGGTAGTCTGAATCAAATTTTAATGATCTTAAACAAACACATCACCAATAATTTTGAGTCCTGATATATGTAAATAGTATATACATCAAGGAAATTTGGATATTGATACTATATACATAGGTAGATAGTAAAAAATTATGAAATAAGTAAAAATAGAAATTTGATACCAAGATTAGCAGCACTATAGTGAATAAATACTATAAATAGCATCTATAACTACAAAGGAAAAATTTGGACCAAAATAATTGTCATGTTTCAGCAATTTCTGAGCAATGATACTTGAGAAACAAAGCATTTGCAGTTAGTGTAGTTAGGATTAGACATCAGTACTTGCTCATTCGAACTGAAATTGCCAAGCATTAAATGAACTAGTCAGGTTATTTCAGTTAGAATTAATTTTAAAAAGCAACAGCTCTATAATGGCTTGATGGGGGGGGGGGGTCAAGTTGTAGCTTTTTTCCAAATCTGGGATGGGTTTTTCTGTTTTGCACAAGCCACTCTCCAACAGTCGTCAAAACTTGACAATTATTTTTTCACAAGTTTTAATGTAGAAATTTTCTCCAACGTTCTTTTAAAAAAAACTTTTAGGTAGATTTAAGGTTGCTTCAAGTGGTTAGAAAGCACACTTCCAACAATATTTTTTCTTTCTTCTACAGCAGAAAATGATTTTTAGAAAGAATTGAGAAAACATTTAAGTGAATTTAGAACAAATAATATAACTTAGCATCTAAAAATGCATAAAAAATTTTTGCTTTATATCACGACTGTTTAGCCTTTTAAATATAAACTGTTAATGTAATCACTGAACTTGAATCTTTTGCTTTCAAGTTTTTCGTATTTAAAGTGTCCCAAAATGATGACCAATTTTTTGAACTTTTGGACAGTGGCAGGCAAGAAACTAAGAAAGAGAAACATCAAATTGGGACTTGGAAAGTATTTTCCACTATCCAAGCTGCTATCTAAGATATTTCCTATTCAGGCAAACTGCAAATTGCAACCATAAATTAATTTTAAACATGAAAAAAAATAAATTTTAAAAATGCTAAGAGGTTTTCCCGAGGTGGTTATGAGTTAACTTTTCGTGATGTTTTTCGTTTTTCACAGTGGACACTAACTGTTAAAAACTAGGCATATGTACTAGCCTGTGTTTGGTACGGACACGAAAATCTTTAACTGATATATCTTTCTCCAATTAATTCGAAACTTAACTCATGCAGAAGGAAGTTATTTCTTAAAGAATTAGCTCATTTTTAAAAAATTGAAGAAAAAAAAAAAAGCTCATTCAAGAAATTTTTTTAATAAAAAATAGTTAATTAAAACATAACAGTAATTAGCACTAAATTCAATGAAACGAGATTCTAATCAAGTTTGAAAAAATACATTATAATCAGTGTTGTTTAGTTTGAACTTTGAACGAAAGCAACAATCAGTACAAACACTACATCAACACAAACAAAGCTACAAACCTTTTCCCATGGTGAAGGTTTTAAACTTGCAAGTGATCGAGCTAATAATTGAACAGCGTTAAAATAAAATTCTTTATTACTAACACCAGCCATTGTGAATTACTTATCTAATTTTACCTATATGCGGTATTCTATAGGGAACAAGGAAAACCTAACAGAGAAATCATAATTTTTCAAGGATTTATCGATGACAATATTTTAAGCTTCTAAAGTTAAAATTATTGCAATTTATGTGTTTTATTTCATTAAAATTATACTTTTTACTAAGAAGTTTCGTTATTATCATGTTTGTTTACATTTTTCGCTCATCTGCTCTGTTCTCTTCGCGAGATTAAAAAAAAAAAAATCAAAATCACAAACAAAATTTTTGAAATTAATTTATCTTTGTAATTTAAATTAAACACTCTTCTTATTCAAAAGGGAATTATTAATAAAAATTATTAAATTGGTTTCATTGATAATTTTTTCGTGGTTAAGCATTTCCTTGTACCTTAACTGCAATCGTATTAGTTTAAGAAAAAAAATTGTCAATAAACAAAACAAATGGTTAATTTGTGTGGAGATGACCAGACATTGAATAGCACGTTGTTATTTATTTATAATTAACAATGAATCAACAAGTACTAAGTGTAGAACCTGATGAAAAATGGTTCAAACAGGTTTAGAATTTTTTGTATCTTTGGAAAATAAATTAAATGTGTCTTTATGTTACGGAATTTCTCAATGTTTAGAGCAATGCAATAAAGCATTGTTGAAAAAATAATGACGATTTTTCGAAATCCAATTATTTATGAGTATAAGCATTTTTGTGTTTGTAACCAGAATACAGCATACCCTCATGCACTTGATTTAGCTGTCAACTGAATATACCTATTAAAAGAAAGAAGCTAATTTGAAAGCTTTGAATTCTGTAACAGTCTCTAGTTTTTTCATTTCTTTTCCAGCTTTTATGTGATTACCAAAATTTAAGTCTGGATACCTGGGGTTGGCAATGCTTTGTTGTAATTTGCATTGGTTATATTTTTTAAAGTTTTTTTTATTGTTTTCAATCCTGTCCAAAATTGTCTTAATCTGTCAAAAACCCATATAACTGTGCCATAAATGCAAAACTCTTCTGCCTACGTCAGTTTTGCAGTAGCTTCATTTGAAAAATTATTATAACAATATGAAACATTTGACAAAAAATCATCTTATTAATTAAATCCTTATTTGGACCTGTGTTTGTGTTAACAAAAAGCTATTTTTATAAAAAAAAAATAGATGATATAAGTGCACAAAATTTGTACTAACTTTCTTCTGCGAGGATTTTTTTTAAAATTTTGATTCACTTTCATATTGATGGAAATCATCCCTTCATATTATGTAATGTTTTATTGTTGTTGCATATTTGTAATATAAAATTCCTCATACAATTTTCTTTCTGATGACTTTTTACCTAAATAAAATCTCGCAAACAACTCCATACTAAAATCTCTGTGTATAACACTGGGACACGAAAAAATGCATATTAATTCCTGATGCTAATTACCCAGATAAGTTTTCCCACTACGTCCAGTTCCCAATACTCCTCCGGTAAAGTTTTTTTCTAGGTTTTCGAAAAGCGTTTGGAATGAAGTCTAAGATTTGTGCTCATGGGGAGATTTCAGTATCGTGATCTGTGGCAGAATAATCTCTAAGTCCTGGCAACTTCCGGGCGGTGGCGCGCTAAAAGCAAAGAAGAAAAAAAACATCTACGAAAGAGACCAACTCAAAGCCACCCCTTTATAAAATCGAAATATCTTATATATACATAATTATTTAGTTTTGAACTATGTAAAGCTTAATAATGATGATTTTAAGCCTATGATAAAAGAGAGAATAAATTGCCAAAAATATTCACACTATTGAAAATTTTTATTAAGTATACCTACTGTTATTATAGAATGGAGATCTTCTCTTAAAATCATCTCCTTGCATACTTAAACAGGACAAGGCTCTCTTTCCAATGCTCTTGCCTTGTGGCTGTTCACTCCCTTCTGTTCTATGCCAGAGCAACCGAGATCTCGACAACTTAGGTTTTACTCCTGGTTTGCAGTCGAGCGATGGCTAGTCGATAGGATTTCTGCTTGTGAGTTGAACTGACCACAGTGCTGAGAGAAAATATCGTCAGTGGTAGATGTATCATGAACTAGAACCTCTTTGCCATCAATCTAACACTGGGAAGTTTTTATGCTTTTCTTCTCCATGCAATACAAATGTGGGTTAGTTCCTTCAGAAAGGCTAGCTTGTCTCAATGCTTCATCCAGGAGTTTCTTTACTTTCTCAATTAGGTTCAAGTTAGGCTGTTGAATATTGAAAGTCGCAAACCCAAAACTGGCTCAACAGTTCAATAGCGGTTATAAACTAAAATAAAACCATCTAGTGGGTTGTTTACCTTTTGGTTATTACAAATATCAAAAATAGAAGTTTTTCTTCAATTTTTTAGAATGTTTTTTCCTTTGATGGGAATGCATAATGTCTACAAAATATCTCATTATATTAATTATCTAAAATTATTTATTTGGAAAAAGTATTTCTAAAATATGCAAACATAAATAAATAAAATATGGATACAATATAAATATGGTAAATCTCATACTGGTTGTTTATTATCCTTAGATTCCTAAATGTTCTCCAAATAAGAATGTGCCTTCACCAGACACAGTTTTTGCTTTGAAGGCTGAAGCAGAAAATTTATTAGATTCTGAAATTAAAGTTTATCACAAATGTAGGTTCTTATATTTTGATTAATTGTATCGGTAATTTCATTTCATTTTTTATTTTGTTATTACTTTAATACTAAATTTTTTTTATGTGGAAAAAAAATTCTGTGATTTTTCTGTCTGATATTTTTAAAATGTATTTTTTGTATTAAAAAAAAAACAATTCTAGCAAAAAATAGTCAGAATTCATTTACAATATTTTTATTTTATTTAATGCTGCATTATGTTAATAAGCAAATTGCAGACCTCAAAGTGAGCTTATTAACAAAAGACAATTTTTGCACAGTATACATGCACCAGACTACTTTTAAAAAAAGTAAACAAATTATGAAAAGTAAAAAAAGTTCAATTAGGAAAATTTTATTACAAAAAAAAAAATGAATTTTACTATTTTTATATCAGACATACTTTATTCTAAAAAAAAAAACTTTTCACAATTTTTTCAATAGAATTTAATAAATGGAGCCCTGAGGAACTCAACAATTTGAGATCAATATTTAGGATATTTTAGTTGAACTGTTTCATTAAAAAATAATCAGTATCAATTAGTTAATATTTCTTCATACCAATATAATTATTTAAAATTTGCAATCAAGTTCATGACTTCTTTACTTAAATATTTTAAAGGATGGTTTCATTAGTTTCGAAGCAGAAACAGAGTGGATATGTGTCTTAGCATTTGTATTCAAAAGTAATTTTCTGGATGAAAATAAAAAGATAGTAGAACGATAATAGACTTTTTCGATTATTCAAAGTTACTATTTTAAGAAATGCAGTAATTAGTACCTATTCGTAGAAAATTCGATGTTCTGAACTTACTCAAATCAGAAATATCAGTTCAAAAGCTGAAAATAAAGAACAAATAATGATAAAATGTGTTTCACCGGGAACATCAGAAATTTTCACAGAGCTGTAAACTATGATATTATTAAATTTAAAGCTCTATTATGTTAAAATTAATTAAAAAAAGAAGTTCATACTTTATTTATTATTAGATCTTTAGTACCAACATTTACTTTTACTATTTTATATGCAACTCATATCATTTTTGTAGTTTTTCATCATTTTATTATTTTTCAGTACTTTTAAATTATTATTAATATAAAATACGTGTGATATATTGCCTATTCTTAAATATATTAAAATTTATAAAAAAATTATAAATTTATAAAGCATTTCCTATTCTGGTCACAGAATGTTAAATGCTACCATTATACTGTTAGTCACAGAATTGCAAAACCTCAATCATATGAGGCGTTGTAATCTCATTGTGAAAGCTTGTGGTTCGATACCCAGTGATGGCTTTAAGCCTTACAACTTCAGATTGATGGATGGGGTAAATGTGATTTGTGTTCAATGCTCACCGCTTAGCACTGTCACTCAGTTGAGAAGTTATAGTGCCCGCGAATTCTTTCCTAGTTGTTGCTGGAATGTTTTATTTTAATGGGTCGCAGATAAACCAGACTTCTCTGTGATTACTGTTTCAATGTATATTTCGTTAACATGAAAGTTTTTGTTATTTTTATTTTGAAATTTTGCTAACTATGATGTTAAATTAAGTTTTGATTTTAACAGTGAAAGAGAATAAAAGAGATAAAGATTTTGTGTGGATTAAGAAAATCTTAAAAGCTGGCACTCTGTCAGATAAAATTTCTGCACACACACTTCTGATACAAGACTGTCCTGTTTATAACTTAAACAGTTTGGAAGTTTTAATTGGAATGGTGAATACAAAGGGCAAAAGAGAATGCTTAATGGCTATGGGTAAGTTTTTTTTTTTTTTTTCGTTTTTATTATTCTTTTTTTTTTTTTTTTAAATGTCAAAATTTTCAAAAATTACTTTTATATATTAATAATTGCATTATTATCGATATTTTAAAAGGCAGGGTGCACATTGTATTTAAGTTTAAATTCATACTAAATTCATATTTGCTTATATTCAACACAATTGATGAATAGAAAAATGAAGTGTCTTAAAAAGCACTTTATTACAGTGTTAAAAATTTAAATTATGCAAAAGAAATGTTTTGCTGTAAATTATAATTCTGAAAATACCATTGTAACTTAATATGCTGTTTGAATTAAACAGGGATGTCACTTTTCTTCCATAGTGGAAAAAACCACTGCGAAGAAAAGGGGTTTTTATAACCCAAGTGGAAGAAACACTTTATTAAAAAGAAATACCAAACAATTCTCCATAGAGCTTAAGGGTAATTCAACGCTTACAGTCATAACATTTATAAATTTTGAACTTTTTTTTAAACACTTTTTAAAAAATTTTGTAGGGATTGTACATAGAGTCCTCTGCACTTGTTCAAAAATAATTTTCAGAATTTTAAAAAATTAAAAAAAATTTTTTTTTAACCTATTGTTAGAGATTCAACTCACTCAAATGTCAAAATACTACTGTGAGCAACTAATTCACATATTTCCATGAATTATACCAAATTGTTGGGAGGGGGTAGTTTTTTGGTGTATCTTCCGGAAAGTATGTCGTTTATAAACACATTCAAGTTTTAAACATTCTAACTTTGAACAATTGTGAAAAACACAAATTAATTTGTTACGAACATAACAGGTGGTCTTACAGACATAACACTCTATGATTTTAAATTACTGATTAGCTTTTACAAGATAGAAACTGTAAATAAATAAGAGATAAGAAAATGACTTATTATGAATGAGTAGTCTTAATGACTTTAAGGTATATGATAACCAGGAAAATATTTTATTAAAATATATTTTAAGTAAAATGTAGTGTTTTTTTCTTTTTTTTATTCCTATAAAAAAAAAAATTTCTTTTTCATTTTTTTTTTTTTTTTTTTTTGTGTAAGAAATGAATGCATTAAAATTTATTAAGTAAGTAGTAAGACATTTGTTTCATTTTTGCAATTTATTAACTAATAAATAATGCTTAGATTATAATAATTAAGTAAAAGTTTATTTACAATGGGGCAATTAACTTTATTATTAGTAAAAATTTCCCTTAAATCTGTGTTTTGGCACTTTTTTTTATCTGAGAGTATTTTTGCTAAGCCTTTTTTTAGTACTTTTGTTTTAAAAAAAAACACAGTTCTGTACCTTAAAGCTATTTGTAAAAGTTTCTTAAAAGGGTTTATTGTAACAATTATTTTTTGCCTGTTTGGTTATATTTTGTATTCGGTTATCTAGTCATCCTCCTCTGTGCGGATTATTAAAATGGTGCAAATTATAGTGTAATAAAATAACTTTTAGAAAAAATTTGCTGTGTAATTATTGAATACAGTAATTATTTTGAATACCTGTTAAGCATCAAACTTCAAAAGAGGTTTAATTTTCCCTCTATAAGTTGACCACTAAGTGCAGCCAGACTTAGATAAAATGAAAAACCTTTTGAGAAGAATGAAAACTATCGAAACTAGAAATGAAAACTGTTAAGAAGACTTTCAGCACATTAATTAAGTCTTGTAACTAGTTTCAACCCTTTTGTCACCACCTCATTTTGGCAAAAAAGAATTTTAAATTTTTAAAAATGCTTAATTTTTATAGAACTTTATATTAATTCATACCACAGAGAGGATTTTTGTAAAAAAAAAAAAAAAAAAAAAAAAAAAAGCTAAAAATAGAAATCCAAAAAAGTTATGTGCAAAAATACTAACACTTTTTTAATAATTGAAAAAATACCTAGATTTTGTGCAAGAAAAAGTGTATGTATGAAGCATTTATCCACAGATTATTATCAACATTTTAATAAGAGTATCGATGCAATTTAAACTGTGTGAATCTCAATGTGGGATTTTTAAATTATGAAAGTACTAATATCTATGTTAAATTTTAAAGTTACGTGAATATGAGTCTTGATATTTGATTTCTAAATCGCATGAATATGAACCTCAATGTTTAATTTTAAAAATTGCATGAATACAAGTTCTAATGTATAATTTTTAAGCCACTTCAACATGAACCATAATACTAGCTTTTAAATAGCGTGATACAGAACACGATATTTGCTATAAAAACACGAAAATATGAAGCGTGATGCTTGATATTTAATTGTGTGAGTAGGAATCGTTATTTTTAATCATGTGAATGCAATTTTAAATCCCGTTTGCATTGGTAGGAAGATATGCAGAAATGAATATTTTTTTTCTCGGGAATTCAAAAAGACAAACTTTCTTTTAAGTGGAGGATTTTTTTTGTTTTCTTTTTTATTAATAATAGAGAAAAAATTAGTGGTGTTGAACAAATTTTCTGCGAATGATGTTTGAAAATTTGTTTATGTTATATGGTTCTGAGTATAGCAGGGCTGATTGTGCTCCGGAAGAGAGATCGGAGGTCCAGACGTTTAAAAAAATCATTGATTACAGAAGTTTCCGGAAATCAAATTTTCAAAGGTGGAACTTAAGAACACAGTTTATTTTATTTGTTTGTAGGGGAGAGCCAAAGAGATACTTTATAAGCTTATATTCTTGATTAATATTCATTTTTTATAAGTAAATAGTTATTATAATCATAAACTCAAGAAAGAAAGACATATTTGTAAATTTCAATTACTTCTGCAGGTCATCATAGGTATGTGTAAATGGTAAAATTTTAAATATATTTTAAGTAAACTAAGAAATATTGAAAAAAAGGAAGAAAAAAACTTTGTTAAAAATTTTTTCTAATTTTTCAATGTTAACTTTTTTTTTTAACTCAAGAAATTTTCTGGAATATTTACTTGGGCTCACAATCACCCCTGGTAGAGCCATCAAACAAATTGTTACCCCTCAAGTGGTCAACTTACACTGGTTTAATTACATTTTAAAAATTATTCTACCACCGTATTGTCAGTAGAAAATATGAGATAAAGCCACAGTATTTTGAAAATGAAAAATGTTTGTGATGTGTTGTTTGAATACACTGAGACCTATTAAGTTGGTCAACTTGCACATGTTTTGACTGCATTTAAGAAGTTACTCCATTTGCTGCATTGTCTCAGCTTATAAAAAACCCAAAAATTGAGAATTATTCATTGATTTTTATTATTTAATCTAGGTGAGTCTTGGTACTTTATTGAATAAATAACTTATCTTAGTAATTTTTTTAAAAGGTTCATTGATTTATTAAGTATTTAAAACTGTTTTAAAGCCCAGTCAGAGTGTTCAAGTTTAAAACAGATTTTTTTTTTTTGTGTAGCAATTTTATTTCTGGTTAAAATTGTCAAACACTTGCTCACCCCAATTTAAATTATAACTATTTTTTTGTATTTAGTTATATTTAAATGTAATGTTCTAGTTTTCTTTTTAAAAAAAACCTTTTGATTTGTTTTAGATTCTCTGCGAGATTTGTTTATTGGTAATTTACTTATAGAAGATAAAAAACTTAAATATTTCAATGAGGTAAGTTAAAATTTCCATTCATCTAATTATTATGTGCAACTGTTAAATATTATTTTTTTTAGATCAAATTAATTTATAATTCAATTAATTGAGCTTGGAAAAGCATTTTGTAAAAAACTTTATATTGGTAACTAAATGTAGTATACTCTCTATATCTCGGACACTTTTTTGTGTCAAAAAAAAAATTTTCCCCTCACCATTACATATCCACATAATGTTAATTTGAATTCCTATGTTGAATAGTTTCTTCTCAAAACCTTATTATATATTAAATATTTTTCCAAATAGAAAATTATTTTTTTCAGAAAAATCACAATGTTTACTATTATAAACCAATTATTTTCTATTGAATGCATAATTACTTTTGTCTTACTTTTAAAAATAAAATTATCATTACTGTATTTAGACTTACAGTCAGCTATCAATGCCGGCATATTTATTAGTAGTTATTCTTACTCGACTTTTTAAAGTCTACTTTTTTCCTGGCTCTACTTTTTAGAGTAATATCTTAGAATTTATTTTTCTACTTTTTGGAACATTTTAATTCTGAACATGTCTCGACAACTCATTATCTTAAAAAAATTTTAGTATCCCTTTTAACTTTGAGATGTCTGTAGTAAACTGTATATAATATTCAATTAAATCTGTCATCCATATTTATGTAAAACAAGATGAGGGTTGTTATAATGTGAACTAGGTTTATTTAACAACGGAAAATAACTATTTGAAATTAAATACTACTGGTATTATTATTGATAAGACCTTGATTTTCGAAGTTTATGGATAAAAAAATTTGTGCTTCCTCTATAATCCAAATATTTTTATTGTCCCACGTTGATCAGATTTCAGTTATTTTATGCAACTGTATTTTTCAATAGTTTTCTCGAAATTTCACCCAAAAGGTGAATTAATGTAATGCTGAATTAATTAATGTTCTGCCAAAAGATTTAATAATTGCAAATGTGGTGTGGATAATATTAAAAATAAACAGTTCTCTCTAACTAAATTTTAATTTTTTAACTGACAAACTATTTTATTTTTCAAAATGTCAAAAAATGAATCTTAATTAGTTAATATCATTTAGGCATAAATGCCTAGATAATTGAATAAAAATTGCTAACATAATTTTAAACAGATTTGTAAAAATTATTCTGCTGGGATGGTGGCACAAATAGTTCTGTTCTAAATGAAAACTCTAATGTAGGATTTACATTTTTCAAAACCTGATTGATTCTTTTTGTTGGTACTTATCGATAGGTATAGTACCAACAAAAAGAATCAATCAGGATTATCGTTGGTATAGGATCAATAAAGATTTTCCAAGACATAGGAACATAGCCCATATTCAGATTTACACAGATTACAAGCTTCTGATAATATTCAAAAATGTATTAAATACAAGAATATCGTGATCATTATTGATAACATATCAGAAAAATAATATGATAATTATTATTCATAGTGATGATTATAGAATAAGATATTATTATGAGTGTTACTAAATTTTAGTGTAAATATTAATCAATGTTTACACAAATTAGTTAAAGGAGAAAAATATCCTGATATATATAAGAGTCAATATTTTTTGACAATGCGTCACAACATTACAATTTGTACTTATCAGTCATAAAGTCAAACGTTAGTGTGGATGACGACTCAAAGCAATGGCCAACACATGGTCCCTATAACTGATTAGTACTTTTTTTGTGTGTGAATATCTATTTATATTCAACCAAGTCATTCCATTTCCATGTGACACATTTACTTTGATTCATAGTTTTTTAATTTAAATTATTAATTTAAAAAACATGCTGATTTGTTTTACTTTTCGCAGCAACCTCTGTCACAAATTAATGAAATTTGCCAAGACTCTGCAACAAGGAAGAAGTGCCTTATCCTTTGGCTGTTTGAAAACATCCTAAAAGGTCTGTATAAAAAGTTCTTGACCAATGTTGATAAAGTGAGCCACGATACTATTGAGAAGACCAAAATAAAAGCTGTGAGTGTTCTGCATAAATTGTTGGAGGAAAATCCAGAAGAAGAACAAGTAAATCTATTTTTATGTAGCTTTTTAATTTTGTCACAATTAATAATTAAGTGTAAGGTGTCTGGAAATTAAAGTATATGCTTTATAGTATATGTTATTTTTTTCATAATCTTATTCGTGTAAAGAGACATTTAGTTTTTAAAATTTTCAGAAAGTTCAACTCATTATGCCCGATTAAGAAATACTGCTAAGAGAACTTAATAATTTATGTCAAAATGATAATTCTGATATATTTAAAAACAAAACCTTACCACTATAGATAATGTTATTAAAATTTTTTTAAATACATTAAAAAAAAATTTTCCTTGTAGAATAAAATAGACTTTGCAGAGTTTATTTTTTCCAGGCAACTACCTGAAATTTAATATCTTATCAGAAAACCTTTATATTTTATAACAAAACTTTTAATAATAATCTTGAAATAGGGCCTGATAGATATATTGTCAATATATGGACTACTCTTCCTAAATACGCTACCAGGATTTTTAAACAAAGTAGGTTATATTTTATAAATATTTTATAAAATATTTTTTTGTCAGGAAGAAAGTAACTTAGCTGAGGTTAAAATTTTGAATTGGGGGTTAAATTGTGATTCATTTTTTGCATTGATATCAGAAATAAATACAAATCTCTTTCATTTAAACCTTTCTTGTATTGTATTGCTCTTTTAAACAGCAGAAAAATTTATTTCTCTAAAATATATATTGTCATAATAGCGTTAAACTAATAATTTCCCATTCGTTATAAATATTTCATTTTTATATCTTTAATATAAACATTTTGAAAAATTATCTGGAAATATAGCATAGTATCGAACTTCTTGTAATATGCTATAGTTGCTATATTGAATTTTATTGTATATAAAACAGAAACCTTCTTTAAATTTGTTTCATTTCCTTCTATAGACTACAATATATTTAATAATTTTTTTTTCCCTTTTTCAGTTTCTGCTAGATCATTTGGTAAACAAAATAGGTGATCCCATTCCTAAAATAGGCTCCCATGTATGTTTTCTACTAGGAAAGCTCCTCAATACTCACAAACACATGAAAAGTGTTGTGGTACAGGAAGTTGAAAGATTAATATTTCGTCCTAATTTAGCTGAAAGAGCCAAATATTATTCACTCTGCTTTTTAAATCAGGTAACTTCAATAACCTTGATAATAGCTTTTTATTTCATTTTTTAATTTTAACTTAATATATAAAAACAGGTATATTGTTCACTTTTATTTATTCATTTAATTCACTATGATTAGTCAATTTGTATTATTTCAAATGGTATTTGATATAAGCTTGTTCAACTGATTATCTTTGATGACATATACATAGTTGAGAATATCCATAAGGAAGTTCTTATGTAGTCTAATAAGGAATAAACTCACCTTTAAAAAAAAGCCAAATTTCAGTTGTTTTAAATTAAATTTTTTTTTAACCTTTTATAGAACCACTTTTTTCGTTAGGCTGAAATATTTTGGGGATTGCAATTCATTTCTGAAATAAAAGTAAAATATTCCTTACCAAAAATTAATTTAATATTTAAGTTCATTTTTTCACTGAAAAGGTGAGAGAAGATTTTTAAAATTTTTATCTGCCTTTGGGAACCGGCAATAAACTTGAACATCTATGCTTATAAAAAAAAAATTATAAATTCTGTGTTTTTAAATAGAAATTATCTGGATGAAAAAAGATTGATGGCAGGAATGCATAACACACAAGTGAAAATAGCTCCACAGTGTCATCCTCTCGTGCTAACCTTTGCTGCCAGCCACATTTATGTGAACAATTTTTTTTTCTTTTTTCCTAAATTATCAGTAAATGGCTGCACAAACTATAGGTGGGAAAAAGTCTTCACATTACCTTTTGAAAGATAATAAATTTGGTGACGAAGTATATCTTTCATGGCCTTATAAAGGTTTAACAATTTTAAGTTATACTTTCTCTAATAATTTCTATATTAGAGCTCTTTTTATTGATACAGAAAGTAACTGGCTTATAATCACAATTCTGATATTTATACTGTAAGCTCTCTTTGTATTTGTAAGATGTTTATCTGCTTTGTTGTAGATTGTTTATTGTTTTGATTTTGTTATAATTATTTGTTCATTGTTCATGGTATATCGGTAAATTGTTTATAGTATTGAAGAAAAAAATTTGCAATAATGATGATAGAATTGCATTTAAACATTACAGCTGAATGTGGAGTATTTAAGTTAAAAACAGGATTTTGAAAAATAAAATTATTCATTTCTAGAAAAATTAGTTGTTGAAAAATGTAGCACATTATGAAGTTTAAATGGAAATCCATAAAATACATTTTACTCCCTTTAATATTATTTTGCTAATCAAAGCAATATTAAAGTGGAATGTTGCTGAAGTGACAAAAATCACACCTTTAACTAGTTTCCACCTTAAAATCAATGGAAGTCAATACTGCAGTAATTTGTTTTCCCTTTTTAAATAAGGCATTTATTTTTACTGAACTTATCCTATTCTTGTTATTCATGCTTCAAGTTAGGCTTTCAGTAGCTGAAATTAGAAGTAAATATTTAGGCTTAATATAAATATAAATAGCTGAAAATGTTTTGAATTACGTATTTTTTATAATTGTTTATTTATTTATTTTTTAGTTATTTTAATTTTTTGTCTTGTAAGATTGCAGCTGAATGTGACCAATATATTATCGTAGTGTGAGCAACTAAAATTAAACAAAGTATAAACTATTTAAATTACTGTTTTATTACAATCAAAAACTCCGCAAATGATTATCTTACTTTTTTTATTCAAATTTTAAATTATGTTGTTTTTAACAAGACAACTTTAATGAAAAAAACAAGAAACGGTGCATTATGGAAAAGAAATCAAAACTGTCCACGTGGCTTGCTTTGGAGAAAATTCATATACTTTCTTTACAAAAATGCATAAAACATGAACGTTGTTGGAGCGCATTGGAGGGTCCCCGTTAGTTGTAAGTCCTCAGCAATAGTTTCAGAAAAGTAAAGAAATTTTTATGAATCATCATTGATTTAATGTATCAAAGATAAAAACAAAAGGAAGAAAATAATTCCTCTAAAAAAATGTGTTACATTTTATTTAGTTCCAAACCTTTTGCAATTATCTGATAACAAAGAAATCTTTTTTTTCTTTTTCCTCATGTGACTGTTTTACTTATTTAAGCTTAACTTACACTTATTTATAACAAAAAAGTTTCAGAATGTAAACCCAATTGTTTAAATTCATTTTACTTAATATGTACTCATTTATGTGCATTTCTATATTTCAACTGAAACTTTGTTTATTTTAGATAATTCTAAGCCACGATGACTTCAAGATAGCCAATCAACTCATACTTATCTATTTCAGTCAGTTTAAACTTTTTGTTAAAAAGGGTGAAGTGAACAATAAAATGATGAGTGCCTTATTATCTGGTGTAGCCAGGGCATACCCTTATGCCAAACTTCGAGACAATATTGTCATGGATCAAATGGATGCCATGTACAGGCTTGTCCACCTGGTTAGCTTCAACATAAGCATTCAAGCACTGATGCTAATATTTCAAGTGAGCCATCCTTCATTATGCTACTATTTGACTTTAAAAGAAGTGTTCACATTGCATATTACATTGGTGAATATTTAAGTTTTTTAGAAGTTGTGCGACATCTGGATACATAGCTGCCAACTCAACTGGATTCACCAGTAGACTACTGATTTTTACCAGTTTCGCTTGGTCTACTGGTTTAAAAAAAAAAATTCTGGTTTTTGTACATTTTCATAATTTCCCAAAACTTGAGTAAGTTTCCTAAAACAAAATCCCTATAGAAATAGAATTTATTGTTTGAAATAGTATTACTAATTTACTAATAAATAATGAAACGAATCTCATCTATTTCTTCAGATTGAAACTTTTTTTTTTTCCTAAAATTTTTAGTTCAGTTTTATTCAAAACTCCCTTTTTAAATTAATAAAAAAAATTTCAACTATCAGTAATAAATTATTTGTCTGTTACTATTCAAAATGAGTTGACATAATAAAAAAGTATGTTTAATGTAAATCAGAAATATAAATATTCCAGATCATTTATAGTTAGTTATTAGTGTGATAAAGTTTCTGTATTTTGATGAAATTTATATAACTTCCTAAAATCTACTGGACTTTTTTCTTATCCATGTTGGCAGTTATGCGGATAAAATCTAGATAATTGGAAAACACTCCTAAAATAATAATTGATTTATTATGTATTGAATGACCCACCAGTAAAAGGGGTGAATTGATGACAGAATTGATTTGACAAAGTGACATTGTTGCAGAACATTACCTTACATTCGAACGTTTTTGCACAAAAATTTCGTTTTAACTCATTACTATGCGGAAGAAGTTGAAAAATAAGTCTTTTTGATTATTTTTCAATTTAAAAGATAAATCCCAGAAATCTTTTAAATAAAAGAAAAATTTAGACCTAATTTACACAATTAAAAAAAAATGGTTTCAGTTTTATTATATATGTGTAGGCCTTTTTTATAAACACAAAGTACTTCTGCTATGCAAGTATTCTACAAAGTACTTCTGGTTGTATATATCTGCATTTATATGATATTTGTTTAAAATATCTTGTAGAAAAATATTTGAGCTAGTGAGATATGTCGCAGAAAGCCAAAAAAAAAAATTCAGCCATGTGTTTGAATGACTTTAAAGATTTTATTCAAACATTACAAAAATAAAAGTAACTCGATCACTTTTTGAAATCAGGTTAGATGACTTGATGAGAATTATTAATTTCTTACTGTTGTTTATAATTGGGTGTCATTTAACATGTTTTCCTGTAAGCTGTACAATGAATAATATTTTTGTTACCTTTATAAATATGATTTGATAATTTCGTACATTGTTTTAGGTATTAGATTCTAGTGATTCAGTATCTGATAGATTCTATGGTGCTTTATACAGAAAACTCTTAGACACGTCTTTAGCAACCTCTTCCAAACAAGCTTTTTTTCTAAATCTTGTATACAAAGCCTTAAAAAAAGATGTTGCTGTTGTAAGAATAAAAGCATTTGTAAAACGTTTATTGCAGGTAATTAAACCTTCCTCTTTTCAGTTCTTTTTTTCCCTTTTATCCCATAAATAATAAATTTGTCTTTTTTCTCTTGTTTGCAGATAGCACTTTACCAACCTCCGAATCTTCAATGTGGAATATTAGTTTTAATATCTGAAGTGAATAAGTTACATCCGAATCTTTTAGAAATTAAACATTCGATTCCTGATGATTCAGATAGTGACGAACACTACGAAGATGTAGTTGATGTCGTAAGTTATTCTAATTAATCTTGGTGTGCTTTGTTGTTTTAAAAATTACATTGTACAGTATCTAGCCTATATGTTTAAAGATTTTCATTGTAAAAAGTTGATTGCCTGTGTAGGGTACCTTTTATTTCTTTTATTAAAATTAGGACTTTTTATGGATTCAGTGAACATACCTCCAAGTAATCCTGATTTGCAGGAAAATATTTTGAGTTTTCTCCTGAATTCTTGATTTCACGTTTTATTATCAATTGTATACTTCCACCTTTTGCTTCTTCTGACTCAAATTATTAAATAGTTTCACAACTTATTTATCTGTTTCATTGCTATGCAAAAGAATGTATAGATTGAAATGTAGATTTCTAAGTTTATGAAAACCTTTCTTTATTCTTTTAATAAAAATTAGTTTTATAAACCTTCCATCATTTAAAGTTCTTAATAAGTATTTTTCTGTAGTAATAATTGAAGCAGAAATTAAATTTTTGTACTGCATAGACATGAAAATTCATCTGTTAGACGTATCTGACTTAATTATTTATATGTAGTGATGGACAAAATTCTTTGAATTCTAATTTTATTAAGATATCGCTGTTCCTATCTGTTGGAAAAATATTTTAGAAAATTACCGAAATTCTGTAGCAGTTGGAGATTATGGTTTTATGTATTATTTGGCTTTATAAATTTCAATGTCAAAAAAGAATTTAGAAGGCTACAAAATGCTTTTATATTCTAAGTGAGACAATTTTCACAAGCCTTTAAACACGTGTAGACTTAGATTTTCCTTATTTGACAATTCATTCTATATTGATTAAAGCATACATTAAGTTGTTTTAATTGTGAAAAAAAATTAAATTTCAGAACGAAGACAACAAAGTTACTGTCAAAGTTGAAAAGCATGAACCTGGATCATCTTGGGTTCACAAGCACGAATCCAAAAAACAGAAAACTAAATCGGCTTACGACTTGGACTGTCGAAACCCTCTCCATGCCAACCCAAACTGCCAAGCCATGTGGGAACTCGTATTCCTGAAACAGAGCTTTCATCCCTCTGTCTCCCTCTTCGCTAACCAAGTGTCCAATTCATCAGAAATCAAATACGGCGGCGACCCCCTCCTCGACTTCACCAACGCTCGATTTCTGGACCGGTTTGTGTACAGGAATCCAAAAAAGATCTCAGAAAGTTTGGAAATGAATCCAACGGCCAGAGTCTTTGGGAGCAGAAAGTTCAAGGCATCTGCTCCCAAGCTGCTGCACGTGACCAGCAACGAGTATCTCCAACAGAAATCTGGAAAAATACCCGAGGATGAGAAGTTCATCTACCAGTATTTGCGTAATAGAACCGTGACTGCTAAATCCCTTAAAGATGACTCGGATCTTGATAGCGTGTGCAGTGATGAGTTTGAACAGTTACTTGACAATGTAAGCATTTGTTTTTATAAGGTTCGGAACAGCATTTCCCAAAAGATGTTTCTGTGAGCCTTGGGATTCCCCGGAAAAGTTCAGGGTTCCAAGAGAAAGGGTTTCTTACCCAGTAACCATTTTTGAAACCTGTAATTATATTTATAGTACGTATACTCTCGTTGTCTCAGAGTTAAAGAGACACTCAAAAAATTTCGAGATAAGGAGTTTTCGAGATGGCAAGTTCAGAACTAAATATGTTCTAAAAAGTAGAAAAATATTACTCTAAGAAGTAGAGACATGAAAATTGAAAATAATTACTATTAAAAAAGAATTGGTATACAATAAACTTACATTGTGATTTTTCCGCAAAAAGCTCATTTTCTGTTTCGAAAAAATTCGATGCAACAAGGCTTTGAGAAGATACCCTTTGACATAGGAATTCAAATTAACATTAGATAGATATATAATGATGAGAGAAAAAAAAAATATTTTAAACATCCATAATTTATTTGATTTTTTTATTTTTATGAAAATATATAGGAAAAAAGTTGTGAACAAAAAAAATAAGAAAAATATTTTTTCCAGTAACAATATATTGAATATGTCCGCATTTATAAAAGAAATGTATTAATATTTCTCATTGAGCTTTATTAATTCAAAATATGATAAATAAATCCAAGAATAGTATTCATTTGTGACTTTTATTTATATTCGATTTTTACACATTGAGAAAAAACTAGATATCACTTCAGAAATAAAATTTAATTATTTGTCTTTAACCTTAATTTTAAGCATAATTTGAGTTTAATTTTAATATATTGGTAAAGTGTAAAAATAAATAATTCATTCTTATTCAATACTTTTTTTTTCCCAACAGATTCACAGCTGCTAAATAACTTTATTAAAACTTTATTCCACCAAAACTTATCAGTCATTTAATGTTCCATAGCAAAAAATAAATTGAAAGCTTCTGTTTTAGATTATTCTGTAATTTCTTTAATTTAATATGTTGCCTCTTGGGACTATTCATAAATTGTACAGAAGTGATTAATGTTATGTATTATAATCAATTTGTTGTTTCAGATTTTATAGGATTAGTTTAAATAAATTTTCTAATGATGAAATTTTATAAAGGAGAATTGGAAGTCATATACTTATTTACTATTTTTAGAAGAATAAATCAAATCATGTATGATAGATATAAGTTGAATTCTTTGAATTGTTGTACTAAGTTGAAATCTTTTTCTACAGTGGATTTAAAATTATTTTTATGCAATTACTATTTATAAATCATGTTATTTTTAAAATGGTTAACTGAGAGTTCGTTCACTAATTAATTTTTAAACATTTAGTTGCAATTAAAATTAGTGAAGCACTTTATTTAAAAATTTTAAGTTTGTAATGAATAAAATGTCCATCAACTTAAATTTTTATTAAAAAAAGTATTAAATTTCCGAATTTTCCTAATATATTTTATTTGAGAGTTCAAAAAGTATAGACATTTTAAAACAGCTAACAGAAAAATCATTTAACTTAAAGTGATATATTTTTAAAAAATATTTTATAATTTAACTTAAATTTTATTCAATATAATAAATCTTTTAATTTGTAGTTTTAATTGTTTAGTTTGTTTTTTATGTTATCGTACTAAGTTCAGCTTTTTCTGCATAACTGCCATGGTATATCTGATATTTGTCTTGAAAAATAATTTACAAGAGTATCCAAGCCGATATTAGCCATTTCTCAAAATTCAAATTTCTAAATATAATTTTAACTAAAAAAAATATCTTACTTAAAAATAGAAAAAACTTTTTTTGTGAGTAATTGAATGAGTTCAGTTATTAAACTTATCGTATATTTTATTATAAATTCATATTTAAGCTTCGCAGAGTAAGTTTTTCATATAATTGATTATTTTAGATTCATCCAGAGGATGATGGTGAAGATACTTTAGACTTTGCTAAAGAATTGGGAATGCAAAAAGGTAATAAAAGGAAAGTCGAAGATTCAGATGATGAGCCTGATGATATTCTTGATGATGATGAGGATGAAGACTTTGATGGTGATTTGGATGATGAAGAAATTGAATTTGAAGATGATGCATTTGATGATCTGAATGAAGAAGATTTGTGTGAAGAGGATTTTGTTGGAGGTAAAGCCATATTGTGTTTTGAAAGTTAAATGTTAATTTAAAGGAGGAAAACCTGAAAGAATTTAATAAGAAAAAAATTTATGAAATTTTCAGTTATTTATTTTTTGCAGATTATATCCATTGACTATTGAATCTGATAAACAAGATTAAGACTTTATTTTTAACATAATAAAATCAAGCCTCTCTATTACAAACTTAACACTTCTTGATATCAAAATTTAAATTTTGAAAATTCTAAGGATATGGAATTTTGAGCCAATACTTTTTTGTATTTTAATTAATAATGCTATTAAAAGGTTGCAAAATTTGATAGTTCAAATTTAGGGACCATCCACTAATTCACATTTTAGTGGATCATCAATTAAAGTATGTACAAAAATGTTAAGTGAATTATTCACCCTGTTTTTGGTTTCAAATTATTTAATCGCTACTTTAAAAATTCTTTGATAATGGCAATTCATCACTAATTTTAATGAGTTATGGGTTTCGAGGAATTTTAATTATGATGCTTTCTATTTATCTTAAACTATTATGTGTTAAGTATTTCATTAATAAATTTAGGTTAGAAACTGTTAAAACGTTCCAAACAAAGAAATTCTGAAACTAAAGCAATAGTATTTTATTATTCTTACAAAATAAAATGTGCCTTTATTATAAATGAAATTACTCTAATACTTATTTTTATTATCATACTTAAGTAGAGAAAATTATACTCATTATTTATCAGTTACCCTTCTTAAAAGTAGTTCAGTATGTTTATACTCTTCCAAAAAAAAGAAAAAACATTTCCTGATTGATATTTTCTTTTTTTTCTTTCTGAGAAATGTAGCTCTGATTTTTTCTTCGGTTCCTATTACAAAGGCTTGAAAAACCAAGATTTTTTTTTTGTAAAAATTCTTAGTGGCTACCCTTGTTTGTATAATATTTATTCTACTCTTATTTGATATAAATTTTTATTCATTATAATTAGTTCTTAAAATTCAGAATAATGATAGTAAAATCAATTGCATGTTTACCTAGATAACTATTTGTAAGTGCATTAAAATAAACCTTAAAATATTTTTATTAGGTTATAAATTTCAACCAAATATTGTCTAAAATGGTGGGTCTCATTAAGCTATGCTAATAAAGTGACAACTTTTATGATAATTGGTTTTAAAACTGAGAATTAATTTTAAAACTGTCAATAATTTTAAATCAATAATAAATGCAATAATATTTAATTAATTTTTTTATTTTATCTCTTAAGGCATATCAAAAAGGCCACCAAAAAAGAAGTCTAAAAGTGAAAGGTAATCTCTCTTTTTTTTCTTACCTTTTTTTTTACATGCATAATTTTGTCATTTTACTTATTTCTTGGCTAAAATTAATCTATTTTTCTTTTCACATAGTTTGACTGATGGGCAACTACTAGCCGATGCAGATGAAGTAAGTTATTTTTTCTTTCTTCAAGTACATTAAATAAAGTAGATTATTATAAATATTATAATCCATTTTAGCTTCTTCAATTATTTATTTTTGCACTATCGCTTCAGGCGATGATTTAAATCCCGTGACATAAATTGTTAACAAAACAGAATCATTTGATAAAACAGGGTGTAACTAATTATTAAAAAATGAATGAAGTTGTGATTCTGATATAATATCATAAAGTCAAGACTTACATTTTTTTCTATAAGAATAATTAAAAAACTGTAATTGACTCATTATAAGGCCATTTTTTCTAGTAGTTTTATGTTTAAATATTTTTAATATTGAGATTGAGTTATAAAAACAAATTCATTTAGTTTATTACCTGATATTGTTTCGATTTTTAGTGCTATTTTTTTGGTTGAAAGGTGGGATGCATTTTCATAATTTTACCTTTTCTATCATAAAAAATTAGTTATTAATTTGAACTTTCAGGCTTAAAAATAACCAAATTTATAAATTCTGAGTTCATAACTACAAATAAACTTAAGAAATGAACAAACACATAAAATGTGAGAGAAAATATCTTCTAGTGTTGCCTCTCTACTTGATCACTCTCTAATCATTACTGTTACTCATATTTATGTTAACAAAGCCCTTCATGGGTATTGTTATGTATTTTTTAAAGTTGTCAGAAGGTGGCAGCACAAATATCAGGTGGGAAAATTGTTTCCCATCGACAAATAAAAATGACTGAAGTTGGTAATAAGCTTGTTAGTATATTTATCATGACCTTAAGGTTAAAATATTGTTTTTCAGCATCATAACATTATTCATATTTTTGAAATTTATGGATTATATATCCCTGTTTGTCTCAAAAACAATTGTCTCAAAACTGTGGATTTTGAAAGTAATAATAATATCAGGGGTCTGTCCAGACATTTTGTGAAAGGTCCGTTTTTGTGAAATTGTGAAAAAATTACTGGTAATTTCTGAATATAAAATAAACGTTAAGTCACATTCTTTCAACTAGGGTCCGCATTTGTAAATTTGTGCAGATAGGGTCCGTTATTACAAAAAAACTTTTTTAAGACGTTTTTAAATTGTAAAGACATACAAGATTATGCTCAACACTGTAAAATTATAATTAAAAAAATTAAATTTTAAAAAATAAACAACAATTGCTGCTACTAAATTAGAGATGTAGCATACAAATATTTGGTATTTAGCCTATACTGCTGAACGCAGAATAATCATTTTGGACGAATAATGGAAGAATCGTCAGCCGAAGACAAAACTTATTTTGTTTACATCCATCTTTCTTGTTTTCCTCCCGGGGAAGGGTTTATTCGATTAACAAAATAATAATGAAGATAAACAAATTTGTGAAGAGTAATTAAAAGATAAATTATTTTGTGAAGGGTTCATTTTTAAGTTAAAATATTTTGTGAAGGGTCCGTCTAATTTCTTCTAAACAAACCCCTGGATATGATAAATTGTTCGACTTGTTTTGGACACAAACAGATACATAAATAAACATGTATATCACGAAAGGGCCAAGCCAAAAATCAGATTCACAATGTCATGATAGCATCAGCTATTTTAGATGTTTTAGAGGTGCAGATACTGACCATTACCTTGTTGTAACAAAATATAGACAAAGAATTACCAGATTTACGTTGAAAAAAGATGAAAAACAGGAAAAATAAATACAAAAGCTTTAGTACGATTGCAATATAAAAAGAGATTTCTAGAAAAAAAATTGCCGGAGACATTTGACAAAGAATATTGAAGAACTGAACAGGAGGATCTGTTTAAATTAAAATGGGGAAAATTTCATACTGAAAACAGCAAAAGATAGTTTGCTGAAGAATGCAGGGAACTCATGATTGGAAAAAATACTTTCTTGTGGAACAAAGCAAAAGGAATTGCTCCATAAAGAAAAGAGGAAGATCGTTTCAAAAATATTTTGTCATGGAAAAAGAGCATTTGAACGAAGCATAATACAGGAAATAGAAAACCGTTCTAAGATAGGGAACGTGAGCAAAATGTATTCTAGAATAGAAACCTCAAAAAGGAATATCAGCCAAAATAAATTTCTGTAAAAACAGGAACAAAGTAATGCTGTATAAGAAGAAATGCTGTTATGCATTAACATAACATCTTTAATTATTAATTTCATAAATTCAATGTGTGATTTGTGCAATATATTCAATGTGTGATTTGTGCACGCATACAATAGTAGCAGCAAGTCACTTACAATACTATTTTTTTTAATGAGGTCACTATTTTATTAGAAAAGTCACTTTCCCCGTAAAATAATTGCAATCTTTCACACACACTGAAAAATGATCAAATTCACCTCATTCAATGATTTTTAGCAGCATTCTGTAAAAAACTTTTTTATAGGAATGAATTTTACCCAAATGCATAATTTTACATATTCCGATAAATTAGATGAAACCATTAAAAAGGAGTATCAGTAAACACACATTCTAAGAGACAAATGATTTGAACACTTAAACACAGTTACACAAAGGTATTCACTTTCTTCTCAGACTTTTTGCTTAGAGTTTTTAATTTTCTGAGTGCATGTTATTTAGAAAAAATAGCAATTTATTACACCCTATCATAGCTCGAAACAGAAATTAAAAGATGTAAGATTATAAAAGAATAATGTAGTCAAAAAAGTAACATTTTTGAAATTTTAGAATATTTGCTGTAGTTCTCATGATATAGCGACCTTATGTTATAACATGCGTTTCCTTTTTGAACACAGGAGTCGTTATATCAAAGATGGACTACATATGTAATAAATAAACTATTTATCGATTTTCATTTTTTGCTATTGGAATTAGCTTATAATAGCTTTTTTAAATTAAAATTATGTTTACACTTTTTTTTATATATATTGTATTTATTAATATTTGTGTCTTGCAGTTTTCAGCTCTCCTAGAAGAAAATGCTGGGACTAAATTAGATACGTTAACTGGACAAGCTTTCAAAATCAAAGATAAAACTTGTATGAAAATATTTTTATTTTTAAAACAATGTTTGATTTTAATCCATGCAATTCTATATCACTAATACTTCTTCTTTTTTTTTTCTTCTTCCTTAGCTGCCAAGCAAATTGCGTGGGAAATGGAAAGAGATAGATTTATCAAAGGACAAAAATGGCAGAAAAGGAAAAAAAGTTTCAAAAGAAATAAGAAATCTAGGAACTAATGATTATTCGATTTGTAAATATATTTTATATGTGTTGTAAAATCCAATAAAGAACATTGTTGAGTTTAAATAAACGTTTTTAATGAAATGGAGTGTCCAGTTTACTAAAATTGAATAGTGTAGATAAAATATTCTGGTATAAATTTTTAAAAATGCATTGACATCTACTCTTGAAATTTGAACTTTTCTTAATAAACAATGATAGTAAAAAATACAAATTAGTGAGAATTAAATTCATTAAAGGAAATTATTATTCTGGAGTAAATGTTTACCATTAATGTTTTAAGAAAAGTAACCTATTTAACCAGAAAAGACTGAAAATTTAGAATTATAGTTCCTGGGTGATTATTCTATTAGGTTGTATAATTATCTTCATAAAGCCAACCATATGATTGAATAATAAATAAGCACCCAAAAAAATAAATAACTGCCATATATTTCTGAATATAGGTTGAAGATTTTCAGAACATTTTTGGCAGCTAAAGTAGAGGAGAGGATTTACTTAATGTATTTAAGAACTTAAGATAATAGAAAGAAAAATTTTTTTTATTAGGGCGCATATCCTAATAAAAGGGTTGAGATTTTGAAAAACTGGTTTTTGACTTGACAAGTCAAAAATTGTTGAAATCTGATAAAATCTGTCAAAAACCTGGGACAAGTTTTTTTTTATTAACATTGAGGACATGTTATTAGACATTAAATCATGCACAATACTTGCCTTATATTATTACTATAGTTATAATTTGTATTAATATATTATGTATAAAAAATATAGCCAAAATCATTAAACTATTAGTTGGTTTTTCTAAAAATATGTTACTCTTCATATATTGGATCCTGAATTGCCCTGGATATTTTGATTTTAATCGTAGCTTTATATACCTATTTTTAAATTTAAAAAAAAAAAATTTTAATCGATTTTGTTGTAATTTGGCTATCAATTATTAATTTTCAAGTTGTTTTTAACTATCAAATTCTCTTTTGAAGAGTTCTTTTCGTGCTTTTGGACTTCAGCTGTCTTTATTGTAACGAAATCATCTGTGCTCTAATGTCATTGTTTTGTTTTTTTGTAACTGTATTTATTGTATTTTATTGTGGTTGTCAAATTTTATTGTATTGCATTGTAACAGTCGAATGCCCATATCCTTGGGCGGGACGACTAACCAAATTCTTACTCTTCATATATTACAAGTAATAACTATAAATTGCTCATTATTATCAATCTACATAAATATTGGTTTTAATTATTTATTTTATGCCACAATTTAGGCAGATTTTTTAGATAAAGCAAAACTAGTGGTTACCAATAATTGTCAAATCTCAAATTATTAAAAAAAAAAAAAAAATATTTTTTTTTTAATTTTTAATGGTTGTTTTTATTCTTATATGCAGAGTAGCAGAATATGTCAAATCATACGAATGAGGTTTTGAGGGAAGAACTTCCCTCAAAACCTAAACCTTTTCCTCAAACCTTTTCAGTCTAAAAAAATTCATACAAATGTTGTTTTTTTTTATATATAAAATGTGTCGCTTTGCAAATGTTTCCTTGTTAAAGAACGTTAAAGGTCAATTTGTGTGTGCATTAGTTTGAATTCTTTAAGTTTACAAGAGGAAGCTTTAATTTAATAAATTATTACTATTTCACTAGATTTTGATTTCTAACAATTTTTAACAAATGCTCGTTTATTCAAGAATTGTATAAAATGAAGCAATTTTTTTTTTTTTTTATACAAGCTTTACTTTTTAAAAATATTTTTAAAAAGTTATTGTATTTAAAGAAAAAAATTTTGGATAAATTTTATTTCCTGATAAGTCCTTCAATAAATTACATTTCCTGATAAGTAAACTAATTTAGGTTGACAAAAAACTATCAATGCTTGTTTAAATGAGTTAATAATTTTTTAAATCAATCAACTCAAAGGTTTCATTAAGTTACAATAGTTTAGTAGTTCAACTTTCTAGTCTATACAGCTGAGCATCAATCGAAAGAACAGTTTCAAATTTCGGTCATATAGAAAACTGAAAAATTCTTGTAGTACAGAGAGCTTCAAAAAAAATTTTTTTTGTAACTGTTTGCTTTGAGGAAAAGAGGAGTTAAAATGAAAGTAAATAAAAAGTGATTTTGCATGTAAAGAATAAGATTGTTAAGTGTTTTTTTTTATACGATAATTGTTTTTGTATTTCTATTTTTAATAACTAAACAAATTAAGGGGTTAGATAAATTGCAATTTGACAAATTTTCATTTACTAATAAATATTTTCTACACCAAAATTTGGTTTTTGTCAGTAATTTTCTTAACAAGAGTTTTATGCTAAAATAATTCAAAAACAGGATTGAACTCTTGTAATTTTAACATGTATGTTAACTTAAATGTATGTTAAAAATGCTTCATATTTTTGATAGCTAATAATTATCCCTATGCCAAAATTTTGCGTTTCTAACAATTTTCAAAAAATATATCAAAAGTTTTTTTTTTTTTTTAAGTGCTTATTTTTTGTTGAAAAATTTGGCTACTCACCCTGCTTAAATTTTACATTTGTTTAATTTAAACTCAATCCACAATTTCAATACAGATATCACAAATATGATAGGAAACTCCACCCCCTTCTCTCTGAAAAAAATGAATTCTGCGGAATGGTTGTAACTTGTATGTATGGTTTAAATTTTATTTGTTTTTTAAGGTTTATTAAAACCAAAATAAACCAAACTTCAGAATCGGAACTATTTGAATATTCTCTTAGTTATCTGCTGATCTAGTGGGTAGTGATAGTTCAAAACTGCTGATCTATTGGAAATTCAATTAAAACCATTAGGCACATGGAGAAAGTTTTCAGAAAACTTCCTAGTGAGAAAACTGTTTTCTCGCTATTAAATTAAAGAGCGAAACGAAAAAGTTTCTTTTTAAAAATTCACATGCTTCTAATAATTCTTGAAAGCGAAATAATATCTTAAGTATAATACCAAATAAATATTAAATCTTATCTTGTTTTATAATGGATTTTTGTTTAAACCCTATTTATTTTCTTTCATTAAAATATGCATGCATATTTTTACTCTTTTATTTTGTGAGCATTACATTTTTTTTTAAATTTAACAGTTTGGCTGAAAAGTTCGTAGGCTGACACATAGATGGTGCAACTATTATTGAATCCATATGATTATTAGTTAATTCTAACCTTCGAAAGACATGTGTATAAATTTGACAGCTGTCGGACTATTAGTTTGTGAGATAATAGTATTTTTAGTGAAGCAACTTTTGTTAATTTTAGATTACCTTAAAAAGAAGTTGATCGAGATATCTGAGACCCTAAAGATATCAAAGGAACGTGTTGGACATTTCGTAAATGAATATTTGGGTATACGAAAGTTCTATGCAAAGTGGGTGCCGCGCGAGCTCACAATCGACCAAAAATAACAACCAATTGGTGATTCTGAGCTGTTCTTGAAGCTGTTTATCGTAATAAACCCGAATTTAAGCGTCGATATGTGACAATGGATGAAACATGTCTCAATCATTTCACACCGGAGTCCAATCGACAGTCAGCCGAGTGGACTGCACGAAAGGACCTTCAAAGCGTGGAAAGACGCAACCGTCAGCTGGCAAAGTTAAGGCATCAGTATTTTGGGATGCGCATAGTATAATATTCATCGACTATCTTGAAATGGGAAAAACCATCAACAGCGACTATTACATGGCGTTATTGGAAAGTTTGAAGGACGAAATCGCAGAAAAACGGCCCCATTTGAAGAAGAAAGTGCTGTTTCATCAAGAACAATGCACCGTGTCACAAGTCAATGAAAACGATGGCAAAATTATATGAATTGGGCTTTAAATTGCTTCCGCACCCAAAGTATTCTCCAGATCTGGCCCACAGCGACTTTTTCCTATTCTCAGACCTAAAGAGAATGCTCGTTGGAAAGAAATTTAGTGCCCATGAAGAATTAATCGCCGAAACTAAGGCCTATTTTGAGGCTAAAGACAAATCGTACTATAAAAATGGTATCGGAAAAACTATATGACCGCTATAACCGTTGCATCTCCCTTGAAGGCAACTATATTGAATAATGAAATCAAATTTTATGAAAAAAAAAATTTTTTTTTCTATGTCAGCCTACGAACTTTTCAGTCCAACTGTTATATTTCCCCTCCAATAAATTTATATGTGTGTACATGTATATACAGTCGGACTTCTATATAACGAACTTTCATTTTGCGATTTTTTTCAAGGAACCAAGAACATTTTGGAAATTTTCTCGTAAAATAACTTCCAAATAGCGAAGTGAATTTTCTATTTAACGAACTTGTCTTTGAAATCCACTTTCCTTTTTTCCAAAATATTTCAGAACATTTTAAACGTGTTAAGGCATTTTATGGGGAGAAATAACCTTGAATTGAATTTCAAAGCCACTTAACTTTTAGAGAAAGAAGTAAAATCACTTTCTCTTTTTGTTCGCATTTCTAACGAAAATTAACGGATTTTATCAGTAGCCATTAAACATGTGGTTATGTATGTTTAAAATTACTTTTATAATAAATGCAGCTATAATTTTATGCATAAATTTAGCTTTTTTTAGTTGAAAATGTATATAGCATGATTGTGTTAAACTGGATAATGTTTTGCTCTATTCTTGCTTTTCATGCAGATTTCTTTTATGATTTAAATTTATAAAATAAATAGTAGATACTACTTTACAATATAAAGGTATGTCCAGTGTTTATGAATTTGAAACCTGTTTTGTGTCGTTTAAGTATTTCAAAAGATGATTTTCTATTTAACGAATTTTCCATACAACTAACTTATTATCGAGATTTAGCGACTTCGTTAAATAGAGGTCCGACTGTATATACTTTGCGAAATCAATTATTGATAAAAAAAGGAAAATTTTTTAGGAAAAGTATAAAAAAGTAGTAATTAAAAGTATTTAATTTTCTGCAAATATACTAATTTTTTGATACAAAAATTTAGCGCGAGAACACTAACGTTTATATAAAAATTGTCATATTTGCCTCCAACTTCGTTAATCAACTTGCTCTTCACTCAAAAAGGTTGTGCAGCCCTATTTTAAGGAAAAACAGCATGTGCTAAAAGTACTTTTATAAAGTAAATAATGCAGTTGTAAATTAATTGATAAAATTACTATGAAAAATGCATAAGTTTACTCTACAACCAAATGCACCACAGAAAAGACCCCATTTTAAGATTTATTTTCTTCTGTCGAAATAATAAAGAGAAAGCGAAGGTAGAAAATTTGCCCTTTGAATTTTCCACCAGTCACATGGATAATTATTGGGACAAAAATCATCCTGCAACTCTTGCTCTACCAACATCTCAGTTCTATGGTTCTCTCAAATCAGCAATTACATTAAATTGCACGATTTTTATTTACATTAAAAAACGATTTTTGTTTACACAAACTTTCAAGAGTGTAGAGAATTCTTTATTAATTTGAGCAATAGAAAATAATGTGACAATTGTTTCCTAAATCAACCTGAATAATTGACACAACAAATAAAGTCACACATTTATAATTACTTTATTTACATTTGTAAATGTGAGTGTTGAGAATGGAATGATGCTTTTGTGCGAACCCAACATCAGATGATCAAAATTGCATTGACAAACCAATTCTTCTCTGACCACTAATAATAATCATAGTTTCCTAAATGTGTTGATGTATACATATCTTGAAAATGTTATGTATAGCTTCCTGAACCATATGTACTGAGAAAAGTGAATTTTCATGCACTTCTGAAATAGATTAAGTAATCATCAAATATGACATAATAAATATTTATTATTATAACAAATATTTATTATTATAATAAATATTTATTATTATTTATCATTAGAACAACATTTTTGAATTCTTAACTAAACTATTAATTATTTGACTCATACACTAAGAATTAAAAACATGCTTTTTATTTATAAGTAATTTAAAAAAATCATCCAATTTCAATTTTACATACATAATTTATAATAATAATAGTAAATGTTTATTGTTATGGCAAATATTTATTATTATATCATAAAAAAAGAGAGAAAAAACGTATTCTACATTATACAACAAAAATTAATATTTTTTATAGATCCTAGTTAACTAAATTTAGTGTTACTTAATAATTAATTATTTTAAATTCACCTAAGTGATAAAATTGAAAATTTGCAATCCTTAAAGATAGGTGTAATCGCAACAACCTGATTACTTAAAACTGGCTTAAGTTTATAATATTTCTGACGAAAGTTTAATTATCTAAACTAAACTCAGTGGCGCAACAGCTGAAAGAGGACCAATGCCTACTGTGCCCATCACAGTTTTCTTGACCTTGGGCTCTAGGGTGGAGGAGATGTTCTGGTTGGATGGTCAGCCAAATGTGGAACCCTCAGTGTTTAGCCCCTAAGCATGCTTAGCACTCATTTTATCAACCCACAGAAGGGATGAAAGGCTGAGTCAACCTTGTCTGGCCCAAGAATTGAACCCAGGACCTGTGGCACGAAAATGCAAAAGGTTTAGTTATCTAGTATCTAAAATTTGATTTTAAAGATAATTTGATAATCTAGAATTTAATTATAGAACAGATTTAAATATTATAAAATCTACTTAATTAAAATAAAATAATTTCTCATAATAATCGTATTTTTTTAATCTTACATTTATTATTTGTTTACATTTTTACGAAACAAATCGGCTAAGAAGTATTCTATTTCGGTACAGGGCTCTTCTAATTTTATTGAATTTTTGAAAATACACAAATAGCAATTCACACTATTTTAGCACAAAGAGTTAAATTGGTTAAACTTACCCAAGTAATTTTAACATCTTGGTAACTTGAAATGACACAAAATTCATCTTGAAGATAATTTAGGAAAGCAAATAAAAATGCAAAATATTTCTGCAATATTGACACTGACTTCAATAAATAAACATCACAGTCTGCAATATAAATTAGATACTTCAGAATAGCATGTGATAACAAAATAATTTAGTTGGTTGAAACAATTTTAAGTATATCTTGTGGAATGGTTACAAAGTAAAAAATTAACTTTTAAAAGTTAATCCATAAAATATGTTTCAAAAGAAAAAAAAATTAAAAAGAATACAGGTCTTTATCAGATTCTAAATTTTTCCCAAACTAATTTTTTCTTTTTTACTTTTTAACAAATAAAATAAAAATGATAACACATGATATAGTTAGCAATTTTCTGATATTCTAAGAAATTGAAAATTGATGTTTCCTGAATATTATCAAAAATTGTAAATAATGTACAATTGAACTACGAAAATAAAACATGTATTTTGTAAGTAATATATTTTTTTTAGACTAAATAGAAATCACATAAAAGTGAAGTTTAAACATATATTATATGTTAACCCTCCATAAAGTATATATCCCACCAACTGGATTAATTTTCAAAATTGTAGATGGAAGTCCATCTATGATTAGTGCAGACATCTGCTGCTAACTTTAGAAAAAAAAGAAGAAAAAAACTTCCAATGAAAGGCTTTGTTTGCATAAATATGGGTAACATTAAAGATTAGCCTATTCACAAAAAAAAAAAGGGTTTTAAAAATTAAATTAATTTTAGGCTATAAGCAAAATGCATTTATTTTCATAAATCAATCTCAATCCTAAAAATATTTTAACCTAACATTAATATAACAAAATGCCCTAGTTAGAGCTAACACACATTGAAATTAATAGAAATAGAGTTTAAAAAAATATATGTTTCACCTATAGGGATCAATGATTCTGCATTCAAATACCTAGAAGATAAGAAATAAAATTTTAAAAAATGAATTAGAATTCTATAAAAACCTTTCCTGATTGATAAACAAACATAAATGACTCACTTTAATCCTTCACAAATGGCAATATGATTTGAATGACCGCTTACACCACCTTCGTCAAACGAGATGATCTGAGAAATTAGAATAAAAATTATACAAGTCACAAGGATGAAGGGCAACTTCAAATACCAACCAAGAGGTTAGAACAATTTTTTAAACATCATAGAAATGTTTTAAAAATACATAAGGACCCTTGAAAATAGAATTCACATTTTGTGGAATTCAGACCGTAAATGTTGTTTTGCATATTTAAACTTCCCAAAATCACTATACATATATACTTAAAAAACTTATTTTATGTAACCTTATAAATTAAAGAAAATTTTTTTACTTAATATTTTTTAAATTTATAAATTTACTTGATGTAGATTCTTTTCTAACTATAATTATTTAAACGTCGAGTTTTATTGGGAGAATGAGATATAGTACTCTACCATCAAAAGTTTGTTAAGAATTAAAAGAACAATAAGGAATGAGAAGTTCAGCTGAATATCATCTTTTACGTTTGAATAATCGTTTTTATTGTTTCTGGTGACGCTTGTTGCATGTTATTCTCAAGAAACAGAATCCCAGATCCTTATCTTGAAATAGATTTGAAACAGGAAGGAGTTTGACTTACTGAGCAACAATTACTACTATTGATAACAAAGAACCGACTCTATCTGGCAAATAAGGCTGACTATGCACTGATAAAGAGCAAGTCTGGCACTGGGACACATTCCAAAGCTATGGCAGAAGTCCAGGATTGTTTACATTCCCAAACCTGGCAAAAGTAACTATGACCAGGCTAAGTCTTTCAGACCAATCAGCTTATCTTCATTCTTTCTCAAAATTATGGAGAAAATTATTGATAGGCATATTAGGGATTACCTGGGTAGCAATAACCCCTTGCATAATCTACAGTTTGCCTACCAACCTGGTAAATCCACAGAGACAGCCTTACACAAGCTAGTATCTAAGATTGAAGACACCCTGGAGAGAAAGGAAATTGCATTGGCCACTTTCCTAGATATTCAGGGTGCTTTTGATAATACCTCTCACCTATCCATCGTTAATGCCTTAAGGGATACAGGGATAGATCAAACTTTATGTTTATGGATTAGGGCCCTACTTTTGGATAGAGTCATTCAAATGAATATCTTCAACGAGACATTAGAAAAGAAAACAACCAGAGGCTGTCCACAAGGAGGTGTTCTATCACCATTACTTTGGAATCTGGTTGTAAATAGCCTAATAAAACATCTAAATCATATGGGCTACTATACCCCGGGATATGCGGATGACATTGTCATACTCATCCTTGGTAAAGATTTTTACATAACTTGCCAACTAATGCAAAACGCTCTAAGTTATGTAAGCAAATGGTGCAGGGAGAGGAATCTGGACATAAATCCACAGAAGACCAATTTAGTACCATTCACTCGTAAAATAAAAAGGGATGGCTTTTTTATCCCAAAACTTTTTGACGTTGAAATCAATATTGCCTCTGAGGTGAAATTTTTAGGCCTTATCCTTGACCAAAAAACTCACCTGGAGTAAACATGTTGACTACAAAATCAATCAAGTAAAAAATGTATAATGATGTGCAGATGCATGCTTGGTAAAAACTGGGGTCTACAACCAAAAATGATGTTTTGGATGTACACAGCAATTGTCAGGCCCGCTTTCACTTATGCTTCAGTGATATGGTGGTGTAAAGTGGAACAGAAAACTGTGAAGGACAAGCTGGGGAATCTGCAAAGACTGGCCTGCTTGTGTATCACAGGCGCAATGTCCACATCCCCTACCTAGCACTAGAGGCAATTCTGGACCTGACTCCTTTAGATATCTTCATGTGCAGCGCTGCCAGAATGACTGCATATAGAATTAAACTGCAATATCAGTGGTATGACAAGCCCTCTTATGGAGGTCATACCAGTATTACTAAGAAAATCCACCATCCAACTCTCCTTATGCCTTCTGACTGCATGGAGAGAAGGTACGTGTTTGAAAGACCATTTGAGGTAGTTTTTCCTACCAGACAAGAATGGAATAACAACACGATTGATACAAAAAATGATTATCTAATCTGGTTCACCGATGGATCAAATAAAGGTAACCTCTCAGGACTGGGGTCTGTGGCGTGTCACCAAGATTCAATCTTTTTGAAGGTCTTGGGGAATATTCTACTGTCTTTCAGGCGGAGGTACTTGCTATCGTCAACTGTCTGCAGATAAATACTATTAAGAAAGGCTACCGTGGTAAGCGGATTCTTATTTTCAGCGACAGTCAGGCAGCCTTGATGGCTCTTTATTCATTCCAAGTTAAATCAAAAATTGTTCTGGAAAGCAAAAATCTCCTAATAGAACTGGCAAAATGTAATAAAATTATTCTTATTTGGGTACCAGGACATAGAAGAATTGATGGAAATGCAAGAGCTGATGAACTCGCAAAACAGTGATCCTCTTTCAATCCAATAGGAACGGAACCCTTCTGTGGAATCAACATGAAGACTAGAAAGAAGGCCATCCTAAAATGGGAAAAACAGAAGATGAACAAAGTTTGACACAATTATCCTGGACAAAAACATGCTCAAAGCATGATCAGCAGTCCATCTGCAAAAATTGCTTCTGAAATCCTTAGGTTCCCAAGATTGAAGATTCAAACAATTGTAGGCTTCATCACTGGGTACTATCATTTTAGGAAACATCTACATAGAATGGGACTTTTCGAATAAGAACCAATATGTCGGAAATGCCGTGAAGTGGTAGAATCAGCACATCACATCCTATACGAATGTGATGCCCTCGCCCATACGCGCCTCACTACTTTATGAAATCCATATCCTAAAGAGCTTCACCTTAACTCCATTAAGGGACTGTCAGACTATATAAACAAAGTAGGCGACCCAAGCCAATGGAACTAGGAAAAATTGGGCTTGGAGCATGGTACAAAATGCAACAAAATGCAGAGGTACCACATATCTGACAAGCTCAAGCAAGAGAAGGCCGGGATAGCCTGGTCGGTAGGGCACTGGGCCCATGTCCAAGAGGTCGTGGGTTCGATCCTCGCCGGCCGAAGACTCCCCGTGTAGTAAATGGTGACTGATGCACGTTAAATCTGTCGAGTCTCAAAGTCCTCCATGTTCCCAAAACAAATCAATACCTCTGGGGGTACAGATCCAGGAGTTTCCTTGTCTTCTGGATTGGTTCAAAATTACAAGGCTACGGAGTTGAACATTAGTAGTTGTAAACCCATGAAATTGGGTCGGCTGTTCAACGACGGTTATAAAATAAAATAAGCTCAAGCAAGAAGAAGAAGATGCACTGAGATGATTTATTAAATCTACGTTTCTTTCTAAAACTTTTGTTAGGCCGGTCTTGACATATATGCTTCAGAAGTTTGGATAATGACAATACAGGAGGAAAAATTATATCGCAATATTTGAGAGAAAGATTTCGCAGAGAATACTTGGTGTAAATTAAAACAATAACTGGAGAAGGAGATTTAACTTTGAACTGTACAAGATTTATAGACAACCCGATATTATTAAATACATAAAAATTTATAGAATGAATAGGGTGGGCCACGTGATTCGAATGAGTGATGACAATTCAATAAAAAAGATATTGCTTTTTAGACTCACTGGAACAAGAAAGCGGGAAAGGCCAGGATTGAGATGGGCTGATTCAGGAGTCTGATTTTCTTGCAATTAATGAAAATAAGTGGAGATCAAAGATAAATTGGAAGTCTTTATGGAGAAATCTTCAGAGGAATGCATTGGCTCACATTGGGATGTGTGAACAATTATGATGATGAGTGATACTTGCACACGCCAAGCTCATCAGCCATTGTGATTTAAGTAAGAAAGGAGTGCCTTCTGTTTGACAAGAGAAGAGCAAAAGAGAGACTTTGCACAGATTCATGAATAGATGGCAGCACCAATCATTTTTTAGGGCAATTTCACAATTTAGGTATAAATCTTAAGGAGAAGGAAATTTTCTCCAAACCCATGGTACTTACAAGCAATCGACCACAGGATTTTCGATTCTACAGACTTAACGAGCATACAAATAGGAAGTATTGCAAAAAACAAATTCAAAAATTTAACATGAAATTCAATAAAGGGAGGGAAGGGGTATTATAAATACTGGCATTAAATTATTTTAAAGCTTGAAAGAATCATTTCAGACATAGCAATAGAAGGATAAAATTTCACCATTATTTTGGGTGCATTTCCCACTCTAGCTCAGTAGTTGGAAAAACTATATTATTTTTGAAGTTCACTACAACTACTTTATTACAAATGTAGTTAACTACAGCTACTTTTTGTTAAATGTAGCGACTACAAACTACTTTGGGGTTGTAGTCACTACTTTTATAAGACCCAACTTGGCTAGAGAACTTAATTTACACCCATGCTCAAAGTAGTTTGGAATAAAAAATTGGCTTATTCAAACGTGATCAGATATAAATAAATATCTATTCATGAGCCAATTAGTTAAACCCTTTTTTACGAATTTGTACTTTTAATCTTCAACTTTTTATGCTTTTCTCAACAGTCAATATTCAATTTTAGAAATGCTAGGAAATTATGAAATATTTTTAATTTTTTTAAGAATTTAATGCTCTTTTATTTTCTCAAAGAAATAAAGTATAAAGAAAATAAGTTTTCCTCTATTGAATTCCTGAGAGTGCATTCGCTTTTGAAAGTGGGGTCAAAGCGATAAATTAGCTAATATTCATAATTCTAAATGCATTAATTCCCCAAAGTTGTCAGGGCATTCTCATATCATATACTGACGGACCAGCAATAATTTGATTCGAAAAATTAACTGAATTTGAGCATTGTTTCTTTGCTAAACAAATATAGCTGTCAGGAATCGCTACAAACTACAGTTTTTTTTATACCATACTACTCACCAGTGACGTACGCAAGGGAGGGGTTTAAACTCCCCCTTGAGCTCAGACAAAATGGTAAAAATGAAAATTTTACTAGAAATTATGCGGGCTATTATTTTTAAGACTATATATTTTTATTTGCCTTATGCCTATTTTTTTTTCTCACGGTATCTCTCAGAATACTGAAAAAAACATTTACTATAATAGGGTTGTACTTTTAAAACCAAATTCACGTGATACTGTTACTTACTGGTTTCTTTCTGTCCTGGCAGTCGAGATAGTTTTCGAGACTGGCAGTCATTTGCGAGGTCTTTATTCGATGATTCTGGAATCCTACACGTTCTGTCGTCTTTGAGACAATTCGAGAATTTTGGAGATGCGGTGAAAATTTATATAAAAGAGGGAACGAAGAACAGTGGTGTTAGTTAGTCAGACTAAGAGTTATCTCTGCCGTTTGTCTTTCGGAGCTCGTCGCTAAATTTGATTTGTTTTGTCTTAACAAAAAGTTCATTCAATCGCCGAACCCGTCGTAGTTGTTATTTCGAGTAGTGAAGAAATCAGTAACAATACTAATAGAGATACCTTGCTCGTTGAAGTTATTCATTCCAGCTCGAAACTTTGAGATCGTAGCATAGCGGATATTTCTGTGCCAATATATATATTTGCTGTTCTTGGATCTTTAGGATGTCAAAACGCAAGAATTTAACAATTTTTAATTATTTTGAGAAAAAATCACGACCTGAAATTAGTGAGGTGAAGCATCTAGTACCAATGTAAGTTTTTCTGTTGTACAGAAATGTGACATTTCCGTTGAAGAAAACGTTTCTAGCAAAACAAAATCTGATGAATGTGGTGAAAGTGGCTCTCAAAGTGTTACTACCCACTCATATAGCATTGTACTTTTTCAGAAGATATTTCATGCGAGAAGATATTACATTATGTTCTTAAACTTATCAAATCAAAATTTAACTAAACAATATTGTCTAAATAAAAAGTCAAATTGTCTAAATTAGTGAAATAATAGTGCTTTATTACATACTCGAATTTCTTTTAGTAGTTTCAGAAAATTATGAACACCCCCCTTGAAAAAATTCTGCGTACGCCATTGCTACTCACTATACTACTTTTCTTCAAAAGTATCACGCTACACTATGTATGAAAGTGTACCGTAGTACTACTTGAACTACAGTAGTTTTGCCACTAGCTACTTCCGACCATTGCTCTAGCTACACTAATAAATTTAAATAAAGTGCCCAATCTGCAGATGGAAAAAATATTTCCTTATATTTTAATGAAACCATATATATTATAAACATTTCCTGGTCTTGCAGTAGGCTCTTTTACCAACAATATGCTTGTTAAATTAAATTATGCAACTTTTGGTCCATCAAGTAAAATAATTTCATTGTAGCTGCTAATTAAATAAATATTTCTCATAATTTTAGAGTTATTGTCCTGCTATGTTGCTTTACTACAACTGACCCTGTGCAATCATACAACTGCTCTCTCACATCCACCCATTCTTATTGAGTATTCAACAAAATATGGCCAAAGAGTGTTAAACTTAAGATCTTACAATTCAGTAATATTAAAATCAATTTTACTAATGGATAAGCGACTAATGCATACTAAAAATGAATGAGTAAACTTACAACATTTGCTGAAAGTTTAAAAAAATACTTCAGAATTATTTTCCCAACTTTGATTTGATTCCACTTTCTCTTTGGATTGTCAGGAAGTTGGCTGCAAGTAACAAAAAAACCTGTATTGTACTAAATAGTCAACTTATGCTCAATTATATTTTTATAATTAAATGCTGATAGAAATTTCAAATACTGTAATGTTTTTGGCATTTGAATGGGGTTTATGTAGTAAACATTCAATATTTAAAAGCTTAATTTATTAATAATACTAATTGTGAAGTATTTATACTATTTATAGTCCAGTATTTACACTGGAGGTAACATCATTGTAGTATTTGAGCATATTGTGGCTGTAGCAGATACACTTACGTTTCTTACAACTGAGTAATGCTTTATATGAGAGAATTAAACAAAATCATTTCAAGAAAAATTTGCTTTTTTATTTTGTAAATATTATTAGAAACAATATAGCCATATAGTTATTAAAATCATAAAATAAAAATCTCCCTTAATTAATTAATGATCGGACTGAGCGGCAAAGTCCCCAGTCCTAACACCAAAAATTCAGAATTAAAAGTTCCCGATGGACAGTCAGGAGCATGGGAGGAGATCCATGGTTGGCGATTTATCGAAAGATAAAATAGCCAAAAACTAAGCCAACCCAGAATAATTAATATAAAATTTGAAAGTAATTTAATCGCCAAAAAAAATAGCGAGAATTAACATAACCCTGTAACTGAAACATTTTTGCGGTAAGAGAAATAAAGAGTTATAAATAGATTTTGATGTTATATTTAGTCGTGACAGTGAATTAATTAGCTTTACATTTGTATTGAATTTAAAAGTTAGCCATTACATTGATTGTTAAGAACAGAATAAACTATTTATATTTGCTTTTTATCAAATGTAATAAAAATTAAATAATTTGTTTAATTAAATTAAAATTAGATTACGAATGATTTAAAAAAATTATTTTATGAAATTAAAGTAAATTTTAAAAGCTAGGAAATATGTAATGCCTATTGTGACATCACATTAATTAACAATATTTAATTTAGAAATACAGAAGTTGTGTCTTAGTGCAACACTAGCTAGTGAGAGGAATTCCCGAATAGGAAGAGGAGTGTGCACGCTTGTGATGATAATTTATAACCGTACCCTCAAACATCTTAACACGCCACAAATACTTTGGTATCTTGTTATTAATAACTAAACACACTTCACGACCGCACTAACCAAAGTTAACACTAGATGGGGTTAAATTGAGTAAAAATCAAATAAACTCGAATTTTTTTTTAAATAGAAAATAAATACTGTTGAATTCTACTAATTCAAACTAATAAGCATTATCACCTGTTAGAAAAACAGAAAATTTGCAATAGACTAAATTTCAATTGTGATAGATATAAAGTGCGCAAAAAAATAAACGGACCACCCTGAATAACTTTTGATCTAATGATTGGATCTTCTAAGACTCATTCTGAATGGTTCAAGAGGTGACCTCATTAATTAGAGCAGACGATATTTTAAGTTATGAAAGTTTAAGTTATAGCCCTAATAATTTGGTCAAGAGAGCGGTTCAAAGTTTGAACCCCTCAATGCTTAAATTTATTTTTTTCTTATTTCGCTATGTCTCAAAAAATTTTTAAGTGAATTTAATTTTTTTTTCATGCAATTATAAAATTCATTTAGCCAAGGGTAATTCCGTGCAAAAACAACTTTTAGTGAGCCTATTTTTTATTAGTTTTATTCATTATAGTCAAAAGAATTTTGAATTATAAGGTATACAATTTTTTTACATAATTTTAAAGAATGTATTTTTAATATGGCAAAATACAAAATTTGAAATAAATTTGTCGAATAGTTCCTGAGAAATTTTATTTTAAAAATATGACTTCATCAAATTTTAATTTTCCAGAAACTATTCAACCGATTTTGCTCCTTTTTTTTTTTTTTTTTTTTACATTTTTTCATTTAAAATTGCATTATTTAAAATGAAGTGAAAATTTTATACCTTAAAATTCATTTTTTTTTTAGTCTATTATTAAATAAATAATAAATATAAACTAAAAGTTATATTTTGCATGGAATTGTCACAAGATGAACGAACTTTGTAATTGTATGCAAAAATTTTTGAACTTGCTTAAAAATTTCTCAATTTGCTAAAAAATTTCTCAAGAGATGGCGAAATATGCAACAATCAAAATTAACATAAAGAGGTCCAAACTTTGGACCGCTCTTCTGACAAAACTTTTGGGACCGATTTCCCCAGATTGCGACTCCCCCTATATTTTGGGAGTCAGAAATCTGAATCTGTAGAAGAAAAAAAAAAAAAACAAATTTCATTCAGAGAAAGCATGTTTTTGTGTCTGACTTCGTAATTTAAAATAGCGCTGGTACTAATTAATTTGAATATTTGAGGTTGCTTCCTCAAACCATTAAGTTTGAGTCCTAGAATGAAGATCCAATCATTGAAAGTTTTTAAGGGTGGTGCGTTTTTTATTTTGCACACTGTCCAAGAGACAAAGCTGCGTCTTTCAATTGTGTTATATTGCAATGCATTGAAATTTCAATGATAAATTTTTGTTTCATAAAACAAAGTTACAAATGCAGTTGAATATATTTATTTATGATATCATATTATTAGGTGATTAATACTGGACTTGAATTGAGAGCACTGTGATTTGTTTATCATGTCATGTTATTATAATCAGATTATTTGAAAATCCGATTGTGATAATTTTGTATATACAGTTTCTGCTGACAAAAACAATACAAATCATGTTAAATACTTATTTTATGTAACAAAGGTAGGTTTGAAATTTGAATGCTTTTGTTTCGTATGTAGTATTGTAAGGTGATTATTTTTATACTCATATTATTTGATTTATTCACTTGATACACAAATTACAAACGCACATATCGTTGGTTCAAAACTAAAACGACACTTCATCACTCACTTCTCATTCAAATAACATGAGAAGTGTCGTTTTAGTTTTGAACCAGCGATATGATTCATACATATTTCTTAAAGGCAATGTTCAGAAATTTTAAGTTCTAAAAATTTTGAGCTGATTTTTTTTTTTTTTTTTAATTGAAAATTGTACAAGCAGGATAAAAGAGCAATTTTTCTTACAGAACACAAGCTCCTCACCAACTGACAACACTAACACTAAATGAAAGATTTGATGGAGAAAAAAAATTGTTCAATGTTAATAAATAAGCAGGGGTGAGTGAAAAACTCTGAAAATTTTATGTGCAAAAATGTAATATCAAGTTATTAATTTATAGAGCATAAATGTTTCGTATTTAACAAATTTTTCTTTTTAAATAAGATTTATAAATAAATTACTTACCAATGAAAAATACCACACCTTTATAGTAACTTATTTAAGAAAATTTAAGTTCTTAGAAAAATCGCGTTGGATTTTTTAAAATCACGTGAATATGAATTGCAATATTAGATTTTAAAATTGAGTGACTATGAATCGAGATACTTGGTTTTAAAATCTCGAAATTGAATTTCAAAAGCATGTAATTTCGAATTTCAAAGCGTAGCTTTTAAATCGCATAAAAATACGAAAATTGATGTTTCATATTACAAATGCCTGAATACAAGTGGCAATATTGGACATTGAATACATGAGAATACGAATTGTGATATTCGATTTTAAATTCGTGGGAATACGGATAACGTCACTGTATCTTAAAAATGCATGAATACATATTGTGACACCGGATTTTTAAAATAGGTAAATACGAACAGCAATGAATGATTATTAAAACATGTGGATATGAATCGGAACTTGCAACTTTTAAATTGGGTAAATCCGAAAATTGATGTTAGATATTCAAACCGCGTGAATAAGAATTGAGATATTAGCGGATTTCGATGCAGTTCCAAATATTGAAAAAGGCGGAAATCCGTCAAACTAAAATCATCAAATTGGCGGATTTCATACCATTGAGGAAAGAATCATGTGTATGAAATATCGTCTCACCATCGAGAGTAAACGAAAGTTTATTAGCGGGAATTAGCAAATTTTAGTTTGAGGATTCGTTCCATTTTAAGTTTTTGATTAGAAACGTGGAATTCCCTGATATTCCTAGAAAAATCTTATACTCTGCTCCTCATTTTAAGACTCGGAAGGATAATACAAAAAACTCAAACTCATTCAATCACCCCTGCCTACTCTTACATTTCTACTTCAGGAATGTATGAGTGTACAGCTACTTTTCAACCATGGCACTTCCTGCACGGCACTCGGGACAAGAAATGGTTCATAAAAATATTCAAGAAAAAGTCTTAAAAAATCAATGTTCAAGAAAGAATTTTAAATTTTTCAGTAATTTCATTAATTAAAAGCTTTGATCAAAATATCTTGTGAAATTAAGGGTCACCCTAAAGAAGAATTGGCTAAAATAAATTTTTGTTTGATTATCAGCATAGCAAATGTGTAAATTAAATTAAGATTTTTTAAGATATTCAAACAAGTTGTAATCAAATTTTGTGATAAGAGAAAATCGTAGCATCGAAACCTGGGGCTAAATAGTGAACTTTTGATGATTTCCAGACTGTAGCCCATAAATAACTTAAAAAAAAAAAAAAAAAAAAAAAAAAAAAAAAAAAGGTCCAACTCAATGAGTATAATTTATAGCCACTCCTAGACAAACCTCAATACATATTCTTTTAAAAAAAATTTTGGAAGTTTAAAGTTTAAGTGCCAAATGTTAATTAACCATTTGCACGTTAGACATTGGCGTCGCCAGATAAAATTTATTGGGGGGGTACCATACTTAGACTGTTATTTTTTTATTTTTCAAGTTTCTTATATATATATATATATATATATATATATATGGTTGGTTGGTGTCGTGTCATCATGGACAGTCAATAATTTTAAATGGGACCAAAGGTCTCATAAACAGCTTCTGCAATTTGAAGGCTATTTCTCTCATATAGGTCCGCCGACGGATTGTCGCTTATTTTCTGCAATTTCGCCAGAATAGCGGGACAGTTGAAAAGATGTTTGGGGGTTAGCTGTATGTCTGGACAGTTTTTGCAGAGACAGTAAGTCCTTGTCCCGTCTTTATGAATCTTCATACCCCTAAAGTGCCCTGTCCGAAGTCTTGTTAGTGTACTAGTGAGAGTTCTATTTGTACTGATTTCAGGGATTTGTAGTTTGATTTTGATTTTCCTATCATTGAGTTTTGCTTTAGCCACTGAATTGATATCGCTGAGAGTGACATGAGTAATCTTGCTGGTGTTTAATTGCCTTGCTTCTTTGGCCAAGGTATCTGCCATCTCGTTTTCAGTAATGCCGCGGGAAGCCACTGCATGGTGCACTGTTTCCTCAGATGGAAAATCTTATGAAGTGTATGGTGTATATTTATAATTAGCCTTGAAGAACCTCTTTGAATTGCGCAGTCACTGAAGATGATTAACCCTTTGGCTCTTCAAAATTTATATACTCATCATGGGCTTTTTGGATGGCAATGAGTGTAGTTTGAAGCCACTTTACCTCCTCCTCCGATCTTAAATTGCTTTGTGCTTCCACACTGTGGGAAAGTAAAGTTGACACCTCCGTTGTCAAGAGTTTCATCCGAAGATCCGTCAGTGAAGGCAAAGACAAAATTTTCTCTTGAATATGTGGCAATGGTATTGTCACCTTTTGTTTTGATAGCTGTATTTACTTCTTTTTTAGAACACGGTTCGAGAAGGTGAGTTATAATTTTGGTGTTTTCCGGTAGAACTGAAGACAAAATTGGCTCTTGCAGAATTTCATATGTGTTATGCTCTAGTCCAGTTTGTTGCCTGACCATCAGGTCATAGTGTAAGGTGGAGGATCGTTTGAGTCTGGTATTTTCATCCCACTTCATAAAGGTTTGTTTGCTAACATGTTCCTCTTCACGACTTCTAATCTTGTTGGTAAAGTTGATGACACTACATTTTCTTCTATTATCAAGTAACTGCAAACCACATTCCTGTTGTGATTTAATGTTGTCTGTGGAAGAGACAGCACCAATCTTTGAGGCTTTAGCCTGTATGTTATCAATCTTCTTAAGTGCCGAAGTCGAGGCGTGAGACCAGAGAGACAAAGCATATTCCATAACTGGTCGAATCAATGTGGTGTAGGTAGTTTTAAGGGTTTTGGGGCATGCTCCCCAATTTGTACCGCAAAGGCTTTTCAAGATTCTTTATTTTTTGACTGATTTATTGGCACATTTCTTTATTTGTTCAGTGAAACGTAGTTCAGCATCCAGAGTAAGTCGCAAATAAACAGGATTTGTTGTCTTTGTTAAGGTCAGATTGTTTAGAACTAAGTTTGAAGAGAATAGGTGCCTGTGTTTTCGATCCGTTGAGAAGATGTTGATCGTTGTTCGATCCGTTGTTAAACTTCAGCTTTCGGGAATTTGACCACTCCAAAATTCCTTTCAGGGAGCAGTTAAGAGATCTTTTAGACTGCTCAAGACTCGTGTCCGAATGCCAAATGGCAATATCATCGGCATAGCAGGCCACCTTTGTTTCTTTGTGAAGGTGCATGTGGATGTTATTGACATAAATGAGTAACAGCAGTGGGCTGAGGACAGATCCCTGTGGCACCCCACCCCGAGTCCTTCTTTCTTTAGAGTAGACACCGTTGAAACGAACTTTAATTTTTCTATTTTTGAGGAAATCTGATATCCAGATAAAGGCATTACCCTGGATACCCATATATATATATATATATATATATATATATATATATATGTAATACAAAAATTATAATACTTTTGTATTAATAAAAGAATTAAAACTCCTTCGTTTTCATAAAATGTCTTTGTTAAAGAATAAGCGTAGAGAGATTCTATTTTCGGAATTCAAGGCAAATAACATACGATTGAGTTATTTTTAGAATCTCTCCCCCTTTTCACTTCCATAAAAGGAAGCAGTAAATAATTTTTCTTAATGCATAAGGATACAAGTATTTCAGAGACTGTGCCTTTTTACTCCAAAATGTGTTTGTATAAAACGTAGGAACACCAGTTTTGCGTGTCCTTTTCATCATGTTGTGATCCTGATAAGTTGTTCCAGAATTGTCAGAAGTCTTGTCCACCCCCTCCCTTGTGGAGAGCGGATGTGAACTGTTATCAATACCAACCTACCGTTAATAAACCATTTTAGAACGTATGATGGCTTACGACTGCATTATTTAAGCTAACTATAACACTGAAAACAGGGATTTTAGCCCTTTTATTACAAGACGCCAGGATGGTTACTCGCGGAGGAAATTTACGCTTTTCTATCTCTGGAACTAAGCGTAACGGAGGCTGACTGCTACGTAGAAATTTTCCCCATCACCCACCGGAGTCGGAAAAGAAAAAAAAAAAAAAAAAATGAAGGAAGGATTGATTTTACCACTCGATCGCTTTAACTACCTGTACACCTCATCGCTAGTGGAATGTTGACATTGGCTCGAGCTTGTCACATCTATGAAAGCGTTTGATGTCTAAAAGTAGTGCCTCTACATTGGAAGAAACATCATCTATGGTAGTGATTCGGCACCGAGTGACCAAGAAAGTGATTTTGAATTTATAGAGGAGCTTTTTGATCCTTTATTAAAAGTTCCTTTCATTAAAAAGTTGCTGTTAACACCAGTCATATGTGCGCGCGTATGAAATCCTGAAGATTTATGTGAAAACAAAAGTGAATGTGCGCGTTAAAAACAAAAAAATGATTATATTTTTTGTTTCTCTTCAACATAAAAAGTCATGAAGGCCGAAAGAAAGTGTTAGCAAAAAAGGAAAGGATTTACTGTAGATATAAATTTTTTTTCTTCTTTCTCATAGTTTGTGATACTGTTATGATTACTTATTTTAGTGATCTAAAAATTTTATTATGAATAATCAATAGCGAAAATTTAATGGTTGAATTGCATTTCGCATGTTTACCTTGATTTTGTTTTAAAAAAATTATTATATAATTGTGTATTTTTATGCATTTAAAATGTTTTCGAGGGAAATAAATGTGTTTCAAACGTCAATTAAATTTGTGACGGCAAACAAAATTCAAAATTTTTCAGAATTTCAACAAAACAAAAAAATAATAATAATAAAAGAAATTTGTAATGCTTTTTCTTTTTCGGACTTGGTCAAAACTAAATATTCCTATTAAAAATGTGAAAAACTTAAATGTTACCCAAACAAAAGGCCATTTCACACTTAACAAATTTTGTGAGTTTCCCCTTATTACGATAGGCGAGATTGTTAACTCAGCTAAGTTTTTTATACTTGATACTGAGTTACTATATGCTTTAGTAGGGTTGCAAACTTGCAAAGATTTTTGTTTGTTTATTGATTGTGTCTGGCCAGTTGTTACTTAATTTGGTAAGAGATTGATCACCTCTGCTAATTCTAACAATGACAACTTATCTTTGCACATTAGACAGCAGAATTCTAAAAATGTTAAGGAGAAAAAATAAAAGTTTCAGATGTTTCATTAAAGTAAACATTTTGAAAAAAATAGAAGTTTAAGATGTTTCAATAAAAGTAAACATTTTGAAATAAAAAATAATGTGAAGGGGTAACAAAAATAAAAAGAACAGAAAAAAAAGGAAAAAGAAAGAATGACCAAGAAGTTAATTACATAACAAAAATAAAAAGAACAGGAAAAATAGGAAAAAGAAAGAATGTCCAAAAATTTCAAATTATTCGAAGATAGAACTAAATAATGGGTGCATACATTATCAGGTCAAAATCGACGAAAAACTAAAAAATGAGAACAAATTAGAAAATGTGGACTTAAATAAAAAGAAATTTAAGTAAACAAAACTTTGAAATAGTGCATGTATCAAAGCTTAGGAAATATCACAATCTACAAAGGTTGAAATTAAATCATGCATAGTGAAATTGAATTCATTTCTTTAAAAAGTAGGTATATTTTCGTGTGAAAAAAAAACTTTTTTTGGAAAATTTTAGTAGATTAGTTATAAAAATATGTTTCATTTTTCTTTCTGTTTAGTTGCCTAAACAGATAAAGTGTATTATCATGTTTTTATTATTGTCATTGTGCATAGTTGTTTTTTTTACAGATAATTGAAAAAAATGTTATTTGTGGTAGTGAAAAGGAACAGTCATACCAACCTAAATTTTTTAAATTAAATTTAAAAAAAAAAAAAAAAAAAAAAGTTTAAATTATTTTTATTTTGGCTTACCAAAATTTTTTTTTGGGGGGGGATGTAATACAAAAATTATAATACTTTTGTATTAATAAAAAAAATTAAAACTATTTCGTTCTCATAAAATGTCTTTGTTAAAGAATAAGCGTAGAGAGATTCTATTTTGAGAATTCAAGGCTAAAAACATATGATTGAGTTATTTTTAGAATCTCTCCCCCTTTTCACTTCCATATAAGGAAGCAGTAAATGATTTTCCTTAATGCGTAAGGATACAAGTATTTCAGAGACTGTGCCTTTTTACTCCAAAATGTGTTTGTATAAAACGTAGGAACACCAGTTTTGCGTGTCCTTTTCATCATGTTGTGATCCTGATAAGTTGTTCCAGAATTGTCAGAAGTCTTGTCCACACCCTCCCTTGTGGAGAGCGGATGTGAACTGTTATCAATACCAACCTACCGTTAATAAACCATTTTAGAACGTATGATGGCTTACGACTGCATTATTTAAGCTAACTATAACACTGATAACAGAGATTTTAGCCCTTTTATTACCTATATATATATATATATATATATGTGTGTGTGATTCTCACGAAATATGACAATTCGGACCAAAAAATTTCTTGAAATTTAAAGTCTTCAAAATCATCTAAAAATTTTTTTGTACACTTCTTTAGTTACACTTATAAATATCTTACAGACAGCAGTGTAGTTTATGGACATTTGCTCGGGAGAAAATAAAATAGAAATTCAGCAAATCTTGAATGCCAGGAAAATGACATATTAGCTTAAAGTTTAAAGAACATTCATTTTAAGTTAATATGTAGTAAGTAACTCAACTTAAGCCTTTATGTCAGATGGACCATAAATTGCTTAAATTAATTCTTATTATCCACTGTAGAAAGAATAAAAAAATTTCTTTTTGCTGATATGTACAGAATAAAATTGTGTATAATAATCAATCATTAAATAAATAAATAACTTTGATTTCATCCAAGCATATTAGAATCATACATAAACTTGGTATTGGGTTAATATTTGCTTTCCCTCCAAACAGTATTTGCAGTTAAAAAAAATTCTGGTAATACTTCAATGTCCTGGCATTCATAAGCCAGGAAAATGACAGCCAGGATAATGACAAATTCTCCATTTTAAAGCATATAACTTTAGTTTAATTTTATATTTTGGCCTAAGACATTTATATTCTGCAGAAAACAACAGGATTTCTTAAAATAACTCAGATAAATCTATGTAGTTTATGTTATTAATGGTTTAAAGAAACCAGGAAAATGACAATACAAAAACCTACTCACCTTGAAAAAATTTTTGAACCAGAAAATTGGTTCTTTATTCATGCAACAAGACATGTTCATATAGGAGGGTAATCTAATCAATCTATTAACATAAGATATTGATTGCTGGCTTCATCTATTTTGGTTATAAACCACTAAATAAAAGTAGCCAGGAAAGTGACAGATTTTCTTGGGACAAACAAATTATTGACAGAAAAAATTTCTCTAAACGAAGTTTTTGTAAATAATACCCTCTGCGTATATTCTAGAAATTCTTACACCAGTTGAGATAAAAAAAAATTAGATATTGAAAAATTTATAGGAAGTTTTGAAGCTAGTTATTATTGGAAACATTGTTTGGGACATGCCAGGAAAATGACATTTTGAAGTTCAATTAAATTTTTTAACTATAACAAACAGTCAATGCTAGTGCAAAGTTGTTTTAAAATGCTAACAGCAATGCCATCTATTAATTTTTTTTAAAAAAAAGTTCTTTTAGTATTATAGTATTAGATCTGGGAGCAAGGGACAGTGAATTGTCATATTTCCTGAGAATCACCCATATATCAGTCAAACCCCGCTATAGTGAACTCCCGGATATAGCAAACGAAATGTTCGGTCCCGTGCCTTGCTAAACACGTATGTTTTTTTTTTTTTTTTTTGTGGATAAAGTGAACCAAAAAAGTGAGGTAGTAGGATATAATGAACTTTTTTCTGTTTTCGAATGTTTTTTTTTTCCATTTTTTTTTGTAATAATTTTGAAATTTTCTTCTTTAAAATAAATACATATACCGATTTTTAAAACCATCTATAGAGGGGAATGTAGCGATAAGCATTTTTTCTTGTTTGCTTCTTTTATCTCACTTTCCTATCCCTAAACAAACAAAGCAGATGTTTCCAAACCAGGCAGATGATGCACCTGTAAGTTGTCAGTGGGATCAATATGCATTTTTTGTCAGAGGGAATGAGTAATTATTCATTATTGGTCAACGGGTTGGACACTAATATGTGTTGATAAGACTGTCATTTCAACTCCTTTTTGCTCTCAGTTCAGTTAAAAAAATCGTGTAAACAAGGGTCTCAAATTTAACTATGACGAGCAGTAAACGTAAAACTTTCTCCATTGATGATAATAAAATGGGCAAAATCAGAAAAATTTAAAATGGATACAATCAAGCTGATATTTGCAGGAAATATAAACTATACAAATCTGCAGTTTGTAACATAGGCAATTAATAATTTCAGTTGAGAAAAGCAGATCATAAGGATGTTGAAGAAACATTACTGAGGTGGTTCACCATTCGAAGAAGCTGCAATCCTCCAGTATCTGGAAAAATGTCTAAGAATTTGCTAAACGATTTTATGAGAATACTTTTATGTGATTGAATAGCAGGTTAGACAGGATAAAAAGAGGAATAACAGAAATTCAGGGAAGTTATCTGAGAATCGGGAATTGTATTATTTTTCATTACTCTTCGTGTTGTGTACAAGACGAACACTTGTACACAAGACGAAGAGTAATGAAAAATAATACAATTTTTGCTACTACATAAAATTTTTCAGTCATTTATTTAATAAGGTGTAATAAAAGGAGGATTTTGGAAACTATTAGTTAAATTGCTTTTTGTAACGAGTAACGGATATAGTGAACTCCCGGTTATAGTGAACCGAAATTTCGGTCCCTTGAAGGTTCACTATAGCGGGGTTTGACTACATATATATTTGTAACACAAAAATTATAAATACTTTTGTATTAATAAAAGCATTAAAACTCTTTCGTTTTCATAAAATGTCTTTGGTAAAGAATATGGGTAGAGATATTCTATTTTTGGACTTCAAGGCTGAAAACATACCATTGAATTATAATTAGATTTATATTTCAAAGGAGCAGTTATTTTTATAATCTTTCCCTCTTTCACTTCCATATTAGGAATCATTAAATGATTATCGATGATGCGTAGAGTTACAAGGTATGTACGATTTGAGCCTTTTCACCTCCTTCTCTATTAGTATATAATGCAGGGGCGATTGTTTTTGCGTGACTCTTGCTGTATGATGTGCTCCATGTAAGATCTGCAGGAACCATTCGGAGTTTTGTCCACCCCGTCCCTTGTGGGGAGTGGATGTGAAATGTTATAGCCACCACCCTACCCGTAAATAAAACTAATGAAGAAATAATTGGTTCACGACTCAATTATTTAAGCTGAACATAACCTATGATAACAGTAATGTAGCCTATTATTACACACACACGCACACACACACATATATATATACATATATATATTAATTGTTTTTAGTAGAAAAATATAGACATTTCTTCAAATTTATTATACCACATACATCTATTTTTTTAACAGTTTTTTAACATACATTTAACACTGAAATAATTTTTTCAAGATTTTTGACGTATAAACTTATTTGTTTCGATTATTCTTTTGAGGTCAGAAAGATCACAAATTCCTCATAGCCAACATTTTCCTGGGATTCAAGAGTAGTTTATAAGAATTCTACAGCTTTTTCTACTTCTTTTGCTTTCACTTTTGATTCATCAATATGATCTTTTAAAACCATTTTGGATAGTTTTTAGAGACACATTTCTCCAGGCAAACCAGTAATTCTGATAGCGTCTCACTTTTTTCATCAATGGCATCCATAAGTTTGCGTACAAGTTTTCTATAGTTCACTTTAAAACTCTTAATTATTTTTTGATCGATTGGTTGAAGTTTTGTGGTCAAAATGAATTTCCATTCTTCGCTTTCTTATCCATGTTGAAAAGCTAACTCCTGATGGTCACTACTCATTAACCCCTCACTTACTGCCAGAATCATTGTATTCCTTTCTAGTTAAGGAAGTGCAGGGATAGTGATTGAAATTCTAAGAAACACCTCCAACCTATTCATCTCTGCTTCCTGTAGATTCACAAAATTCATCTCTGTTCAACTGATAAAGAAAGTTTTGACATTTGTGCTCTATTATTATAAGTTCGAGAAACTGAGGTTTCAGAAGAAAAAAAAAATTCGACATAAACATGGAAAATACATTGTTTTCAGATAGTAAATGTAGGGATTTTCAGAAAATTCGAGATAAAGAGGTTTTCGAGATATAGAGGTTCGAGATAAACAGGTTCAACTGTATATATATTATACAGTCGAACCCCGCTATAGTGAACCGTCTGGGACTCAGTAATGTGTCCACTATAACTGATGGTTCACTATATCCAAATTTTTTGGAGAATATTTTTTGCATAAGACAGTTGAATGATTGAAAATTGGGTTTGCAATTTTACATAAGTCATTTAAAAAATTATTAACTCATTAACAGATAATAAAGCGAAAATTAATGAAAAAAGTAACGTCGCTAAATATTAGTTTTAATTTCACTTTTTATGAAAAAAAAATTGTGATTTTTGATTGAACACAATTTGATTTTAAATAGAGTTCATCAATTTTCTTATCCATTTTAACAAAGCTTCTTCTACGTTTTCTCTTTCAGCTCCACACACTTTTTTTTCGATGAAACCATATTTTTGTCGTAAGCGGCAAGAATTACACTTCGATTTTTACACATGTTTGAAACTGTAGATTTAGACAAGGAAAATTCCTTATACAGTGCTGATTGATTGGTTCCAATACGCTTTACAATTCTAACTTTATCCTCAATCGAAAACGCTTTTCTCTTTAGAGATTTTGCCATTTTCACTGCTTTTGAAATAAAAATCTTGTCTCAAATAGATAATGTAAGAATATGAAGAGAGCAGCTGTAGAATGAGTTAAATTGTTCCCCTTCTTGATTGTCAAGGGGTGATTTGTAAAGAATATGGTTTGAACAGATAAGAAATTTCCAAAAATTCAGCAGGTGGCCGAGTGAACTAGTTGTAGAGCAAGCTTGGGGAAAAGAGACAAAGAGAGGCTTCTCAGGGAGGGGGCAGTATAAGATAAATGTTCTGTTTGACATCTATTACTGTATAGTTAAAAGTGCTAAGCATAAAGGAGTTAAATATGACACATTTTATAGGAATGTATTCATTTTCAGTCCAAACACCTGCAAATTTAAAGTCCCAACCCTGCAAGTTTAGTTGGAGGACTGAAAAAGACAGTTAAAGAAATGATATTTGAGTCCACTATAACCGAGTTTCCAAGTTCTAAGCTGTTCACTATAAGCGTTAAAAATAACATTATTTAAATAGGAGTACGGACGGGTCCGCTAAAAAAGTTCACTACATCCGAGTGTTCACTATATCCCAGGTTCACTATAGCGGGGTTCGACTGTATATAAATATATGTGTGTATATATATATATAAAAATTTTTTTTTTGTTTTTTTTGTCGGGCACAAGACATACTTATTCTGTGGCAATTTTCAATAATATACAAGCAATGCTTTTTTGACCAGGAATTGTTTAAAAGATTCTTTATTGAATCGTTAAATTAAAATACTTTAAATTTTGTTGATATTTTAAACTTATTAAAAGACTTAGCCCCTAGAGACTGTTGATTGATACATTATTTACAACAATATTATATATTAAATAATTAAAAAGTTAAAAATATGTAAACATTAAAACATATACTAATGTATTAAAAATACGTGAAGTATCATGTAACACATTTCATTTTAATGTATCATGTATGCCCTCCTTTTCAAAAGTCTCAATTAAAAAATAAGCAGAATTTATTTCTTTAAATAAATTGAAGTAAAAGTTACTTAAATCCAATAGGTACAGTGTCTTAAAAATATAGTTTTGAAAAGATCATTTTGTCTATTAAAATGACATGAGATTTATAAATGCATAATATTAAGTCATGTAATCCTATGTGATATCAGAATCACGATTGAGATAAATTTTTGGGGACATATTTTAACATTTTAAATAGTAGTCGAACTTTTAAAGGAATATTAGAAAATCATCAAATGTTTTGATAAAAAAAACACACACTTTTTTTTTACTATGAATTTGATTTGATATGGATTTCTGAGATGAAAGATACAACATTAAAAATAATACTGGTAGAACTATCTTAAACATTGGTTGCAATAGAGACTCCAATAAATTGCAACAAAAAGAAAAAAGTGGAAAATTCAAGACTATTAAATGCAGTTTTAAGTTTAGCGTTTTTCTCATCTTGTTGCGGTTTAACTTATATGGTTTTAAAAATCTAAATTCTTGTACTTAAAAAGGAAAATAAAATTATTCAGTTGATTGACAGAATTAGTATTCATATTTTTAAGAAATGATAAATTAGAATAATTGTGGTCGGAATAATTTTTATGCATATTTTATTTAATATATTTACCTTTTTATTATTTACAAGAAAAGAATCAGATAAGATGAGATATTTAGATTTTCTTGGATCACATGGTTCATTTTGGTAACCATAAAAACTTTACGTAAATTTACACAAAGAAATAAAATAGACAAAGAACTCTCATTTTTTTCTTTTATCAGCAGTATTTATAATTTCAGTATTAAAATTTAAAAAAATTAATACTTTTAATTCAAAAAAAAATATTAGCTAAAAATACCAAATTATGAAAATGTTAATTAGCTCAAAATAATTACTTTAAAAATCCCATATTATTTGAAAAAAATAAATAAATAAAATTACATAAAGTACGCTTAAAACACTCATACAATAAATTAGGTCTAACAACTTATCCCATTCTTTTAAAAAAAAATTTATTACTGACTGTAATAAAATCATATGAATTTTTTTTTATGGAACTTTTGCACTTAAAATATATTTTCATTCTTTCAATTAATTAAAATGTAAGCTGATATTAATTTTTGTATTATTACATAAATAATATTAATATAAATTTGTTTATTAAGTTATATATAAATTTATAATCGCAAACCTGACATTAAATATCTGAATAAAAACAAAATTATAGAAAGGTCATAAAAATTCCAAGTTTTATAATTTTAAAAATTTAAAAGTTACATTGATTTCATAAATATAAAATAGGAACAAACTCTGTGCCTTAAGAATGAGTTCATACCCAAACAATGGATAGTAAAATCATGAACTAATGTAATATATAAATAAATATAGTATACAAACTATAAAGCAATTAATATAATTCTTACAGTACATAAACATACAATTATAAATGTATTAAGTGATTTAATACAAACATTTGCTTACCTCCTCAGAAATGGATTTATTTAATGACTTACGATAAACTGTATTAAAAAAACCTTGTATAAACTTTATTTGAAGAAAAAAAATTTATAATCTAAGTTAAAACAATTAAAGAAACAAAATGTAAAAGTAAACAAATATTTATATTTATCAAAATTTTGAACTTTTTGAAGTGGCTAATTTAAGTAATTGAGCAATAGAACTGTAAGCGCTTTGTATATGAGACGATTTAGAATGATTATATATCAGAGAAATTCTCTTGAGGAAATCACCAAAAAAAAAAAAAGTGTCAACAAGAGGCTTCCCTACTTGAATCCTTAAAAGTAAGCTTTTATACATCTGTTTTCCAAGAAAGATAATTGCCTGCTTGAGACAATTTTTTAATAGATAGCCAAGAAAGTGATGGGTCTGTTGATACCCCACATTTTAAGAAAGAGGACAAAAGAGTCCAGGGCAATAAATATGATAAAGACAATTTCAAAATGCAAAGGACATTTCCCCTTAAGCATAAACTAAGGCGGCTATTTTTGAGGTATCACATAACAACGTGGGAGGTGTTGAGGGCTGTTTCAGAATCAATCATTATCAGTTAACAGCCTGAAGAAAAGTAATGGTTTAAAGAGTGTTTTATTGCTTATTGAAGGAAAGGGTGACTATGTCAATTCTTGTAGTTCTCTAAACAGATGTTTTATTTTCTTTATACAATGCATTTTTTATGTATTTTATTTTTTACTAATTTTCCTTAAATTGTATAATATAATAAGTTGCACTATGTAAAAAAAAAAGAGAGTAAAAGTTATGGAAACAAAACAGAAATATTTTTTCAAAATAATGGACCCTGGCTTCCCAATTATTGGGGAGGGGGGGCGGACCCCTATGGTTCCGACGCCAGGTACCTTAGAGATTATAGTTAGTACATACAGATACTGAAACATCCTGTGATATTGAGGTTTGAAACTAGAAGATATATAATTATAAGTCAAGAGGATTAGTAATAAATATTTTTTACCTGTGTTCAATAATTGTTAAGTTACCTCCAGGAATTCCAAGAGTCTGACAACTCCTCCTCAACTCTTGTTTTCGTACATTACTTTCAAACTGGTATCCACCTAATTAGAAATATGAACAAACATTGCAATTTGAAATAAAAGCTTTTATACAGTCCATTCACATTCATGTGAATACCACCTACTTTTGCTGTCAACATGAAATAACCAATCACAGAAGGCAGAACATATAAAAAAGTTGTCCGAGGGAACTGGAAAACATCGCAATCGTTGGAGTATTGCAAAAACAGAGCGATTTATCAGACGTCCAAATGAGCAAGATCATTTGCTATGAGGCCATTTACTCCTACATGCAAATTGTTTTTTCTCAAGAAGATCGCGTTTACTAGCAGGACAATGCAACATGCCATACAGCTTGTAGTGTACGAGCGTGTTTCAAAGAGCATGAGTTTACCATTCTCTTCTAGCCATGAAGCTCCTCAGACTTAAACCCAATTGAGAATCAAAGGAATCACTTTGAATGGGTTGTTCGTGTAAATTGTAATCAATCCTTAACTGCCTAACCTAGAGCAGCTGGCATTTTATTTTATTACTGCCGTTGAACAGCCGACCCAATTTCAGTTTTACGACTACTGATGTTTAACTCTGTAGCCTTGTAATTTTGAACCTAGTCCATAACACAAGGGAACTCCTGGATCAAGTATTGGGAGAAATTTGCCCTCGTGGAGGACATTTTGATGAAACTAACCTGCATTTGCGCTACATGGAGAGGAAAAACGTAAAAACCACCTACGGTGAACCTGACAACAAAGGGACTCTAATCCATGATCTGTCTACAACTAAAGATATTTTACGCCTGCACTGTGATCAGTGCAAGTCAGGTGCGGAATTCGAATCTGCCAGTTATCGCTGAGATTCAAACCCGGTTAGAGTGGACATGACTCAACATCTTAGTAAACACTTTTAAGAACCTAATTGGCTCTCTTCTTTTACATTTCACAGTGGTCAACTCTGTCAAAGGTGGTTATTCGGCTTTTGACAGGAGGTCACATTACTGTGACTGGATTGTGAAATAAAACAAGATAATATTATATTTAAAACTATTTGGGGAGATTTCCGTATCATGATCTGTGGCAGAATAATTGCTCAGTCTTGACTTCTTCTGGGCAGCAGACGGCAACAAATTTTTTAAAAAAACATCTCAGAAAGGTACGAACTCGAAAGGTATAACTCGTATCCACCCCCTGCAAAGATCAACTTATTTTTTTAAAGAAATTTGCATATTTACAATCTATTAGGCACCTTAGCGATTGTAGTTGGAACAACAAATCACGAAACGGAAATATCCCCAACTAATTATAATTTACAAAATATCTTTAATAATAATTACCAGATGATAAACACAGCACATAAACTTCATATTTTTTTCTCAGAATGTTTAAAATTGTGGGAGCGAAGAACATACATTCATCATCAGGATGAGCAATTACAAAAAGAACAGTACTTTTCTTTTTAATAAAAATAGAAGGTTTGCGATAAATTAAAAAAATGTAACCAAGTGACAAAATAGTCACAAAAGATAAAATCAACCAAATCATTACCAGATTTTAATGAAATGCAAGTAAGCAACATAAAATAAGAACATTTTAAAAAATACAACTCACAACCACTTTGAGTTATTTTTTTAGAAAAATTATGAATTTTTCAAGTATCTAAATTAAAATCATGCATGCAAGATTAATCTACTTTTGCTTATAAATTTTTTTGGTTGTTTAGGCTACCAAAAATAATAATTAAAGAACGAAAGATCAAAAACATAGATTGAAAAGCATTTGTTCTTATTTTTCCCCTTACATACAACAAAATATCAAGAGTGTTTTGAAATAGTGTTTTGAACAACTGCACTACACAGTTTAATCAGTTGATGTTCATATAATACTTAAAAATAAACTTGGTTGATAGAAAAGATATGCGATTCAACGTTCGGAAATGTTCATTTCATTGTATCATTTTTTTAAAAAATACTTATTCCAAAAACTGCTTCTAAACCTTTGTAGTAGGCATGTTCACTTATGCATCCATTGTCTGTGTTAAACTATACTTTGATTTTTAATACTCTACATAGGTGGGAGTTTTTCCTTAGTTATTATTTTTATTTACTTTGTAATATTTTAAGGAAATTTGCAGGGCTTTTACTCTTAAAACAATTAAATTGGACTAGAAAAAAATTGAAGTGAAACAAAGCAATAGCATACGTAATTTTATTTACAAACATATACAAGCGTGTTCGGTATTTATTTGCATGTGGTCCGTAGAGATTTTCTTGAAAACAACTATATTATGCCACTTGTACGAAATTTAACAGCATACTCCGATAGTGGAGAGTATTTAGCTTATTCAAGTCCGGATGGATGCCTAAAAATCTGGGAGACAGCAACAGGGGTATTAAAGCAAGAATATACTCCAAGTTCCCATTTATCAGCAACGTGCTCTTCTTTATCATGGGGACCTTTTTCAAATCTGGTAATGAATACTGAATTAAAATGCAAATAATCCTAGTAAAATTTTGTTAAACACTGAAATGAAAATTTAGAAACAGTGAATTAACAGTTATAATGAATGAACTATTGTAATTACAACTATCATTATTAACAATTATAATGAATTTGAACTTATTACTTATTATCATTCTATATGTTTCGAAAAAAAAAATTCTTCTCTTTAATTTATTGTTTATGACAACGAGACCTATTAAATGCCCTGGTATTTCAGGAATAGTAGTTTTCCTGATTTTCTTGATAAAAAATATTTTGTCTTGATATTCTGGATTTTGGTGTGTGTTCAAAACATCCCAGGTTCTACGAATACCAATGCAGATTTTGTTGTTGTTACTAATCTCCAAAGGTCTGTTTGAATTTTACTTTATCAGTATATTTTTACTTTAATTAATTATGTAGTAAAAATCACGCCCGGTGGCTGAGTGGTGGCACTTTGTGCTGTTGTGCCTCAGGTCCTGGGCAGCAGGGTAAGGTAGACTGAGTCTTTCATTTTTTCAATGGGTCGATAAAATGAGTGCCAAGCATGCTTGGGGATTTTGTATTCCACTTAACACTCAACCAGAACATCTGCTTTTGCACCCCAGAGCCTAATGTCAAAAAAACTGAGATTGGCACAGTAGGCCTTGGCACTCTATGGGCTGTTGTGCCACTGAGTTTAGTTTAGTAGTCGTAAAAAAAAAATCACAAAAGCAGATAGTTTTAACTTTAGAACTGCTCGCTAACAATATGCTTGTTTCAGGAGTTGACCGTTGGATTCAATGCATTAACGTTTTTGTGAGTTCTGAATTTCACACTGCCAAATATTTGTGACAATGATTTTAGGTGTCATATGTTTATTTATTGTTGTCAGTAAATGAAGTAACACATCTTGTAGGGTAGAATCTTATAGTTTGACTAGTCTCCTTTATCTGTTTTTAAAAGAGATAGTTTCCAATCAATAGTACAGTAATTGTATAGAATTTTAAGTCCGGAATTTCATAAACAGCATATTCTCTGTATTTTCATTTTGAGATCATTAAAACCCTACTTCTAATATTATTTGATTAAAGAAGTCTTGAACTTAATTGCAAGTTTCAATTAAATATATGTATTAAGAAATATTAACTGTTTGATACTAGTTATTTAATTTTTTATTTCTGTAACCAAGTCCTAATACAGATAGAATTTGCTACCGTTTATTGATACTTTCAACAACAAAAAACAAACAAAAACATTTTCAGCACAATCAGTATTCACACTATTTGCATGTCAAGGGAAGAAAGGGATGAATTTGGATAAATTCTATTTGGGATGTTTTCCCACAACGTTAGTTGTGAAGTTGTTAACTCAAACCCAAGTGTAATGGTGCTCACAGCAAGTGCTTCTGTTGAAAGAATGTTTTCCAGAACAAAATTTTGTAATGAAAAAGTTTGGACAATGGCCTCATTTTAAAGAAAATATTAAGTAGTATATAAATAACAATACCAAAGCTATCTTTAACAACGAAAGGTGTGCTACTTTCTGATGGTCGAAAGAGTCCACAGAGAAAGTTTGTTTTATACTAGAAAAAGTAAATTTTAATTTTTTTTTTTTTTTACTTCAAAAGATATTTCTTATTTTATTTAGTTAAAAAATTTAATCAAGATAAACCTGTTTTACATTATTTAGAAAAATATAGAATATTATTGGGACTAATAGGACAATAAATTAAAAAATTAATTATTTAATACTAAAATAATTGAGAAAAATAATATCAATCTTAATATTATTATAAAATAATAAATTTTTGAATATAATATAGTTCAAAAAATAACAATTATTTGAATAAAAGTTTAATTACTATTTAAATTTAACAAATATTAGAATTAAATATAAACAACTGATAAAAACAGTATGATAAATTAATAAAGATATAAAATAATTACAAGTCAATATAAGTGATCTCAACTGCCCAGTAGAATTACTTTAGTTCATAACTTAAATTTTTTCATGTATCTAAATTTGTTTGAAAATGTTACTTTGCATAACATATAAATTGAGTGAAATATGGACTTTATAAATGGTTTGTAAAGTTTAATTGTGGTTCTTGATCCTTTTCAGAAACAATCTAAAAAAGTAAGAGGATCCCATGCAGGAGCATATGCAGAAATTTTAAATTTGCGTCTAGTCGCAATGGGAACCATGATAGGGGATATATTATTGTACAGTTTTACAAATGCAGATCTTTTTACACATTTGGTAAGTTTCAAACACATCCTATTAGTTCATGTAAAGGGAATTTAGTATAGTCTTATGAAAATTTCTTCATTGAAATTAGGTCTGATTTTATTGAAATGTTTCTTCTAAAATAAAAAAAATGCTTTCTTTGTTTTCAAAAAATATTACTAACACATCTAAATAATGCAATGAAAAATTTTCAAGTTTGTTTTGTTTTCATTTCGTCTTACCCTCTAGAATACTCAATTTTATTATTTCACGATAATCAATATATGGGTTAGCTTATAATAATATATGGGGTCGAAGCCCAAGAATTTTAATCCGAGATAACCCAAGCCCAAGATTACTTAGAGATATACATCAGATAAAAGCCCTTACCTGCCAAGTCTCCTATTTTTTAACGAAGACTCCTTGTTAAACTGCTTGTACAACTATCTCCTGTTTACCTGTGTATTCTTAAATTTCTCCGTATTTGTTTAAGAAATAAAAAATTAAAAAACATTTTGTCGATAAAATATCCGCTAATGGCAAAAATACTTATCTTATTCTTCAACAGATTATGCTTTTGCCAGTACTGTAGTATGTTGACTGTTAAAGGTATAGTAATTATAAATATTAGCTTAAAAAATTTTTCTTTAGATTAAGATTTATATACATATTTTTTACTAAATGTAAGTGCTTATATTATTTCCAATTTTGAAATTTTCTTTTTGACTTACATGATTATGCATGATGTATCAAAACTTTACTCATAGCCCGAAAAATGTTGTTAGTAAAATCTCAATTATTTTATTTTTTCAATGTTGGCATGTTTGATAACCCAAATTTTGCCACTCAAAAAAATAAATAAATTTTTTGCTAAATAAAAGTCATTTGACAATTAGTGTTAGCCTTACAAAGTAAAAATGGAAAACATGTGTAAAAATATAAAGACTTGTATAAAATTTATATCTTTTAAATTTTTTTTATTACTATACCAAACATCTGTTAAAATATAGTGAAAAAATAGGTGAAATTTTTATCCTATGTCTGAGTGCATCTCTAATATATATGCATGTATAAGATATATTTTAATATCAACTTCATTTCATATTTATAATTCGTCTAACTATTTCCTTCCGAGTATCTAGTATTTGTTTTAATAATTTATAAATAATTTTTTAGTAACTATCAGAGGTTTAAGAAATTAAGTATAATGATTCTAAGTTATGCTTATATTTTTCATTCCAATTTCAGTATGTTCTCAGAGGTCATTCTATTCAGAAAAAAGGGCAGGGTGCAAAAGTTTAAAAAAAGGGCATTATTTTTCTAAAAAGGCAATAATTTCATTCTATGGGCTTTACACGTTCTATTAAAAAACATTATCAATTAGTAAAAGAATATAATTTTTTACTTTACTAAAAGTGGCAAAACAATCATATATTACCATATATTACTAATTTTTATTAATAAATTAACATATGTATTGAGTTAATGAGCTAATTAGCGTAGTAATTTATTTAAAATGCATGAATATATTAATAAAATAATAAATGTATGTTTTTAAGTGTCTGTAGTTATGATTTAATAATTAAAATGATTAATAATAATTATCATTTAATGATAGTAGAAGTAACTGCAAACTTTCAAAGACAAGTGCAACAAGGGGGTGAGATTGCTATTTTTCCTTTCCCATATAAATCTTTGTATTGACAGCAATGACAAACTAAATAAAAAGAGTTGAAAGTAACAAAAGTTTAAGAAATCCATTGTAGAGTTTGGGGAAAAAATAAAGAAGAGTTGAGGAAAAAAAGGGTATGGAGTCTATTACATCAGGACACTAATTTACTTCAGGGGCAACAGGGTGGATTCTTTTGACTAGAAGGGCAGCAGGGTGCTGCGCCCTCTTTACCCTGTCTAGAATTAGCTCTCTGTTCCAAACCAATTCAATTTCTGGCTGCAAGTAAATAATGATATGACTTGCATCAATAGAAAGAGAAATGTGTTTTACATTACTTTCTGCTTAAGAGAAAGGTTTGAAAATGAATTTTTCACATTGGTTTAACATTAAGCATTGTTATAATTCAAACTGTACATAATTCCATTATTTTTTCTAATGTTTCAAAGACATTTGCCTTTTTTAAATAATCATTTATCTTTGATCAACTATGCCGGGTAAGCCTAGGCTAAATCAATATGGGGTAATGTCACTCAAATAATAGTTTAAAAATTATCTGAAATTATATGCTTTTTTTTTTTATTGTGACATGTTTGAAACATTTTTCTATAAACATAAATAATTGAAAATCAACAATAGTTGAACTTAAGAAAAAAACTAAATTTTGTACTGAAGAGGTAGATTAATGGAGAAAATTGCTTGATTGTAATAAAAAAAAATTTGTGGTTTGCTGCAATCAAAGGCATCATTTTCCTACAAATAATACTAAGTTAATCTTTATTTTGAAAACTTCTAAAAACTTTTGTCTTAATCTAAAAATGTATAGTCACAGGGAAGGGCATAATAAAAAATATTAGAGTTACTTTAGTTTTTTCGATTGTGGTGGCATATTTATTACCGTATTTTGAATGATTGCGTAGTTATAAATAATACTGATGATTATTTACATTTTGTTTCACCCTGAACAAAGGATGGGCATTCAATTAGTATGCATACATTTATTTATTTTTGTTCATGTAGAGTGGTGGTCACACTAGAGTTGTTAATGATGTTGTCTGGTATGCTGATACTTTATATAGTTGTTCAGATGATCATCATATTATTATTTGGAATGTTTCTGAAAGTTGTGTTAAAATGTGAGTATAGCTAGCAATACAAATTTGTCATTTACTAGAATACAAAGCTGCCAACTCTACTGGATTTTCCAGTAGAGTACTGGATTTTACTAGTTTCTACAGGTTAAACTAAAATTCTCCTGTTTTTTGTAATTTTAGAAAAAATTCCCTATTGAAGTTTTCTAAAAAAATCTCTATTGAAATAGAATTTTTGTACAGATTATTGCTTGCTTTCTAGAATACAGTGAAACCTCCGTTAAGCAGACATTCTTGGGACCAAAAAAATTTTCCGTTTATTAGAGTTGTCTGTTTAAGAGAAGGGAATAACGAAATTTAACACCATAAATTGTTTTTAGAATATTCTCAAAGATGTAGAAATAATTACATAATATCTACAAGGATACTATAACTATCTACAAGAATATTTATTTAAACTATAAGAAAGATAAAAAAAGAATATATAAAGAAGTTTGATATAAATAGGTACATAATTCTAGATGTAGCTAGATAAAGAAATAAATAAATATAATTTTCCTATTAGCATAGGCACTCGAGTTAGACATATGATACCGAATAGGAGCTTTCTGTCCTCAGTCCGTTTCAATTATTAGGTGTACATCCTCTTACACCTACTTATCATTTGATAGGGAACATGGTTAATACTTTCTTGAAAATAAACCTCCCATGATTCACAGAAAAAAAAACAATGCATATGTATAAGTCATGAGGACCTATGGAGTTGATTATTCACAATTGATCAGTTATCAAATGTCTGACAAAAATTTTCATTTATATAAACACCTCAAAGATTATATACATTATAAAGATTATACTTCTAAACTCTTTTTTTCTTTTTTTTTTAATCCCAGTTGTGTTAAATACAGTCTTCAAATTGATAAGAAAATTAAAGAAATTTTCAATGGGGAAGAAGCATTGAGAGCATTTAAGATGTCATTTCTACTTGAGGGGTCTCATAACCTGTGTGGTCCAGATGAAAAGATCAAATGATGCTGATGTCCGAATTATTTCAGGGGTGCAGTACCATTTTCTCTCCTTTCTTTACTAAGATAAGGCAAGGTGACAGGAGAAAGATTGATTTTCCAGTGGTGAAATAGCTTAACAATATTTTTAGTTATGGATAAGGCAAAAAATTTTATTTGCATTTGCATTACATTTCATTACTTAAAATTGGTTAAAAGTTGCTTTTTTTTTTTTTTTTTTTTTTTTTTTTTTTTTTTAAGCTTGCAATTTAAAGCAAAAATAGTTCTTTTTTTCTAATTTAGAAAAAGTAGTGTCCGGTTTGTAGAGATAGAAACTAACTTTTCAGGACCCAAATGACTGTCCGCGTCCGGTTACGGGAGTGTCCGCTTTGCGGAGAATGTACATAATGGTTTTCTCATTAAAGATTCCCGGGGAATTAAAAATATGTTCGTATTGAGAGGCGTCCGTTTTGCAGGAGTGTCCATAACAGAAGGTTTCACTGTATTTAAATAAGTATTACTAATACATAATGAAGCGGACCTCATTTATAGAAATCAGTACGAAACTTTTCTTGTTCTAAAATGTTCAGTTTAGTTTCATTCAGAACTTTCTTTTTAAATTAATGAAAAAAATCTTTTTATGAATAAAATGCCTATTAATATTCAAAATTTAATATTTCAAGTAAGTTTAATGTCAATCATAACAGGAAAATATTGCAGTTTTTCTATTTTAATTACCATAAAAATTCCCTATGTGTAAATTATTTAGTATATTATGCAACAATTATCATGAAATTTATATTATTTCGTAAAATATACTGAATTTTTTGTCATCCATGTTGGCAGCTATGAGTTATGCTTTTCAGGTTTACTTGATTTTAAATTTAGCAATTGTTCCAAACTATTGTTTCTGTACTGCTTTAAATGTTTATGCTTTAGATGCTCACAGAAATGGCAAAAACAATAAGACATTTTTCTGGGGATGGAAAAATATATTTTTACTTAACAGTTAAATTTCAAGGGAGAAAAATTTATAAACGGTAAACACCATGGAAAAATCAGGTTTTTCCCAAGATGGTAAAATATCATGCAAACTATGAAAATATATGCCTTCATTAAAAAATTTCCACATTAATTTTTTTATTTTTTTAGTTTTGCTGTTATATAAATTATTATAAATTTTGCAAGCTATTTTAAGTGAAGACTAGACAATATATGTTTTGAGATTATTATCATTCTCTAATAACTAATACTACAAGTGATTATAAATATTCATTGGTTTTTGCACAAAGAATTATGCTATGAATTTAAATATTTTTTGTTAAAACTCTTCAATTAAGTACTACATTTTTTACTGATTTATTATTTTTACAATACTTGTTAATAAGATTCTTGAACTAATTTTATCACAATAAAATTAGCCACTACATGGCATCAGAATTTTTTTTTCATACATGGCATCAGAATTTCTATTTATTTATTCTGAGACATGCCATAGAACAACCTATACAATTCTCGGGTGCCAAAACTCATCCTCGAAATTTTTGGAAATATTTTACACTGATAGACAAGACATATTTAACTATTGCGATATTCTCTGTGATAGACAAAACAATAGTCACTGATCAGACAAGACAACAATTATCTGATCACGTTTCTAGAAAAATGGCGTAAATCAAAGCCTTGATTCTTGAAGTAATATAGCTTTTCCTTAAAAAATCAGGCATGATACAACAAATTGACTGTTTTATTATTATTGAAAATTCTCTGATTTTTTTTCCTACGGGGCATTGTTTGAACCAATATTTTTCAATTAAGTTCATATTTTTTAATAAAAGAAATACAATGCTTTATTTTTTAATAGGAAATGGAAAGCACATACTGGACCCATTTATTCTATTTGTGTTGTTGATGATAATAACATTCTTTCTGCCAGCAATTCTATCCAGTGGTGGGACATCAAGCAAAAGACTGTTTTAAAGGTAAATTTAAAGAAAATTATTTACAGATTGTGGAATTGATAACTTTTGATCAAAATATGAGATTTTCAGTCTTATTGGTTTGAAGGCCTTTCCCAATTAATTAATGTGGGCAATATTTTAAACTACAAAATCAGATAAAAGAACCTTACTTTTTCAGAATAAATATGCCTTTTTTTTCCCTAAAGATTTAGATTCTTGACCCTTAAAATACTAACTTTAAAATCTGGAAAATATCGTTCCAATAGTTTGGACAGGAGAACATTTAAAATTCTTAACTGTTATGACAAATTATAACATCTTCACCTGTAGGCAGATATCTGTTGATTCATAATCATAGCAAACAATCAATCATTACAGTAATTGATAAGCACATTTTTGCATGATATCTATTTTAAATAAGAAAGAAAATTTTAAAACTACTGAATGAAAATCAAAAAAACAAAAAAATCTGCATTAACTGAGGAAATTATATCTAATGCTAATGGTTCCTAACAAGTGTTCTGTTAACAAAGAAAGAGGTGTTTCTCTGAAATATAAAAGTATATAAATGATTGGTTTTATTTTGATATAAAAATTGTTATCTGGTTCTTTAGAATCAAATATATGTTTTTGAAATTATTACTTCTATTCAAAATATCTTTTTTCACACAAAAATAAATTAATTATTAGATTCTACCCCTACTTTTTTTATTTTCAATAAAATTAAATTTTGCTTAACCAATCTTGACTGCTATATTCAAACTGAACTGTCTTGACAAATTTTCATCTATCTAAACACTAATACTGGTATGCAAAGTAAAGATAAAAACTTTCTAACATTTACCAATAAGTTGTGAATAATTCTAGAGAAATCATCAAATTAATAAGATGAAAATTAACTGGTTGCTTGATTTCTGTAGACTGATTCCAAAATAAATGTAATTCCTTTTGCCAGTTTTAGTTTTGAGAAAAGTTGAATATTTTTCAGTAATTAATATAAAAAAATACAAAACTTTATTTTTGATGGAAAAGTTCATTAGATTTTCTACAGATCACATTGATTCTTAAAGTGAAATACTTAGATATAATTTTTGAGGAGTTGCTATAGAATTTAAGCGAAATGTAAAAAAGTGATTGAATTGTTATTTAAATTTCCAACAACAAGTTTGTACAGATTTATTTTTACCATGTTTATATAGGCAAAATACACTCTAAAAAGATGAAATAAGAACAAGTATGTCACCTTTGACATATCATGAAACTCAAATATCTCCATAAGACAAAAATATGACTGTTTTTTTTTTTTTCCTTTTCTTTTTTTTTTAATTATTAGTACTCATTAGTATTTGCCATTAAATGTTTTTGGAATTTGTTGTGCATGCCATATATATGCTTATTATTTTATACATTTATTTACATATTTTGCATTTTGTGTAGTTTAAATGCATTGTCAATAAAAAGAAAATTCTTAGGCTGATCCCAAGTTCAAATTTCAGTTGTTTCTTATTTAATGTTCAGAGTTAATAATCAAATATATATACATGTGTGTGTGTTTATGTATGTATTTTCAAATAGATGGGGCCAGCAGATGAATCTTTTTTAATTATTAACATTTTAATCATTACTTATAGGTTTTTAATGGGCATGGATCTGAAATATTTAAACTTATACCTCTTATTGCTGAAAATAGTTGTGACTATTTTGTGTCTGCTGCCGTTGGAGATCGAGTTATCAATGCATGGTAAAGACTTGATACAATTATTTTATCACCAGCTTGATTATGTTTATTATAAAAATTATATAAGTCCTTAGCATTGTAGCTTTTAAATTTTATTTCAGTTCTTAATCTTTAGAAACACATGCGAAGTATCCTGTACTCTATACAGTGAAAGAAGTTATTTGCTATCTGAAAGAAAAACTAACATTTATAACTTATTTAAATGTTTTATATAATATATATATATATATATGTGTGTGTGTGTGTGTATATATATATATATATGTATGTATGTATGTATATTTGTTTATGAGCACTTTTATGCTACTAATATTTATATGAAAGTAACTGAAAAAAATCTGAAAACTGCTCCTACAAACTTTGATTGCAATGACAAATGTTTTATTTTTTTGGTATAATAGAATAACGTGTAGACAAATCAAAAGGATATTAAAATTTTTTCTGTCTTTTCAAAAATGAACTGTATTCATTTTAACAATATATAGTACTTCTGACTCTGTTTAAATTAATTTTAAACTGTTTGAAGGAGAATTTCATAGCATCTGTGAAAAGACTTTTTGAAAAAAATTTATTTTTTATCCATTTTTCATTAATTTAAGTTTTGTAAATATATAGAAAGCATATGCACATGAAAGAGCTGACAAAATATGATTGTTATTTACTTATTAGTAAAATATTTTTTTCTTAATTGCTTGCAGGCATTTCAAGAAAGAGGGTACTACTAGTTCCAAAGCATCATTTGTACTGCCTGATGAACCGGCAAACATTGATATTATTTGTAAAGGGAATGAAGTACATATATCCAATTTATTCTATTTTATGTTTCTGTTTTATTCTTTTCTATTCATAGTTACTGTAATATCATATGATTACTGTATTGCTAAAATTGATAATAATGTTGTGCAATATTTTTCTACATGTTCAATTTCAATTGAAACATATGGATGTGTTTATAGTGTCATTAGTTTAGATTGATATACACACCAGTTGAATGTATGCAAACATTCTTTGATAAAAAAAAAAACTTCATTGGCTTCAAGAAATATGAAGGCAGAAATAAAAGTCGAAATGTTCCAAGGATTCAAAAGTTGGTGCAGGCCAGATGTGTGTGAGAGGGAGAAAAAATTTTTTAAAATATAAAATGTAAAGTTGCCAACATAAAAAAAGGGTGAAAAACGTTAGCCAAGAATGAAACAAAAAAGTAAAGGTAAAAACAGTACATAGTATAAACATGTTTCACATTTAAAGATATTTCTTTTATGCTATTCTTGTATAACAATAATAGTGTATCCAGTTTCGTATAAATAAGCCTCAGAAACAGGTCATGGTATGGGATTGTTATTCCATTTCAAAGACTGAGATTCCGATCTACAACTGATAAATTGGTGACCAAACTTAAGTGAGAATTATACTCACAATTTTCCAGAGAAAAGGTAAAGGTTTTTATGCTCAATAAATAGTTATCAATGAAAATTTTAAAAAGGAATTTTAATGGCTTTCAATTTTTGTCTATAATTTTAATGTGTCAAATTTTATACTTGAATATTCTCTTACACTTGCAATGTAAGCTTAATAGTTAGACCAAAGCATTCATGCATAACTAATATGTGTATCACTTTTATTTTAAGATTCCTAATTTTTTTAATGTTTTATATTTTTAGTCACTGCAAATGTCAATTGTTTCTCAAGATGGTTCATTTCATTTCTTTGAGCACCTATTCAATGGGTAAATTTAAAATTCATTAAAATGTTCTTATTTTTATAAAACAATGTTTTAATTTTGTTGGATTTTTAATTTCAGGAACGTAAAAGCCAAACCTTTGCAACCAAAATTCTCAATAAAAATTGCTTCAAAATCTAACCAAAACCAGAAAGCACAAGTTTTGCCTGTTCTTGCTGCTAAAATATCAAGTGGACTTGACCTTAGTTTACTAGCTTATGGAAATTTTTTAAAGCCAATGTTTGAAAGAATTGTATGTTTGCTTCTTCTATATTTTATGTATTACATTTCAAACTTGTTATTATTTCTCTTGATATATATTTATTTAAGATTCACTTCAGTTTTAAGTAAAAATATATCGTGTTATATTCTTTTTTATTATAGTATATAGAAATTTATTTATTTTTTATTTTTATAATACTTCTTATTTTTTTATGTTTTTGCTATTTTATAAAATCTTTCCTCCAAATAGCGTTTTTTTTTTTTTTTTTTTTTTTTCAAAAAATTTTTGACCATAATAATTCTTCTTTCAAAATGTGTACAAATTAAGCTTTGAATACATAAGTTCATAAATATGAAATCAAATGCTGGCGATTGAAATTTTCATTGTGCCTTATTATTTAAGTAATTTTTTTTTAAAAAAAAGTTTTGTCAATTAAAGTGTGGTTTCAATGGACATTTTTGCTGTTGAAGTCTTTCATATTTAGATTAAATCTTAGATACACATGAAAGCTTTCTTTGAAAAATTGATGTATTAGTAATATTTTATATAAAATCTATTGTTGCAAATTTTAGAAAACTTTCTGTAAATTATTATTATATACTATTACTTAGCTGTGAACTCTGCTACATTTTGAAGTAGATTTTAGTTTTTGCACTCCATATTCTGTTTTCTATACTGAAATTCATATCCTCTGCATTCTGAAAACGTGCATTAAACTTTTGTAATTTCTTAAAACTAATTATGTACGCTCGTGGATAGAATACTAAAAGAATACAATTAATATCTAAACAAAATGAACAAAACTTCTTTTAAAAAAATGCGCTAAAAAGCAGCAGAATTTTCAAAAAAAAAGAGAGAATAAAAATAGAAATAAATGTAGCAAAGGAAATAAAACAAAATTAAAAATATGACCACTGAACGCTCGTGGATAGACTCTCTTTTTCTCCTTAAACAAAAATGTGTTTGATTTTTCCCTACATTTTAACCTAATCACTGTTGAAGGTCATTATTTAATGCAATATATAAGATATTAAGCCGTACAAAAATAATTAAATAAAGAGAATTATAGTTTTCTTCTTGTTCAGATTTATTTGAACTGATTATTTTAAAACACTAAATTCCACTTGTGAACTCCATTGACCGCACTGTTGATTTGTTCAATAAGGAATAAAAATTGAAAAGATGTCAAATCTTCTGCATTTAAAGTAATTTCTATTGAAAGTTTTTTGATAGGGGTTGGCAAGTATGCTATAGAATTTGATGTTTTTATTGAAAGAAGCAGCATTTGAATAAAAATCATTAGTTACTAAAGATATTTTTCTTGTTTGTTTTTTCAAACATATGTAGCTTTTTCCTTTTTTGCAATTTCATGTCTGTGTATTACATTCATAAGTTTGGTGTTGTTTCTCTTTAAGAGCCTTAATTTTAGAATCGTAGTGGGAAACCTATGTTATCTCTTATTTTAGATTTAGGAATATTTTAAAATAGTTTTGCTTCCTTATGAATATTCTTTATTTGGAACCATTAAACTAAGTTTTAATTATGATTTTCTTTATTGTAGAATATTTCTGATGTTACTAAAGATGTGTATCTAATCAGGAGTATCACTGATGCATCATCTAGTGGAAGTGATAGTATTAGTAAAGTAAGGTTTTTAAAGCAACATTTTTACTACAAGTTTATTTACTTTATTGTGTCAATGCAGTTTTTAACCCTTTCGACTCAACTTTTGCAGCATTAAGACTTTGTGTGTGAAAAGCAGTTTATGTTAATGCTGACATATTAAAATAAGCATACTATGAGTTTAAAGTTTTCCACTTTTCCTCCCAAATCTTCTGGTACAGTATGCCCCAATCATCTTGAATATTGTAAAAATACTTATTTACTGCATAGGAATAAATTGTAAAAATAATATAAATGCACTGAGTTATTCTTACCAGAAGTTGCCGCTGTAAAATAATCAAAGTGAAAGCCAAAATTTTTATCACTAATGGGATATATTGTCCCAATAGTAAGTACGATTGGAACAATATATCCCACAAAACAAGATTTCCAAACTTAATTTCTTGTACAAAAAACTAACTACTCTCTGAAGTAAACTTTGTTTAGAATCGCCCTCTTGATTACATGAGATTTATTTCTGTTTTACTTGAAGAATAGCTGGTCAAAAGAAACTGAACCTGTTATCCAGTATAGGATTTTGAAGAAGAAAAGGAGTTATCAAGGTTTTAGATTATAAAACATTTCGATAAAGAATTTTAATAATCTGTTTCTTTAATTCATCCAATGTCTAAAAAAATTTTTAGGTGCATTGTCTTCTTTTTTCTCTTGTTCTTCTTGCCTTATATATTTATTTATTTCACTTTCATAATTCATGTAATTAATTCATGTAAAACTATTTTTAATATATATATTTTTTTAGACTATTATATTTTTTTTATTGAGGTGGAGCAATACCGTCGAATCTAAGTTTGTGTACATAACAAAGACAATTTTAATTACATGGAACTTATTTCATTAAACGAGTTAAATAATAATAAAAGTTTATTAGTTCTGGATATTTTTATTAAATAAATAAAAACGTCAATTTCTCTTTTAATTGACTTGGGCCCTCATTAGGCCAATATTCACGAATCTTGACTTAATGAGGGTTAAAAAGGCCGATATTTTTTGGCCTTATATGAAATTGTCAGATTCACCCGATATTTTATAATTATTATTCAGCCAATATAAGCCCTATATTGACACTGCATAGCCCTAATATTAAACATCCCAATATTGGTCCCTCAAAGCATGTTTTATATAGGACACATATTGAGCTCCAATTCTTATTCCAATTCTCCACATATTGAGCTCCAATTCTTATTCCAATTCTCCACATATTGAGCTCCAATTCTATGGTTATACTCCATGCAATGTATATCAAATTAATTTTCAATAATGATATATAATTATTTGTTTGGCTACAAATTTCTCTTTGTTAAATTGTATGAAGACCCAAAAAGGTTGTGGTTAAAATGAAGTGAAGTACAAAAACTCTAGTATTTTTTTAAACAATACTTACGTGTATTATGTCATTAAAATAAGCATAAAATTTTGTCACTTAATAATATCTGTATAGCCATTATAGCATGTGCACAGCTTTACAGCTGTTATAATTCAAGCTTTTTTAAATCTTTTCAACAGATTAAGCAAACAGAAAAGTCAAGTAATGTTAAATTATTAGTTCCTGGCCATATGACAGATCTAAGTTTTTTAGAAAGTTCCTCAAAGAAAAGAAAGAAAAAAAACCTGGATATAAAAGAAGTGGGTATAATTTTATGGACTGTTTTAATTATATTTTATTAATAAATTTTTTTATGTATAATAAATCATAGTTCTTAACGTGTTAACTGCCAAAATTAGACTGAGACAGGACATGTGTGTCCCATGGCAGCAAATGTGTTATTATATATATATATATATTTTAAAACAACATTTGTAAAAAAGAGATTCTAAGATTTTTGTTAGATCATGCTCCAGACTTCTTTTTAAAAAAGTGAAGTACAAACTGAAAAAAAAAAAAAATTTATTCGCACTATTTAAGGTGTAATAAAGGCAAGTTTTATTGCAAAAGAATAATAAATTGTGCTATTTTTAATTTCAGTTTTATTTTGTCTGGAACAGAAGGTTTGTCCTGTTTTCAGTATAATTTTATAAATGGAATCTGTGATTCCACTGGAAGTATAGCATGCTAAAAGGCTATATAAAAATGTTATGCTTAAAAAAAAAGTCATAGACTGTATGCATATAGAAAGTTATGTCCTCAAACAAATAATTTGCACAAGTAATTTTCAAACAATAACTACTTGCACAATTTTCAATGACATGAACTTTCTTGGTCAAAAAGTGAATTGCAATTGATTTTATACTTGAACAATTTTGATAAAAGCTGGTAATGACCTTAAAAGTTTGGGCAAAACTTCAGTTTTTCGCAATTTTAAGGTCTAATATTTCTACACATCAAAAGTAAACTACATACCTTGCTTTTTTATACTATTCATTATTATGTATTGTAGTTTACTACTTGCTTATCATTTATTCTAAACCACAATAAGTTTACAGTAAGCACAAGTAGATTTTCGCAGTTAAAATCTAAGATAAAAGTTTTAAATCATTGAATTTTGAATGACCTTTTGGCAGGGCTCGGCGCGAGTCACTTTTCTCACTTTAAGTCACTATCTTAAAAAATAGTAACTTTTATTTACTATTTTTAAGCCCTTGTCACTTATCTCACTTTTTTTTTTAATTGCGTTCCACAATTTTCGTTTTTCAATCCCATAAATAGCTTAGCTTTTCCCTCCCCCTTATTGTCCTGTCCTAGTGCCTCACCCAAATGGGTGAGGGTAAAACGCCAATGAAATTGCTGATTCGCGAAATCCGCGCAAGGAGTTTCAAATGCTGTAATGACGTCACAGTTAGAGATTTCACGTTCTTCATCTGGAAATTTCATCATCAATCCTACTTTCGTTTGCTCTGCTTTGGATTTTGGAACTTTATGGAAATTGGAATTTCATTTTCTAGTATATGCTGGATGCATGGGACTTGTTTTACTAATACAAGGTATGTATTTTTATTAATTTATATAAATATAATGATAACATTGTTTAAAATAAATATAATACAACATATAAATATATTTTTATTATTGATTCCTAATTATATACTTGTCGACGCCATTATATTTAATAAAGTTTAGAATCGAATCTGCTAAATTTTATAAATTTAACTAATTAAGGGTTCGTCCAATAATTTATTTTGTTCATTAAACAATCGCAGCAGCTACGAATTTCGCTTTTAAATGGAAATAACTGAACGAAATAAATAAATATTTTAAATAAGAAAATTAATACGTTATTAAAATAATGTTTTTTTTTCCATCGAAATAAATGGATTTAAGTTCAAAAATTAATACATAATTAAAATAATGTTGTTTTTTTTTTTTTAAATCGAAATAAATGGATATTTTAAGTTCCAAAATTAATACGCAATTATATTTTAAATCGAAATAAATGAATATTTTAATTAGAAATTTTATTTTTAAATTAGCAGAAAATCTTTGCTAATCGAAATTATTGAAATAAATGAATAATATTTTAGTTTGGGAAGTTAATAAATAATTTTAAGAATAATTCTGCAAATCGAAATAAATGAATAATATTTTAAATTAGGAAAGATAATTTTATTTAGCTATTATGCCGGTATATTAAAATTAAATTAGATAATTAATAAAAAAAATTATACAAATCGAAATAAATGACCTAAAAAATTGAGTTTACCGAAATTAAACTTTTTTGATTCCATGAAAGATGTACTCATTACTATCAAGATTTAGAATTAATTTACTTTTTTTAGCGTGAATTCGATCAGAAACTAGTTTGTAATACTAATGCGTTTAGTTCTTAGTAACTAAATTGAGTATTTTTTTAGTCTAATTATCAATAGTACAATAATTATTTTATCTATTTATTTAATTATTCTTTTATCTATTTATTTAATTATTCTTTATTTAATTTTTCAATATCTACTTTGAAAGATTTTTTTTAAAAATTTAATTAGCAATATTCCAATAATTATTTTTTTTATTTGAGGATCTAGATCGAGAGAGGGCAGGGAAGGGACAAATGTTTACTTTTCTCCTTTGTGTTCCTTGCTTTTCTGATAAGCTGCCGTCAATCAAATTTAAGGGAGTGGCGTGCTGAGTTTTCTCTTTGATTTACGAGGGGGGTGTGGAAAATGCATTGCACACGCATATCAATGAATGTCATTGTAGTTAAGAAACTTGAAACTTCTGAAGTATTGATTTTAAAGGTGAAATGTGAGATTTATTTTAAATCCACTTTAGTTACTTAGTTTTTATTATCCTTGATTTATTATGATGAATTGTTTTATTATTTGCATTACGAAAGAGGACAGGACGTTTTTTAATCAACAATTATATTCATCTATTGGACATCGATTAACAAAACAAATTTTTTTTGTTGAATAAATTCTGCTTTTTTAAAAATGCGGTATCAGTAGCAAGGTTTTTTTTTTTTTTATTTTTTTTTTATTTGGAATCACATCTGCTTTCCTTAGAAATAGTATTTTTGTGAAAAATAAAATAAATATAAAAGGAGAAGATTGTTTATTAATTTAAGCATATAATTATTTGTTAATGAAAGCAGGCGATTATTTTATGAAGCACATAGCAGTTTTCGTAATTTTGTCCTGTTTTTTCTGATTCCAGTGAGTTTTGAGTTTTTTTTTTTTTTTTTAAGATAAATTACGTACTCAATAAATTAATTCTTTTTATTCATAAACTTTATCATAAAGTTTTTTTTTTTTTTGTTTTTTTTAAATTCCGTTGATCTTGTGATATCTTGTCTTGTTCCAGGTTTTAATATTTATGTTAGTGCCTTTTTTAAATATCGTTTCCGTTCGATAATTTTCAAGTGATGTTTTTATTTAGATTAATAAGTTTTCCTTTTATCGTCCCCCCACCCCCAATATAATTAGGTATCAAATATATTGCCTTTTTTAATTATTGTTTTTTTTTTTTTTTTTTTTTTTTTTTTTTTTAATAGTTAATTTGGGGATTTTAATTATTATCAAAAAATAAATATGCAAATTTTGTATTTTTTAAACTTGTTATTCTTGTCTAAACTTGCAAATGTTTTTATCCTTTTAAATGTTATTTTTCTACCTTTTTTTTAAAAAAAAGTTTAGGAGATCTTTTTTTTTTTTTTCTTTTCTTACTGTGCTTCACTTTTCCTTGTAATTTGGGTTTGATAAAACATAGATTAATTGATTCTCTACTGTATTTTTTGGTTATTTAATTAAAATTACTGAATTCTTAGCTACTTTAGAAAGGGATATAAGTATTTTTTTTTTTTTTTTTTTTCTCTTTGAATATGTTTTCTTTCATAATTTATTTATACACAAACTTATATTAAGTTGGCTTTTATTGTCGGTAAACTATTACATTTTTTTTTAGGTTTTAACAGTTAATGATGGATAAATGCACATTTAATCCCATATGGCTTAAGAAAGATGACGGTACAGGAAAAGAAGTATCAGAATGGGGAAAGAAACACAGTGATTTATTCTATCTTCTGTCAAGTTTGTTCATCTACTGTGAATATCTCTAATAAAGGGTTTCAAGCAATATCTCAGCATACTGGCACAAAAAGACATCAGGTACAAATGGACGCTAAAAAGAATCTGCTTCAATTGCGTTTATTTAACAACATATCTACAAATGAGGAAATGCAAGCAGCAGAACAAACACTCTCCTTACCATTTATTTTCATAGTGAAAAAGGATCTGTTGCTGTTGCCGAACTTACATGGGCAATGAAAACTGTTGCATCACATTATTCAGCAGCATCATCTTTTGGCATTGTCACAACTTTTAAAGCTATGTTTCCTAACAGTGTTCCACCTTCTTTTTCATTGAATCCAAGGAAAATTCTTTATTTAATCACAGATGCCCTAGCTCCCTACTTTAAGCAAGAAATTAGTGAAGATATAAAAAATTCATTATTTACTATAATGTATGATGAAACTACCAACTCTGCGAACAAGAAAGAATTGCAGACTGTTGTATGTTACTGGTCAGATGCACAGAACTGCGTGGTTTCACAACATTTAAAAACAATGTTTATTGGGTCTGCAACTGCCGAAAATATTTTTAAAAAAATTAACAGAAGCCATGGATGAAATGAAACTTCCACTAGCCTAATTGTTGATGTTGGGAAGTGACAGTTCCAATGTTAACAAGAAAGTTCATAGGTTGATGAATGAAGAAGTAAAACTTGTATCGGACAGAGAGCTTTAGAAGAATTTAAATTAGCAGAAGCAATGCTGCAAGGTGTTGCTAAAGTAAGGAAGGAAGAAGACAGAGAAAGAAAAAGAGTAGATGCCATTCAAAAAACTTAAGAAAAGAAAAAATCCGCTCTGATAGAGAGTTATTTTAAGGCTAACTCAAAATAATGGATACATTTCCTAACTTAAAATAACTGATATCATTAATGACATCAATTCATGAAAATTCAGGACTTAATTACTAATATTGATTCAATCTTTGTTATGTTTAAAAATAAAAGTTATCTTAATTTAAGTTAAGCCTGCAATTTATTATTTTTTTTTAGTTATAAAAATTTTGTGAATATTTATTGAGAACATTTTTACACAAAATTTCAGTAGCTGTTAAGTAATGGAATGAATGGATTTTTATTTTCTTTATAATTGATTTTAATTATTATTGTTTTTTAACAGTTATACTTGATCTAGCTCAATTTTTTATGTTAAATTAAGGGTACTAAGATGTTGCAGGATGTTTACATTGTTTTTAGTGTAGTCACTATTTGTAACTTTTTTAAAAATTTTAGTCACTTTTATCACTACTTTTTCTGCATTAAGTTGTGCTGAGCCCTGTTTTGGCTAAGAGTCAACCAAAAGTATTTATATTTTAATATTAAGTATGGAAGTACACAATGTTTTAATATAGTTTTGCATAAATCAAGCACTTTTAATGAATTTAAAAATTTCAACTTTCCTAGTCTGCTTAAGTGCTTGCTTTTTAAAAAGGCTGGCTTTAACAATATATATTAAAATATGGTTGAGAACCATTTATCCGGTATCCAGATAACCGGGAAAAATTTTGCTGGGTTTTCTCGCCATTTTAAATCAGAAGGATTATGAAAAAAGCGGAAATTAGACTCATCCTTGAAGTTGAGTAGAGGAAAATGTGAGGAAGGGGAGAATCCCCCCCCCCCCCCCCGTTTACCCAGAGAAACATCTTTGCTTCTGTGACCTTGAAGATCTTTAGATTGAGAGGAGGCAGGGAAGGGATGAATGTTTTATTTTCTCCTTTAGGCTGTCAATCAAACACAAAGGAGTGGCATGCTGATTTTGTTTTCTGTTTGATTTACGAGGGGGTGGGGAAAAGGCATTGCACATGCATATCAGTGGACAGAAGATGAAAGAGAAAAATATATTTATCTATTTAACATCGATTAATAATAATAAAATCTTTTTCTTTTGAATAAATTCTGATTCTTTGGAAGTGGGGTATCATTTGTAAGCTTTTCTTTATGTGGAATCACATCTGCTTTAATAAAAAATCCTGTTTTTATTGAAAAAAATAAAAGGAGAATTGTTTATTAATGTAAACATGTGATTATTTTATGAAGCAGATTGCAGTTTTGTTTTTCTGATTCCACTAAGCTTGATTTTTTTTTTCTTCTTTTCACGATAAATTTCGCACTCAATAAATTGATTCTTTTCATTCATAAATTTTATCATTAGGTTTTTTTTTAAAATTCCGTTGATCTTGCTTTGCTCCGGGTTTTAATATTAATGCTAGTTCCTTTTTTAACTATTGTTTCGGTTCGATAACTTTCAAGTGTTGTTTTTATTTGGATTAATAAGTTTTCCTTTTATTTTATCCCCCCCCCCCCCCCCCGTATAATTAGGTATTAAATATTATTGCATTGTTTAATAATTAGGTATGAAATATATTGCGTTGTTTAATCATTGTTTTTGTTTATATTAGTTTATTTATGAAATGCAATTTTTAAAAAAGAAATATGAGAATTTCGTATTTTTTTAACTTGTTTTTCTTGTCTTAACTTGCAAATTTTTTTATTCTTTTAAATGTTATTTTTCTACCATTTTTTTCTTTGTAAATTTAGGAGCGTTTTTCTTTTTTCTCTTACTTTAAAATTCTCAATTTACACTTTTTCCTTGTAATTCGGGTTCGATAAAGCATCGATTAACGACACTTTTTGTTCGAGCCAGAAAACCGGGAAATTCAGACATCTGGAATAGCGATGGTCCTGAGCATCCTGGATAATTGGTTCTCTACTATATGATAACTGACCTATATTGAAGAAAACATTATTCTTAATTTTTTATATATACATTTAACTTTCTGTAAATTGTACTGAAATCTTTGTGTTTTCGAGAATACTCTATAACTACTGTTCTATCTCACCTATTTTTACTATTTATAATATAAATTTTACTATTTATGTATTGAAAGATAAATTATCTTTACTATTTCTTCTCTTACTTAATAAAGATTTCACACAGAAAAAAAAATTAAAAGCATATAACATAAAGCTCATTGATTTGTTTAGCTTTTTATTTGTTTAGTTTCCGATAAATGAAGATAAATTAAGTGTTTTTTAATTTATAGTTGCCTATGGAAGAACGCTTAAAAGCTCTTGATTTGAAAAAGTCTCCAAATGAAATTTCTGAAAATGAAGCTGCTGTGAAATCCGATAGTATGGTTCATCTGTTGTTACAAGGTCTTCAAAGTAGAGATAACAACATGCTTAATGTAAGTTATGCTATTGTTAAAAAAAACTTTGGAAGTTATTTTACTTGTGTCTACACTAAGAATTGTAACATTAACATTTGTTCTTGTAAGAAAGGAAACTTTATTTAGAAAACTTGTAGTTTGCTCCATAGCATAAAAAAAAAATTTTTTTTGATTATTGTTATGCTTCTCTTGTTGTGTTATATTATCAAGGTCTAGACCGGTCATAGAAAACTCCAATTTTATTTTAAAGCAAAATTTTATTTTTCCCCCTGAAAATTTTATGTTTTTAATTGTCTTATTGATGGAGAGTTTTGAAAAGGTTTATGAGTTAAAATTTTATAACTATGGATAGCTGAATTGTTCCAGTTTTGAAATGTGTCGTGGCCTATTATTATTAGAGCAACCATTTTAACTTTGAATTTAGTTGCTCATTTCATTTTTACTTTTTGCTGTGCTTATTAATATTTGTCCTGAGAATTATAAAGAAAAACAACATGAGATTAGGAAAAAATTTTATGAGAATATTAACTTTAGACCGCATCTAAAGTAATCTTTAAAGAACTTGTTAAGCTAATGCTTTTCTGCTGTGAAGATTTTTAACACTTGTTTCACAAAAAATGCTGAATATTTTTAGAGCTTCAATTTAATTGTTTAAATGAATGGTTTTTCATTTTTCAATAAAGTACTGGAAAGTGCAAGTTATAGTTTCAAATCATAAAGTTTTAGGAAAATGTGACAACTTTTCTTAAAATTTGCGATTTGATATTTTATGATTATCAACCCAAAAAAAAAAAATAATAATAAATTAATACTCTTAACATTTATACTACTTATTTAAGCAATGAAAATACTATTTTAGACTTGCATTGTTTTTTTATAATTTTTTTTAGAATTTTTCGTTTAAACTACAAAGGTTTTGAAAGCATGAAAATAGGCATAATTTTTTCTGGTACTTACCGAATGAATTTTAAACATTATTTCAATGTTTTACAGTAGTTAGTATTTGTAAACCAAGTTTTCATATTTGAAAATGTCTTTTTGATGAGCATAAAAATGTTTACAATTACAGTAAACATATAGCCTATACATTTTTTTTTTAGACTGTGTTTGGTTGTAGCAATGAACTGGTTATTATGAACACCATTGAAAGGCTCCCTATTCAGTCGATATTTTCTTTACTCGAAGTTCTTTTCATAAGATTGCATAAACTGAACCCGAGGTGAGTAATACTTTCAAATTCTGTTAAGTAAGCTTTTATCACTCTCATAAATTTATGTTACAATATCCATAAACAGTCGAGCCTTGTTAATGTAAACATGGAATTTTATTGGATACTTCATCAAATTACATACAGATATAAATCTTTAAAATACTTTTAACATGAAATATATTTTAAGGTGAACTCTAATTCATTAACATTGGAAAATTTTTTAGCCTAAACAAAAATTTTTTTCCCTCTGGAAGGTAAAAAAAACTGATATTTCACAGTTCCATATATATATAAGAGTAGATATTTCGAATGGTTTGTTATAGTGTTGATTATTACAACAGTTGAATCAAAGAGTTCTGTGAAATAAATCTGTTGAGGTAGAGGGGGCATATCATGAAACAAAATAAGCCCATTTATACGAATCGAGTTTTCTTTAACCTAATGGATGTGAATGTAAAGAAGTGCACTTTCCTGAAAAATACCACTCATATTGATCCTATGTTCAGAATGGCTAACTGAATTGCTGAACAGTATTTTTTCAGGTGATGACCAGTCGAGCAAATTTAAATACATTTAATGTAGAATTATAATTTAAAAGTTTCTTGCTACTCAAATCTGTGTTTAGTCTCCTTTTTTATTTTTAATCTATTTTGAAAATAATAATTTGCATGTTACCTTTTCACTATTTATTAGTAAAAAATCTTCCTTATCAATGAAATAAGACTTAAATAAAACACTGTATTTTAATAAGCATAAAATTAAAGGATATAATTGAAATAGATTTTTTTTCAGCAAATTATTTTCCATGCATTTAATGTAGAATTATAATTATATTCTACATAATAATCACATTATTGATTTCATTGTATTAAAAATATTATATATGCTCACATTAATAAATGTAAAAAAAAAAATTAAATCAAAGTAAATTTAAACTAATATTTATTCAATGAAATAATGAAAGAAATATGATATTATTACTGTTATTATAATAATTTGCATGTATATCCCTTTTTTTATTTTTTAGTAAAATTACATTATCAATAAAATGTATTTATTAATTATATTGAATAGTAATTTTTTCAATTCTTCTGACGTTTTCTCGCATTTCCTTTTCAATATGTATATTTTTTCCTCCCTTCTTAAGGACTTGTCTGAAGTGGTTGACTGCTCTCATAACAATTCATCTGTCATATTTTATATCAGTAAGTTAATATTTTTTATCTCTGTTATGTTTATTCTCTATTATATCTCTATTATTTTATATTTATAATCTCTAATTTCGAATGCTTCTCCAATTGATTAAAATCAGTAGTATAATAATTATTTGAAATATTTCATATTTAATTATGTTTCAATCTTATTCAATTTGACTCTTAAGTAGAAAAATTTCAGTTTGTAATGCTCATAAATTATTACAATTTCGTATTCTCCTTTTTTAGAGTCCAGACATATGTCAATGTGTTGCTACTTTTGATCAATTCATTGCTGCCAGAAGGGATGCAGTTAGTCAACTTGCTCGAGCACGAGGTATATTGTCAATACTTATGGCACAGGTAAATTCATTTTATTTTATTTCCGCTTTTGCATTCTTAATTTTTTTTTACTTAATTATGTTACATAATTAAGATACCAAGCATTTTATTTAAAACTTTTATTAAAATTAATGTTTAACAAAATTTTTGCGGTTTATTATTTTTTTTTATCATCAACAATGAATGGTTAATCTGTGTTGAAGATTATTCTCATTTGTGTATTAATAAAAATTTTAAATGGCAAGAAAACTATTTAATTAGAGAGGCACCTCAATGTAGGGTATCAAAAACTAGAAATGAGACGGACTTACTTTCTGAAAAAAGAAGTTTCACCGCCTGGAAGGGTCAGATTCATGATAAATTTTCATGAATTTTTTTCCCTACTTTTAAACAAACATTTGTTTCAGTCAATGTAGAAGATTCTATTCTAAAAGATTGCAGCTTCTGTTTGCTTTGTGAGGCTTGCTTTAATTGCCTAATTACTTTTATTTAGCTTATAATTTACTTTTTTTCAATTTTCAGTTGGTCAGTTTTTCTCTTTGCTTCTTTCACAGGCTAGCATTAGAAAATGTTTTGATTTATTGATTCTCTTTATTATACATGAAAAACTAAGTGACGAGACTGCAAAATTTGGCCTTTATTCGGCGTATATCTAAGTAATCCTTTATGTCTTGCTCAGATTATAATTCTTCGGTGCTCCAAAAGTGAGCCCAAGTTCGCCAACTGCTCCGGAGTTTCTCCAGAAAAATAAACAAATTTGATTGCTCCGATTGACCAAGCATTTTCTCCGGAAAGACGAAATTCCGGTAAAAAAAACGTCTTAAAAATTCCTTACACACGTCAGTTCAAATGTTCCAGCAATATTCTTGCGTGTGATTAGTTGTTTGAATCACATTACATGGATGACCAATCAGCTGTCTTAGTGCATTTTATACTCACAGAGAGCTATAAGCAAGACTTATTTATTATCAATCGCGACCATTATTCGTTCTTAGCATTTGCATGGGGAAGTTGTTAATACTTCGTTTTTATCAGTTAGTTGTTGTAGTTTTGAGTTAAAGTTCATCTGAATTGGCGAATTCGGTAAAGCCAAAACATGATCAGCAGTATAAAGAAGCTTATTCTGAGGCATGACCTATTTTTAAAAAAATCTAAAGTATTGTTAAACCACGTATTTTGCCAAGCATGTGATTTAGATTTTACTATTGATTTTACTATAGATTTTAGATTTGATTTAGATGCCGTATTGGCATATTGATAAATGCAAAGCTAAGGAGTCACATCGGGATATACGATCGCTTTTAATAAAGCGAGAGGACTTAAGTGTAATTAAAACTAAATTATTGTGTTCTTTAATTTGCTTTTTTAAAAAAAGTTTTTTTTTTAATATTTGATTTACATTTTTAAAGAACTCAGTTTCAGTAATATTTTCTTTAGCATTTATGTTCCTCATAATTTTTTTATATATATATTTTCAACAAATCAGTTTTAGGGATTGTTAATTATTTTTTTTTTTATTGTGCTGAAAATTCACTGACAAGCAGCATTGTTGTGTTTCTTATTTTTATATTCTATAAATTATGGGTAAAAATATACTTGAGGGTGCCCCTTGGCGAAATTTGCGACTTATGTTTGGCACCATTCCTGTTTGCGCGGAGCACTGTGGTAACAGGAATGGCGGCTAAAACTTTATCAAATTGTAATGTATCCAATATTAGCAAAATTAATTAACCCAATAAAAGGAATTTTGAATCGAAACAAAAATTTATGGAGTAAGCACAGAAAGAAAAGGGAAAGAAAACTCACTTCTTCATTAAGCTTGAATATCCCCAGATTTAGGTGCACAGAATTCTCTAATAGCAGTTAGATACTGTCTAAATTTATCATGAATAGAATCTGTGTACCTCCATCGCCACATAAATTCGACGAAATACGAATCGGAAATGGCTTCTGTGGTACCGGACTGGCGGTGAAATTTTTTTTATTTTCCCTTTTTATGACTTCCCACATACCTTCGATCTTATTGATCATAAGCAAAAGTAACCTTACCAGCCGGTATCCAACGTAGAACTAACGGGCCTCTGAAATTACATATACTGTTGAACATTTAAAAATAAGGCTGAAATCTAAACCTATCAGAATCACGATTGGGTTTCAACATCGTCCAGCTTGGCGATCAACTGCAATCACAACTTGGCAAGAATCAAGGGGCACCCTCAAATATAGTCTACCCAAATTATGTTCTTGTAATTTAACTTGTCCATGCATATAAGTTATTATTTTTCTTTGTATTATTATTGTGGAATTTTTTTTTTTTTTTTTTTTTTTTTCAATTCTTAAGGATTCAGTTTTGAATATATTTTGTTTGCTTCATTTTTTTTCAAAATCCTAAGTTTTTTTTTTTTTAATTTTGAAACCTAAGTTTTTTTTTTTTTTTTAAACTTACATACTGTCAATTCATAATTTTATAATTTCAGTGTATACAAAGTTGAAGTTGATTAGTGAAGAGTTGGTTGTAATTAAATTATTAGACTTTTAAAAACTTGATTTTAGTTTATAATTTTCTTGGAGATGTAAGTTTAGTATCAGCATATGTAATTAAACAAGTATATTGACCTTTTAAAGTGTGAGTTTTTTATTATTTTATTCATTTTAATTGTACTTTTAATTTATAATACATTTAAAAATATGTGCATTTAAGATATTTAAAAACATATGCATTTAATTTTAAAAGTACAAATTTAATCCCAGTGTATTGATTCATGGTGTAGTCTAATTGCTCCTGACAAGCCTTCCTGGATGTTGGCATGTCTGCATTAATAAAGAAATGTAAAAAAATTTTCTGGATTAAATGAATAATCAAATGGCTAAGTTAGGATATTATAGTTTTTCTAATAACAGTTTGCATTCTTTTTAAACTACAGAATTGAGTAGTTTGAGATTTCATTTACATATAAAATTAGGATCTGAGTTCAAGAAATTTCTTAACACATGATCAGCCATGCATGTATTCAGTTAATTGTAATTTTTACGACATCATTAGCTTAGCATTAGAAAATTGAAATTGAATCATCCGTGGACTGAACAGTTTACTAACTGTAAAGTGTCTTCACATTTTAAGATTTAAAAAGCATCTCTGTCCACCAGAATTTAATGCCTAAAGGGTACACAACATTTTTGAGTGAAGGGCACTTGCACAGCAGATTGATTATCAAAAGGCCGCTTGCATAGCAGGTTAACTAACAAAGGGTCGCACGTGTATTTAGTCATGTGGACAACAGGTATGGAACTTCATAATATATTTACAAAAAATTAGATGCTTAAAATTATTATAATTCATTTTAAAATTAAATATATATATACACATAAACGTTAGAAAAAGGAATATTTTTCTTTATCATATCTCACCATACAAAAGTTTATTTTAAAATAAATTCTACAACTATAAAACTGCAATGCAATTTCACTATTCCCATTTTTCAAAATAAGTACATATTTTAATGAGTAATATAAATTTAAGTTAAACATTTTAATTGAAGAAAATTTATAAGGTTTTAAAAAAAATTAAAGCAGAACCGTCGTGGTGCAAAATAATATTCATTATTTATTTGATAAATATACTTCAGATATTATTTCCGTTTATTGAATGTTAAAAGGAGTAAGTTTTTTTGTTTGTTTTTTTTTTTCCATAAAAAAATTATCACTTAAGCAACGAAACATTGAAAACAAAGTTACAAACAAGGAGCAGTTTTCCTCCACTCTTCAAATTTCTCACATTGCAATAACATTGTATTGAAATTAGGAATGTGACAAATAAAAGCCACTACTCTTTATTCGGCCCTTATGAAGTAGATCTGGAATGCCGAATGTACATTTTGTATTTATCAAATATTCTGCTAATATTTTTTTTCCTGGAAAATAATCAACTAAAAGGTATTTTCAATTAAATTTATTTTTTAATTTGCATAGATTTAATGAAAAATAATCTCAAATCCTATTTTTTACTGTAGATTATTAGAGATAGTTTTTACACTTATTTGATAAGTTTTAAAATTCATGGGCTTTCACACGGCTGGCAAATTTATCTTCTGGAAGACAAAATTTGCGGGATTAAAACTGAACTGCAAGTTTTCATACTTCTATTTTTTTATATTTTTATTTTTTTTATTATTATTATATTCAGGCAAGATAACTATACGAAAATAAGAGCAGTATGATAACCAATGCAGATTGAGCGCAGCAAAAAGTAATGATTCATAAAACCGGTTTAAAATTTTAAACATTTACTTTTGAAAAGACATTTTTTAATTGTGCTTAAAAGCTTTTGCAAGCTGAAAGTTGTGCACCCCTACAACCAGATTTTTGTAGCTACATAGAAACATATTAACCCTTTAGTTTAACCCTTTGACACATAAACAAATTTTTAGAAGGGAAAAACGCTGTCCGCAAATTATCTTGCTTTCAGAATTCTTTAGTATTGGTCCTCGTTAAACTGTTCTACCAGAAAGTGCTTGATTTGCAGGTCGTCAGGCTACCGAAGCATACCCTCTGCATAGGATCAAAATTGTGGTGGCATATCTTCAGATCATTCTCAGGGATGTTCCCAGACCATTGCCATTAACCCATTGTGCAGCTCTAGTGCAACGTAAATGAAAAACAAATTTCTTTAGTTAAAGAACTGACTAGAGCTAAATTGTTTATGCAACTGTTAAAAGTTTAGAAAGACTGACTAGGGCTAAATTGTTAAGCTTAGTTATAATTTTTGTTGCACTAATGATACTGTCCTCAGTCTTATTTCTTAAAATAATTATCCGGTATAAATTTATTAAATTATTATTAGTTTGTTAAAATAATACTGTGCCTTTAATATTGTAAGAAAATAAATATTTTGAACATTTTGATATAATATAAGTATTTTGAACATTTAAATATCAAAACAACTCATTACTTATTTAATTATTTTTTTCAGGCCAAGTTAGTATCTTCAAGTTCTTCTGATTTTTCAAACAAGCCTTTAGTTGAATACAATTCAGGTATTAATCCCTCTTGTCTTATTAAATTCTTATCATTCATTCATCTTTGCTATTGAGTAGAAAATTTTGTTTTATAGTATGCCTAACATGCATTTCACTATTTTTTCTCCTTTAATTTAATAATTCTAAATTTGTGGACCTTGTATTGTAGCTAATGCAAAATTTAGTTGAATAGTCAAATTTATTAAAGCCTTTTAGGCAGGTCTCTTAGGGTGATTTTGAGGCAACCTGTTTCCTTTCTCAGATCCTTTTGTTTTTGAAGTAGATATGACTTGTTCGCTAGTACTTGTTGCCTTAAATAAGTAATATTGTAAAAGGAATTTTTTTTTCTTCTTCTTTGAGTTTAGTGCAGTAAAGCTACATTTGGCTCTTGTGCCATTTAACCCTATGTGCAATATAAATCACAGAAATTTAATAATTTTGATTTACTTATGTGTCCACTGTATAGCTATCTAATAATTAAATGATTGATGAAAATGCAAGGGTACTAAAGAAGTTGCTCAAACGAAATATGACAGTTTATAACAGAAAATAATTTTACAGAGGTTTTTCCAGTGCTAGTCTTTTTTTGAGTACTCTAGTTTTTTAACAAGTTTAATACAATGTTTTGATCTTAAAACTTTTTCCAAAATCTTCAGCATTTTATTAGGTAAAATGTTAAAAATTTATAAAAGTTGCTAATTATTTTTGTTTTGTGTAAAAGAAAGGCAAAACTAATTTGGACCAATATTCAAACTATTTAAGAACTGGTATACATAGAAAGAAATTTTGGAATGTTCTGAGTAAAAAGTAAGGAATCTTGAGACTTAAATTTGCAAGATTATATATTTTATATTTTTCAACTACCGTATTTTTCGGCGAAAGCGCCGCTTCGTCGCAAGCGCCGCACATCGATGAAAATGAAATTTTTAAAAAAAAAGTTATACTAAGCGCCGCTCCGGCGCAAGCGCCGCAATGGCACTACACCGCGCATATCAGCATCCTTATGCAAGAGACCTTTAAATTACCATTTAGAATATCTGTATAATAAAAAATAAAATTTTTTTATACATTTCATAAAGTAAGGTTTTAATTTCTAAATTATAATGAAAAATTTATTTTTCAGCAGAAAAAAAAAAAAAAAAAAAAAAAAAAGAAAGCAACAAAACGATATAAAATAAAATTGTTCTTATCTGTTGGCACCACACCAAAAAATAAACTTAAGTACAACAAATAATTCTGAAAATAATGTTAAGTGCAACAAAATATTTTTTAATACATCAAATAACGTAATTTCTAAATTATTTGGGGGGTGGGGAGAGAATAACCTAAACTGCGTTAACAAAGAGTTGACGTGAAAAAAGTTTTCTCCTTCAGCAAAAAAAAAAATAAAAAAACGATATAAAATAAAGTTGTTCTTACCAGTTGGCACCGCGCCAAAAAAAAACATTATAGCAAATAAGTAACAGCAAAAAAATATTTCTATGCTCAGCAGCTGAATTAATGCTGGACTAATTACAGAAATCCGTAAAACAATGTAATAAGAAAAATAAAATGAAAAATTTATTAAAAAAAAGATTTTAAAATAAAAAGATTTTAAAAAATTTATTACAGTTAACAAACTAAGGAAAAACTAATAATAACGAAACTAATAATAACGAAATAACTAATAATAACAAGAATAAGAAATAACTAAGAGCGCCCCAAAAAAATTCTGATGAAAAATTCCTCTGCTTGTCATTTCTACTGGAGCTGTTTAGGAGGAATCAATCAGTTATTTTTAAAGGGGTTGGGGAAAAGAAAAGGGCATACAGTATTGGACCCCTAATCAGGCACTTAATCTGATCTAATTTTTTTTTTTTTTTTTAAGAAATATATATTGATGAGAAAAAAAAATCAGCTATATTCTCTTTTTATTTGGAATTTTATTTTGTTGAAGTAAGTAACTTTATTTTATCTTTTAAAAATAAAAAAGCTTGAAAAAAATATATAATAAATCTGTGTCAAAGGAAACATCTGTTTCTAAAGCAGTTTCAAATAAAGTGAAAAGTAAAAACACCTTCATTTCCAATGAACAAAATAAAGAAATGCAAGTTGGAAGAAACTGATCAATCAACCTTGACAGCTGAGCTTGTGCATTACTGGTTTGTCCCCACATTTCCCTCTTCTGTTTGACCATAAATTGGCCACACCCAGTTGACATTGAAACTACCACGTGGAGTACAAAATGAATTCTATCCCTTTTGCGGTTTTTTATTTGATTCATTTATTTTTTATTTTGCGGCTTTTTTATTAGTTGTTAACTGTTAATTTTTTTTTTTGTTAGTTAGATTGTTTTTTTTCTTGTTGTTAGTTGTTTCTTTTATTATTATTTTTTTTTTATCCTTATTAGTTTTTAGCTTGTTTTTTGCTGTTATCGTTAGTTCCTTAGCATAAATTGTGACTTTTTTTTGTAGTTCTTTGTTAGCTTTTTTTTTCTTGTGAGGTGAGCGTCTTTTGTTAAAACAAAATGTTATCTAAAAGAAAAAAACAAGAACTATGATCTCGCTCCGAAGAAGAAACGATTATCTTCTTCATCGGAGGATTCGGATTACTTCTTGAATTATTTCTCCTTCGGATTATTTCTTCTTGATTATATTATATAGATGATTATTTTAATTAATAAAATTTCTTAAGATGGACTAGTTTTAAATTCACCCCATCATAATCTACGATCGAAACTTGACTAATTTTATTGGTTTTTCTAAAATTGAATTATAGTAATATTTGAGCGCCATATTGGAATTTCCGAAAGAGATCCGAAGTTCGGCATTTCGTCGGTTCCGTGAGTGCCGGATTTGGGGTCCTATTACTTCCTTTTCTGTCCGCTCCAAATACAATTGCCAAGGCGCTAAGTAGATTTCTAGCTTTCGATTTTTCTTTAAGCTGGAGGTGGATACAAGATGCTTACCTTTTAAATTTTCTCCTTACGCGATGCTTTTTTAAAATTATTATTTCGTTTATTTATTTTCTTGCAGGCTGCTGCTGAAAGTTTGCTAAGAATTGGCAATTGTTCTGCAGCAGATTGCGATACGTACAAATATTTCGTCAACTTCGTTATTAATTTTATTTAATAGTCTTTCTCTCAGAAAATTATTTCATCTTAAATAAATTTACTTGAGAAATTTTTTTGCTGCTAAAAATTATTTCCTCGGAAGCGCCGCTGCATCGGAAGCGCCGTATGTAGGAAAAAAACAACTTTTTTTTCGATAGCGCCGCGGCGCTACCGCCGAAAAATACGGTATATTCATTTTACGAGAAAATTGTGGCAAAATGTATTTACTGGACTTGTACCATTTTGAAATGATCACAATTCTGATAAAGATAGAAAGGTACATAAGTATGCACAAGCAAAATAAGATTTATTACATCCTGTGTCAAAAATTAATTTTTTAAAATTCTGTTGGTGCTGTCATTTTTTATGTATTCTTGTTTTTCAGCGTGTCTATTGAAATTCTTTTATCTAAAAACTTTCTTATGAGTCTCATGCGTTTTTTAATTTAAAAAATACAAAATATTTAGAAAAATTTCGTAAAAAAGCAAAGTGTCTAAAAGTTTCTTGTAAAAGATGAGCCTTTCTTTTAAATTTTTTTTAATAAATTGCATAGAAAATAATTTTTAATATTTAGCGACTCTGATTCCCTTTTAAATTGCGTGTTTAATTTGTAAAGAATTGCAATTGAACTTTACTAATGCAAAATTTATGTTTATCTGAATCAAAACTGTAGAATAACTAAATAAAAATTTTCATTCCTTTGAAAAAATGCTACTCTTTAAGTTAGAACCAGAATGATTATATAACATCAATATTTTTTGGTGTCCCACCAATTTATAGTATTACACGTAAATTATTATTATTTTTTTTTTGGATCCACGTCTCTTTTACTTACAAATTTTGACTATTCCAAACAGACACTAATTCAGTAATAGGATTTCACTGCTAACTGCTCTTAGAATGGGAATATTTTCAAAATATATAATTTTTGAGATTTTAATCTTGAAATAATTCTTTATATATTCTTCTGTTTCCCATAAGCATCCCAACAAAGTTTGTTTATATGCAGTCGATGTTCTATGTAATGATCCCTGGGGTTTAAACAAAAATGGGTGGTATAATGTGAGGTTGCTATATTATGAATAAATATAACCATAACAAATATTTTTTCATAGATACTGGACTTATTTTAGAAAAGAAATTGTTCTAGGCGCTTCCTTTAAAATTTTTAATTTTTGTTCCAAGCATATGGTGTTACGCTGGTTATTTTCATTAAAATCCATACAGAAATAAAATTAAGAAGAATGTGCTTTATCTCCTTTATAAACCAACATCAAGAGAAATGGTTTTTTGAATCTCTTCCTCGTGATCATTGAGTCATTGTCAATAAAGAAATTTTTGTTATGAAAATGCAAAAATGACATTTTACAAGATTTTAAAGGAAATTTTGGTCACTATAATGAAAGAAATGCTTTGGTTCAAACATTAAAATAACATTGTACCTATAAAATTGCAAATATGTTTTCGTGCATCTGTCATTGTGATGGAATGGTCACAGCACTAGGAGTAGTGATTCTTCAATAGTTTAAATCTTGTTAAAGCGCTGGTCCAAATCAGGGTTTTTGGCCCACTTACATACCCATAAAAAACCCCAAGTGGGTTTTCTCTAAAAAGAACCCAATAAAACCTGGGTTCAAATGGGTTTTTTATAAACATAATCAAAATAGGTTAATAAAGAATGAGATAAAAGAGAAATATATTTAAGGGATTTCATATTTATTTTAAATATATTAATTTTGGAATTCTCAAGTCAAAACTAACTATAAATACATAGTTTAAAGAGTAATTCCTAAAACTACTAAGAAAATTGTTAAATAAACAGTAGTTAACCTGCAAAAAGCTTACTTTTTAACTAAAAATTGAAGGTATAACTTATGAATATTCAGTAATAAATATATAAAACAGCATATTTCTCTGTTCCCAATATTATGATTTTATTAATACCAGAATGAAAAAATGGTACTGCATTAAAATGAAAACTTTTTTATTTTAATTCGTAACTTAATTGTTTTTGTATGAAAGTTTTCTTTTTATTAAAATTGTTCTCTTTTGAATTAAAAATTAAATCTAAAAAGTTTAAAACTAAGTAATATCTTAAAGCCCAATAAAACTCACTAGGGGCAGGTTCTTTTTTTTTTAAAAAAAACCTAGGTTTTTTTAAACTCTGGTCCAAATTAGCTTTGATAAGTCTGGTTCTATGGTATGTGTAAAATTTTTCAAGTACTCTCTATACTATGTATTAAAATAATCTTCGATAGGTGCATTTCACAGTAAAACTTCCACACATATCTTTTGTAAAATCCTTAAAAATTTATGTTAAATTATATCAAATCTAAACTAATAAATGACTTAAAATTAAATTTTTTTTTTCAAATTTTCTTTAGAATCCGAGGAAGAAAATGATGCTGGAGTTGACGATTTTGATTCGGAAACTAAGGTAAAAAAATAAAATTTTGTTATTAGTATTAATCTATAAGTACAGTGCAGAAAAAAAACCCACGCTGAATAAGATTTTATTTAGTGATCGGATTTTCAGATAACACCTTTATAATTTATCTAATGATAATTTTATATAAAATATAACTAAGTATTTAATATTATTCACACAAAAATTGAATTGTAAGGTTTACAAATTTTTACATTATTTTAATTTAAAGAATGCAATTTTGAATGGGAATGTATTTACAAAATTTGAGTGGAATCTGTCTAATATTTCTTAAGATATCAAATTTTGAAATTCACATTTTCGACTCTTTATTAAAAAAAATATTTACAAATTTTTTTTTTTTTTTTTTGCATGGAATTATTTTTGAATAAAAGAATTTTATAATTGTGTGCTTGGGATAAGGTGAAATACACAAAAAGGTAAATTGATTTTATGGGGTTCAAACTTTGGACTGCTGTTCTGACCAAATTATTAGGACCCTATTTTTCAGATTGCTACAACCTCCTATATTTTTGGCTTCAAAAAATAGGCCACTTTTTTGTATCTGGTTTCATAACCTAAAATATCGTCTACACTAATTTAATTTGCTAATTCAAAGCTCCTCCCTTGAACCATGAAAATTGAATGAAAATTGAGTCCTAAAACCTGAAGATCCAATTATTAGATCAAAAGTTATTCAGGTTGGTCCATTTTTTATTCTGCTTTATTTGTTATTTTTTTAAGGGATATTTAGTTAAATACGATTGAATAAAAACCATGTATGTAACATGGTGGAAGTCTTAGAGCCATATATTTTAAAAAGGATTATTTAAAATATATATTAGAAGTCTAGTAAAAAGTTTTATTTTACGTAATTTTTAAATTGTTGTTTGTACAGTTCAAAAAAACAAACAAACAAAAACAGCACTCTGAATGGTCAAATTTTCAAGTACTAAAAGATTGAGTGATCTCTTCCTTTATAACATGGCATATAATCGTTAGCAAATCTTGCTGGTTTTTGATTGATGGTACAGCGGTTGCATTTGGTAACCATACAAATTTTTTCGCCCCTGTTGCCATTTATCGGCAGGTTGGCACCATTCAATAAATATCACAGAGGTTGTAATATCCTTTGTAACAGTTTGTAAACATTTTCTAAAGAACCTTTCATAAGATGAGCCACTTTATCATCCTCTCTCATATTTGGACTTACTTTGTGACACAGAGCAAGAAGAGCTTGGATGTAAGATTAGTTTAACCAGGAAGTTGAGGTCGAGTATCCAATTGTTTTTCAGCGTGGGGAATGGGTTGCAAATTATCAGTAAATGTTACTTTGAGATCTGCTTTAAATACTCCCCAACTTGTTGACAAAGCTTCATTATTTTTGAATCACTGTTTTGCCGTACTATTAAGAAAGAAATAGCTTAACACATTTCAAAGTCCCAGAGATTATATTTTGCAAATCTGTCATATTTGTTTAACCATATCCCCGGATCTTCACCTGGCCCTTTGAAAAATGCAGATGGATAGCTAATGTGCTGTAGCGTTGAAGTTTGCACTACTGTAGAAAATGGATCACCTTCAGTCTTGATTTCTGCAGGCATTGTGATTTCCTTGTGTTTCAATCCTTGCAAATGCTGGCTTCTTTGAAGAACGACTTCAATGGTTGCTTATCTAGCCAGCACTTCCACCGAACAATGTTGCCCGGAAAGAATAGACTTTACACTGGCAAGTAGAACACTTTTATTGGCAACTATCTAGAATACAAAGAACATGAACTTGCATGGATACAAAGAATACCCACTTGAGAAAAAAAATGAACTTATATACAATGTAATAAGAAAACGGAAATAACATCAGGGAATGTTCTAGAAACCTCTCTATAAAAAAAAATAACTAAAATCTTAAATGACATGCTTCTGAAGACTCAGTAGGAATCAGAAGAACTCATTCAGCCGACACACTTCCAAGCCAAGTTTCTTTTCTTTCTTTTTTTACTGTAATTATAAACAAAATGTCAATATCATGCTTCTTCTTTTGTCTTCTTAATTTAGATGGTTCATATGTCAACATCAGATTTCATTGAAAGTGAAAACAGTGACTCTAGTGACATGGAAGATGACTAGATTTTGACTTTTTCATTTCTTCATTTAATGCATTGTAATATACTCATTGTTAAGGATTTTTTTATATATATTATTTTTAAAAGAATGGTTTGTAATAAAATATATTTTTGGGCTGTTTAACTGCTTTATTTTATTATTTTATTTTATTTTTTTGATGAATAGGAAAGAAGTTTTTTTTTTTTTTTTTTTTTGCATGTTTCTTTTCCTAAACACATAATGCTTTGTTACTTATGTAATTAGCTGAAAAATCTTCAAATACGTTAGTAAATTATATTAAAATGAAATAGTAGTCTTTATGCTTTGATTCATTAGATTAATAAGAAGAATTTGAAAGCCAACAATATTGTTCTGAGAAATTTAATGTTCAAATATTTCATTGAAGCTATAGAATCTTAGCTATCAGTATCCTCCTAAAAAATATTAAAAATAATATTTATTTTGATGTTGAATTTTGATAATATAAATAAAGTATTAATTACCCGTAGTATGTGAAATTTTTCTCTTTTCTTTGAAGAACTGCTTTACTTTCAGTTTTCTTAGTTCCTCTTTTAGTTGACTTATTTCAGATTGATAAATTGGCAAATAGGTTTCATTCATAATTTCAAAAGCTAAAGCATAGAATTTGGAATTATGAAGACAATAATTAACTTTCAGCTAGAGTTGTTTTGTACAAAATATTGTCGTGTGAAATTCAGGAAAATTATTACATACATTATTTTAAAAACTTTGCGTAGGTTAAACTAATTCTATTATTGTGTTCAAAAATGTATAAATTTTGTTTAAAAAACGGATTTTACACAGTTTAAAATACATTTTTTAAAAAAAACAACTTCTTTTTTTTTTTACTAGCATCCTCGCAAAATACATTTTTAAATTCTTTGAAAAAATAAAATTTTATTATAAATATTTTTCTGTGATTATTCCAGAATCATCACAGAAAACAAGAGGATAACACCACTTATTAAACAAGAATTTTGAAAATACTGTAACTCACATGGGAAGGCTATTTGAATTGAAGGATAATTTCAATAGTTAATAAAAAGTGTTATCCTTACTTTTATGTTCATGCAAATCATTTTTATCTTATTACTTTAGCTGCTTCTTATAGAAAATCACTCAAGATAAAGGAATCAGGCTCTATAACCCTCAAGATAAACATGCATGGATTTGGCCTATTGTAAAGCCTCTATGTATTATTTATTGTAAGTAATGGTACACAAAATGAAAACACCAGCTGGATTAAGATATATCCTTGTAATAATTGTTCTATTGAACTCATTTCTTCCGCACGAATATAAAACAGAAACATTAGAATGAACAATTTAGTTCTCACTCTTTATCTGTAAAGTAAAATTCAACCCATTTTTTTTTTTTTTTTTTTTTTTTGTTGTTGTTAAGTGTTAGTTGCATGAGATGCTTTAAAAATATAAACTCGGTTTCATTTTATCATTTCATATGAAGTGAAAAAAATCATATAATATAGATTTCTTATAAACTAGGAAGTCTTGTTTGCATCATTCACCAAGACCCATGAGTATTTTGCAATCATTTTTGTTTCTTGACCATTAACAGGATTTTGTTTCTTGACCATTAAAAGAAATAAACTTTTATTGACCCCAAAGAACTTTTTATATTGTTTTTCACCCAAGAGATTATTTAGCGATAGTGCAAAAAGATAATTTCTAGGTTTCTTTGCAGATTAAATACTTATTTTGTAATAATTATTTTTGTTGACTGGACGCAGTTCAGTATTAAAAAAAAGGTAAATATAGCTTATTTTCTGTTAAACTAGGGGTGCACAACCATTTTGAGTGAAGGGTCCCTTACACAGCAGGTTGACGAACGGAGGGCCGCACATGTATTTAGACATGTTGATGGCAAATGTATTAATATTTATTTAAACATTAGTGTTCCATTTTTTTATCAATAAACTTAGTAACATATTTGTAGAAAATTAAAGGCATTCTATTAGAATTTATTCAAAAATAAAAAAAACTAATACTTTAAGAAAAATTTCTATTGTTACCGTATAAAAAATTATATAAACAAATATTGAAGAAAATAATTTTTTTTATTATTATTATATCACGCAATACAAAAATTCATTTTAAAGCTGAATTCCAATAAAAAATTGCAATGCTTACTGAATGAAAGTAGAAAAAAAAAATTATAAGGTTTAAACAAAAGCCTATAATAAACACAAAACTGTTATAGCTCAAAATAAAATTCAATACTTATTGTACTTATTTATTTTTATTGATTGATTTTTTTTAATGTAGTAAAAAGTTTTTTTTTTTTTTACCGAAAAAGATTTTTAAACAACAAAAAATCAAAATTACAAACACTGAACAGTTTAAAAATTCACGTTTTCTACCACTTTTTTTTTTTTTTTTATAACCGTCGTTGAACAGCCGACCCAACTTAATGGGTTTACGGCTACTAATGTTCAACTCCGTAGCCTTGTAATTTTGAACCCAATCCAGAAGACAAGGGAACTCCTGGATCGAGTATTGGGAGAAATTTGCCTTCGTGGAGGACTTTTTGATGGAGCTAACCCGCATTTGCGTTACATGGAGAGGAAGACCACGAGAACCTCCCACGGTTAGCCTGACGGCAAGGGGACTCTAACCCATGATCCGTCTACCACTGAGGATATTTCACGTCAGCACTGTGGTCAGTGCAAGCCGGATGCGGAATTCGTATCGACTGGGATTCGAACCCGGTTCGCCTCATTGGAAGGCGAACGCTCTATCCCCTGAGCCATCGCGGCTCTTTTCTACCACTTTGTGAATTTCTCAGGTTGCATTTAAATTAGGAATGTAAGGAGTATTTGGCCCTTTTGTCAAAAAATTCAGTTGGTAGAATGAACGCGCCCAAATATCCAGCATAGTATTTTTTAGAAAATTATTTTTCTTAGTTTATTTTTTTAAAATTTGTATAGATATGATAAAGAATAATATAAAATTGCATTTTTAACTATAGTATTGTTTATTGTAAGAAATAGTTCTTACACAAATTTGTTAAATTTTAAAATCTGTTTCTGCACATTGTTTTCAAATTTATCTTCTGGAAGACAAATGGAAACACGAAATTTGAAGAATTGAAACTAGATTACTTTATACTGAACCACAAATTTTTGTACTTCTGGGTTGTTGTTTTTTTATATTCAGACAAGTCAAACTCGTCCTTTTTTTAAATACTTTTAGTTCTAAGAATTGAGAAAGATCATTTTTTCTGTTTTTGTTATAGCCTACCATTTTTACGGAACGTCTCATACTATTAATTTATTGTCACCTGTAATATAGAAAACTCTGATTTTCAGTGTTAAAGTTTTGTTTTAGGAACTAAGAACAATTTGTTTTATCTGTTTTTCTTTTTAATTAGCTTTTCTTCGTATAGGCATTTTTATTATGACGCAGATTTTTTTTTTTTTTCTAAAAATATGACAATGTGAAAAATTTAATTTAGAGATTTTCAGCATAAGATTTTCATTTAAAAAATTGAGAACCTTTTTTTGTTTTTGTTTCTATCTAGCTTTTAAATATAAACAAATTTTTTATTTTAACTCAGCAATTTTTAAATTTATTTTTGTTAACTTTAATTATTTTTTCCGATATTTGGAAAACAGATGTTCAGCTTTGAAATTTCCTTTTAGAAAATTAAGATCGATTTTTATTTTCTCTGTTTCGCTTTTGTATATAACCTTTTAGTTTGTATGATAGTGCAGCATTTTCAAAAGCGTTTCTGGTAGGCCTTTTTTTCTTTTCTTTGTTTTGCTTTGTTTTACGAATGTGTTTTTCCAGAAAATATTATTCTTAGTATCGAAATTTTAGTTTCAGTGTTGCTACTTAGCCTCAAATATACGGTTTTCAGCCATTTTTTTCCGACGAACATTCCAATTGTTACAATCACATTTCGTTACCACATTCGACCAAATCACATTCATCAAAAACGAAGGAAAAATAACTAGGATTTATGATAAAACTGTACCGAAATACTGCATCAAAAAGTGATTATTTAAATGCACGATTAGAAATTCGCGTGTCTTAATGATATCGTAGTTAAATAACGGGATCGTTAAAATCACACGGAAAAGTAAAGCAATAATTGGGGGAAAAAATCACATAAATTTATGCTGAACTCAACACGAATAAAGCGTGTCGTAATAAAATTATCGGAATTTTTTATACTACGCGGGAACGCTAGCAATAACTGCCAAAAAATAATTGCAAAAAAAAAGATAAAATGTCACTTAGATTTACAATGAAATCGGCACAAATAAGGTGATCCAGAAAGTGTTTATTTAAATGGGCTATCTGAAACTTCCGTGTCTTAATAATATCGTAATAAAAATTTGGGATTTTCGAACTTATGTTGAAAAGCGGAAATAACTGCTTGACGGAAAAATCGGCTTAAAGAAAGCGCGTTAGACAACATTTACTATAGAATCTGCATGAAAACATGACGACTTAAAAGTACGATTAAAAATTTCCGACGTTCTTTTTATTTTTGAAAACGTTGTTAATTTTTATTGTGTTCAGACGCTCTCGCGGGCCGCACTTCATTAGTCGGTTGCCGCATGTTAACCGCTGGCCGCAGTCTGAGCACCCCTATGTAAAACAATTGTAAAGCAGTTATTAATATGCAGTAATACGTAAAATGTTGGCTAATGATGCCGAATGCGTTCTAAAAAGTAGAAAAATATATTCTAAGATATTATTCTTAAAAGTAAAGTCATGAAACATAGAAATAACTACTAACAAATATGTATGTATTGATAGTTGACTGCAAGTCTGAATTCTAGTAATGATAATTTTATTTTTAAAAGTAAGATAAAAAGAACTGCATTAAATGAAAAAGAATTAGTTTACAATAGACTCAAATTTTTATTTTTCTGAAAAAATTTCATGTGTTCTATTTCGAAAAATGCGTTTTAAGAAGTAGGAGAAACTCTTTGACATAGGAATTCAAAATTAACATTAGGTAGATTTGTAATGCCAAAGGGAAAAATATTTTTTTGAGTTTTTGCAAAGTTTTCGAGATATAGAAGTTCAAAATATCGAGAATATACTGTATATATGTGTGTTCTCCCTAAGCATTTTTATAAAAATAAGCCGCCATCTCTTAAAAACACTGCCTTTTTATTCTTATTCCATATTAAAAAATTAATTCACTGTTTAGTACAATAATAATTACACTCTAGTGAATTTATTTGTGTTTATAGGTTAAATTCTGATTACTACTACAAAAACGTATTTATTTAGTTAGGATTAATCTTGACTGGTTAAATTTTTAAAAGTTTCTCTTATTATTATTTTTTTTTTTTTAAGGTGGGTGATATTAATGAATTTAAGTGATTTTTTAAATAAATACCTTAAAAAAAAATTTCACTATTAAGTGTTCATTTTCTTATTATTACAGCTTAAGTTTTTGAAAAAAGTTTTCAAGTTTACTTTTTTTGCACAAAAATTTCTGCAGAGTGATTGCTTTTTAGCATGCCTTTAATTTTTTTTTTTCAACTGCAAATTTTTCTCTTATTCTGATAATGAGTGAGACTTTTTGAATTACGCACACAAAACAATATAAGAGGATTATTTAAAAATTGATGAGGAACGATTTCAGCTGTAACATAATATTACACATTTTGATAATTTTCATAGTGTTAAGTGAGTGTGCGTCCAAAACTCAAAGTGCTCTTTTCTGTGAGGAAGCATCCTGACCTTTTTCATTCCTAGTGCGACATGCCACTATAGTTGTCAAAGTAAAATATATGCAATTCGAATATATATATATATATATAGGCCTGCATGGAGCCCAGTACCATAAAGGGAAGATAAACTTTAGAACCAACTGCACAGCAATCCAATTTAAATTGTCTAGGCTCATCTAAGTCTCTGACAAATTGAGAAATAATTTTTAACTGAAATGCGCAATTCGGATTTTATAATGGCATATAAAAATAACGAGATTTTAAAAATTATATGGAAATCTGAAACAAAAGCTGCAAACCACATGGATTTATTAGGATTAAAATTACGTTAATTATCGTCTTTTTGTTATTTTTTTATTGAATAAGGATGTTTTGATGTGTTTTTTTTTTTTAATATACTTTAAAGACCTATTATCCGAAAACATCTATTTTTAGGACTTGTCTATTCCGAATATGGAATTCTACTGTATGGAAAGAAAAAAAAAACTGAAACTTGATTTTAGGTACAATTCTTTTAGAATTACTCTCTACTCGCCTCTTATACTTTACAAATAACAACCTGTTAATATATATATATATATATTTTACTTGTTAATGTCATTGTTTGAAAAAAAATCATTCATTCTCATCTGTTATTCATCATAAGTGTTTAGACCAGGGAATTCGTTAGTGATTCTCTCAAGTTTCTTAAAATTTGGTATAATTGTAATAATAGTAAGTCCAATAGTATAATTCATTCAGTTTAAGTTGTTTGAATTTACCTTTTAAGATATTAACATGTTATTTTGTTTAAATTTACCGATTCTTTCATATTTATATATACATATTTTTTCATTTGTAAATTCTCACTTTAAAATTTATGTCTTTAATAAAAAAATTATGAATTCTTAGTCTTTAGACCAGGGTATAAATATATATATTATAAAAATATACCAATTAGGAAAGTAAGAAAACTTTACTTTTTTCACATCAAAATTTTAAAATAATAATTAAAAAAATATAATAAAAAAAGAGGAAGAAGTGAAATAAAAGGATTTTTTGATTTGAAACGAAACCTTAATGAAAAAGGTATTAATTATATAAAACGTGGCATCAATACAGAATGGATGTAAATTGAATTTCTGTGGTTAAAAACAAATTGTAAAAATTGTATTGAAAAAAAAAAATATTAAACCATTTTAAGACTTATCTGAATTTTCAACTCTGCAGTTATACGTGTTATGTTATTTTAAAATAAAACGTGGGGAAAAGTGTTCATTTATATTCGGAGGAATTATTTTTAAAATAACATTACGGAACTTTTAGTCAACTCAAATTTAATATCATAGAAATTAATTGCATTAAAAACGTCAACTATTGCCGATTGTGAGTGAGTAGTATGTGTGGAGGACATTCTCTAAAAACTGCTGTGAAAAATGTAAAAGAAGAAAAAAAATGCAATGTTGGCTCGATTTATGAATATGTAATTAAGGAAATTATCGGTTTGAATCGCATACACTTTTTAAGCCGACTTTGACCATTATATCATTCTTTATATAAAATAAAACTATGGAACTTTTTCGTTCTAAAACCATTTGAATTTGTTTCTGCGTTGATTAGAGAAAAAGTTGTAATGCTTGGATTGAGTTTTCATAGTTAAACGCGAAAACAATTTTTAAAAAATCTGATTGAAATGGAAAAAAAGTCAACGTTTAATAGATGTTATTTATTTATTTTTATATTAAAAAAAGCATAATTTTTATTAACTAGGATAAAATGTCTCGATGTTCCGTCCAGAGCCGCTAAAATCTTAAGCACGCCTCTGAGTCCAGAAATCAACAATTTTTATCACGAAACATATTTATAATGAAACTACATAAATTATTTAAGCTAGGCCTTCAATAGTGTGGTTGCTCCTCAATACTATTCATTTTTAAATGGTTATAAATTTAATTCGTTTAACAAATACCTGAAAAATTCAGGATAATCACATCCATCTTTTCTAATTTATTGCTACACAGTAAGGAATTTGTTATTCATTCGTATATCATATCCTTTCTCAACTCAAAAGGTGGGGAAGGAAAGTCAAAGAATAAAGAGGAGAAATGTCTCCCTTCAATACACTTTGGAAAATCTTCGGTTAACAAAAGATTGTGGTGGTGCCATCTACAGAAGTGTTATTGAAATATAAGAACTTTAAAGACGTTATGTACTTCGCGTAAATTTGTAACTATACACATTGAATTAGGAAAAAGAATGCAAAAAGGATATTCCAAAAATAATTCTAATTATGTTAGTGAATTTCATGCAAAAAAAAAAAAATCTGTCTTTTTGTTGATGATTTTAATCAAGTTTATTTCACATTTGTTAAAACTATAAGGCAATTTTTTTTTTTTTTTAAAGCATTTGCATTCACCACCTTCCTCAAATATAACGGAGAATTTACCTACACCCAATAATTAGCGCCTCAAATCTTACATTATTACTTATACTATTTGGGTAACATGTTTTATATTGCTCAGACCAATTGCGTCACATGTATGCTTGAATCATATTTTATTTTCATGAAATATTTTTTGTATACTTTTCATTAAGTAATCAGTATATACTTTATCAAGTCAATTAAAAATCAGTGTAAAAAGAGGAAAGTGATCTTTCTTAATATTATGAATCGTATCTTTTAAAAAATATACTCCATTTATTTGGATTTCTGCTCGCAATTTACCGTCTTAATCACCAGTCATTACACATTTTAACATCAAACAAAGATTAAAGGTATGAAATTAAGCATAGATTCTTGCATTTTATTTATTCTACTCAACGTTCATCAATTAATTTAAAGAATTGATCATTCAACTATTAAGGAAATAAAAATGTCTAGTGAAAAGGCAGAAAATCAATATTTCTGAATAAATAGTAATTTTTTATTATTTTAGTAATCTTTTATTATTTTTTGAAATTAGCGCTGAGACCTAAAACTCCTCTTTAACGCTTGTAGTAGGCATGTTCACTTATGCATTAGTAAATAGTTTTAAACTATACGTTGATTTTAATACTCTAAAAGAATAAAAAGTCCCTTTTAACCATTAGTAGTTAGTACCTTTCATTACTTTGTAATATTTTAATGAGTTTTACATGCTTCCAGTTATAAAACAACTAAATGGGACTACAAAAGAATTGAAGTGAAACGACAACAATAGCAACAGTTACGTAATTTTGTTTGCAAACATCTACAAGCGTGTTCGGTAAGTAAAAAAGGGTATCGAAAATGTATGCCAAAGTGAAAAATAATTCGAGGTACACTAAATTGATTGTACCCTAATGCAAAAAAAAAGAAAGAAACAATATAAGTTTGTCTTAAAATTTAAAATACAGTAAAATCTATATTATGTTTCAAAATGTATGTGTTTAATTTTATTTTCAAATTGTAAAAGCAGTTGAACAAACCTTAGTCGTCTTTAAAAAATTAAATTGTTATAGATTAACTAATTTCTAGAGAAAGTTTAATTTTAAAGTTTCATTCATATATATAAATTGCTAGTATATTTAGATATAGATTGATATAAGATTTGGATATAGGTAAAGGATGATATAGTTAAAAGGTTTATTTTAAAGATATAAATGAATTTATTTACTACATTTCTTTTGAACATAGGGTGCAGAAAATATTCATAAAAATTGTTTTACTCTTTAAGTTTTAGCTCAACATTATGGAATTTTATTGTTATTTCTATTTCTAAAAAAAACAAAACAATTTTTGTTTACAAAAGAAAAGGGCTCACATTAAAAGGCTGCCTTTGGGCTTCAAACTGTGCCCCCGTACTTTTATTAGTTTCTTAATTTTCTTTGTGACCAAAAAATCCCTTTTAATGAGCTGTTTTAATTATTAATGTAAAAGAGGTTAAAACTACCTTTGCATAGATTCTTTTTAATTCATATAATTACTATAAGCTTTAAAATTTTTCAAATGTTATGTTTGGGCTAGGATGATAATTACAGATAAATGCTTTTTTTTGCGTTTTTCTTTTTTTTTAATTTTAAAGCATTAATCATGTTCTTTTTTTGGTCATTTTGAATGATAATTTTAATTGTAAAAGCATTTTAATTGAAAATAAATTTTTTTCTTTATAAATTAATGTAGATTTCAAACTAAATCTCGTTATTTTAATTGTACTCCAATCCAATGTGAATGTGTAAAATAGAAATTGTCAAGAAATAAAAATTTACTCTTTGATGAAAGGCGTTCTTTCAATTTTAAGCAAGATACATTTGATAATACAATGCAATTTTAATGTTTCTGAAAAGTGTAATTAAAATTAGTAAATTCTATATAAATTCTTATTAATCTACTTCAAGTATTTAAATTGATGTTTTAGTTTATTCGTAAATTGCATAGTTATTAAAAAAAAATTTTTCTTTTTTATATTAATTTTATGAGTACAAAGTACGATTTATATTTTTTATAAAGACAATTTTAAAAAAATTTTTTGAAAATTTGTAAGAACATATTTTTTATGTTATATTATACATCCATGGTAACATATCATTTATGATAATTTTTAAAGACTCTTTTTATTGTGCATTTTTTAAGAATTATTGGGTTATCAACTTCCTAGCCCTGGTTATTTTAATAAGTGACTTTATCCCATTATTTTTTATTATCCCATGAAGAAGCAGGTTTTCATCCTTATTCCAATGCTTCAGACTTGTCTAAGAAACAGAGCCAGCAGGCACACAATGCTGCCACAATAATTTTATTGATTGTGAATCAATGACTCTTTTAACTGAGATGTTACTTTATTATTATTTAAGTAATAATGATTGTCTCATTATTACTAATTATCTCATTTTGCAATTATTACTGATTATTTCATTTTGTTCAGTTTTAATTGTATGTTTTAAAGTTAATAACAAAAAATAATTAGTTTTAATTGTTTTTTCCAGATATTTTGAAGAATGGCGTCTGAAATGGATGAGTTGGTGGAACTATTAGAAAATACATCTATCAGCATTGATGTAAAATATAAGGGATGGGAATGCATTTTAGGTATCTTTTTGCATTGTTTGTGTATTCATTAAAGTTATTTTATATTGTACATTTAACATATTGTGACTTATTTTAATAAAAAAATGTGTAACTTTTAAATGCCATTTTGATGCATAGTTTTGCAAGATTTAAGTTGACATTTATGTATGATTTTGCAAGTAAAATTTCTGGTGGGACATAAATTTATGCACTTACATGAAGCATGCAAATATTCAAACAGAGACATCAAAAAAACAATTTCCATGATGTTAGATAAGATATAGAAATGGCACCAAAAAAGAAAGAAAATTAATTATGTTTGATTTAATAAGAAATAAAATTATTGAATTTAAGAATTTATTAAAAAAGTTTTCTTATTCTCTTTTATATCCCTTGTCATGTTTTTGTAATGTAATGAAATCATTCTGAACTCAAAAATTATTATGAGCCTGCAGATACTATTGGATTGTGTGCCCAAATACTTAATTTTTTTTTATCATACTATAATTATGAGTGTATCTTCTTGGTTCTTTTGTGACTGATTTAATTAACTTCAAACTGCCATCTTTGCGAATGGCTTTAGAATTTTTCCTTCATCATCATAATAATATAAATGCAACTATTTTTTGAGTTTTCAATATTTACTGTAGACGAAGTTTCAAAATTTTGGCAAAAAACTAGAATTCTAACATAAAATATTCACATTTTTGAAACGAAACTTGAAAGAATGTGAAAAAAATTTAGACTTTTAAAGAAAAATGAAAAAGGACAATCAGTTGCACAAAATATCAAAGATAATACTTTTAAATTGCATAATCTCTTTGCTATTGTAATGAACTCAAAAAAATAAAACACCTAAGCATTGATTAAGTTCTTGCTAAAATTGAATGAAAATCAGTAATAAAAGAAGATTACATAAGAAAAGTGACATTAACATCAGCTGATGCTGATACAGATGAAAGCTGTAGAACTGAGAAGAATAATTGAGACATTTCATGTTCAACATCTCAGTCTGAAAGAGGATGTTTTAATATCCTGATACTACAATTATACATTAACAGAGATGCCAACTGCTCCGGACACACCAATATATTTTTTTTAAAAAATGTTTAATAACTACAAACTAAATTTTGCAAATATTTGACTATTTTTGCTTGCTTTTTAAAAAGTTTAGGATGACATAATTACTATAAAGTGGTGAATTATATAAGCCTACGAATTATTTAGAAATAGTGGTGGATAAAAATCTACTAAATTGAATTTATTAAACCAAAAATCCTAATTGCAAAACTACCACTTTAAAATATTTATTTGCTGTCTGGAGCAAGTTGGCATCTCTTCATTAAGACCCGAATAAATACTCCAATACCATCTGATGCTACAGATTATGACTTTCAGCTACTATAAATACTTTTAGATTATTGAATTTTTAATAGCATCATTTGCAATGCTGCATTTCAAAAACCAGCATAGTATCTTTGGTTCATGTGTGAAGATTTGATAGCATTAGCTGTGTTTGACAATAATGTGTCTGGTTTCACAAAAATGCCTATAATGATGGCTATAAAAGAGAAAAAGAAAGTCAAAACAATCCACAAAAACATGCCACCATTATACTTGACTTTTCAGAGAAAAAAAACTTGGAAGTTTTTAAGATTGAAAGATCAGTTGTATTCCTTAAACAAATTCAACTTCCATGTGAATTCCTTGATAATGTTCCAATTGTATGGAGAAAGGACTCACATCAAACTTCATAAACTGCAGAATCTATATAGTAGTAATGCTTATGCTGAACGGGAATTGATCTTATTCAAAAGTTCAGTTGATTATTGACAGAAGATGGTTTAAATTCCTAATGCAAGTGGTTAAAGAGTACAGACGAGCATATCCGGATAGTCGTGAACATACACAGTTGATCCCAGGTTCATCAAATGGATGAACGTATTTTGATTTTCAATAAATAATGATGTAAGAATTGCTTTGTTTTTTTTTATTTGCTTGTTACCATTAATCAGTTGCGTTACATACACAAAAATTCGAGCTGCTCTAAATTTTAATGTAATAACTTCTCTAAAAAAAAATTTTTTTTTCTGAAACTTGACAAACATCATTTTCTCTCTAAAATAAAACTTTTTAGATGGTAAGACCAACAAAAAAACTCCTTTTTAGAACTACTCAAAGATGCCTTCCAAAAAGTGCCCAATACTGAAATAATTATTAAAGTAATTTTAATTTGTTTAACTTTACGAACACTATAAAACTTAACTACTTCATTATTATGTCTGAAACATTTGCTTAAACTGTTTATACATAGTAGTAGTTATTGTTAATCAAATTTGGGAAATTAAAAGAACAATTGTGGATCATAAAATTTAGTTACACTTTAAATGTTCTAAAAAAACCTCTTGCAAAAACAAGAGAAGTTTGCATTCATATTTTATTCCTTGCAAAATTTTATAATTTGAAAACAAATATTTATTATTCTATGCCTTTTTGTTTTAAATTAATTACAGTTTTTCCTTTACAGGTCTAACAGCCACAGATGAAGGGCAAAATAATCTTACAAATAAAAAGTTCATTAAGTTTTTATTATCAACTCTAAACAAGAATGAAAAAAATGACCCAACTATTAATTTAGCTTACAAATGTTTAATCAACCTATCTTCCAACAAAGAAGGTGCTATTAAACTGATGTCACTAAAAGATGACCTCATCAGTGACTTGTTATCTAAAATGACTGACCCGACTGATAGTCACATTGAGCCAATGTGTTACATTGTAAATAATTTATCCAGTCATGCTTCTTTCTTGTCTGATGATGAACCTCACAGTTTTCCTGTTGATAAATTGAAAGATGTGTTAAAATACTTTCTCTCAAGTGAAGCGAGTATTAGGGAGAAATGCAGATTTTTAGCATTGGTTTTTGCGAATGTGACCTATCATGGGATAGGTCGAAAGTGAGTAAATTGAGTTATTGTCATTGGTTTTTGCAGTTAAGAATTTTATTTCATTTATTACTTTTTGTTTAAATTAAATAATTCTATCTAACTTTGCTCTAAATAATAATTGTTACAACTATGAATAGATTAAAATTATTGTAGAACTCATATTTTCAGTTTATTTTGAATGTTAATAGCACTAATTTGAGCAATGATAATTTGTTTTTTGAATTTCTGTGAGAGAATTGCTTTTGATATTTTTTCATGCACTGCAACTAATGTCTAATAGTACTAAATATTTTTGATTACAAAATTCTGTATCTTTAGTATCGTTTTATTATGTAAAAAAATTGAAATATAATACAGTATACTCTCGATATCTTAAAATTGAAGAGACTAAAAAAATTCGAGATAGCGAGTTTTTGAGATTACAAGTTCGGAACTAAATATGTTGTAAAAAGTAAAAAAATATATTCTGAAAGATTACTCTAAAAAGAAGAATCATGAAGCATAAGAATAACTACTTATAAATATGTATGAAGTGATGCAGGTATGTAGAATCATTCTATGGTAAAAAATGTATCAAAATTTAGTATCTAAAAATATCAGACTTTATTAAATAGTTGTTTAAAATCATTAAATTTTTAATAATAATAAAAAATAAAAAAAAAATATGTAGCATTGCAAAATTTAAAAAAAAGAATTTTTACTGTAAACAAGTTTATTGAAAAAAAATTTTAACTATTTTTTTTTTAGCTTTTACCTCTAAAAATTTTTTCTTAATAATTTTTTTGGAATTTTACAATTTCAGAATTCATTTTTTATTTCTCAAATAAGTGTGATATTTGTTCTAGTAATTTTATGATTATAAGACTCCCAAAATTTGATATTCTTTATCATCATCCTATATTAAAATTAAAAGCAATTACAATAGAATAATAATTTATTTTAGACTTTTTATGGAAAATAACAGTTATCTTGCTGATCTGTTTGTTGTTCCATCAAATCCTTCTGAATCAGTTATACGTCGCCTGGGAGTGTCACTAACTATTAGGAATTGCTGCTTTGAAACAGGTAAGATAAATAAAGGATTTTACTTACTATCCTTTTTTTAAAAAAGCAATGATGCTATTGAGTCAAAACATTTCGCAACTAACAGTTCATAATTCTCAAATTAATTATTAAAATTTACATTTTTTATTTCATCACATTCATTCTACACTTTTCAACACACCTTTGCAATTTCAAGTTTCAGTTTATGTACTTTTTTGCACTGCAAACTGTTTTCTAAAACAAAAAACCCAAAAAAAGGAATTAAAATTGCTATAAATTACATATAAATTGGAATTTAAAAGGGGGGGGGGGAATTGTGTTAACTCGTAAACGAAAATTGCTCTTTCAAGATGACAAGTTTCAATTCCTCATATTTCCTGCACATTTTTCTAAACACCTTCATTTCATGCTTCTAAGTCTAATAGTTTTTGCTCAACAAAATAAAACTTAGCATAAATTTCAATAACCAAAACAAGAGTATACTTGAAATAGACTTTTATGTTATAAGTTAATGTAATTTTCCAGAAAAAATTAATTTCTATTTACAAGAAGTTCTCTTTTTTTTCTAGTTATTTATTAAAAGAATTGTATATCCAAGAATAACCAAAGGGAAATAGAACAAAAATTTCAGTTTATGAAATAGTGCTTTATAAAAAAAGCATTAAAAGATTTAATTGCTTCTCTCAATTTTGTATTTACTTACTTCTCTCTGTGATTGCTATTCATTCATAATTGTTATTATTATTTTAAGTCCATATTTTTCAAAAAAGCAAAAAACACTTTCTTAATGAAATGTATACTTGTTTTAATTTTACATAAGCACATTTCGTTAATATGTTAATTGCAATGAAATGAATTATTTCCTGGATTTGACAAATAATTTTCTCTGTCTGAAGAAAAAATAAAGGAAAACGGAATGTTTGACTCCATAAGAGTAAATAAATTATAAATAATTGTACGTTTTTACAATATAAACTTATTGACATAAAAATTTACATGCCTAGAATGTTACGTAACTTATGTAGTACAGGTAATAAACGTAATGATTGACATATGTAAGTACAACATTGTTATAAGTTATTAAAAAATCAAAACAAAATTATTATTTGTTGCTGAAAAAATTAAATTGAATGGAGGTTTTAGTACTCTTTTGGGGCAACTCTTGCCAAATGCAGGAAGTGATACAGTCAAGCATTGGGACATACAAGTCTTTCCTTCTGACATCTTGTTCCACAGTTGCTGTAAAAACACCACAAAATAGACTAACAACAGGAGCTGCCCAACTTGCAGTTCCGATTGACCCTAGATATACTCGTTCGGTGGCAAATCTGGAGGGTGGTAATGCGGGGGAGGCATTCCTGTGACACCCTTGCATTGTCATGTTCAAAAATGACTCCTGGGAGCCCTGTTAACAGTGGCAGTATCTGAAGGATGTCATGAATGTGCCTCTGGACTGTCATGGCACCATGGATCAATATTGAGGGTGATTGTGTGTCGTATGAAATGATACCATCAGTATAGCTGCAGAAGAGAAGTACTGCTGTATAGAGAAGGCAGAATTGACAGCCATTCAACGTTGACACTGTGTGAAGTGATGTGACTTGATTGGACTGTAACCAAATGGAACCAAGTAGTCTTCAGGATTTGATCCAGTAATAATTCTGGAAGTATCTCAAGGGGGCTCTCTCCCTCCCGGTATATATATATATATATATATATGAAGAATGAGGAAAAGAACTGCCTCTCATCCCTTCTTCTGCCGCCATCATTCCAGCTCCACAACTTCCCCCTCTCCACCACCTTTTTTTTTATTGAAAGAAACAGTTTTCGTTTGTTGCTGGAAGAATTGACTTCAGAGCCCAGCCGGGGCTTATACTTGTGAAAACGGGATAGGCGGCCCATTTTTTTGTTTATATCAACGGGGCAGTAGGCCCATATTCTTGTTTATATCAGCAGGGCAGACGGCCCATATTTTTCCTAAACATTTCATATTTCATCATATATGTAAATTCATTTTATTATTAAATATTTCAATCATAGAAAAAACGGTTCATTCCTCAAAAACCCCCACATATATATATATTAAAATTAAAATTAACTAGGTTCGAATCATCTAAACCTCACAAAATGGCGGTAGTGAATTTGAACCTACAATTTCATTTTCATGATTCAAGTTGTTTTAAAACTAAAATAAAATTAATATTAGTAATTGTTTACCTGTAAATCATGTATCTCACTGTTTGCTGTGACATTTAAAACCAAAAATTTTTCCATCGGTCAGCAGCAGTGCTATATATTTATTCTGTGGGGCGATGAGTAAGGGATGATAGGGTTGAAGCTTTCACCACGGAAACGCTAAATCTCGCTTGTAATAGACATTTTGTTTTAGAAATCAGATGCTAAAAATTATATATATTTTTTTAATGTAAATTTAATTACATAAATATTAGAGGAAAAATTGTAACCTTAGAAGGGGCTGTGTTCCTTCATTTATAAAATGTGAGGGGCTAAAGTCCTCCCCCCCCAAGTTCAGTGGTCCCTGTAATCCAGATTTAATTTTTAATGATAAACATTATGTACGAGTATCGGACCTTTTGGTGAATGGCTCAATCCTACCTGCATTGAACTGCAGCACAGCTTCTGCTCTGCAGAGTATTATTGCTACAGAGTATTAGATTTTTAACTCGTTATAATTCTTTTACTAATTATAAAACATAGGTTTTGTAGCAATACAAAAAAATCAATGCTAATTTGTACACCCAAGACACTAATGGGGTTTATAATTTTTTTAAATAGAGGAAAAATATTTATTGGTAAAATGACATTTATTAAATTTAAATACTATAAATTGACACTATTAAAAAAAATCCTCAATTGTCTTAATTTTTATTGATAAAAATAGATAGAAAAACCATATTGCATCCATATTCAAAATATTTTGTTTTTCCAATTCCAATGTTGGTCCTCTCCCAATTGCTTCAGATAATCAGCAGAATCCTACTGTATTCATTTAGCCTTTGTATATCAATTTAGACCAAAGTGAATAAGTTTCAGATTTTTCATACCAAAAAATATTCATGGCTGGAATTTCATTTCATTATTTTTCCATTTCCTAGATTGTCATAGCAAACTGCTGGAGGAGTTAACCTTATTACCAAATATACTTCTGCCTCTTATGGGACCAGAAGACTATAAAGAAGAGGAAATGGAAAAACTACCAATTGATTGTCAATACTTAGAAGAAAGTAAGGAAAGAGAAGAACACCCAAAGATTAGGAGGACGTTGGTTCAAGCACTCTGTTTGGTAATTTTTTTTTAATTCCCCCCCCCCAATAATTCATGTGTTTAGATTAACCACAAATAAGATGTTCAGTATTTATTAATTCAGATGAAATATTCTTAATTTTATTTTTATTTGTAGAATTTTTTTACTTTAACGAACTGAAACTTTATTAAATAAATTTGTGTGGAGACTCTTGCTATAATATTTTGCTTGAACCAAATGTTTACCCAGTGAAAAAAGTTTAATTTCATAAAAAAATAATGGTTTTTTAACTGTACAGTCTTTGATTAAACACCCATTTTTGCTAGAAACTTGCGGTTGTTGCCCCGTTGCGTGCTCATCGTGCTACTGATCAGTCATCATGGTTTAAAATTGACATTCTCGTAAGCCGTAAAATGCTGGTGTTTATGTAGACTTTATGTATCTGTCATTATAATGGAAGAATCGCTGTAATGGAGGCCGTATTAAGGTGTACTGACTGCATTTAATATAATAAACTATTAATAGGATTTTCCAAAATATCATGCTTACATCACTAAAAAAAGTTATGTAAATAACGTGGTAAAAAACATATGCAGTCATTTTGAGAATATGTGGCAGTAAAAAAAAAAAAAATTAAAAGTGACTATACACATATGCTCAGATGTGAACCAGAAAGTCCTAGCTCTCTTCATTTAAAGACAATAACAATTAATTATCTTTAAACTATTAATAAGCTTAACAATTAATAATTTGTTCAATTTTGCCAGCAGTTAAATATTTTGCTGTACAACTGTCAGGTTTTATATGCTTGTTCAAAGTTTTTATATGCGCTGGTGATGAAAACCGTTATAAATTGCAATGTAGAAGTATAAACTTCAATACCATTTTAAATATTCAAGGAAAAAAAAAAAACACCTGTAACAAGAGAAATTGACATGCATGTGGACTGCTGGAATGATGAGGTTAGCGTTTTTTTTTTATTTTTATTTTTTTATTTTGATAAAATTTGAAAACAAATTGTATTTGATAGTTAATTTGCATTGTTCACAGCATAAAATTTTGTGTCAGAAATATATTAATGAACAATAATTTTTCCTCTTTTTTAATTAAAACTTGTGTTTTTATTTTAAGTTTTACTTTTCAGTTATGTTATACAGAGCATGGCTGGAATTACTTGAAAGAAAATGGTGTTTATTTTGTCACTCGAGAGCTTCACAATTGGGAAAAAGATGAAAGTGTGATTGAAGCTATTGAGACACTCCTGTTATATCTTCTTGTTGAGAATTACACTGCACCAGACACTAAGGGAAAAGAATCAATTCTGAACACTGAACTTGTAAGACCATCTGAAACAGACATTGTCAAAGATTTACCTGATTTTATCATATAAAACATTTTTTTCTAAATAAATGTTTATTTTTATTATACTTCAGTCTAGAATCGTTTAAAGATTTTTCACCTCCATAAGACTCTAGATATCTGTCTTTAATATTAATATAAACGTTACTTTTTTACCCTTTTTAAAATTTCATTCCTAAACACAAATAGCTTAATTTTTTAAAAAATATATTATTGCTTCATTTTCTATACACAATATTAGTGGACCTTAAGAGTAAGATATTCTGCGTTTATGGTCCATGCTTAAATAATCTTCTAAAAATGTTTAAAAAATCTTTTTTTTTCTCCAATTCTGATTTATATGAAGTATTTTAGATAAAGCTAGGTGAGAGATGGAGCGTTATTCCAATACTAGCAGAGAGATAAAGCATTGTTTATATGCTAGGAGAGAAATGAAGCATATTCTTCTCCTTCTGGTGGGAAAGAGTTGCCATTATTCCTATGCTAGGAGAGAGGTGGAGCATTATCATATGGTAGAAAAAATAGAGCATTGTTGATATGCTAAGGGGTGAGATGGAGCATTGTTCCTATGCTGGGAGAGATTTGTTGAGACAAATCATCAAACCAATTCAAGGATCCCTAATCCATTGCAGCTAAAGTATTTTTTCTGATTCTTTAATCAATATGTTAAAATATTCATTTCAAATATGATATTTGTTTACAAAAAATAAAACAATTTTGCTTAAGAGCATTCTTGGTTTATTACAGCTGTTGAAAATTTCAGCAATAATGGAAATGATTTAAGAACTAATGTAGTTGACATTATTAATAGTTAGATTATTTTCATTTTTTTCATTATTTCGTTAAAAGATGTATAGACTCTTCTAGCTTTACCATACTAAAATAGAAAGCACGATTTTTAATGCTAACATTGAAAAAAGAAAAAAATTTATATTTTATTAAAAAAAAATTATCTTTCAAAATATAAAATTTATTGAACTTACAATCTCACAATTATTTTTATACCTATCTTTATAAAAATATAACAAATAATTCTAAGTAATTTGCATCTTAAAAACCTTTAAACGTCTATTCGGTATTATGAGAATGAATTAAATGCTTAATTACTCATTTTAAATCAGTGCATTTTTTTTAATGATGAAAAATATGACAAGATACTTTAAAACTCTTATGTCTATCTGCATTTTTATGAGGCTCATTTGAAAATAAATAAGTAAAACTAATAAATAACAAATTAGTAATAAAATATTCAATAACTCTACTGCTGTCCTGATCAAACTATTTGAACCTTGCTTCCCAGATTGTGGCTATCCCGCCCTGTGGCTATATGTTTTTTGTATGATTTCATAATTTTAAATATCATTTACACAAATTTATTGTATATTTAAGATTCGGTTCTCGAACCATTAAATTTGAGTTCTAGTACATGAAATTCTGATCATTAAATTAAAAGTTATTCAGGATGTTGTTTTTTCTTCTGTGCACTGTACATTGATTATAATGATGGTATGTTTACATTACATAACAAAAATATTAATAGATTTAAAATTAGACAACTTTTGTTTTATTTTTATGATTATTTACTATTAAATTTGTTTACTATCTTTTTATTTCATTATTTTTTGTTTTATTATATTTTTATTGTTTAAAGTAATACTACTTATGATTTTTTGAAAGGTGTGACAAACTATTTACCGGTCACGAAAATCATGAAAGTCACGAATTTGAAGAAAGATCACATAAGTCCCGAAAAAAATCACGATTTTTTAAACAAGGTACTGAAATGTTTTCTTTTCAACCTCTGACAGAATTAATAATTTAAATTCGAAATTTGCTTCCCATAATAAAACCATATTAATAATATTTAAAATTGAAAAATTACACGAAAATGACCCAAAAACGATAAATAACGATCGTAAAACGATGTGAATTTATGACAGAATCGTTACAAACCGAATGACTTAAAGTGCTACCTTGAATTTGAAATTCGGGTGTCGTAATGACATCGTATTCAAACCATCAATATTTGAAAAGCTAGGTGGAAACTGTCTAAAAAAAAGGATAAAAAAACAGCTTGAGTTTACGTTAAAATCTTAGCAAACCGAGCTCCCCAAAAAGTATAATATAACTCTTAATATAAAATTCGTTCATCCTATTAAAAATATCGGTTTCGGCTGAAATGTCTAAAAAAGCGACACATAATCAGCGAAAAAACGATCTGCAATCGACGTAGATTTACGATGAAGTCGTCGCAGATCAAACTCGTCATAAGAGGCAACTCAAATGCAGAGTTTGCATATGGTATTGACGTCGAAACTTAACTAACCTTGTGGCCTAATGAATGGAAATGGCCTAAAAACGATCGGAAATGCCGTGCATTTGCGGCGGAATCGTTGTATTAAAAGCATTGAAATTTTAAAAATCAATTGATAGCTGCCGAAAAACGAATGGAAATCGACAGAAATTTACGATGCAATGTCACAAATCAAACTCGCCAAAAACTAATTTCTCAAATTCGCATGTTATCTTAACACTATATTAACAGAGATGCCAGGCAGCGAATAAATATTTTTGAGTTTATGATTCTTGGTTTAGTAAATTCGATTCATAGGTTTAGTAAATTCGATTCACTGCTTTTAAATAATTCAAACACTTTATTACAGTTAAGTCGTGTTAAGCCCTCAAAAAATAACTTGGCTTTACGATTAAAATCGTTCCAAATTGAGTGCATTAAAAAGTGGTAACTCAAATTCGAAATTCTTGATTCATAATAACATCATTTCAGAAAGCACGTGTTAATGGCCGAAAAAAAGACGGGCATTTACGATGGATTTGTCACAATCCAAGTGCGTTGAGAAATGATTACTCAAATTCGCGTAACATAATAACAAATAAAAAGATCTTAAAAATATCGCAATTTGAAGCAAAAGGAAAGAAAATGCGTGGAAATGGCTGAAAAAAGATTGCAAGCAATACGAGATCGGAAACGATGGAATCGTCCCGAATTGAGCCCACCAGAAATGATAAAATCGTGTCAATGACACCCTATTAAAGACATCGGAATTTTAAAAAAAATACGTAAATGTGTCAAAAACTATCGAAAAAACATAGTGATTTTATTTTCGAGAAAATTGGCGCAAATAGGTCTATATTATTATTGTTTAATGTATGGGGCACTTAATCACAATTTTAGAGCTTAAAGGGCGGTCTCTTCTGCCCCAAAACAAAACATTTTCAGACTAATTTGAATAGTGAAAATTTAGTTTGAGTAAAGCTTAACGTTCTAACACGGAAAATTCAAAATTACCCAGTCATGTCTCGAAAAAAAATACGTGAAAAAATTTTCACATTTTTTGAAGAAGCAGAAAGTTATTGATGAACTGACTCATTCGAAAAAAGCGTAAGTACTGATTTAAAAATAACTGAATGTCCTGCGCTTCTCGTTAGTAAAGAATGATTAAACCGTAGCTGAGGAAGAGAGGGAACATAAGAAAATGATATTTTTTTTTAGTCTCACAAACGAAATGTAAAAGCTTAAATTTGCAATAATGAGTTGTTGTTGTCGTCGGCCATTAAGGCAGAGGAGCTTCGATTGTTCTAATTTTCCAGTGGCGCCATTTGTGGCCTGGAATTCGACGTTTGTCACTCCCACACGTCACACCCGTTCTATAGGGCGTACCCATTCATTCATTTTCCACAGATCGTAATTTTGACCTGAACCAGAGAACGATCCATCTCCAATTCAGTACCCTCATTGGTATAATTTGTTTTGGGAACATGGAGGACGTTGTGACCGGACAGATTTAACGTGCACCAGTCACCATTTAGTACACGGAGAGTCTTCGGCCGAACTCCCGTTTTCACGCTCGTGAGTTCAGCGCTCTGACTATCCCTGCAATAATGAGTAATACAGTGAAACCTCTCGGGAGTGACATCTGTAAAATGTTACCGTCTCCTTCATTGACTAGAATCGATTGACTTGAAATGATATCGAAGTTACATGATTTTTCAATTTTAATCACTGTCATTTTCTTGGTGTGGAAATGCCATTTGGATCGATGAATAAAATTTAGCGTTCATAAAAAGGACCTTAACTGATGTAATTGTGTGTAAAAACAATTTTACCTATTATGAATGATAGAACTATTTTCAATAAACAAACAATTAAGCTTTTTTTTTTCAACACATATAATTTTATGTCATAAAACTTAGCTTTAAAAATGAGAAGAGATATGTTTGTTTGAGATGTTTAGTTTTTTCTAAAATAATATTTTTTTTCTTAATTAACTTTCAACTCTAAAAATAAATCATTGATAGCATCGTTTTTAGTGCACTCTGACTGCAACATGAGGTTGTATCGAGCTTTCTAAATAAGAGTCTCACACAAGTATTTTGAAAACATTTTATACTACTTATTTGTTTTGTTAAATTTTTTCGTATTTTTTTATTTGATCTATTCCGCATTTAATGCACTGGGTGAGATTTTAATAGTTTCTCTTCAACACTCAGTATATGGAGAAAATTCTGTGCCTCCCAAAAGTGGTCGCAAATAGAGGGGGTCGCTATATTGAGGTGATTTTTCCTAGAGGTTTTACTATTTTTGCAATTGTATAGATTTTTTTAATGAATTTATTCTGAGCTAATATTTATTGTTTCTCATGATACATTTTCAGTATGAGAGTATCTGAAGCTGAAGAAGAGATGATAATTTAAAAGTGTAGATAATATTCTAAATCTACTTTTGGAATTACTAGGATTTTTTCTACCAAATTGCCTTGTGCAGAAAGTCAAATTTCATAGAAAAATAACAATACTTAAAAAATTTTAACACATTATTATTCCATAAGTCTATTAAAATAGTGTATAATGATCTTGAAAAGCATTTCTCCAAACAAAACAGCAGTATATCTGGTTAACGATCCTTCGAAAAATTTCATCTGTTTTTTATTTTTTTATTATTTTATTTTACTAGTCTCATGAATGTAAAATGCATTCTATAACATTTATAAAAAAATTTTAATTTTTATGAAAAAAATTAAAAACAGTATTTCCAGAAAAAAATATGTTTTTTTTTTTTTTTTTTTTTTTTTTTTTTGGAACCTAGTAGATATCCTGGTCAAACATTATCTTTTAATTTTAAATTGGACAGTAAATATATAAAAGGATGGGAACTTATTGACTTCTTATTCTTCAGAAAATATGTTTTTAGAAAAATTCTTAAAAAAAAAGGGGGGAAATTAATTTTTTGGAAATGTGTAGGTAGGCATAACCCCTGAAGTTTCATTTTCTGTAACACAAATCTTCTATTCAATAAATAGAATGACTGTAATTCAAGGGTATTTTTCGTAATCATCATTGTGTGAAAAGGAAGCAGACAAGTTATTCTTCCTACTCAATTTTCTTATTGTTCTATTTTCATTGCATTAAGTTTGGTTACAATTAATGACAACAAAGTTTTTAAGATCTGGATGTTGTCCAACACTTCATTTTCATATCATTAATATTCATTTTTTCGACACTCTTCAATTTTGAGTATTTAAAAGTATCTCAGATGAACATGTTTCTAAAAATTATGATGGTATACGTTTTCGCTCTTAAAGGCTTTTTAAGCACTCATTTCTCAAGGCAAGGATAACAACTGCTCCATTTTTTACGAAATCTGTATAAATGTTATTGGTAAATCCTAAGTTTTACCGGTAAAAAAAACTTAGGATTTACAAAAGTGGCTTGGTAAAAGTAATGTTTAATATGATTTCATTTTGAATTTTTACCTAGCCTTATTTGCAGTAAAACCTATGAGTTACGGACGCTTTTTGGTAAAGTAAACGATAGAATTTTTTAACTATTGCCACAGTTATTTTTGCAATCGTCGTTGAACAACCGACTCAATTTTGAGTTTATGACTACTAATGTCATTTTGAACACAATCTAGAAGACAAGCGAACTCCTGGATCAAGTATTGGGAGAAATTTGCCTTCGTGGAGAACTTTTTGTATTGACTTCTTTCAATGCACCCATCAATGTTAGATATGAAAAATAATCATAAATAAATTCATTTTGTACTCTTCTCTTCATGCGGTGTTCGAGTTTTAAAAATTTAAAACATAATAATTGTGTGGAGCTGGATAGATAAAATAACAATTCTATATTATATCTATCACACACTACCTGAACAAAATTGCGGATTTGGAAATTGAAATGTCCGACTCCGATCTATTTTAAAACTCCGACTTATTCTCTATTAAAAAGTTCACTGAATCCACGGAAAATATATTTTTTATATAACCGTCGTTGAACAGCCGACCCAATTTTGAGTTTACGACAACTAATGTTCACCTTCGTACACACTTTGTTCTTATTCTCATGACGTGAGGCTTTTGAAATAGTGGAAAAATTACCAACAAATATCAAAGCTTTTGTTTTTTGATTGTCTACCACTCTATTAAATGTTTTTCAAGAAACGTAGTGATTGGCTATCCTGCATATGAATAGTTCAAAAAATCATTAAAAACGCACTTAGTATTACCAGGCCTGCCGAGAATATAATACTTTTTAGTCCAGCAATTATAGCAATAAAAAAGTGCTGAAAAATTAACGCCTAAAGTATTTTTTTGCCAAAAAGTCATTGTTATGTCTCTGATATTTATACCTAAAAACTCTGTTTTTCTCCTCTGTACGTGTCTTCCTTTGTTTTTATTTCATCATCGTAGTTGAACAGCCGACCCCATTTTTTTGGTTTACGACTACTCCGTAGCTTTGTAATTTTGAACCCAGTACAGTAGACAAGGGTACTCCTGGATCAAGTATTTAGAGAAATTCGCCATCGTGGAAAACTTTTTAATGAAATTAACCGACATTGCCGTTACATGGAGAGGAAAACCACACAAAAAATCCACAGTAGCCTGACGGCAAGGGGATTCTAACCTATGATCCGTTCACCACCGAGGATATTTTTACGTCAGCAGTGAGGTCGGTGTGATTCGTATCGGGATTCGAACATGGTCACCTCATTTAAACGCTCCCTCAACCATCAGGGATCAGTTATTTTTATTAATTTTTTTTTAAAAATTGAAATATCTTCAGTAATTATCGAGAAAATTGTGCAGAAGTTCGGTTCTTTTTTTTTCTTTTTTTTTTTTACACATGGAGTGTTATTTGTGAAGTGGTATAAATATTGAATTTTTTTCCTCTTATAACTCTTTTAAGAATAATTGTAAGACAGCTCCATCGTCATAACGCGATATGAAATAGTGCAATATGGCCATATTTCGTGTTGAGCCTTTTAAAAAGTAAGCAAAATTCACTAAACATTTCAACATTTAAAGGTTGCCTCTGTTGGCGAGAGAGAAATTCGTAGCAATATTTGTCAGAAAATATATAATATATATATAACATGGATGTGGTATTAATAGACTAATATTTTCAAGGTCATTTTCCCAGACTATAAACCAATCAAAAATAATAATAATAAGTAAATCGTTAAGTCGCCCACTACTCTCCAAATCTGCATTTCTGAAATTCTTTTCATTATGAGAAATCACCTCACTTTTAAAATTTTTATCGAAAATGGGTGTGTGACTGGTTTGAGATTATCCAAGGACATAAAGATTCGATTTCTATAAAACCGGAAAATTTTTTTTGGAGAGTCATCTGTTTGGAAATCAAATTCATTGTTTAAATTGAAAAAAAAAAAATAAAATAAAAAAAAAAATAAAAACATAAAATAAAGGTCAAATACGGATCTTCTTGGTTTACGATTTTAGGTTATCAGTGATCATTTATTTTTAAAAAAGATATAAAATAAGTAGTTTTCAAAGTTTTTTTTCTTCTTTCTTTTAAGTGATAACTCTCGATCAAAAACTGCCCTTTTACATTTTGCTAGCGCAAGTAAATTCAACTGCTTTATATATTCATTATACCTTTTTTTAAATAAAATAAATGTATAAGAAAATTAAAATAAAATAAAAACAGTTGAATTTACTTGCTCCCGATGACTTTGCATTAGTGTCTTGACTTTATCGCCTGCATCGGCGATATGGACCCACTCTTCTGTTGGGAAATTAAGAAAATAAAAACAAATTCCGGTTTTGATCTAAATTCAGAAATGATTGTCCTAATTTTGATGTAATTGAATTAATCTAATTAAAGAGTCGTAATTCCTAATCAGGAAATTGACCGTGATCGCGAGATAGCAAATGATAAGTTAAACTTTATCAAAACTTTGAGTCATTAACTTAAAATGTTTAGGTATACATTTTATTTTTTAAGAAAAATATCCCACTAAAAGCGTGATAAGCCGTAGAGATGCCAACTTGTCCGGATTGCGGATAAATATTTTCTAGTGGTAGCGACACTTATTTTTTAATGTATGATTCTTGGGTAAGTATATGCGATTTAAAGGATTTTTACCCACCACTCATAAATAATTCAAAAGCTTTTAAAAAATGAACCTTTGTTGTCATTATTTCATGTTGAGCCTTTTAAAAAGTTGACAAAATTTAGCACAAATATGCAAATTTTAGTCTATAGTTCTCCACCGTTTTTCTAAACATTTTGCAGAATCCGAAGGAGTTGACAACTCTGGGAAACATCCCTGAGAATGTCCCGAAAACATGCCTTTTCAAATTTGATCCTCTGCAGAGGGAATGGCTCCGCCGCGTTGGTAGCCCGACAATCAGAGCGCGAAGTTGGGGCGTTTTACCGCTTACCCTCGGTGCCTACGCAGGCTGATCAAAGTGGTCACACACCCGCTTACTGACCGCAGCCTGTGATGCTGTTTTTATGGTAACGGTGTATATACAATGAGTCCGGCCTTGTACGAACGGCCATTGAGAAATATTTTTCCTTGTGGTAGCAACATTATAGCATTTTGACGTATTAAATCTTCAATTTAAAGTTTCAAAAAAAAAAAAAAAATAATAATAATAATAATGAAGAAAAAAAATACAACCAAGCATGACAAATTAATAATTACAAAATATGTATATAGCTCTTAAATATTTCCTAATTGCCCCAGCTCAAAATCCAGATAAAAAAGTGTTGTGGCAGGAACTTCACTTCACAATCAAGTTTTACTAGTAAGTTTAATATTTCCAAATTTAATTGTTGTTTTATTACCACTTTGTAAAATCTTTTTCACCGACCCTACAAATTGGCAGATATGCAGATTTATTTACAGCGATAAAATTTAGCATTTTTTTTTTTTTAATTAAAAGTACACGCTAGAAAATTTTTAGTTTTAAATATACATCATTCATAATGTAATAGAAATTGATGGTCTTAACGAATGGATGATTCAACGAGAAAAACTAAATAAAATTTCTACCACGTTTTGAGGATCTTGTATCATCACTGAAATAGTAAAAGAAAAATATACTTTTACCAGATTATTTTTTGTTTAGATAAATCTTTTGAGTTGTGGTAGTCATGGATATCTACAGCAGAGAAATAATTAGGCAACTACTTTAAATAATATTAAATACTGGAGTGAATTTTAAATACTGTTGGTTAGTAATATATCATTAAATTGCATAAAAACCTGTAAAAAAAATCTAATCAATATTTAAAATCAGCGACACGAAAATATCTAACATCCGTTCAAAAATCTCATGCAGCAGAAGATAAAGAAACATTTCCTAGAACAATAAATTGAAGTTTTTATTTTTTGAAAGGATTACGTCAATGCAGAAGAATGATGTTATGAGTCGTGAATTTTTTATTTTATTTTATTTATTATTTTTTTTTTTTTTAATTCAGATCGATCACTATATCAATGCACAATTTTCTTGCTGGAGCTAGGTACTTGGGTTGAAAAGATTATTCATCTTGGAATGATGGTCTGAGGTGGGATGCATATCATGACATTCAATATAGTTTTCATGAAAGTATTCAACTTAATTAAATATAAACAACTAAAAATATCTCATTTAGATCAATGCTCTAGAAATGTAGGAAAATGTCCGAAATCCGAATCATCTTGAATTGCTGTACCATTAGTTAATGAATACATGTCTTTTTTTTACTTTAAATTTGAAAAATAGTGTCACATCAGAAAAATGACGCTATTAGTGGTGAGGTTTTTTTTTCTTCTTATCTCTGAAGATTTTAATATTCAAACAATTTATTGAATTTGCCGTATTTATTGATTTGTCGAAGAAGCGTTTATCAATTTTTTCAAGATGGTGATGGGAATTTTTTTTTAGGTCTGTTTGAAAACACATTAATATTTCTGATATTCATGGGTGCTCCTGTTATTTTTCGAAGTGTTTTGTTTAAGAAACTTGATATTCTTTTTAGTTGAGTTTTTGTGACGTTACGCCATGCGGGGAGGGATGCATTTGAAAGAATTTGCCGAATCATAGAAATGTATAGTTAGCGTTTTAAATAAAGATGGAGTCTTGATTTAAATCCAAGATGAGCATTGATGTTTTATTCTGACCGACTCAGACTTGTTCTGGTTGCTGAGTACCAGCTCTGGGCTCTCACTGATTTAATGGATCTAACATGACTCAAAGAAATAAGATAATGACATGGCTAGGCATATATAGTTTGTCTAAATAAGAACTCCCATAGCCATTCGTCTGAACCCGTGGTTGGTACTATGGTTACGAGGTAAAACTATTTCACATCGGGATGTGGGGGGTCACTGTTTAGGTTCGGTTTTGGCGGACGAGAGAAAGGGAATATTTTTCTTCGGTCTTTGTGTTAGCCATAAAGTGAGGAAAATCTACCCTCCCTGAAATGCGTTATTCTTGTTTTCATAGCAGCAGACAGCCTCCAACTTTGTGGTGGGTGGGAGGGAGTTCTTACCGTAGACAAACTATAGTCTAGTATACATACGGCACAAACTTTAACATAGGCAATAAAGGCCGGTTGGAACTACCTCCTCCGCTGCTGTCGGCAGTGGGTTGTTTCTCAGGATAAATTAGTCTGATGCGGTTAGCGTGCCTGATTGCGAAGCCAATGGCTGCGGCTTGGAATCTCGCTCAGGGCATGAATATTTCTGCGTGTTGTCCTCTATTGTGCGTGAATGTGGCGCACACTATGAACCTGTGGCGTGGTTCATGTCACAAAGTGCTCACCAGGCAACGCTTCCGGTACCTTCCACGGTGCAGAACTATAGGTTCTGTGCCTGCCGTTTATGAAAAAATATTTATCTGATCATTTATTCAAATTTCAGTTTTAGATTTATGAGTTATAATTAAATGAAAGAAGTGGTAGTCACTAATAATTTATTAGTGTTGAAAAACAGGTAGAAATAAAAAAAAAATTATTTGGAGAGTCGTGTCTTTGGAGAGTAAAACAAAATTAAAATCCCAATTCAATACAAATTCGCCGCTTATAAAAAAATATTTACCTGATCATTAATTCAAATTTCAGTTTTAAATTTATAAGTTATAATTAAATGAAAGAAGTGGTAGTTACTAATAATTTATTAGTGTTGAAAAGCAGGTAGAAATAAAAAAAATTTATTTGGAGAGTCGTGTCTTTTGAGGATAAAACAAAATTAAAATCCCAATTTAATACAAATTCGCCGCTTTAAAAAAATATTTACCTGATCATTAATTCTTCTTTCTTTATTTAAATAAACTGGGCACCTGGGCTGCGAAGCGGCCCCTATCCCATTCATCATTAAATTACGTACAGTGAGGTAAAATAAATTGATTTGGCAAACATTGTGGTAGCCATACTAAAATCAAGCCGTTTGCTTGTGAAATAATAAAACAATGAAATTTTCAATATGGCAAATTGGCATTTTTACATAACATTAAAAATATTGATTGTAGACTTAAATTAAAAATAAGATAAAACATGATTTGATAAGTACAATAATTGGTTTTTGAAAAATGAAAGACATAATTGATGACTGATCATTAATTCTTTCTTTCTTTCTTTATTTAACTAAAACTGGGTGCTTGGGCCGCGCAGCGGCCTCTAACCCCTGATCATTAATTCGAATTTCAGTTTTTAATTTATGAGTTATAATTAAATGAAAGAAGTGGTAGTCACTAGTAATTTATTAGTGTTGAAAAACAGGTAGAAATAAAAAAAATTTATTTGGAGTGTCGTCTTTTGAGGGTAAAACAAAATTAAAATCCCAATTCAATACAAATTCAAGTAGTACTGATATCCAAATACTTATCCAAGGTATAAAATTTATCCACTTATCAGAAGAAGAAAAAAAGTACGTACGTACAATTTATGCATATCTTATAAGATGATCTATTGTTTCTATCATTTGATATGTCAGACGATAAAAGAAATAAGTCATTCTTCCTTTGGGTGAATTTTCATTCGGCAAAAGATCGATAACTACAATGTGTAACAATAGATGTAAGACTTTCTACACTTTTAATGACCAATAAATTAAATAAATAACAATGGTTTATTTTAAAGAGTGAACGACAAGCCTGGGAAATGTCTGACTAGCTTTCATCGGAGAGTCATAAAATGTTGATTGCTTCAAAATGAAATCTGGCAACATCAAGGTTGAACAAAATATTACTTCTTAAGGACGATGTATTGAAGAAACGATTTATTATTTTTAAATGTATATGCATTCTTAGATAGAAATAACAACTGAATGTTCTGAATACAAGTATAACGTGAGCGCAAAATTTAATGTGCATAGCTCAGTGCTATTCGCAACGAGCTACTAAAGATACGATTTACGTTTGTAACGAGCGCCGTATTTAGTGGGCATCCAGGCGATGCCCAGTGTGTACGCAGTGGCGTAGCGTAGTTTTGGGGGACAAAATATACATTAATGATTACTTGAACGATTGTACAGAAGGTAGGATATAGATGTGAAAAGTTTTCATTATTCATTTTTTTGTAATTTAAACGTTTAGAACTTATATAAGCCACTAGGGTACGAGAATCGTAATTAGCTGAAACCGTTTGGTAACAGCCCCAATCTAATATTCGATTTACCTATATTGGAAAAATATCGCTAAGATTATATTTTGAATGCTTACTAACCAATAAGTTTTGAAAGTGACAGGCATGGCTGAAATCCCTTTTATAGCAAGACGGAAAAGAGCAAAAACTGGTACAAAATACATTTCATTCTAGAATCATTTTTTTTCGAGAAAAATTAAATTTTTGTAACTAACAAGATCTTTTTTTTTTTTAAATTACATTTAAAACTGAAACATTTCTCGTACTGACAAAACTGAAACATAACATTTTCTCGTGAAAAAGTAGATATTGTAGAATAGTTTGAAAAAAAAAATTGATTTACTCCTCCCGAAAACTGGTTATAACTAAAATGGCTATACTACCGGCTTTTTCTCTTTTTCGTCTCGTTTTCACCTTTGGACAACAGACACTCGTCCAAATGCATAATATTTTAGCCAATCATACAAGCAGCAGAGTCAACAACGTTTGAGCAAAAATGAAGGGCACGATAGTAGATTTTAGTAAGATTGACTGGTTATGTCAGGAACAAGCTGTAGTCTAGACCAGTGTTTCCCAAACTTATGATTTTTGTGTACCCTTTCTAAATTTTTCGTAACGCTGTGTACCACTAATAAAAAAATGAATGTATTTTTTACTATAAAAAATTGCACAGAAGTTAAAAATCACAACTGGCTGTTGACACCACTAATTATTAACTGTTAAGTCTGCAAAAAATAGGCAATAGAAAAATATATAATAGTAAATTTTCATGGCTAGCTTTGTTTTTAAAAAAATTTTTTTTTTTAAATTTTCGTTTGTTGCAAGATATTTCGCATAAGAGCTCGTATCCCCGCTAAACTGCTCTCGTACCCCAGGGGGTACGCGTACCACACTTTGGGAAACACGGGTCTAGAGAATAGTAGATTCCAATCGGGAGATGCAAAACCATTTTGTAGAGAAATATTAGCGATTTTTAATTTAGCTGAATGGAATCTCGTTCTCAGAAACATCAGTTTAAAGAAATATGTAAAACCTAGACTGTGAAATTAAGTATTCGCAAGTTAAATATAAAAAAATCTTTTTTATTTAAAACTTAGCGACCACTTCATCTTTTGTGGCTAGGACTTCTGTGTTGGTATCTATGCACGGTTAAGGCATGAGTATGCCGCATGACCTCCTACATCAGAAAGCCTCCACACGGTTTCTTATAAGTAGTCTGCGCAGATTATTTAAAAAGCGAACCACTTGTGCGCATGAACCCAAATTCTATTTTAAAAGTACTTGATAGAAATTTATCATATATATTTGAGAATTGAATCAGTAGTGGTGGACAAGTAAATAAGACAAACCAATTACCGTAGACTCTCGATTATCCGTACGTGGATTATCAGGTTTGCAGATTATCCGTGCTCATTCCGGAGTCGCACAAAAAATTTTCAAAATTAAAAACATTTTATTCATGAAGTTATAACTCTACCAAATTTTTGGAAAGCAATATTCGTTATTGGATTGCAGTATATGGAATATCAGCAGCATGGTCAAAGGTAAAATCGTCTATGATATCACGATAATCGTCTATGTTGTGTCACAAAGATCAAACCGTTTGATGAATAATCTTTAGATATTCAAGAAGAATATGATAACAGTATTCTTGAACAAGCAAAAGAAATCTAAGGTTTCGAAATTCTTGATGAAGAAAATTTAGAAGATTGGTTTTCAAAGTGATGCATGTGAGCCTGGCTTCCAGTATTTGACAGATGAAGACATCGTTATGTTGTTAAATCAAATAGTGATGATAGTAACTGGTGCAGAAGATGTAATAAATGAAGGAAATACAATTTCTGCTGCTCTACAATGTGTGGAAACTTTATTAGATTGTATAGGAGAATTTGATCACGGTGACATTACTACGGTTCGTAAAATATGTGTCAATATGTGGCGAATTACACATTTTTTTAAAAGGAAAATTCTTAGTTTGATGTTATACAAGATGCAAATGTCAGTAATTTTGATATTTTTTGTACTGATATGGATTTTTTCTTAAATAAAAAGAAGTTTTCGGATTGTCCGTGATTTTCGATTGTCCGTGCGACCTGTCCCGGTGATTAACCCGGATAATCGGGAGTGCACTGTATATTAAAAAATTGAACAAATTTTTAGATATATATTTGCTACCACTATCGAACTTTTACTAGATTTTGCATTAATTGCTTCGTTCGTATACTTGTTTACTTTCCACACAGATCTCAAAATTCCTCCTCTATCCGATTATATCAACAAACTGAACGCAGACTTCTACAGAAAAGCCGAAAAATGTGCAGCAGCCAACTTTAACCAGAACCTCTCTTTTGAAAATTACAAAAAGGATTCCCATCTAAGACCAATAGCAGCTTTCTACACATCAGACGCCTCATATCATCATCATCAGCACAAATAATAGCAAACCGGCATAGCTGAATGGATAACGCGCTCGACTACAACCCCACAGATCTCAAGTTCTACCCCAACAGTCATCATTTTCTCAAAGATAGCATCGGAATCATCCATCCTCTCAAACGCATCATCTGAATCAACTCAGTGGACGAATCATCGATCATTGTACATAACATCAAGCTTCCAATTCACCCAGAACAACATCAACTGAGTATCATCCAACAGTGTTTCCCGACTAACTGAAAAAAGCAAACTCTGAACTCTAAATAGAACTTTAAAATGATTCAATAATTTCCTTAAAAATTCTGAAAGTAATAGCATAAAACCATAGTAATATAACCATGTAAAAGAAAACTACAGCCTTAAACAACAAACAAAGCATGCAATATCTTTAATGTAAATATTTTTTATTATGTAATTATCTTTTCTTTTCTTTTTCTGTTCTTGCTACCATAATGTTGCAAAAACCAAAATGTTTTTACACACTGTACATATTTTATGATGAATGGGTTAGGGGCCGCTGCGCGGCCCAGGCACCCAGTTTAATTTTAATAAAAGCAAAAGCAAACTTGTTTACCTTTAAAGTGATCTGTCTGATCGAACTACCTACAAAAAACTGTGTGGAGGCTTTCAGTTATAGGTGGCGTTGGTTAAGGCCGTTTTTCGAAGGCTCCGTCGTAATACGTTATGATGCTTTTTCGCGAATAATATGATATTTTTATAACTACCGTGAGTTTGAAATTGTTACTCATGACTATTAGGTCAAGTTTAGCCTATCTGAATCCAGCGATGTCTACGCTTATTTTAAAAAAGGTGCAAAACCTCAATATGGAGTAAAGCCACAGTTTAGGGAAGAGGAAAAGCGTTTGTGGTTTAATTTTTTTATATTTGAAAACTTACTCCAATGCTGCATTACCTGGGCTCATAAAAAATTGCAAAAACTGAGAAAAAGGCAGTGATTTTTATAATTTTCATCTAGGATGGAATACGTCGCCACATAGGGTATTGTTAAATTTTTTTAATAACTTTTCAAATATTTAAATTATTTGTCTGTTCTAAATTCCAGATTCTTCATGGCAAGATTATATTTATAGTTTAAAATCATTGCATGATTAAAATCATTGCACTTAAACTATGGCTTTTTTTATTTTCCTTGATGACAGCAGAGCTCCTAAAAACAGCGTTAATCTGTTATTTTTGCAGGACTAGAATTCATTTTCTCGAAACGCGCCAAAAGTTGGCAACTCTGCATTTGCAGCTTGTTTTCGGAAGTTAATGTAACTAATGTTACTAATTTCTGTCGCCTCATCAGGGATGACACTTTATCAGTGTTTTTTCTCTCAAGCCAATGGTTAGATGTGATAAAAGTTTAAAATTTAAATATAGTGGTGAGCTACACAAATTTACAGAACAACACTTAAATATAGTTTTAAAGTGCAGACAAATTTTTAAAAAAATAGTTTATTTGATATTTTGTTATAACTTTAGACTTTGTGGTGTGCTAGGATTTCTAGATTGGTATTTACGGATAATGTATGATTTTTAGAGGGTTATCGACTACTAAGCGTTTTGGAGAGAAAAAATTTTGGAGTGGTAAACAATTCAGAAAAAATAAAGCTTTCAGAAGTTTTGGTAATTTTGCCAACATTTTAAAAAGCCTCATCATTTTAGAGCTTGAAAAAAGTGGCGTTTCATTGTGGCGGCATTCCAAAGTGACATAACTGTTGAATTATTTGCATGTAGTTGTGAAGAAAATAATTGTAAATCAAATTTACAAAACAAAGAATAATACTGAACTTAGCTGCCACTGGAAGAGATTGTTCCAAAAAAGCGTAATAAGTTGGCAGCCCTGTTTTGTTGGCAGGGCTGTATTTTTCCCGCTCTACTTTTAAATGATTCAGAAGTTCATATAAAACACTGTTTTGTCCTTTTGTTTAATCTTTTAATGAACCACTAATGGCAAAATGTAACAAATTTCTTGCCGCTTTATCAAGGATGCTAATAGCTTCGCTTCCATCAAAATATTTTATTAAGTAGTAGAGGATTAAAAATGTGAATTTTTAAAATGTAGTAGTGAGTAAGATAAATTAAAATCAAATTTAATTGGCGGACGAGAGAAAGGGAATATTTTTCTTCGGTCTTTGTGTTAGCCATAAAGTGAGGAAAATCTACCCTCCCTGAAATGCGTTATTCTTGTTTTCATAGCAGCAGACAGCCTCCAACTTTGTGGTGGGTGGGAGGGAGTTCTTACCGTAGACAAACTATAGTCTAGTATACATACGGCACAAACTTTAACATAGGCAATAAAGGCCGGTTGGAACTACCTCCTCCGCTGCTGTCGGCAGTGGGTTGTTTCTCAGGATAAATTAGTCTGATGCGGTTAGCGTGCCTGATTGCGAAGCCAATGGCTGCGGCTTGGAATCTCGCTCAGGGCATGAATATTTCTGCGTGTTGTCCTCTATTGTGCGTGAATGTGGCGCACACTATGAACCTGTGGCGTGGTTCATGTCACAAAGTGCTCACCAGGCAACGCTTCCGGTACCTTCCACGGTGCAGAACTATAGGTTCTGTGCCTGCCGTTTATGAAAAAATATTTATCTGATCATTTATTCAAATTTCAGTTTTAGATTTATGAGTTATAATTAAATGAAAGAAGTGGTAGTCACTAATAATTTATTAGTGTTGAAAAACAGGTAGAAATAAAAAAAAAATTATTTGGAGAGTCGTGTCTTTGGAGAGTAAAACAAAATTAAAATCCCAATTCAATACAAATTCGCCGCTTATAAAAAAATATTTACCTGATCATTAATTCAAATTTCAGTTTTAAATTTATAAGTTATAATTAAATGAAAGAAGTGGTAGTTACTAATAATTTATTAGTGTTGAAAAGCAGGTAGAAATAAAAAAAATTTATTTGGAGAGTCGTGTCTTTTGAGGATAAAACAAAATTAAAATCCCAATTTAATACAAATTCGCCGCTTTAAAAAAATATTTACCTGATCATTAATTCTTCTTTCTTTATTTAAATAAACTGGGCACCTGGGCTGCGAAGCGGCCCCTATCCCATTCATCATTAAATTACGTACAGTGAGGTAAAATAAATTGATTTGGCAAACATTGTGGTAGCCATACTAAAATCAAGCCGTTTGCTTGTGAAATAATAAAACAATGAAATTTTCAATATGGCAAATTGGCATTTTTACATAACATTAAAAATATTGATTGTAGACTTAAATTAAAAATAAGATAAAACATGATTTGATAAGTACAATAATTGGTTTTTGAAAAATGAAAGACATAATTGATGACTGATCATTAATTCTTTCTTTCTTTCTTTATTTAACTAAAACTGGGTGCTTGGGCCGCGCAGCGGCCTCTAACCCCTGATCATTAATTCGAATTTCAGTTTTTAATTTATGAGTTATAATTAAATGAAAGAAGTGGTAGTCACTAGTAATTTATTAGTGTTGAAAAACAGGTAGAAATAAAAAAAATTTATTTGGAGTGTCGTCTTTTGAGGGTAAAACAAAATTAAAATCCCAATTCAATACAAATTCAAGTAGTACTGATATCCAAATACTTATCCAAGGTATAAAATTTATCCACTTATCAGAAGAAGAAAAAAAGTACGTACGTACAATTTATGCATATCTTATAAGATGATCTATTGTTTCTATCATTTGATATGTCAGACGATAAAAGAAATAAGTCATTCTTCCTTTGGGTGAATTTTCATTCGGCAAAAGATCGATAACTACAATGTGTAACAATAGATGTAAGACTTTCTACACTTTTAATGACCAATAAATTAAATAAATAACAATGGTTTATTTTAAAGAGTGAACGACAAGCCTGGGAAATGTCTGACTAGCTTTCATCGGAGAGTCATAAAATGTTGATTGCTTCAAAATGAAATCTGGCAACATCAAGGTTGAACAAAATATTACTTCTTAAGGACGATGTATTGAAGAAACGATTTATTATTTTTAAATGTATATGCATTCTTAGATAGAAATAACAACTGAATGTTCTGAATACAAGTATAACGTGAGCGCAAAATTTAATGTGCATAGCTCAGTGCTATTCGCAACGAGCTACTAAAGATACGATTTACGTTTGTAACGAGCGCCGTATTTAGTGGGCATCCAGGCGATGCCCAGTGTGTACGCAGTGGCGTAGCGTAGTTTTGGGGGACAAAATATACATTAATGATTACTTGAACGATTGTACAGAAGGTAGGATATAGATGTGAAAAGTTTTCATTATTCATTTTTTTGTAATTTAAACGTTTAGAACTTATATAAGCCACTAGGGTACGAGAATCGTAATTAGCTGAAACCGTTTGGTAACAGCCCCAATCTAATATTCGATTTACCTATATTGGAAAAATATCGCTAAGATTATATTTTGAATGCTTACTAACCAATAAGTTTTGAAAGTGACAGGCATGGCTGAAATCCCTTTTATAGCAAGACGGAAAAGAGCAAAAACTGGTACAAAATACATTTCATTCTAGAATCATTTTTTTTCGAGAAAAATTAAATTTTTGTAACTAACAAGATCTTTTTTTTTTTTAAATTACATTTAAAACTGAAACATTTCTCGTACTGACAAAACTGAAACATAACATTTTCTCGTGAAAAAGTAGATATTGTAGAATAGTTTGAAAAAAAAAATTGATTTACTCCTCCCGAAAACTGGTTATAACTAAAATGGCTATACTACCGGCTTTTTCTCTTTTTCGTCTCGTTTTCACCTTTGGACAACAGACACTCGTCCAAATGCATAATATTTTAGCCAATCATACAAGCAGCAGAGTCAACAACGTTTGAGCAAAAATGAAGGGCACGATAGTAGATTTTAGTAAGATTGACTGGTTATGTCAGGAACAAGCTGTAGTCTAGACCAGTGTTTCCCAAACTTATGATTTTTGTGTACCCTTTCTAAATTTTTCGTAACGCTGTGTACCACTAATAAAAAAATGAATGTATTTTTTACTATAAAAAATTGCACAGAAGTTAAAAATCACAACTGGCTGTTGACACCACTAATTATTAACTGTTAAGTCTGCAAAAAATAGGCAATAGAAAAATATATAATAGTAAATTTTCATGGCTAGCTTTGTTTTTAAAAAAATTTTTTTTTTTAAATTTTCGTTTGTTGCAAGATATTTCGCATAAGAGCTCGTATCCCCGCTAAACTGCTCTCGTACCCCAGGGGGTACGCGTACCACACTTTGGGAAACACGGGTCTAGAGAATAGTAGATTCCAATCGGGAGATGCAAAACCATTTTGTAGAGAAATATTAGCGATTTTTAATTTAGCTGAATGGAATCTCGTTCTCAGAAACATCAGTTTAAAGAAATATGTAAAACCTAGACTGTGAAATTAAGTATTCGCAAGTTAAATATAAAAAAATCTTTTTTATTTAAAACTTAGCGACCACTTCATCTTTTGTGGCTAGGACTTCTGTGTTGGTATCTATGCACGGTTAAGGCATGAGTATGCCGCATGACCTCCTACATCAGAAAGCCTCCACACGGTTTCTTATAAGTAGTCTGCGCAGATTATTTAAAAAGCGAACCACTTGTGCGCATGAACCCAAATTCTATTTTAAAAGTACTTGATAGAAATTTATCATATATATTTGAGAATTGAATCAGTAGTGGTGGACAAGTAAATAAGACAAACCAATTACCGTAGACTCTCGATTATCCGTACGTGGATTATCAGGTTTGCAGATTATCCGTGCTCATTCCGGAGTCGCACAAAAAATTTTCAAAATTAAAAACATTTTATTCATGAAGTTATAACTCTACCAAATTTTTGGAAAGCAATATTCGTTATTGGATTGCAGTATATGGAATATCAGCAGCATGGTCAAAGGTAAAATCGTCTATGATATCACGATAATCGTCTATGTTGTGTCACAAAGATCAAACCGTTTGATGAATAATCTTTAGATATTCAAGAAGAATATGATAACAGTATTCTTGAACAAGCAAAAGAAATCTAAGGTTTCGAAATTCTTGATGAAGAAAATTTAGAAGATTGGTTTTCAAAGTGATGCATGTGAGCCTGGCTTCCAGTATTTGACAGATGAAGACATCGTTATGTTGTTAAATCAAATAGTGATGATAGTAACTGGTGCAGAAGATGTAATAAATGAAGGAAATACAATTTCTGCTGCTCTACAATGTGTGGAAACTTTATTAGATTGTATAGGAGAATTTGATCACGGTGACATTACTACGGTTCGTAAAATATGTGTCAATATGTGGCGAATTACACATTTTTTTAAAAGGAAAATTCTTAGTTTGATGTTATACAAGATGCAAATGTCAGTAATTTTGATATTTTTTGTACTGATATGGATTTTTTCTTAAATAAAAAGAAGTTTTCGGATTGTCCGTGATTTTCGATTGTCCGTGCGACCTGTCCCGGTGATTAACCCGGATAATCGGGAGTGCACTGTATATTAAAAAATTGAACAAATTTTTAGATATATATTTGCTACCACTATCGAACTTTTACTAGATTTTGCATTAATTGCTTCGTTCGTATACTTGTTTACTTTCCACACAGATCTCAAAATTCCTCCTCTATCCGATTATATCAACAAACTGAACGCAGACTTCTACAGAAAAGCCGAAAAATGTGCAGCAGCCAACTTTAACCAGAACCTCTCTTTTGAAAATTACAAAAAGGATTCCCATCTAAGACCAATAGCAGCTTTCTACACATCAGACGCCTCATATCATCATCATCAGCACAAATAATAGCAAACCGGCATAGCTGAATGGATAACGCGCTCGACTACAACCCCACAGATCTCAAGTTCTACCCCAACAGTCATCATTTTCTCAAAGATAGCATCGGAATCATCCATCCTCTCAAACGCATCATCTGAATCAACTCAGTGGACGAATCATCGATCATTGTACATAACATCAAGCTTCCAATTCACCCAGAACAACATCAACTGAGTATCATCCAACAGTGTTTCCCGACTAACTGAAAAAAGCAAACTCTGAACTCTAAATAGAACTTTAAAATGATTCAATAATTTCCTTAAAAATTCTGAAAGTAATAGCATAAAACCATAGTAATATAACCATGTAAAAGAAAACTACAGCCTTAAACAACAAACAAAGCATGCAATATCTTTAATGTAAATATTTTTTATTATGTAATTATCTTTTCTTTTCTTTTTCTGTTCTTGCTACCATAATGTTGCAAAAACCAAAATGTTTTTACACACTGTACATATTTTATGATGAATGGGTTAGGGGCCGCTGCGCGGCCCAGGCACCCAGTTTAATTTTAATAAAAGCAAAAGCAAACTTGTTTACCTTTAAAGTGATCTGTCTGATCGAACTACCTACAAAAAACTGTGTGGAGGCTTTCAGTTATAGGTGGCGTTGGTTAAGGCCGTTTTTCGAAGGCTCCGTCGTAATACGTTATGATGCTTTTTCGCGAATAATATGATATTTTTATAACTACCGTGAGTTTGAAATTGTTACTCATGACTATTAGGTCAAGTTTAGCCTATCTGAATCCAGCGATGTCTACGCTTATTTTAAAAAAGGTGCAAAACCTCAATATGGAGTAAAGCCACAGTTTAGGGAAGAGGAAAAGCGTTTGTGGTTTAATTTTTTTATATTTGAAAACTTACTCCAATGCTGCATTACCTGGGCTCATAAAAAATTGCAAAAACTGAGAAAAAGGCAGTGATTTTTATAATTTTCATCTAGGATGGAATACGTCGCCACATAGGGTATTGTTAAATTTTTTTAATAACTTTTCAAATATTTAAATTATTTGTCTGTTCTAAATTCCAGATTCTTCATGGCAAGATTATATTTATAGTTTAAAATCATTGCATGATTAAAATCATTGCACTTAAACTATGGCTTTTTTTATTTTCCTTGATGACAGCAGAGCTCCTAAAAACAGCGTTAATCTGTTATTTTTGCAGGACTAGAATTCATTTTCTCGAAACGCGCCAAAAGTTGGCAACTCTGCATTTGCAGCTTGTTTTCGGAAGTTAATGTAACTAATGTTACTAATTTCTGTCGCCTCATCAGGGATGACACTTTATCAGTGTTTTTTCTCTCAAGCCAATGGTTAGATGTGATAAAAGTTTAAAATTTAAATATAGTGGTGAGCTACACAAATTTACAGAACAACACTTAAATATAGTTTTAAAGTGCAGACAAATTTTTAAAAAAATAGTTTATTTGATATTTTGTTATAACTTTAGACTTTGTGGTGTGCTAGGATTTCTAGATTGGTATTTACGGATAATGTATGATTTTTAGAGGGTTATCGACTACTAAGCGTTTTGGAGAGAAAAAATTTTGGAGTGGTAAACAATTCAGAAAAAATAAAGCTTTCAGAAGTTTTGGTAATTTTGCCAACATTTTAAAAAGCCTCATCATTTTAGAGCTTGAAAAAAGTGGCGTTTCATTGTGGCGGCATTCCAAAGTGACATAACTGTTGAATTATTTGCATGTAGTTGTGAAGAAAATAATTGTAAATCAAATTTACAAAACAAAGAATAATACTGAACTTAGCTGCCACTGGAAGAGATTGTTCCAAAAAAGCGTAATAAGTTGGCAGCCCTGTTTTGTTGGCAGGGCTGTATTTTTCCCGCTCTACTTTTAAATGATTCAGAAGTTCATATAAAACACTGTTTTGTCCTTTTGTTTAATCTTTTAATGAACCACTAATGGCAAAATGTAACAAATTTCTTGCCGCTTTATCAAGGATGCTAATAGCTTCGCTTCCATCAAAATATTTTATTAAGTAGTAGAGGATTAAAAATGTGAATTTTTAAAATGTAGTAGTGAGTAAGATAAATTAAAATCAAATTTACTAACTCCAGAGAATCAATATATTTTCAACCACTATAAAAACTATTTCGACAAAGTCGAGCTAGTTAGCATCTCTGCTTTGTAAAATCTTTTTCAGAATCAGTACGGAGCAGTTGGATTAAACCGAAAGGTTTCTATAACGTAATGTTGATAATGTTTTCGGTAACTTTTCTTTGCATTGTTCCCTTAAATCTACGATTAAAAATTTTTTTTTCCAATGCTTTACAATCCATTTAGAAATAGACCGCATCAAAAATTTATAGCTAACGCAGTGAGCACAAAACACTCATTCGAATAAAATATAAGAAAAAAACGAAAGTTGTAAAGCGTTTTTTTCTCTCACTGATTATCATACAGACGTAATATATGTCAGATGCAGTTTGTCTATTTTACGACGCTTCTCGGACTGCACGATATAGTTTTAAGTTTACGATCATTTTGTATTCTCTTCTTTTTTTAACGTTCTTTTTCAACTTTTCATTGGTGACGTCTTTGTTTAAAGCCTCAGTTTTCTCAATTCGATTTGAAAAGATATATTTATTTATTTAGTTTAAAAAATGCAAAGACAATGTAGACTTTGTTCTAATTTCGAAGTAGAATACACTTTGATAAAAACATTTCTTAGCTTGTCGTAGATTTAAAAAAAAAAAAAAAAAAAAAATATTATCTTCAATAAATTGTACTTTTGTTTAATTTTATATCGTTTGCGAACAATCAGAATTTTATTGAAACTTGCAGCGCTAACTGTTTATAAGTTGGAAGAAATATTTCATACGTACTTTTCAGGAAATGTGAATGTGACCCGCCCTATAAACGATTTGTGGTAGTGTGACGTGGGCGACGCTGCTCCACCGCCGTGACTCCGCCACAGGTGCCCACTGGGTAACGAAAAGAGAGTTAGCAGTTCTGGCACTTTCTGTGGCCAATGGACAATAGTTCCAAGTGCCCGCCATTAAAAAAAAGAAAAGAAAAAAAAAAAACTTTTTCACTTTTTCAGGAAATATAACTTCGATTTTAATTCAATCGATATTTTGTTCTTTTAATTACCCAACGGATCTAAAAATACGATGATGAGCTGATTTTGGAATATTAATCAGATTTTGATAGTTTTATTTTGGTGTATATGTTACCGTGAATGACCTTAATCAAGAGAATGTCGACTTTCACCAGTGAATGTCAACAATCACATAGTCATTTTGGTGAATGTCCGAAATATTTGTTATATCCGATTTGATAAAAATTTATTCGTTGATATTATTATATCTATTAGATATTTTAATTTATGCTGAGGATAGATTAAGAGAAACATCAGTGTTCGGAGTACCGGTTAAATGCATACTGAGCAATGGGACTTGACATTAAAAAAACATTGATGTAGGGCATACCGGGCAAATGTATACCGGACAGTGGCACTTAACTAGACCTAGTATATATTTCGGACATTTACCAAAGCGACTATGTGATTGTCAACATTCACAGGTGGAAGTCAACAACCACCCATTTCTGTCATTCACGGTAACATATGTTAAAACACCAATGTCTTAATGATTTTTAGAGGCTTTTTTTTATTTTCCAAAGAATTAAGAAAAGTCATTAACATCCTTCCATTATTGTAATAACATTTTTCAAAGCTGGATGATGGTAACCCTGACGTGATACAGAGGGTTAAATTTAACTCACTTATTTCTCAAAATATTTAAAACTATCGATTAACGCTACTTGATCACCCAAAAACGTGCTTACAGTGACTAATAATCAAGATTATAAATTTTTCTGATACTCCTAATTCATTTATTTTTATTTAGTTCTTTAACATTTAGAACATCTTGCTACAAGTTCTTCATATCTAGATATTTCTTGCATTACTATCCAATATTCGAGTGAGTTTTGTGCTAAGCACATTTATGAGTGGTAGCGAACTGAAGGCGAAATTTAAAAAATAAATATGGGTAGTTAAGATAGGTACTTTATTTTCGTCCAATTAGAGCTGCACAATGAACTATTTTATTTATAACCGTCGTTGAACAGCCGACCCATTTTTTTGGGTTTAAGACTACTGATGTTCAACTCCGTAACTTTGTGATTTTGAACCCATTCCAGAACACAAGGGAACTCCTGGATCAAGTGGAGTATTCATGGAGGACTTTTTGATGGAACTATCCCGCATTTTACAGAGAGAGGAAAACTACGAAAATCTACCGGGGTTAGCCTGATGGCAAGGGGACTATAACCCATGATCCGTTAACCGTTTAGGCTATTTTACGTCAGAACTGTGGTCGGTGCGAGCTGGGTGCGGATTTGTATTGGCCAGCCATTTTTAGGATTCGAACGCGGTTCACCTCTTTGGAAGGTGAACGCTCTATCCCCTGAGCAACTACGGCTCACAATGAACTAAAATGAAATTCAGTTGTTGTTGTTGTAGTTCATTTACGTCGCACTAGAGCAGCACAATGGGCTATTGGCCAATGGGCATTGGTCTGGTAAACATCCCTGAGGATGATCCGAAGACATGCCATCACTCTGCAGAGGGGAAGGCTCCCCCGCTTTGATTAGCCCGACGACCTGCGCACAAAGTCGAGCACTTTACGGTAGAACAGTTTAACGAGAGCCGATACCACGCACCCTCGATCTCTACTCAGGCTGATCAAAGTGATCACCCATCAGCTTACTGACCTCAGCCAGTGGTGTTTGACTTCGGTGTTCTACTGGGAACCTTGTCCTTACGATCTGTGGGACTAAAACAAACATAATCACCGGCCATTTTTTTTGAACCAGACATTTATAAATTTTAAAATTTTAGTAGTGGTTGAAAAAAATCATAAATTCTAATTTTTAATATCCTTAATACCATAACTTCGCTACAGTTAGAATATTTTTTCCCGTCATAAACTACGGAAATTCAGTAGTAGTTGTACGGTATGATTGCATAATCCAAGTTAGCAAATTGAATGAGGTTACATCATAACGAGTTTCCCACCATTGATCGTTCCGATAATTGAATACAGAATATAGGTGGCATTAAAAAGTCATAAAGTGAAATTTAAAGCTCATTAAATTAAATCAAGTTTATCTTTCTATTGCTGCTGAATCAATAATTCAGAAGTCAATAATGCTTTGAGTGCTGATAGCGCTCATTAAATAAATTCCAAGTAGCGCATGTTTCACGGGCAATAAAACGGTTTTAATATTTTAATAATGGATTTTAAGGGATATATTTATAAGTCTAAACTTGAAATTTTCAAACTTTTCTTTTGTGATCTCGTGAATAATAACATTTCATTACAGTAATTCTCTTTTTTTTTTAGACATTTTATACAAATTAAGTTTTTATTTTTACTTTACTACTGAGCTGACAACAGATTAAAAATAAAAAAAAACTTACTGCTAAAATTTTTTGTTAAGATTCATTAACGTATTTGATTCATTAAAATATCCCATTTAAAAATAGAACATAATAGAACTTGATGACGTAAATAATAACTCCGCATTACAGTAATTAACTTTTTTTGTGCGATATTTAATAATAAATGAATTTTTTTTTACTACCGAAAAAAAAAAAAAAAAAAAAAAAAACAGATTAAAAACACTTTACGCTAGGATTTTTTAATGTAAAATTTTTAGTGGATTGATCAGAAATTTTTAAAAACTCTAAAAACAGGGTTCCCACGGTCTGGAAATTTTTTTTAAGTGGTAGAAAAAGAGAGATGTATGTGTAGATGTTTTGAGCTATGAATAAATATTTAATTTAAAGGAAATACATATGGACGTAAAAAATAACTCGGGAATAATTTTGTAATTCACGAATGAAAGATAAATGTAAGCTTTTTTCTTAAAAAATCTTAGCTACCACTCATTTGTTTAATCGGAGGAACCTTGATAAGACTTTGTTTTCAACTGTCTATCACTCTATTGGGAAAAAAGCGTAGTATTTGGCAGTCCTATATTTATCGTCGTATTTTTCAGTGAACCAATGGGATACCTGCAAGTGACGTAGTGTGGGTACATCGATCCTGATTGGATTGTTGAAATTGTTTGCAACTGTTCTATTCTACTTGGAGTAAGGCAAGCTCGTCAAGTATCAATTCTCTTAAAAGACGCGATCTAAATTCTTTCACAAAGATTTCACAAATTCTTTGACAAAGTAAAGAAAGTAAACGAGAATTTCAACTAATTCGATGTGCGACAAGGGGCTGTATTAAATTAACTTCACGTAAGTTAACATTATGTGAAGACTCAACTTTAACACGTCATTTTGCTTATAAACGCTCAGCTGGCACTGATGTCATAGGTCACATGTGCGGGTATTGTGAGCTTCTTCTTGAAGCGCAAGTACCCAATTAACACAAAATAAACTAATTTTGAGTAAGTGCTCCCTTTTAGTTCTCTGTCGTATAATATATTCTTTCGCTAATTGTGGAGCAGATCTCATTTATGAAGATCATCCGAGTAGAGATCGATGGAAAAAGTAACTGGGATAATTACTTATTGTTATTAAAACCTAATTTTAAATGACTTCGGAGACAATAAGGTCAGCGTTTCAAATTTCATCTCGATAACAATAAAACTGGATGTGCAAAGAAGGAAAATTAACCTAATTTTTAAGAATATCTCCTCTTTTTTCTTCAATCAACAAAAATGACGTCATCAATTTTCTCTCTCAGAAGGGAAGTTGGTCTAACTAAAGAATAAATAAACGGGAAAAACTTGTTTAATTCATTTAAAAAATTTCTTTAGTAGCGTTGATGAATGAGATTATTATATGCTCACAATGCTAAAAGGAACTTGAATGATAAATAATATGGAGGGCAATAATTTAGAAATATTTATACTGCAATTATTCATTATTAAAATGAATAACACTATTGATTGACATTTATACAAGTATTTAATCTTACCTAATTCGGATGTGGGGATTTCAAATATAAAATCAGTTTTGTTCCAAAAACTAAAATTTTTTTTCCCGAGATGATATCTTTAGTTGATTTCTTGCCTGAATAAACAAGTTTATGAAGAACGTATAGGTTAATATACATAATTATACATTTGCTTGATTCTTTAAAAATAACGCTTAAGACAATAAACCTATGACCTGAACGCATCGCATTATAAACTGAAATGTATCTTCCCCTTCTTCCCACCACTCCCTACGTAGCAGAGAAATGGGAACATTTAAAATTCACTCTAATGAAATTTTAAAAAATCCGGTTAAATTGTATAAAAACTATAGTTCGTAGAGAGAAATTGATTTCCGATTTGAAATCAGCGACGCATAAATATCTAAGAACAAACATTTTATTCAACTGAAACACAAATTGTTTTCCAGTGTAATTCAATTCTAATTTTATATTTGTGCTCACAACATTATAGAGTAGAGAAAAATAAGAGTTGACATAACGTCTTAAGTCAACGTATAACATTGAAGCTTCCAAAATGTTAAATAGAGAAATATTTAACAGGCGAGTTTGTCTTTTTCCACACTTGGAGTACTGAGGGGCAATGGGATGAGAGGTCACAGAAGATTCACTGTTATTCCCCCCCCCCTCCAAAGAGTTTCACTATTCGTCATTTTTTGTCTGGCCATTCAGCATATTCATGAATTTTCATTCTTTCTCTCTCTCTCTTTAATTAGGTAGTTTCATCAGAAATTGAGAGATAAGACACCAATTAGACATTTTCAAAAAACCCTCTTGTTTCACCATCTTTCCCTTTTTTGCATGAAAAAGAAAATTTTTTAAAATGTAATACAGTTAAATTAATAATTTAGGCATTAGTTAGTAAATTTTAATGTTGCACGAAGTTGAAAAAAATTATCACTTTAATTATATACTGTAGAAACTTATTTTAATTTTTAAATACATAAAAGTTTTGCGATTAAAGATTAGCGAGAACGACATGTTTAATTAATAACTTGTGGAGTATGCTGACATGTAAATTACTACTCTTTTTGTGAAGTATTTTATAGAGTGGCAGACATGTAAAAACCAAACCTTTTTAGAGTTTTTGGAAATATAGCCAATATTTTATAAGCCTCACCATAAAGGAGTGGCGTTGCATACGAACTTTTAAATCATTTGCATGTAGTGGTGAGAGAAATAAGTTTAAATGAATAATACATGAAAACAGAAAAAAAAAATTGCCCTGTATCTCACTGCATGAAAAAAAAGTTCCATCCGCCCTCTTTCAAAACATGATTTTAATATTGATACATGAGACGCGCATCAAGAAAGTAAGCTTCCCGAATTTATATATATTCACACTTTTAGGAACATATTTATTGGCAACAAGTACAGCAATGTTTCAGCTATTTTTCAACATAGCCGCCACCAGAATTGAGACACTTGTCGTATCGTGAGATAAACTTTTGTATCCCTCTGTCGTAAAACTCTGCTGTCTGTGAATGGAACCAGCGTGTAACAGACGTCTTCGTCGTTGCCAAAACGCTCGCCGGAGGACAGGAATTTCTTGAGGTGCAAGAAAACGTGAAAATCGCTGGCAGCAATATCAGGGCTGTAGGGTGGATGATCAAACAACTCAAAGCCAAATTCCGTCAAAACAGCTACTGTGCGTCGTGCCGTAGGTGGACAAACATTGTCATGGAAGAACGTAAGCATTCCACGACTCTTGTTTTGAATGGTCACGTCACAATTTCCGCAGTGTTTCACAGTAACGATAGACGTCTATCACACGCTGGTTCCATTCACTGGTGGCAGAGTTTTACGATAGAGGGATACAAAAGTTGATCCCACGATACGACAAGTGTTTCAATTCTGGTGGCGGCTATGTTGAAAAATAGCTGAAACATTGCTGTACTTGTTGCCAATAAATATGTTCCTGAAAGTTCTTTTTTTTACAAAAATTCGGGAAACTTACTTTCTGGATTTACCTCGTATGTATAAAAAAAAAAAAATAAAAAAAAAAATCATACTACCGCAAGCGATAAGGAACTACATAAAAGTGATTTTATTGCAAATAAATTTCAAATGACCTCATTTCACTTCCAAGGTGAAGAGACACTTTTTTATAAAGAAAAACTTCCTTCAAATAGGATTTTATTTCAGAAATAAAACAAAATGTATAGTTCTAATTTTTATAAAATATTTTATGCCATGTTTAGATAGTCCACGGGTCTTGAAATAAGATGCAACAAAGAAAATAATTTTCCCCATTTTTTTAAAAAAAAGGGAAATATAAAATAATCGTAAACTTTAAACAATATATCGCGCAGACCGACAAGTGTCGTAAACTAGGCGAACTGCATCTGACATCATATATTACGGCAGAATGATAATCTGTGAAAGAAAAAACGCTTAAAAACTTGAGTTTTTTCCTTATCATATTTATCCTTATCATAAGAGTGTTTTGTGCTCACTGTGTTAGCTATAAATTTTTAAAGGGTTTTGTTCCAAAAGGAACTGTCAAGCAGGAAAAAGTAATTTTAAGTGAATTAAACAATTTAAATTTGTCTCATAAATATGGATGCAAAAGATATTATTTTTATTCCTTTCTAGAGTCTGAAAACAATAAGAATAGCAATACGTTAAAAATAGCAATACGAAATAATAGTTACAAAGTCTATATATCAAATAAATAATCCAAGAAATTGAATTATCAGGTAATATATTACCTGATTTAAAACTTCATTCGCTTCAAAAATGTGCAAATAACAGTCGTCGTGGTTTAAGCTCTTTAAAAAATAGACGCCCATTTCCAAGCTTACCAGACGCGGATAAGACGAAATAAAAGTTATTTGGAAGAAAAAAAACGTGAAGTTGCCATTGAAAAATGCAAAAAATAAAGGTGAGAAACCAGAGTGCCGAGAAAGCAAAAGATGGAAAACAGAACAAGAAAAACCAAATGGGTCGAGAGCAGCAAATCTGGGTGGAATCCATTCCTACTCGCTACGGAGAAGTTGTTAGGAACTACAGTCGTTAACAAGGAAATCATCATTCATATGAATAAAAAAGGATTCCAGGGCATCAAGATGAGCATATGTGACTCGGTTGGAAATAATTTTGCGAGTGTCTAAGTTGAATTTATGCCAAAGATTCCAACAATGTGCAGCTATAATTATTTCTCGTTTTCTGGGTAACGGGCATATCTATCGTGTTTCTTAAGTCTAAAATTTAAAGCGCATAGTTTGCCCGGTGTAACCAAGGTTGCACTGACAAAGAATATGATAAATTTCACCAGTGGTTATCAAAGCTTATAGGATCCTTAAGAGACTAAAATTCAATTTTCTTAACGCTGTTTTTCGAAGCTCTGTCATCAAAGAAAATAAAAAAGCCATAGTTTAACACTTGAAGCAATGCGATGATTTTTAACTCTTGCCATGAGGAATTATCTGGGCTTTAGAACAGACAAATAATTTAAATATTTAAAAAGTTATTATTTTTTTTTTGTTGAAAAATCTCTAATTTGGCGACATTTCTCCACTTAGATGAAAGTTATCAAAATCACTGCCTTATTCTAAGTTTTTGCACATTTTTATGAAACCGGACTATGCAGCATTGATGTAAGTTTTAAATATTAAAAAAGACCTCAAACCGTTTTTCTTTCTTCACAAAACTGTGGCTTTTATCCATATTGACCATTATGTGCCATTTTAAAAATAAGCGTAGAATGCGCTGATCTTAGATATAGACTAAACTTGACCTAACACTCATGAATAACAGATACAAACTCACATTAGTTATAAAAATAACATATTATTCGTTAAAAAGCATCTATCGTATGACGACGGAACCTTCGAAAAACTGCCTTAAATTTATTAATATCTTGACTTAAAAAATTATTTTAGAAGTGCTTGAAACATGTCGAATGTTATTTGCTATTTACATATTTTTGAAGCAGGTAATTTCTATATACGTTATTACTTCTGTATTTGGCCTAGTAAAAAATTATTTTTAATCTAGCCAATAAGGTCTAAATTTGAATTGCTGATGTTTAGAACAAAATCTTTCCTTCTCTTCTTGTATTTTTGTTCAAATAACACGCAGAACTTGTTCTAGAAACTTTTTTTCCTCTGTTGTGTGTCGAAAAAAATATTTAAAGGACAGATGATTTTTATTGCATCGAACAATTTTTCTTGCAGGAACAGCTCATTCTTTATCAATATTAATACAAACTTTATATTTATTTAATTTACATTTACAGGGCTGAATACTTTCTACGCTTTTTGGGAAAATTGTGAATAAATCAAAAGTTCATGCGAAATGCCAATTTGTTCTCTCGTTTTGAGGCTTTTAAAATATTGGTCGAACTATTGAAGCTTCAGTGTCTAGTTGTCTACCACTTTTAAAGATATTTAGCTAAACCCTAAGTAGAAAACACCTCTTTCTGCGTACTCCCCTAACAAGTCATATATAAATACTCCCAGGGAGAGGAAATGACTATCGAAATGATCTTCGACCAGGGAGTAGTCCACCCGAATTAATAGCCATATCTAATTTTATTTTTATGATATTTTCCTCACAGTCAGCTCATGCCTAACGCCAAAAGTTTTAGTCGCCCAAGGGCCATAATTAGACAGATGAAGAAGTCAGATGCCTGCTTCGCGGGCAGGAACTTCTCAAAACTATATATCAAGCAAAAGTGTGCATACTGTTTCACTATTCAATTGCATTTCGGCGATTTATTATACATTCCCACTCAGATGAATTAGTTAGAGCCCTTCGCGGGGCTGATGTTAAGATAACTACCTTCTCAAACTAATTGACACAAACGCCAAATTCAGTTCTGCTACCGCCTTCTTCCTTAGAGATGGTGAGCTTTCCAAATACTTCAATCCCAATTATGGTTAATTGGATCAAAATTTAGATAAACTGCATACTCTGCGCTTGTGAAGCACGACTTGTCAGGGGGAGGCGAGGGAGTCATCTATTTAATTGTAAATAATGTAAATATTTTCCTTTTCCTTTATTTTTTTCCTTTCACAGTTTATTTACCAACATTCGATTTCTTAGAAATCATTTTCCATTTAGATGTTAGCTCTCGCTATAGCCCTATCCCTCAATTGTTTTAATTCCGGTGAAGGAGAAGATAACCCCAGAGACTAGGTATTTCGTAAATAACGTATCAGTATATTCCTACCATATAAAAGCTTTCAAAATTAATGGTTCATCTGCAACATTTTACAGGTATGCCAACTGCTCCTCTTCCTGCGAATGTGTTAATAAACTGGTAGCGAATTAAAAAGTAAAACGCGTAGATAATTTTGCCCTTTTCAAAATTTTCCCCACGCGATAACTGCTTTCTTTCTTTCTTTATTTAAATGAACTGCGCACCTGGACACCCTATCCCATTCATCATTAAATAACATACAGTAAGATAAAATAAAATGATTTGGCAAACATTGTGGTAGCCATAATAAAATCAAGTCGTTTGCTTATGAAATAATAAAACAATGAAATTTTCAATATGAAAAATTGGCATTTTTACATAACATTAGAAATATTGATTGTAGATTTAAATTAAAAATAAAGATAAAATGTGATTTGATAAGTACAATAATTGATTTTTGAAAAATGAAAGACATAATTGATGAATATAGATAAATCATACCTTGATACATGATAAAATAACATATTTGGAGAAAATGCAGTAAATATATCTTATCAGAGAAATATTGCTCATTAATTACAATAGAATATGCAAAAGAATTTAACGTGCAGAAGTTGATAAATACAGATGCATAAATTGGCTATATTATCAGAAAATAAAATTTAATTTAACTTCTAATAGTCTGCTGTGTAAAGTTCAGTGAATTTAACTTGAGAGTCTTGAAAATAAAAATAGAACTCACTAGGATTGAGAAATTTCCCCGATGATACCCCGCAGAAGGCGGAGCACTTCTTTATTTTTGAGCAATTCCTGTAATTCTTTGGTTAATGACACTAATTGGTGAGCAAGTTTATGTTTATGTTAATTTGATGTTGCTCTAGGGCTCCTTCTGCTGGGTCGGGTCTCGCACCTAGTATAGTTGGCTGTGTGGTTTTTGTAACAATTACAGCATTTTGGAGGTGTAGTTCTGACTTTGTTGCATTCATGAGACCTGTGGCTTGCGTATGTCCATAATTTTGGCAGTTGTAACATTGTATTGGTCTTCGACCTCCTCGAAATCGCTCGATTTTGATCGGGATCTGTTGTATGTTGTTGACTTCGAAAACTCTACGGTGGTTCGCCGTTAATGTTAGGATTATGAGAAAAAGCGGGAGGAGTCGATAGGACTCTCCCATTCTCTTCTTAAACTGCACTATTTTAAAGGTTTCAATATTGTTTTTCTGTAATTCTGTATTGATGGCATCTGTATCAAAGTTCACAGGCAGGCCCCGGACCAAAACCTTAATAAATCTGGCTTGCGGTGTTATTTCAGGCTTGCTGGGCTGATCCCATACTTTGTCGGTATCCTCCTTAGGTTTTGTTGTCGGCAAGATAGTGGCGTCATCTGTTGAGTTATGTTGGCTAGAAGAAGGAAAGCTGTTTGTAGACATGAGTGTAGAATTATCTTCAATTATTTTGACTGCATTTTGCTTCTTCTTCTTCTTTTTTTCTTTTCTTTGCTGATGGTTCCGTATTATTGTTAATATTGATGTCCGTGTCAGTTTTTGTATTGGGTGTTGTATTCAGGTTTTCATCTTTATTTTCCATGGTTTTGTCTTCAGTGCTTGGATCAGTTTCAGTTGTTATTGATTCGACTTGAATGGATTTTTTATTCATCTCCTTGTTTTCTTTTGCTTGAAAGTTTTTCCTCTTCCATCTGATGTGATAAGCTGCATTTGTCAGTTTTAGGAAGTATGAGTATTCATAGTCTCCAGGGTAACTTGATCTTATTTGAATGAGCAGTTTGCTAAGTAATTTATCTAAACGAATCAGCTCCTCTGTATAAAACTGAGTGTAAAACTCTACAAGATCGTCAATATGTTGATGTTCAACTGATGGAAAATATCTTTTTGAAATCCCACAGGTAGCAATGATTTCTTCTAATGACGTGGATTCTTTGCAATGCGACGGTGAATTTACGACCAGAGAGTGAGACCTTTCCACTACGAGCTGTTATATGATACGGCATGACTTGAAAAAACAAAATGGCGGTCTCAAAATCCAGACAATCAAAATGGTCAGTTGTCAGTATTGTCTCTCCCGACTCAGGAACCTGACGAGATCAAAATCAGTATCACTCACCTTGTAACGTTCAGGATAATTAGCTTCAATTCAGCATGACCGGCATCGCAAGGGAGAAGAGGACATCAGCATCGGTTGTCGGCATCCTAGACCAGCATGACATCAGCGTAGGCAATTCAGCATGACCAGGATGGTCCCAAGGAAGCATGAGATGTGGCTTGTACCGAGATAGTCTCAAGTGATAACTGTCCTAGTGTTTTTATTTTATTGGGCACATGGGCCGCGAAGCGGCCCCTATCCCATTCATCTGGAATTTTAACACAGTTTTGGTTGAGCATTGAGGTAAGCAGGCAGTGGAGTTGCTTTTATGAATGTTTCAAACACTTTGCTTGAATAACTAAAAAGGAATCAAAAATAAAATAAGCAGCTTGCTCTAAACTGTGTTTGTTTGATTTTGGAGTTGTTCAGAACTGTATCAGCATGAGGAAGTGATAACTGTCTTTCTTTTTTTCTTTATTTAAAAAAGCTGGGCACCTGGGCCGCGCAGCGCCCCCTATCCCATTCATCATGAAAATAAAAATTTACAATGAAAAGGTACATTTTGAATTTAAGCGTCAATATGGTAGCTTTACAAAATTATCAAAATACAACCATGATTGGAGAAATATATACAGACTTGATCAGAGATAGAATATGCATTGGTACAAATTTACAGACATAATTGGAGATGGATACATAAATCATTATTTGCAATCGTGAACAATGAAAAAAGCAATATTTTAATAAAACGTAATTAGTGAAATGTGCAATAGTACTAATATACAGCTAGATTTGAAAATTATGCATCGAATTACGAATGGTGAAATGAATATTAAGCAATTGAAAGTTATTGAACAAGTTGAAACATAAACATAAGTCGAGTTGTATAAATCTTAGATTTTGCCAAACTTTAGTGGCGCCATCTGATGTAAACAACTTGAAAATGATTGAACGGAAAATATTCGAAATTTGTAAAATAAAACAGTATGAAAATTAGAATTAGAGTTAAATGTTATAAATGAGTTCAAGTTTAGGCAGAAAATGTCATTATTCCGGAGTGGGCTCTCTCATGATTGTTTGTAGTAGTTGGAATATTTCTCTATTTTTTAACAGTTCTTGAAGTTCTTTGAGAATCGATACCAGTCTGTGAGCCTGACCTGTAGTTGTGGATGGAGTTGTAGATGTAGTGGCACGAGGGCCCTTCCTTAGGGGACGGACTTTGCATCCAGTGAAGTTGGCTGTGTGATTTTCACCACAGTTGCAGCATTTAGGTGGAGTGTTGATGTCCTTATGGCAGTCAAACGATCGATGTTCAGCGGCACATTTAACACATCTTGGTTGTGAGTTGCATATACGTTGAGTGTGGCCAAAATTTTGGCAGTTGTAGCACTGAATTGCGCCTCTCCCGCCACGGAATCTTTCAATTTTGACCGGGACATCACATATGTTGATAACGGAGAATATTTGACGGTTTTGATCTCTTTCGATTAGAATTGTGAGAAACAGTGGGAGGAGCCTATAGGCCTCGCCCACTTTTCTCTTAAACTGGACAACTTTTTTTGTTGGGAAACCTGCTTTCCCCAGTTCTTGGGAGATATCTGTTGTGCTGAAATCAGCTGTCAATCCACGGATTAAAACTTTAATATGCTTGATTGGGTGTATTTTCACTGGAGTTGTGGGTGGGTCTATTACTTCGTTTGAAACTTCCATGGGTGGAGCTGAGTCAGTATCTGCATTGGTTTTAGATAGTGGTAAGGAAGTGGCGGTATCTGGTGGCGAAGAAGAACAGTTATTTGTAGTCGGGATTTGATTATAATCAGTTGATTTGGCTTTAGTTTGCTTTTTCTTCTTCTTTTTCATTTTTTTGGCAGGAGGTTCTGAGATATTTTTGGTATTGCTTTCCGAATTAGAGGTCAACGACTCCCCAGTCTGCTCCAAATGTTGGCCATCATTATTGGTTACCATATCGGTGTCAGCAAATGATGTAGTCGGGATTTCTGGCTTATCTGGCACAGGCGTGAGAGGCAGCATACCTACTTTCTTAAACAAGTCATTTCTTATCCTTTCGTCTTCTTCCATTTTCCTTTTCATGTCTGCAAACAATTTTTCGGCTTCAGCAATCTTGATTTCAAAATCCGACGTTGAATCACGTACAGGCCTATTGGTCAGTCGCTTTCCGCCACGTGCATGATGGTGATATGTAGCCATTGTAGCGAAGTTGAATTTTCAACTTGTTCGATGGGGAAGCGTAAATTGAAGACTACCAAGTGATAACTGTCCTAGTCCTAGTGTTTTGATTTTATTGGGCACCTGGGCCGCGAAGCGGCCCCTATCCCATTCATCTGGAATTTTAACACAGTTTTGGTTGAGCATTGAGGTAAGCAGGCAGTGGAGTTGCTTTTATGAATGTTTCAAACACTTTGCTTGAATAACTAAAAAGGAATCAAAAATAAAATAAGCAGCTTGCTCTAAACTGTGTTTGTTTGATTTTGGAGTTGTTCAGAACTATATCAGCATGAGGAAAAGTTATTTTCAGAAAGGTTGATGAAATTATTTGTTTTGATAGTTATGATATGAGGCGTCGGAGGTGAAATGTGCAGCTATTGGTCTGTAGTTTTTATCTTTGATATAATTTTCAAATTTAAAGACTTCCTTAAAATTTGCTGTTTTACATTCTATGGCTTTATCGAAAAAATCTGCGTTTAGCTTGTATATATGTTGTGATAGAGTTGGTATTTTGAGGTCTGCATGTATATTGGTATATCGTATGAACCATCTTGCACTGGTTATTTTTCTAAGGATCTTGTTTTGGCATTGGTTTAATTTCTTCAGTAGATGTTGAGGTATCGTTGTCCAGGCAGGTGAGGCATAGGTCAGTATTGGTCGGATCATTGCTGTATATAGTAGCTTCTTTAGTTTAAGTGACATATTCTGATTATATATTAATGGTTGTATGGCTATTATTGCTGCATTTGCTTTATCTATTGTGCTTTTGATATGATCATTCCAGGTGAGTTTGCTATTGATTATAAGGCCAAGATAATTTGCTTTTTTAACTATTGGTATTGGTATATTGAACATTTTTGGTTGAAGTTGTGGAAGTATTTTAATTCTTCTTTTTTGTATAATTAATATTTGTGATTTTCCAGCGTTTACAGCAGTTTTCCATTTTAAGCACCAGTCTTCGATTTCGTATATATGGTCTTGTAGTTTCTGAAGAGCATGATTTGGGTTTCTGGATTTAATAATAATACCAGTGTCATCCGCGTAATAGGCTGTTATGCTATTATAATCGGCTTTGTTTATAGGAAAATCATAAGTGTATAATATGTATAAAATCGGTCCCAGAATGCTGCCCTGAGGTACTCCGGCTGTGATGTTTCTTTTTGTCGATTTTTTGTTTTTGATGGTGACTTGAAATGTTCTATCAGAAAGATAGCAGGATAGGAGTTTGATAATGCCGGTTGGAAAATTTAGCTGTATGAGTTTATATATTGTACCAGTATGCCATACTTTATCAAATGCTTTGGATATGTCGATCATCAGGAAGGCTATTGTTTCCTTATTTATGATTGCTCTGCCAGTATAGTCTATTATTCGGATTAACTGTTTGGTGGTATCTAGTTTTTGTCGGAATCCATACTGCTCGTCGGGGAGGGCTGCAAGTAGTGGTTTTATTCTGTTGTAGATGATTTTTTCGTATATTTTTCCAAGTATGTTAAGTAGACTGATTGGGCGATAACTCTCAGGGCAGCTTGGGTTCTTGTTTTTCTTGAGAAATAAAATGACTGATGCGTTTTTCCAGATTTGTGGGTAGTAATTATGAGCAAGGCAGATATTAAAAATATGCGTGATTTTGTAGATGTAGTTGTTTGGTAATAGTTTAATCATTTTATTCTTTATCCCGTCCTCACCTGGAGCTTTATTGTTTTTCAGTTTTTGTATGATGCTGCTAACTTCTTGATTATTGGTTGAATTTATTGTTTCTGGGATGAGGTGTTCAGTTTGAAACTTATTAACTTCTTCTGTGATGATATTGTGATGAAAGAGTTCACAAAGAGTTGTGATGAAAGAGTTCACAAGTTCACAAAGAGCTTGAGTTCTGATAGTAGTGATTTAGCTTCCTTGATGATGGTTATGTCTGTTTGTAGATTATTGCTGGTAGTTGGTTGATATGCTGATTTTACGATTGTTGCATAATTGTTTGTGCTGCCAGGAGTAATTCTGTTGTTTTGATTGTGGTAGCTGTTCATCTTAAGAGTTGGATATTTTGGGCACTGTTTGTAATTGGCCGGATGTGGTCCTCCACAGTTGGCACATGTAGCTGGAGTATCTTTGGTTTTCTGACAGAGATGAGTTAGGTGCTCCTGACCGCACTTCAAGCATTTAGGTGTATGTCTGCAGCTGGCCTGGACGTGGTTATATTGTTGACACCTATGACACTGTGTGAGTCCTCGGCGCCCTTTGTAACTGGTTACTGAGACAACAAGGTCCATGAATCGGGTTAGGTAGAAGATATCTTTATTTTGTTCCGTTTTGTCTAATGTGATAATATGTAGAGGTAATTTAGTCCTGCCTTGCTCAGTAAATTTTGTCATCTGTGTAACTTTTTTCGGTGTGAATCCATATAATATGAGGTTTTGTTCCACTTGTTCTTCTGTAATTTCTACCGGAATACTTTTAATGACAACTCTGATTGGCTTTTCTTCATTTAATTGGAAAGTATGGTATTTTATTTGTAAGTCATCTAGTATATCTATCGCACGACGTCTCATATCAATTTCGAAAAAATGTAATTTTAAATATTCTCCTGTATGTTTACCTTCAAAACTGGTTATTTGCTGGTCTTGAAGCTTCTTTTTTAGGTTTAGCCATTGTACGCTGTTATCTTTTATTATTATCGGTAGAATCCTGGGTTTGCTTGCTCTCTGGTATTGAAAATCTGTTGTTTCTTCCATTGCTTCTTCTGTGACGTCATTAGACTGATTCAGTTGGTTTCTCCTAGGTCCGGATGTAGCGGGCGTTTCCCCATGCTGGCATTCCTTAGAGGTGGTCGCTATTGATGTCTGCCGTATGGTGGCTCCATCTTGAGCTGCTGTAGTGTTGGCTTGTTGTTTTTGAATTGGAATAAAATTTTTTGCATAGGGAAATTTTTTGTTGGTGGGTTCATCTTCCTCCGAACTAGATGATCTGGTTCTTTTTGTAACTGTTTGTTGTTTTCCTTCGTCACTGTTTGTTTTTTGTTGGTTGTTATTCGTATTGGCTTTTGTTGATGATTTCTTTCGATTTTTGTTTCTCTTTACTGGAGTATCTATGGATATCGTGGGATTGCTTGGGATTATTATTTCTGAATCTGCATTCTGTTTGTTGATTTTTTGTAGATGTCTATTTTCTTTCTTTAATTCATCATTTTCAGCTTGGAGCTTATCTATACTTTGTTGCAATGCTGTCATCTTAGTTTCAAATATTGTTTTGATGTCATTTAATTGCTGAGATAAAGATTTATTGAGTTCAGTTTGTTGTTGCAGTTGTTGTTTTAGCAAATCCATGGTGTCCATTACCCAGCTGGGAACAGCACTTTCACTGATTTTGATTGTATTAGACATTATAATGTTATTGTAAGTACAGAAATAATTATTAAGTTTATGAAATACAGTTTATCTGCACTTACTTGGAATAAATGCAGCTACCGCTGCTCGAAAATTATATCCAATAATGTGGAAAATAAAATTGTGGTTCAGCATACACTTTATGCTGACGAGAAAACAAAATAGTCTTAGTGCAACTCGCACTATGAAGCTGTATTTAAGGAATTAGTTTAGCAGAACTGCATGCCTTTGTATCACTGCTGTAGCACAAACACAAATAAATCGGTTTAAACAATAGTTCACGAAGATATGTTTACAGTTTCAATTGTTTGATGTAAACGTGGCATAAACACACGTCATCAACACTTGTCACAACGTCATCAACACAAATTATCAGTGAATATCAATAGCAATCAAACTTACACATATGAGTAGCGCTCTTTCACGTCAATCTGAATTCAACTTCCTTCACGAATTCGGCTTCAAAATCCACATTCACAAAATCAATCCGAGATCTTACTCGTCAAATTTCACATTCCATTCCGATCCATGACCGGCTCAAACTTCTCCGCATCAAATTCGACCATCAAAAAGAGCGACTTCCTTCAGTCCTAAGTCTTATTTTTTTAAGTGATAACTGTAATAAATTTGTATTCTATATAAGGCTTTGAACTATTGATTCGTAGTGGTTGAAAAATAACTTCAAAGAACCTTATTAAACAAAAAATAACTAAATTTTCGTCACATCTAGAAAATATATTTTGCTGAGAAGATCGCGGCCGGGATAGCCTGGTTGGTAGGGGCCATGTCCAAGAAGTCGTGGGTTCGATCTCCATCGGCCGAGAATTCCCCGTGTGACTGGTGCGAGTTAAATCTGTCGGGTCACAAGGTCCTCCATGTTCCCATAATAAACCAATACCTCAAGGGGTACTGAATTGGACATGGATTGTTCTCTGGTTTAGATCAAAAGAACGATCTGTGTCTGAATGGATCCGCCCTATAAACGGGTAGTGAGATATGCGTAGCTGAAGTCGTACTCTCGGCCATAGATTGCGCCACTGAAAATCAAAAAACGCACCCTCTACGTTACATTCACAGGGTTTCACCTAGCAGATGTTGGCAAGCGACATTAGAAACAGCAGAAAGCAGATCAAATTGGCATTTTTAAATTTGAAGCCTCACCATAGAAGTTTCTATGCAAAATTGGTGTTTTATATGAGTTTTTGAATAATTTAAATGTAGTGGTGTGGAAAATTATTTTAATCAAATTTACAAAACAATGAATCACACATTAAGACATCAACATAATTAAACCAGTTGAAGAAATTTATCCGAAAAATCGGCAACCTTGTATTTTGCACAAAGCTAAATTGTTTGCAGCCCTAAATATGACTTAATTATGTATATATATTGATGTATTATGTATATAATAATGCATATATTGATTGTCAAGTTTATTCTTCGTTAATTCTATATGTCCAAGACTGTAATAAAAAACCTTATGTTTCACTGACATTTTTTAAAAATAAAAAAAAAATAAAATTTTTCGGTGCATCGGAAGAATTGTCGGTTATGTCTTCTCATTAAAATTTCGAAACTAAATTCTATTTTTTTAAACTATAGCAAATTTATGGAGCAAGGTTCCCACTACATGGAAAAAGTAATTGAGTGGTTTCAAGAAAAGTGCTTAAATTTATGTTTCTTTTGTAAATTATTCGCGAGTTATTTTTTTCACCCTTTTATATTTCCTTTAACGGTGATTCATAAAATCAGAATCAGGATGTAAATAAATAAAAAACGGTAACTTAAATGTAGGCGTTGCTAATTTGACAGATTTACTTTGCTTTGACTTTAATTACTGTTAGTTTAATCATGCATATAATCTATGTTAGTTCAAAGTATAACTAAATAATTTTATTTTGAACTAAAGCAATGGTGAATTAAATAAATCAAAAAATTATAATCCCGCCCACAAATAAACTGCGGAAGAACTAATTTGATTACCAGTTTTATCTTTTTACCCTAATGGATACGGTTTTATGCTGGCACGTATCTGTGACAATCGGCGCGAAAGGGTTAAATTAAATATTTATTGATAGCCTTAAACATGTATTTTACTTCTGCTACCACTTTAAAAAATTTTCCAGGTCACGGAAAACCTGTTTGAGTTGTCCGTCTGGGTAAAAATTTCGACAAAAAGTAAGTTGCTTTTTTTTTTTTTCAAATTTTTATTATTCATATTTAAACTTTAGTTTATTATTTCTCCCAAAACCCTTCAATTTCTTAACTCTGATTTTTAGAAATGATGTTATAGTTTTTTTTTTCTTTTTTCCATGCTGACAGACGAAACCAAAACCAAAAGTAAACTACCGGAAACAAAACTAAAACGTTTTTAATTCGTTGAGTATTTTAACCTTTTTTAGAATATACAGTGATGCCACTGGCAACTAAAAATGTAAGAAGTGGTTGACATTCGTTTCATTTTCTTGTATTTAATCTATTTAATTTCGCCACCACCATTTACTTACTTTATTTAAAAAAGCTGGGCACCTGGGCCGCGCAGCGGCCCCTATCCCATTCATCATGAAAATAAAAATTTACAATGAAAAGGTACATTTTGAATTTAAGCTTCAATATGGTAGCTTTACAAATTATCAAAATACAACCATGATTGGAGAAATATATACAGACTTGATCAGAGATAAAATTTGCATTGGTGCAAATTTACAGACATAATTGGAGAAGCCACCACCATTACAATGCTGCCAAATTTTTACGCTTTTTGTAAATATTTAGTCTAATGGTAGCTAAGTTTTTTGTTTTAATGTTTTTATTTTTGATTCATTTAAACTTATTCTCCACACCAATACATATAAGTTTTTAAAAGTTCATATAAAACGTTACTTTGTTCCAGCTGTATCGATGTGAGGCTCTTTCAAATATTGGTAAGATTACCAAAAATTCTGAAAACTTTGGTTTTTAAATGTCTACCACTCTATAAAAAATTTTGCAAAAAGTGTAGTAGTTGACAGGCCTGCCATTACTTACGTTGCTTATTCATACTCAAAATGAGATTATTTTCATTTAACGATCAATAATAATCTGAAAGAAATGTGCAATATAAAATTGCTAATTTTAATCTCTTTTGATGGATTTTTGCACTTTATCACCGTTTTACTTAAATTTTCAGTCGCCCGTGGCATAACTGAATACGTTATATATTTAAGACAAGTAAAATTCATCTTTAGAAATTACTTTTCGAATTATTAATTGTTCTGTCGTCATAACTAGCTAAGATTTCAGAATTTTGTCGCATTTGAAATGCATTCTTCGAAGAACACTGATTTTGAAAAATTTCCTTACGCTAACATACGTTGCAAAAAAAAGAAAAGTTTATTAAAGATTTCTTTGAAATTATGTAGATTTTTTGAGTTGAAAGCTAAAATCTAAGCGTGAATTTGTTATTAGGGAGATTTCGTACTTTTACGTTAACTTCCGTACGGTCCCGTACGCATATTGCCAAACCATACCATAGATTATGAACTTGGCGATTGCAGGTGGTATTGGCGATGGATTACGCGTAAATGTGGTGGGAGAACGAAATTACATTAACTTAAACAGTGTAATTCGATATTCTTTTTCTCCTCCTAGAACTAGCCATGATGAATAAAAATAACTCCTTAATTCTTTTTAGTAGAGAATTAAAAAAGGAAATAACCTTTTAATTTTCAGGATCACTTTACAAACACACTGTATTTATATTTTATTAAACGCAATAATTTATATTTTATAAAACGATCTAGTTTTTTGATATAACAGATTTAATTTTAATTTTTTTTACAAGAATTGTGTTTGCGAAGAAATAAAAATAATTTATTAATGAACCAATCACAAAAAATAACGTAACATTTTAATACCATGTTTTACTGGAACGCTATTTTGAAGAATTAATTCTATTTAACTTTTATTGTAAGAAAGCATAACGTATTTTATTTTACTGATATTCTCTATTAAATCAATATTCTCTAAAAAGAATAATGTGAGTATTTTTATGAAGATTTTTTTTAAAAAAAATTAACAAAGACATATTATTTACTAGAAAAAAAATTTGAGTATTCAAAAATTTTATCAGGCTTTAAAATAATAGTTTCTTGCAAACGGAATAATCGATATTTTTAAAATAAAGTTTGAAAGCGTTTTTTTTCATTACTAGAAGCATTTATTGTAAAGAAAATATTTATTAAATTACTTTTTTTGCAATGAGATGAGATATTAAACTTCGCGAAAAATTTATTCAATTCCTTAATATATATAAAAGTCCGTAAATACTTCATTCATTATGGAGGTCATAGATACCTTGATACTCTTTCAATATAAGAATAATAAATGCAATTAATAGAAAATGCACAATTTTAAAATATATTTAATTTAACATATATTGCGTACAGGTTATTCTGCAACGATAATACGTAACATAAATTTATAGATTCCTAAATACTGTTACATGAGTTTGGTAATTAAAAATATAATTAAAAAATAGCATAATTAAAAAATAGCATAATTAAAAAATAACATAATTAAAAAAATAACATAATTAAAAAAATAACATAACTAAAAAAATTGTCAACCTTCAATTAAAAACTTCCTGTTGTCAAATATTAATAATAATTATAATTTTTAACAATTTTTTTAAACAGAAATTTTTATTTCTCGAACTCATATGAAAATATCAGAAAATTTATAAAAGATAAATTATATTTTAAAATTGAGCCATTGGCGACGACAGAGGTTAGATGTATGTGCTGAGTTTAAATAAATTATATGTTATAGAACTCACATTTAAGACTTAGATCAATTTATTATCAGGTCATAAGAGTGTTTTTTAATAAATAAATGTAGTGATTGTTTGATTTATAATTGTAAGTCCTGAGTGTTTAATGTTAAGTTATGCATTTCTTTTGAAATATGCAAAGCAGGGCGGCGACATTCATTTCAACTTAAAAATCATCAACTTAACTTTCAATAACTATAGATAATTAAAAAACAAACGTTAGATAAAAACTTTAAATGAAATACTTTTAGAAAAATTCTTTCTAAATAATATTTAAATAAAACACAATCACTTCGCCTGAGTGATTTTGTAAGGAATTCTAAACTTTTTAATTTTACAAGTAAGGTGAAAAGTAAATATCTTACAATAGTGGTAGAGAATTAAGGAAATTCTAAATCTAAAGTTTGAGTCCTAGAACGTAAACATCTGATCATTAGATGAAAAGTTAGTTTTAGATTTTTTGTTTACTGTTCACTGTAGACTAAAACGTGATTTTTTTTCTTTTTGATTTTTGATTGAAATTTGATTTTTGATTTTGATTTTTGATTGAAATTTTGATTTTAATGCCATTACTTCAACCTCCTTCGGGTTATGCTTACTTTATAAATTTAATTTCAACTTTCTCTTCACTTTTAAACTGTAAAAGACTTTTTCTCCATTTGTAAATTATGAAAAAAGTTGTTAATCTGATTGCGTAAACAGTAAATTTATTAAAATTGGACATTCTCAAATAATTCCTTTTATTAGTCATTTATATTATTAATAATAATTATTTACACAAAATTATAATAAAGAAAAGTTTGATTAGAAATTTAAAAGTTTTTGCTGCAATAATTAGGGAAGGAGGAATTTCTATTGACCAAATTCAAGTAATTTTTTTTTCCGGGGCGAAATGCATTTTTATTTAAAAGGGAACAATACTGACTTAATATTTATACTATAAAAATATCTCTAATCGCTAACACCGATGATAGGAAAAAATTTCGTTTTTTTCTTCTTTTCCACCAAAAGTTTAAAACTTAAATTGTTGTTCTTTCATTATGAAGCAATCGTATAATATTCTCGTATCATGTAAAACTTTATGATGAAGTTACTTATCCACCGTTTTACAATTATAAAATGAAATAATTATTGAATTCTACTTGCATTTTAAAATGTAATACTCAATTGTTCAATGAATTTTACGATTATTATTATAAAACTGCGTATAATGAACATTTCAACTAAAATAATTGGTACAAAATAGCTGCTAAAAATTCTCTTAAACATTTATAAATATTATACATTTATAAATTTCAGTTTTTCGCATTATTGCTAAATAATCTCTACGTCAAAAAATATTTAAAGAATTCCATAATAACTGAAAATTAAATAAAATTTAAAAAAAATTGTAAATGGTTATCGAGCAGAACCATTAAGTTTAATTAATGAGTAGAGAGTTGGAAACAAAGTCTCTGCTGAACAATAATTTTTTTTTTTTTTAATCTTTTAAGTAAAAAAAACTTTATTGTAATAACATTTCATTATTAAGGATTAAAGGTTATTGTGAAATTATTAATTTTAATTAGTGGATGAGTAGGTAAAGAAGTTCATTACTCGAAATACATTTAATGAAAGTTATGAAAATATAGAAGGGGTAATGGAGGTAATAATATATAATTTTTTTATCTTAGTTTTATTACGACAATTGTAACGCAATTTTGTTAACAGATACAAACGATTATGTCGGCGGTATAAGAAAAATAATACGCTTTATATTTCATTTAATGCAGAAGAATCTAATGAAGATCCGCTTAATTGAAACTCTGAAATGTCGCACCCATGTCTAACTTGGTGAATGATAGATACTTGATACCGAAAACAAAACATAAGCGCACAGCTGTTTGGCGATTTGCGAGAACGCTCCTTTAAAGCCAATAGAAATTTTCGCCAATCCTTTTATAATCTATGGTATGGTTTGGCAATACGCGTCCCGCACGTAAGATTAAAGCAACTGCGCATGCTTCCATTTATTTTAGATACTACCTATCTTTACGTTAAGTTGGCGTGATCAGGGCGTACGCAAGGGGGGGAGGTTAGGGGTTTAAACACCCCCTTTGAGCTCAGACAAAATGGCAAAAATAAAAATGTTAGTAAAAAATTATGCGGACTATTATTTTTTAAGACTATATATTTTTATTTGCCTTATGCCAACTTTTTTTTTCTCACGGTATTTCTCAGAACACTGAAAAAAACATTTTCTATAATAGGGTACAAATTCACGTGATACTGTAGGGGAGAGCCCGGATCGCTGGTTCCTTTCTGTCCTGCCAGTCGCGATAGTTTTCGAGACTGGCTGGCATTCGCGAGGTCTTTACGCGATGATTCCAGAATCTTAGACATCTTTGAAACAATTCGAGAATTTTGGAGATGCGGTGGGTGAAAAATTATATAACAGGGGGAACGGAGTACAGTGAAGTTAGTTAGTCAGACTAAGAGTTATCTCAGCAGCTTGTCTTTCGGTTTGCTGTTCTTGGATCTTTAGGATGTCAAAACGCAAGAATTTAACAATTTTTAATTATTTTGAAAAAAAATCATGACCTGAAATTAGTGAGGTGACAGCGTCTAGTACCAATGTAAGTTTTTCTGTTGAACCGAATGATACTTCATCATGTGATACTTCCGTTGAAAAAAACGTTTCTAACATAACAAAATTTGATGAATGTGAAAGTGGCCCTCAAAGTGTTACTTCCCACCCATATGACATTGGACTTTTTTCAGAAGATAGTACATGCGAGGATAAAAAACTAGATATACTAAAAAATGTTTGGGAACCCAATCCAGCATTTGTTTTTTCCTGAAAAAGGAAAAAAAGAAAATTGAAACTTCAGTACAAATGGCTTTATCGCTGGAAATGGCTTGCATATTCAGAGGTAAAGGGGGTGCTTTTTGCAAATTTTGTGTACTTTTCGCCGCAAGTGGTACCGGTTCTGGCAAGCAACCTTTAGGTCAACTGTGCAATGTAAAATTTCACAGCTGGAAAAAAAAGCAGTAGTAGAGTGATTTCTGAACACGAGAAATGTCTTTATCACAAAAAATTGATCGAAACTGCAGGGACATTAAACGATATTTTACTTGGAATGATGAAACCTGTGGATGAACAAGTTGACTGTGCACCAAGCAGAAGAAAATAGAAAAAAAATTACTCCAATCATTGAAACCATCCTATTTTGTGGAAATCAAGGTCTCGCTCTAAGGGGACATAAAGATTCGGGAATAATTGCTGAACAACCAGGTTAAGAGAACGACGGAAATTTTCGGGCATTGCTTCGTTTCCGGAGTAAGAACGATTCGACTCTTAAGAACATTTTAGAGTCAAGCAGAAAAAATTCTCAGTCTACTAGCTCTCGATTTCAGAACGAAGTTATTGAGGTTTGTAATATTTTAATCCTGCAAAAACTAGTCAGCAAGATTAATGAAGCAACTTGCTTTTCCATACTTGCAGATGAAACAACTGATATTGCAGGTACAGAGCAATTATCGTTATGCATTCGATATGTCGATAGAGAAAATTTTAACATCACCGAACAGTTTTTGCAATTTATTCCAGTGCATGACTTAACCGGAAAAGCAATAGCAACAACAATATTAGACCAATTACCGTCTATGAAAGTTGATATAAAAAAGTTATGTGGACAGGGGTACGATGGTGCTGCATCACTGAGTGGAAAAATTAATGGTACAAGCCCACGTAAGAAGTATTGTTCCATCAGCACTCTATGTACATTGCTCTGCTCATAGCCCCAATTTGGCCGTATCAAATACATGCGAAGTAACTGGCATTAGAAATTGCTTAGGGACAATTAAAACATCATACGACTTTTTAAATACGCCAAAAAGACAGTATGTCCTATTTTCAGCAATAGAAGAGATGGAAACCACTAAGAGGGGGAAAATTAAACAGCTATGTGCAACCCGTTGGATGGAAAGATACGACTCAGTAAACGCTGTGGTGGAACATTTCGAGCCTATCGTTGAAACTCTTCAAAAAATATCAGAATGAAAGGATAAGGAATCAGCTACTCAAGCTAATTCTTTACTGTGCACAGTATCTAATTGCCAGTTCGTAATATCTCTTTTGTGCATTTACAAAGTTTTCACCATAACAATCCATCTTTGTAGATACCTACAAAAAACAAGCATAGATTTGATAGAGACAGTGAGTCTCGCAGAAGATGTTAGTAAAGAACTAAAATTAATGCGTGAAAATGCCACTGAAACATTCTCTGAAATATTCAGCTCTTCTTCTCTTATGCTAACAAGCATTGGATCTTCCATGCAAATCCCTAAAATAACGGGACGACAGAAAAATCGTGCTAATTTTCCCTTATCGACACCCGAAACATATTTCAGAGTTAGAATATTTATTCCATTTATAGAAAATTTTATAACACAATTAGACTCAAGATTTGTATCGCATCGTGATATTTTGAAAGGATTTCAGTGCCTTCTTCCTGCCAACCTTCAAACATAAAGGCTTTTGAAGCACTAGTGGTATTTTACGCTCAAGATTTGGATACCTGTAAAGAAAGCCTTAAGTCTGAACTAAAACTCTGGTATAAAAGATTAAAAAGCATTAGTGAAGACGGAGGTAGTGTTCCAAAATATGCGGCGGATGCTCTTGGAATGTGCAATAAAGATATAACGCCAAACATTTTCAAACTCCTAGAAATATTGGTCGTTCTACCTGTTTCAACGAGTGCAAAAGAAAGATCCTTTTCGAATTTACGCCGTTTAAAAACTTATTTACGCAATTCAACGGGTAATAATAGAATGAATGGATTGGCGCTCTTAAACATTTATAGAAAATTTACCCTAGCTGTAGAAGACATTTTAAACGAACTTGCAAAAAAAACCCCGTCGTTTGGATATTACTGTATAAATCAATAAATTTTTAGCATGTTTGTATACTGGTTTAATTCTCTTTGTTGGTAAGTTATTTTTTCTTATTTTTTGGTCAAATTTATTGGTTTTCTATAGAATATTCACATTCATACGGTTATTATTTAGGTAGCTGTTACATTATGAGTAGATTTTTTCTGGCTTGATTAATTTCTGCTTTCTAATAAAAAATAAAATATTTTAACTCTTATTATAAAAAATAAAATTAAAATTATGTTCTTAAACTTAAAAAATCAAATCAAAATTTAACTAAACAATGTTGTCTAAATAAAAAGTCAAAATTGTCTAGCTGTCTAAATTAGGGAAATAATAGTGCTTTATTACATACTCGAATTTCTTTGAGTAGTTTCAGAAAATTATGAATACCCCCCTTGAAAAAATTCTGCGTACGCCACTGGGCGTGATTTAGACTACAAAGACAACCACCTTGTTTATAGCTGTTAAATTTTGTTTTCCATTTAAGCTTACCTTCGAACTAAAATCATTGAGACATGGAATGCGAATTTGAAGAAATGTATTGGTGAAATTTAGAAATGAATCGTGTGATCTTACGATCATTGGTTCGTTCAATAAAAAAATAATTTTATTGGTTTTTGTTTAAGATTACGGTTGGCTAATTGCTCTAGTTCCATAAGGAACTAGATATATTTTCGCTACATCAAAGTTATAAATTATATTTATTTTAACTGCGCAATCTAGTTAAAAAAAGTAAAATAAATAACAGAAGTTCAATAATATTATTTTTTAATAATAAGAAGAAGAATAAACTGCATTCTTTATCGCTGAATTCATGAAAATCTATAATCTACAAAATTTTTCTGCTCACAGATCTGCAGTTTTACGTATCTTGAATCGTATGCCACAGCTTTAAAGAAATAGTCTACAGCCATTTGCTTTGATTTTGTGGTCAAAGTTAAAATGATATTCCACTATGTTGGTGTTTTTAACTTGCGGACTTTCACAAAATCTCTTAATTTTACTTACGTAAGTTAGATATTTTTTCACGGCGCATGCGCATTTTACCAAAACTGACGCATGCGCACTAGAACCCTAGAACTGCGTATGCGCAATTACTTGAAATCTTAAGTACGGTAGCGTGCGGAAGCTAACTTTGCGAAATCTCCCTATTTTTTTTATCAAGTAAGAATATTTAGAATTTTTCTTCAAAATTCTGTATTAAACAATATCTTTAGTTCTATTTCATGGTCATTTTACATTTTTTTATTAGTTTAATTCAAAACACAGGTAATCACATTTTTGATCTAAAAAGATGATTCTGAAATTCATGCATTATAATTTGTCTTACAGCTGTTAACGTGGCATGAAAATTTCTAATTTTTAAACTTAAATTCCCCCTATTTTGAAAAATATTTTATAAATTTTTAAACCTTACATATTTATAATTTTAGGATCGTTGTTTACTAAACAAAAGACTAAAATTTTAATTAAGCTTTTTTACTAAAATAAATTGTGTTTAAACTAGTCTAATACCCTAAGCTGATTAAAAATAACTGTTATTCTTTAAAATCGCTTCATAAGCTGCTTTTAGTAAAAAGAATTTTTCTCTTAAATATCAGGATTTAGTGAAAGAATATTAGTTTTGCTAAAACAAATATGTTTGTCACGTGACCCGAATATAATATTTCTAATTTAAAATATTTTTAACTAAATGTTTTAAGAAAATTCAAATTTCTACTGAACTTTTCTTCATTTTATCACATTTAACTTGTTTATTGCGAAACTTTAGAATGAGTTTTACATAATTCTTGAAATTACATTTTTTTCGAATGTCATACCATTGTTCTACTTTATTGAGAACATAAAAAAATAATGTATGAATAAAATATTACTATTGTTCTTTTCCTTTTAAATATTAAAATGTTTATTAATAATAAGTAGAAATTCCGACATGTTCCGCTTTGCAGGAATAAATTATGTAGTGGTAGTAAAGTTTATGGCTTTAAAATTTTATTTTTAGTTTGATTAAGTGATTTTTCTTCCACTACTCATTATAAATAATCGAAACATATACTACATATATTTTGTGGTGAGGCCATTTAACGCCAACCCTGAAACGAATGGTATTACCAGAACGCCTGCGTCATCAAAATAACAGAGTAAAAGACAGGTTAGTTGCCGGACTATCTATCGCTTATATAACCTTTTTTTGTCGTTGACAGTTATTTTTTCAATCTTGTGTAAATACAGGTATTTATTTTTTCTAGTATTTTTTTATTTTATTTTACCTGATTAAATGTTAATATTATTCTGACCTCTGTAAATATTATTATATTCTAATCTAGTTTAATCTCAATTATGTTACATTTTCCTATCGATTTCATCACATTTTCCGCGATTGGTTTCTCACTCATGACTTTACTATTTTGTACTTGGCAACACCTCTCGCCCCAATTATACTCCCACTTCACACATTCCCCCATTACATGTCTCAAAAATCCAACGAATCAATGAATGCGCACTTAGATTTGAGCTATGTTCTGATGGCTTTTAACGTGTTATATTAACGTTTATATTTTGCATGGAATTATCTGTGGATAAACGAGTTTCATAATTTTGTGCAAAAATTTCAAGAGATATAGCGAAATAAGCAAAAATAAAATTAACCTTAAAGTGTCCAAATTTTGAACCACTGGGGCTCTCCGGATCAAATAAATGGACCCTATTTCTCAGATTGCTGCTATATTTTTGGGGTCAGAAATCCGTCGAAAAAAAAAGTTTGTTTAATAAGAGAGAGTATTTTTTTGTGTCTTATTTCACAACTTAAAATATCGTGTTCATTATTTAATTAGAATATTTGTGGTCACTACTTTGAATCATTAAGATTGAGTCCTAGAACGTGAAAATCCGATCATTAGGATCAAAAGGTATAGGTCCGTTCTTTATTTTGCACATTGTACATATTTGTCTATGTAAAAGCAAAGATTTTTTTTTTTTACTTATGCTACCACTTTTTTTATTTTAAGAAAGTAAACGATATTTTTAAAAGATGCTATCCTTAGGTGAGCTAGCATAAAATAGATTTGTATTACATCCAAAAAGATTGAAGGCGAGAAGGTATAGCTGGCAATAAAACCATTATATATATAGTCACTACACATATAGTTCCCTCGACCTGGTAAAAATGTAGGAGTTAAGATTTTTCAAAACTACTGAAAATTGCTTAAATTTATCTTTCATTTGTGAATCACACAATTATTCCAGAGTAATTATTTTGCCCTCAATTTCTTTTATATTAAATATTTATTGATTGCTTAAAACATCTAGATATATCTCACTTTTGATACCACTTTAAAATAATTTTCCAGATCATCGGAATCCTGATTAACCGGTTAACGCCCAGCGTCGTATATTTAGGACAGTTCATTTTTTCAAAAACATTCATTGTGGTGGGAAACTTTTTTCAACATTTTCATTTATTTGGGTGAATTAAAATATTCTCAGATACCACAATGATTTAGTTATTTCTGATTAGATCTAGAAATATAAGGAGAAAGTACTTTTTGATCTATCAAAGACTTTTTGAATGTCCTAACAGTAGAAAAACCAATTAATTTCAATAATATATTATACCACTTTTTCCATAAAACCACTTTTTCTATCATTTCAATATATAATTTTGGGACAAAACGGGTTAACCTGACCAATTTAATCGGGAACGGAATATTTGTTATAAACTATAAGTAGCTATGATAAGTAAGAAAGTAAGTAGTTTAAATATCATTAATGCGTTATCAATTTTCGCATAATAACAGAACACTTCGGTATTACAATTACGTACAAACCTAATTATATCATATATTATAATAATACACAATCACAATAATGACAGATTGTGATTGCACCTAAATAATAACGCATAGAGAAATAAACATTAATTGAAAAAAGAATTACTAAAAAGATTTTTTTATTAATTTAACTGGTACGGTTAATTGTTTAAAAAAATAATTTATATTGCGATACTTCGTGGAAAAGTTTATAAAATTATTTTTTCTGTATTATTTCTTTTATTAATTTTTTTCAGAATAATATAATACTAATAATCAGTTAGAGCAAAATAAATATTTCAACATTTATGAATTGATAATTAATTTTATACATTACTTTTATTAACATAATCTTAATTATTTAATTCAAATTTCTGGCGTAATTGTGAATATCCTCAATTCTAAATCTTTCTTCGAAGAATGTTGTTTTCCTTCCTTTTTATTTTTTAAAGGTTGAAAAACTCATTTAACGAAGTATTTCGTATTGCGAAAGATTTACAAACACGAATAAAAAAAAATGTTGTTTCAGCATTCTTAGCGGAAATAGATCGGATTTAATTTCAACATTTTCATTCCTTCTATCTCGCTGCAATCGAATATAATATCTTTCATTTCTCGTTCAGCTTTCATTTCATTCCAACAGGTGATGTTTATTTGAAAAATAGAATTTTCTCGTTCTATTTCAGGGAAAGAAAAACAAAAAGTCTAACTTTTCCTCAATGCTCGCCAAGTGAAATGTTTTAGCGGATATCATAATGCTTTGCACACGTCAAAACAAAACGTTTGTTTCAGTGTTCTCTTAATAAAATCCTCTTATCTGTCGACTGTCATAAGTGTAATTGACTCAATTTACGAGGAGAGGCCGTCTCCCTTTTGTAGAACTTTTTTATTACCATTTCTTCATGATTTCGTCCTTGGCGATGTATTTTACCAGCATTAAGCAGGAAGTCACCACTTTAGCAGAGAGATGTGCGTACGACTTGTCGCCAACGGCCCACTGCTTTTCCGAATCAAATCCAGGAAAGATTTCTCATTCGCTGGGCGCGAAAACGAGATGATGAAAGCGAGCGGAGGCAGGTGAGACAATATTCGAATAGCTATTTAATAAACCGACGATGAGCGAATCATCCGGTGAGCGCAAATGGAACTTTAAATCAGATGAAGCAATCGCTTCGAATGCCTCTGATAAGATATCGAATTCTAAATCAAGCAGAACAAGTCCCAAGCCCCCAAGAAGATGTCAAACGCCCGACTTCAAAGCAAATCGAAAATTTTATCTGCCTTCCCGCCCCCCTGTGCTCGAAGTCAAATCTCGACTTACCTTTGGAACTCCGGATTGTTTGTCTAAACTCGATGAGCAAACGATATCGTCACCCGAAGAAGAACGATTGGTTCGGACTCCATCATTCCTATCTAATGAAAGTTCTTTTCGATTTAATGATGCTGATAGTCTGCCCAAGACGGTGCCTTTTGGCCGAAGTCGAAGGATGTCCCGATCTTTACCGGAATTGCGTGATCTCCAGTTTGTTTCTGTGTTGCCGGACGTTGAAGAGGAAGAGTCAGAAGACTCTGATTTTCAGGGAGAAGAGGTGGTGTATGAGAAACCAAATAAATCCAGGATACCATGGCACCGGAAACTGGATTTTTTGTGGTGCAGTGCTTGTCAGGCTCTGGGATTAAGCAATATTTGGAGATTTCCTTATTACTGTTACAGCAACGGTGGAGGTAAGTTTACATTTTTTTTAAAAAGTCCATTAAATAGAAGCTTAAAAAATTTAATAGTGTGAGCAGATATATTTAAACAAATAATCAAATTTTATCAAAATTGTGACCGCCAAAAACATGCAATTTTTTCAATTGAATGTCGCTATATGAGAATGATACTAGGTTTTTCCTTCAAGGGGAATAGAATAAACAGGTTAAAATAGTCAGTTTTATATCGTCATTATTCAGTATATCGTATCATGGACAAAGTCAAACGATATCCCAAAAATGTCAAGTTTTTTTTTTTTTTTTTTTTTTTTTTTTTGATGAAAATGTCAACTAGTTTATGCTCAAATACCGTACCACGTTTTTTTTTCTCTCCCTTAAATAAAGGTACTTTTAACTTAACTACAAAATATTGCAGCATTTGTATAAATAATTCTTTGTTTTACCCTTTGCGCCCTATTGCTAAAATTTGTATAACTTAATGTCTGGTATCAATTTAATTTAGTGGTTTACATGTATTATATGGTAAGAGAGGGATTCGGATATGTTTTGTCTTATAAACTCTTAGGGGTTGAACCCCCCCCCCCTTTTCTTTTCACCGTTTAAAGAACACAGATTGCAAAAGGTTAACAAACTTGGTTTATAGTTGATTTGACAACCAATACATATACAGTTGATTTGACTACTACAGCTGCGATTGACTGATACATCTTTTCTTTAATCGGAATTAAAATAATAGAAGGAGTGGAAAGTAGGTTAGTATTATAGCGAAAGCTTACATCTAAATGGAAAATGTTCTCTTAGAAAATCGAATATTGGATTATATATGATACCTACCTAACTTTTACGCATAAAATTTTGTTTTTATATTTAAAGTGGTAGTAAAATGTATGCTCTCTGTATATTCCTTGCATTTAAAAACTTAATTTATTATCATTTTGACCATCACTATTTTTTAAAAAATTAAGAATATATAGTATTATGTAATAATAATTTGGATATCAGCATGTACTTTTTCAAAATACTAAGTATGCTTCTGCCCAAAATGGTATTTCTAATTCCTTTTTACTACAAGTGGGGAGGTATCATGATAATATGCTATAAAGAGCAATTAACAGTGAAAGGAAAATATTTACAATTGAAGGGAAGACTCCTTTTTTTCCCGCCGACACGTCAGGGGCCGTTTGTATAAATTTTGATCCAATTAACCAAAATTGGAATTGAAATATTTGGACAGCACACCATCACTGGAAGAAGGCGGTGGCAGAACTGAATTAAGCGTTTGTGTCAATAAGTTCGAAGTTTAAAATTCACATGTACTACCTCAGAAAATTATGTTCTCTTTTTTGAAACAATTTTACTAGTGGTATCTAAGTTTATTTTTCAATGAATTATTTTGAGAAAATGATTTAAAATTATTTTACTCACCACAACATGTAAATGATTCTAAAATCTATAGGGAGCGACACTTAGTTCCAATTCTCAAGTGGAGAGGCTTTTAATTAATCCTTTCGTGCCGACTGTCACAAATACGTTACAATATAAAACCGTATCAATCAGGGTAAAAAGATAAAACTGGTAACCAAAGTATTTCCTTAGCAGTTTATTTGTGGGTGAGGCTATGATTGTTTGATTTATTTAATTCACCATTCAAAATAGAATTAGTTAGTTATACTTTGTACTAACATTGATTATATATATGATTAAACTGACAATAAAGTAAAAGTAAAGTAAGTCTGTCAAATTAGCAACCCCTACATTTAAGTTACCGTTTTTAATTTATTTACATCCTGATTTTGTACGAATGCTTTTATGAATCACCCGTACCCAAAGGGTTAAAATAGTGGAAAAATTACCAACAAATATCAAAGGTTTTTATTGTCTGTCTCTCTATATTATGCTTTTACAAAAGCGTAATAATTGGTTATCCTGTATATAAATATTTCAAAACATTTTTAGAAATGCACTTAGTGCCAGTAGTATTACCAAGCCTGCCAACATTAAAATACTTTTTAGTCTATAAATTATAGCAATAAAAAAATGCTGAAAAATTAACACCTAAAGTATTTTTTTGCCAAAACTAACTAATACAGTTGTTTCGGAGTTCCTATCCGAGGAGGATATCTACTCTTTCATCGAAAATAAAATAAACTGGAGGACGGGAAGGGTGGTGCGGCGTTTAACTAAAGTTAAATCTCAATTTTGCCAAAATGCCTTGTTATGTCATTATACCGAAAAACTCTCCTTTTCTCCTCTTTACGTGTCTTCCTTTGTTTTTTTATTTAATATTAACATCGTAGTTGAACAGCTGACTTTATTATTTTGGTTTACGAGTACTCCGCAGTCTTGTAATTTTGAACCCGATCCAGAAGACAAGGGAACTCCTGAATTATGTATTGGGAGAAATTTGCCTTCGTTTAGGACTTATTTATGGAACTAACACGCATCGGCGCTACATGGAGAGGAAACCTCCGAAAACCTTCCACCGTTAGCCTGACGGCAAAGGTACTCTAACCCCATTGGAAATGGGGGTGGTTTGGGGAGAAGAATTGACATTCTTCCTAACAGACAAGTGGTGCATCTTTTCTGAAGCATTTTTTGCGCTGAATTAAATAAAATTAATGACGAGATGATCGGACTAATAGTGTAGCCGTTATATTGGTTTTATATACAAGTACAAATTTGTATTTGTCAAATGAATTTGTAGGAGTACAAATTTGTATTTGTCAAATGAATTTGTAGAAGTACCAATTTGTATTTTTATTTACACATCTGACACTGCTATCTAAAAATTGTCATTGTTGGATATCTAGTTTTTTACGTTGAATCAAATGAGACTATACAAGAGTCAATAGAACGAATAGTTTAAAATTTAAAAGGTTTTTGTACATAAAAGTACTTTTTTGATATAATGATACATGACTTTTTTGATACTAATATACACTTTTTAAATAGCTATCTAGAGGCTATCTAAAAATGCAAGGTGCATTTTCGAATGTAATTGTACACGCTGAATTCAAATTTCTAGGATAAATAGCTTGAATGTATAAGGAATATTTTCATAAAAAGTACGATTGAAAAAAAATAGTACTTTTTATTAAAAAAAACTTTTGTAACTTTGAATGTATCCCTCCTTTTGATTTGTATTTGTTTTAATTCAATTAAGCAAGAACATTGTCTCATTTTGTCTGTATAACAACATGAGATGCGTATGTAAGTGCAAAGTACACTTTTTGTACATAAAACCCTAAAATTATTTATCATAAGAGTTACATCGAAAAATATACCGTACATACGGAGATATCTCTTAAATAGCAATGTAAAAAGTGTAGATAAGTACATGTCAAAAGAAATATTTTTTATTCACCAAAACTCTTTTAAAATTTGAACTATTCCTTCTTTGTTTGTTCTGAATTGCATTGTTTTAAAGTACACTTCAGGAATTTTAAAAATGGCAGTAGAATTTTCTTTTGTAGGGAAGAGGATAACTTAACCGGTGGTTGCACACGCATTGTTTAAATTGAATCAAAATTGAAAGAAAGAAGCAAAAATATTTAAATGCTTTTCGTATAATATTGCTATCTTAAACAGCAGGCAAATGTATATTCAGAATAGTGAAAATCTAGTAATTTATAACTCGTTATAAACATTCAACTGCTACACTTTTTTCAGAGTATTTCATGGATAGGTAAGAAAATAAAAACTCAAGTTTTCGTTAAATTTGTTAACATTTTAAAATCCACGAACTAGCTACAATAAAAGTGGTTTTTCATATTATCTTTTGAATTTTTTACATGTAGTTGGTGTGGAAAATAATCTATTTTGCAAAAAAGAATCATTTATTGAAACATATACTTAACTACCACAAGAAGAAATTTTTCTGTGAACATTAAATTAGCAATGTAATCATTAAATTTTACTATCTTTAATTTTATGATTATGACGGTGACTAGGAAATGTGTCGTAGTAACGGATTTATTGTAATATGACGCACTCATTATAACGAGATTTAACTGTACTTTTTAAATGTAATGTCATAATTTATATATCGCCAACAGCGTATCTCAATTTAAAGTTTGCCCCTTGAATCATTGAGAGTTAATATTCTCTTAAAAAAGTTTTTATTTGAAACTTTTATATAGATGCCAGCGGCTCCATTTTTGGCAAAAGTTTTAATAAATTGGTAGCGAATTAAATATTAAAACTTGTGGCATAACTACTTTTCAAAAGTGTCACCATGAAGTAAATGCAATAAGGTTACATTTCTTATTATAGTTTAAATTTTCGATATAGTTTGGTTAAAAATAAATTATGAATGAAGAATACTAAACTGAAAGTTAAATTTCGTTACCACTAGAATTTTTTTTATAAAGCGGAGCAAGTTGAAATCACTGTTATTACTTATCCTAAAAAGTCCCAGTTTAGGCGATGGGCTAAAGAGAAGAGAGATTCTAGCCCTACATGAAATGCCCATCGTGTCGTCTGTAGTAACGGTCTTTTAATTTTCGTGTCCCGCAGTGGACTGATAGTAAAAACACGGTACCCAGTAGAACACCGAAGTCAAGTAGTGGGTGGGTGACCACTTTAATCAGCCTGCGTTGGGACCGAGGATGTGCAGTATCGGCCCTCGTTAAACTGTTCTACCGTAAATTACACGACTTCGCATGCAGGGCGTCGAGCTACCAAAGCGGGGAACCATCCCCTCTGCTGGGGATCAACATTCTGATAGCATGTCTTCGGATCATCCTCAGGGATGCTTCCCAGACCATCGCCAATAGCCCATTGTGCAGCTGTAATGGGGGGTAAATGAAGTACCTACCTACCTTTAATTTGCGTACGTGTTCGCAAAATTAAATAACTTTTTATTTATATTTTTTTAATTCAATAAATACTACTTTAAAAACTGAAATTAAATTAAGGAAAAACAAGAAAAGAATCATTAAAAATATGTTTCAGAGAAATACTAAGCTTAAAAATTAAATTTAGACAATTTAAAATATCTTCAACAACAAGGGTGATGGGAGGAATATTATATTTCTTGAGACAGATATGTAGGGCCGCCAACTTTATACGTTTTTAATAACACATTATTCTAGTAGTACCTAAGTTAACGTTTTAAAGTATTATCTTTTATTTATCTGAATTTATTTTCTACACCACTACATATAAATTATTTTAAATTTTATATGCAACGCCACTTTATATCAGGTTTTCGTTTCAGCTTTTAAATTATTGACAAAATTACCAAAATAAAAACTCTGAAAGCTTTACCTTTTAAATCTCTACCCCTCTATAAATATTTTGCAAAATGCCCGGAGTCGGAAGGCATGCAAGTCCCATATGATAACTGGAGGCCATTAAATGTATAAAATTTAATGTAAAATGTTCAGAGTGGTAGAAAATTTATGGAGTTGAAGCGAAACTTTCGAGTGTAAATAATTAATTCTAGGTTTATAAAATAAATGCAGTTATACCAACTGATTTATTTTCAAAAAATATTCAAACAAGTAGTAGGCGAGTAATAACTAAATTTTCTTTAACTGAAGTGAATTTATAAAAGTTTAAAAACACTAATTTGGTGACGGTATTTGGCAAAGGTACCTGATCACGTTACCGGGCACAATCGGTTCTTTGCTCTAGGGTGACTGGTACTGTTGGTGTAGATAGACTAATTTTGGTGAATGGTAGAGATAAATCTCGGTGCGCTGCCGCGAAGCGGCATTAACCGATTCACCTGTAGTAATAAATCGATGATGAGGAGTGGTGAGGAGGAATGGGATGATTTTGTCTTTCTTTCTTTATTTATACAAATTGGGCACCTGGGCCGCGCAGAAGGCCCCTATCCCATATATCATGAAGTAAAAAAAAGTTAAAATAAAAGACAGTTTGAGTTCAGCAGTCTATGGGGTGGCTGTTACTGGGAGACAAGCACCTTGCTTGTATAACTGAAAGAAAATGAAAATAATAAGAGCAACTTGCTGTTAAACTGTGGATGGCTGTGGTTTGATTGTCAACGTGAAGTAACATAAGTCAGGATTTCAGTATTGGTAAAGTGTTTGATGCTTTGGATTATTGATGTAGACTATAGATGCTGGAATTGATGACTATTACTTATGCTGATAGTTGTTGTATGAGGAGTCGGAGGTGAAATGAGCGGCTATTGGTCTTAGTTTTTCGTCTTTTTTATAGTTCTCGAAGTTAAAAATCTGATTGAAGTTGGCTGTGCTGCATTTTATGGCTTTATCGTAGAAGTCTGCATTTAATTTATATATATATTCGGATAGAAACGGAATTTTGAGATCTTTATGGATATTTGAATTACGTATGAACCATCTGGCACGAGTGATTTTTCTGAGTATTTTATTTTGACATTGGTTGAGCTTTTTCATTAGGTGTTCGGGTATAGTAGTCCAGGCAGGTGAAGCATATGTAAGTATAGGTCGGATCATAGAGGTGTATAGTAATTTTCTGATTTTTAGTGAGGCATTTTGGTTATAGATGAGAGGTTGGATGATATTAACTGCTGCATTTGCTTTGTCTATTATATTTTTAATATGGTCGCTCCAAGTGAGTTTGCTATTAATTATGAGTCCAAGGTACTTTGCTCTCTTAACTATTGGAATTTGAATGTTGAACAGTTTCGGTTTGCATTGAGGTGAAATTTTAATTCTTCTTTTTTGTATGATGAGGATTTGTGATTTGTCGGCGTTTACGGCTATTTTCCATTTTCTACACCAGTCTTCTATTTCATCTATTTGTTCTTGTAGTTTTATTAGAGCTAAGTTTGGATTTCTGGATTTGATTATTATACCAGTATCATCTGCGTAGAAGGGTGTAATGCTATTGTAATCTGCTTTATTTATAGGGAAATCATAGGTGTAAAGTATATATGAAATTGGTCCAAGTATGCTGCCCTGAGGTACTCCGGCTAAGATGTTTCTTTTTGATGAGATGCAGTTTTGGATAGTCACTTGAAATGTTCGGTTTGAGAGATAACAGGATAGAAGTTTGATGAGTCCAGGAGGAAAATTTAGTTGCATTAGTTTGAATATTGTACCGGTGTGCCATACTTTGTCAAATGCTTTTGAGATGTCGATCATTAGGAAAACTATTGTTTCTTTGTTTACTATTGCTCTTCCGGCGTAGTCTATTATTCGAAGTAGCTGTTTGGTTGTATTTAGTTTTTGTCGGAATCCATATTGTTCATCGGGAAGGACTGTTAAAAGTGGCTTGATTCTGTTGTAAATTATTTTTTCATAGATTTTTCCAATTATATTTAGTAGGCTGATTGGTCTGTAACTCTCAGGGCAACTTGAATTTTTGTTTTTCTTGAGAAATAGAATAACTGAAGCATTTTTCCAGATTTGAGGGTAGTGATTTAATGCAAGGCAGCTATTGATGATATGTGTGATCTTCTGAATATAGGTTGGTGGTAGCAGTTTTATCATGATATTTTTGATTCCGTCTTCACCTGGAGCTTTATTGTTTTTTAGGTTTTGGATGATATTACAGATTTCTTCGTTGTTTGTAGGTTCTATTGTTTCTGGTATAGGATGATCTTCATGGAAGTTGTTTACTTTTTCGGCGATTGAATTATGGTGATTTAGATCTGAGTTTGAATTTGGCGAAAATTGGTTTTGAAGGGAATCTGCAAATATTTCTACTTTTTCTTCTATTGAGTATGTTGTGCCAGTTGGTCCGTTGATTGGTCTGTTTATTTGCGGTGCTGTTTTAAATAATTTTGCCATTTTCCAGACTGAGTTATCATTGGTACAGAGGGAGGCGACTTTGTTTTGCCAGAGTTGATTTTTGTATTTCTTACTTTGTTTTTTAATCTGTTTATTAAGTTTTCTGATTTCACTGAGGTATGAAGGATCTGCTGTTCGTTGATACCGCTTTCTGTAGTAGTTTCTAAGTCTGATGATGTTTTTAATTTCAAGTGGGAGTCTGTAGTGATGAGCAATTTGTTTGGTTTCAACTGTTGATCTTTTATAGGATTCTAGGATTTCGGATTGTACTTGTTGAATATATGTTTCTATTGTAGGCTCGTCTTCTAGGGTTGGTAAACTACTATTGTTAATGGTGAGTATGTTTTTGTAGAGATTCCAGTCTGTTTTCAGTTTAGGTTTTTCAAAGTGTTTGATGGTTAGCCCGACGAGCAATTGTACAGGCAGATGGTCAGATGACAGGTGGTTTAGGGTGCAGGCGACCATGGGGACTTGGATGTTGGTTATTGCAATGTCTAGAATGTCAGATCTGTGGTTGAGTATATTCGGAATATATGTGGGAGAAGTGGGAGCTATAACGGTAGGGATGATTTTGATGAATGAAATGTTTCATATATAAGTTTGAATTATTTATCTGTTGTGGTAGGAAAAATCATTTTAACTAATATTTTTCTAAAGTAAAAATCGAAGACTAAAACTTGCATGTTCTGAAAAAAGCTACTCAAAAAACAAAATTATCACAAGACTTATTCTTATATTTAAAATTTTCCATGGAAAACTGCTACACCATCATTAGATTTTTATATATAGTAAGATATACACTTGAGGCCTCTTATGGCTCTTTTCATATCTGTCTTGTTAGTGCCGTAGATAGGAGGAACACACAAGAGGAAGTGAAGGTCCTATCTTCCCGATGGCAACGAAAAACCGGTTTTTAGGTTTACCTTATTTTTGTGGTTTATCGTTTTATTGGGGGTGTAAAAAAAAATTCATTCAAGTTTTTTTTTTCTGGTGAGTGTTTAGTTGTACAAGTTCTGATATAGAATATAACCATATAATAAAATATAAAAAGAGGAAAATAAATTGACTTTTTATTTTTAAAGTTAATAAAACTTTTAACTCGATTCAGAAATATCTATTAACTTAGTTAATTACTTTTAAATAATTAATTTGATAATTTATTTTTACTAACTAACTAAACTACAGACAGAGCCTTTAGTAGAGTGTACTTTATGCAGAGCTGCCATCTAGTGATGGAATGAATAAATCCCATGGAGTCTAGAGTACCGCTTTAGGATCCATGATAAGTCCTTACAGAAATATAATGTTACAAAATAAAATAATAATTTAATTTTGCGAGGGATGAATTTTTGTGTTTTTTATCTTTAAAAACGAGTTGTTTTAGAATTTATTACAATATAAAACGAGAATTTATATATATATATATATATATATATATATATATATATATATATATTATATATATATATATATATTATATATATATATATATATTATGAAAATGAATAAGTTTCAATGCATTCAATGCAATAATTAATACAAAAGTATTTTTATAACTTTTGTATTACATATATATATATATATATATATATATATATATATATATATATATATATATATATATATATATATATATATATATATATATATATATATATATATATATATATATATATATATATATATATATATATGTGATTGTCAAAAATAGGCCGAAATAGGAAATGACATGTATTTTAAAATTTTAAAATAGTTTATTTTGTATAAAAAAAATTCCTAGATATTCACTTGCCTATAAAAGTATTAATTAGGAAATATTAGTTGATTTTAATATGCTTGAAATTTATACATATCAGTTGCGTTCAAAATGGGGGCAGGGAGATCCTAAAATTTCAGAGGGGACAGTCGCCCCCTCTCACCAAAAACTTTATATTTTTCTATAATTAAAGTGAGGGGCGAATAATATGATCCCCCCCTTCTAAGATATATATTTCAACTATTTTTGCTATACTTGCTATTTTTCAAGTTTAAAAGTTTATTTTCCAATAAAATTAAAGTAAGCGAGCGAAAAATATGCTTCGCCCCATGTGAAATGTAGACATTCATGAAAATAAGAGTCTATTAAAATTGGCAATTTTTAGATAATAAAAACTATTTCTTTTTTTTTTTCAATTTGAGAGCTATTTTTCAAAAAAAAAAAAAAAAGAAAACAAACTTAATTTCCTTAAATTTAATTGAAGGGCGAGTAATATGTTTCGCCCCTTCTGAAATTTAGACATTCATAAAAATTAAATCAAGTTAAATTAGTAAAAAAAAAACTTCTTTTTTTTTAAATTTGAAACTATTTTCCAAGTAGAAAACTTTATATTCCTGTGAAATTAAAGTAAGGATGCGAATAATGGGCTTCGCTATTTAAAAAATTTAGACATTCATAAAAATAAAGTCAAGTGGAATTTTAAAAATATAATTCTTCTTTTAAGTTATTTTTGAAATTGAAAATATCGCTCACAAAAATCGCATTTAACAGTATAGGAAAAAATCCTTTTCCTTCTTTAAATCACCTTTAAAATTTTAATGGCCCTGGGCTCCTTCAAATTTTATTTTTGCATGACAAAAGTTTTTTTTGTTTTTTTTTTTGTACTTATAATTTTCTGTATAATTAAACGAAAGAAACATTTTTAAAAACAAAGAGCGCCCAACGAAAAAGCACACCACATAAAAAATAAATCAAGTGTTGAGAAAACTAAAATAATTTCATCTCTTTTACCCTTTCCTCGAAAAATTTTTAACAAATGTATCCCTCTCTGATAAAAATTGGTTCTAAAGGCTCCCTTGACTTTCAGATATTATACCTCCCACAAATCAGATCATATTTATTTGAGTCCTCAAAAATTGCATTTAACACTATGGGAAAAATTACTTTTCCTTCTTTACATCACCTTTAACATTTTTATGGCCCTGGGCTCCTTGTCCTCTTTGCAAATAACGACAGAAACATTTCTTATTTGGATATCTCTTCATAAATTGTCTCAAACAACAATTATGTAGATTAAAAAAAAAAAATTAAAAAAAAAAAAAATGCTTTTTAAGCTAGAACATTTAAACTGGGGAAAATCTCTATTATTTAACACATTATGACAAACTAATACATTATTTAAATTATATATTTTAAATTAAAGCATCATTTTTTTGCCGTGTAGTTAAATTGTTTAAATGTAGAATTATATGTTTGCCTGTTTTATTGCTCAATGCTCATTTGATAAATTATTTGCAACACGAATCGTACCATCAATAATTCCAATTCTTAGTAAAATTTCTCTTCGGATACCAAGAAAACGTACGATAAGATTCCACAGGAGGTAAATTAAAAATGTTTCATTTTAAATCATTTACTACTTTTATAAATGTGTATTTATATACTGTTAGAATTTTTCTTTATAATTGTTCCTATAATAATTGTTTTTATTATATTCGTTTATCAAATTCATTTATAAAATACATTAGTTCATGATTTCACCGCTTATTGTTTGTGTATAAATTTGTGTGTAAATAGATTTTTTTTAAATTTTTAAAATTGTAGAGGGAGATGAGGAGAAATCATTTCGCTTTTGAACAACTTTGTTTTCACTCAAAAATTAAATGCAAATTTTTATAAATAAAAAATTCTCAAATAGTTATTATATTATAATGTTAATAGTTATTATGTTTATAGTTTTTATTAATAAAAAATATTTAATAATAAAAACTATAAACATTGTTTCGCTGAGAATAGATTAAAATATGTCATCATTTAACGTATTTCATTTTAAATAATTCATTTAAGTAAATCACGGTTTCCCAGTCAATAAAAAATTATAAATAAAGTTTTTTGAAATAAAAAAAAAACTTGTTGTTTTTTCGATCATTTCTTCTACTTTTACGAGAGACATTCTAATATTGTTCTTAATAATCAGCATTATCTTAATTTTATTGAAATTAATTTTCAAGTCTTTTGCTGTCAAGTTCAATATAATACGATGTATTGAGCTATAAGTTTAATATAATTTGATGTTAATTTTTTTTCTTCTACTAATTAATTTGAAATCTAGTGTACAATTTTTTTTTCTTTCTACGTTTCAGTAGTATGTGATGGTTAAAACTATTGCATTTGCTTAAAACTATTTCAGCAAAATAAAAAATTGAATTTAACAATGCAACCAAATTTAAGCATTATTGTTAATTGTTGTATTTATTTAGTTTATAATTGGAGTTAGTTGCTATTTACTACTAATTAATGTGAAATATGGAATGCAATTTTTTTAATTTTCAGTAAATGGTGGTGTTTAAAACTATTTTATTTCATTATCAAATACCTTTTAAAAATTTCGTTTCGACTCTGTAACACCGGATTGCGTCAAGTGCATAACAATATTAAGTAATAGATTATGCAATTTTATTCTTTTAGCTTTTACATTCAATATGTAATAATTACACGGTTAAATAATAAATGTATGTGATAAAATGTCTTATTTTCTCAAAACTGTTCGGAAATAAGTTATGAATGAAAAAAACTGTATTTAGCTTTTTTACTTTTTGATTGTTCTGGACAAAGAGATTATTTCGCTAAATACAAGCCTAGACAAATTTATGTAAATACAGTTTTTCTATTTTATTTCAAGATAATTTACACTATTTTTAATCCCAGCTGAATTAAGTTCAAATAAAGTATACATTATTTGTTATATTTACCTTTGTAGGAAATAGAATATTTAAAAATACACTTAAAAGTAGCATTTTTGTGCATATAATACTTGGATTGGGAATTACATCAATCTTTTACTCACACTAATTAGTGAGAAACTTTGCTGTAGTCTTTATTATTTTTTTTTTTTTTTAATTTTAAAAAAACAAAACATCAAAATTGAGGCTTGCTATGGTTTCTCAACATGCCCTGAATGCCTTAACTTATACTTACATCAACATGCCTTATTACTTATACTCAGCCGCACTAACATCGCGTTAATTATTGCCGATGCTGGCGAAAATTAAAATTTTGAGTTGTACGAACATTCATAGATGGATCAATCCAGAGCATTCTTATTAAGAAAAAATCTAGATTAAATAAAATTTAGATTCACCGTTTGTACTTAATAATTTTTATAAAATTATTAAGTACAAACGGCGAGTGTACGCCTATTAGTTATACTTTAAAAAATTCCACATCCAATATTTTACAAGAGAAAAAATAATTTTATTGAAATGTACCATAAAAAAAAGTAAAAGCTTTATTTTTTCTAAGTGCTTTTTTTACTTTTTTGCTATGCTTTTATTTATAAGTATTTTGATACTTACACTTATAAAAAAAGATCACAAATTGATATTTACATACTGTTTTCTTATTTCAAAAGTGATAACTCAAAACATATCTCAGATTTTTTTTAATGTAATATTTTAAGCATTATTTACTTAAAAAAAAAAAAAAATACAAATGTCTTTACTAATTTTATTTATTTATTGTACAAAGATACTGTAATCAACTTCTGGTAGCTGCATTGGGTATGAATTTTTACTTCAATAAAATTTTTTTAAATACAAAGCTATAATGAATGAAAGAAGTCAAAATTACTATTGGTCATATGAACAATTTAAAACTTTATTTAATAAAATAATTGTCACAGTTCTCCATTTTTCTGAAATTTCAGCAGAAAGACATCATACTTTTGATAAGACTTCAACTTAAATACACTTCGCCTAAATTCATAATCTCAAATAAATGTATTAATAAACATACAAACAATAGTTTTAGATACAAATAACAAATATAAATAAGAATTTTGCACACAAGGATTCTTTCCTTGATAGAATGGTTTTAAAAATTATTACTTAGTAGTAGTTTCTTCAAACATGGGAATTGTAATCAAATAGTACCGGAATGGGTAAGCTCTTGTCAGGCTAGAAAAAACTGATCATGTAAAACTACCCAATGCAAGAAACTGTCATTTACAAGAAACATCTAATTTAAAAATGGAAGTTTAACATAATTCACCCAATAATTCTATGTGAAAATCTATTTTATTAATTTTTACATTATGGTTATATTTAACATGCTTAAAGAAACTAGTATAGAAGAAAAGAGAAAATTATTAAATTTTGTTTGGGTTTTCAAAACAGAAAAAAAAAATTAAATATTGCAAGAATTAATATTGCAAGATAATATTTATAAGAACAAATGATTTACCGCCAGTTATTTTAATTCTTCATATCTTGTTTGTATTTTTTTTTTTTTTTATATGATTGCATTAAAGAAAACAATTTTAGCTTTTAGTAACAATGTTAACATTTCCCCTCTACATTTCAATAATTTAGATTGATGTGACAATCTCTTGTATTTATATCTTGATACATAATGTAAATGTAAAAATAATTACATTATTGTTATTCATGAAAAAGTATTGTTTGTATGAAGAATGAATAAAAAATTTTAATTGTATTCTGTACCTGCAAAGTTTATATAGCTCATTTAAATTCATTTGACGAAATATGTCTGCTAAATATGTCACTAAATTATATAACTCATTTAAACTCTTTTGACGAAATATGTCTGATTTTTTTCCTATATTAATTTTAAAATTTTTTTTTTAAAGTTTTATGTCGTTATATACATTTTTTAATCCTCTTAAATTTATTCTTTAGTATCTTGTAAAATATGAATCTTATGCCTTTTAAACACCATTTTAATAGTCTTGTTTTGTTAAATGCTCAACACGGAATATTTTTACAATATAAGAATTAATTCTTATTAATTTTTTTTTAAGTGACTAGTCTCTTACCTGAAAGTATTCCAATTATTTGGTTCAAAACTTCTTATTAGTAAATATCAATTGATTGAATAAAGATTTAGTTGAATCATAAAAAGTGTAGTAACACAATTGTTTGTTCAACTTATGTGGATTTCACCAATTAATTGTTTGTTCAACTTATGTGGAAACCAATTAATTTTATGTTCAACTTATGTGGATTTAAAATATAATTTGCAATAAATAATTGTTAAGCAACATCATAGCTAAATCACATTTTTATTTTTTTGAATTTCAAAAAAGGTAATTTGGAGAAGAAATATTTACCATCTGAAATTAAAATATTTTAACAGAACTCATAACATTTATTAAATTGACTAGTTATCTCTCTATACATTCAGATACAACTTTTCTTACGGATGATAATTTCATTTGCACTAAATTTTATGAGGTTAAAGGTTTGGTAATTTAAGATGCAAAAGAAACTGGAATACATGCAAAAAATAAATTATGTTTAATTAGAACAAATTAAATTCTAATTAAAGTCACGTAATTTAGGCACAAGAATTTTTTTTTTAATTACTTGAAATTCGTTTTAAGTCAAGCTTTTAGCTTGACTGATAACTTATAAATATGCAGATAGATGAAAAAGTTATTTCTCTGCACTACTTCACATAAAAATAACTAAATTAATATTCTTTTGAAATTATTACTAAGGAAAAACAATGTTTTCGTTAAAACGAAGATTCCCTTTCTAGCAGAACTTGAAATTTTATGAATAAAGCTATCTCTTTTTGACAACATTTAAACTACTAAAGAGAAAGTGAAAAAACGTTGCTGGATCGTAATGCGTGACGTCACAAAACGAGTGCCGTGGCCCCCTGAACTGTAACTCCTCCTCCTTTCGAGGCGGCCCTGATCAGTACCCCCAGAGGTACTGATTTGTTATGGGAACATGGAGGACTAACCTGCATATTTTATTTTTTATTTTATAACCGTCGTTGAACAGCCGACCCAATATTGGGTGTACGACAACTAATGTTCCACTCCGTAGCCTTGTAATTTTGAAACAATCCAGAAGACAAGGAAACTCCTGGATCAGTACCCCCAGAGGTATTGATTTGTTATGGGAACATGGAGGACTTTGAGACTCGACAGATTTAACGTGCATCAGTCACCATTTACTACACGGGGAGTCTTCGGCCGACAAGGATCGAACCCACGAACTCTTGGACATGGGCCCAGCGCCCTACCGACCAGGCTACCCCGGCCTAACCTGCATATTTTATTTTGTTTTATAACCGTCGTTGAACAGCCGACCCAATTTCCTGGGTTTACGACTACTAATGTTCAACTCCGTAGCCTTGTAATTTTGAACCAATCCAGAAGACAAGGAAACTCCTGGATCAGAACCCCCAGAGGTATTGATTTGTTATGGGAACATGGAGGACTTTGAGACTCGACAGATTTAACGTGCATCAGTCACCATTTACTACACGGGGAGTCTTCGGCCGGCGAGGATCGAACCCACGACCTCTTGGATATGGGCCCAGCGCCCTACCGACCAGGCTATCCCGGCCTTGGTCACCGTAGGTGGCCAGCCGACCCGCGAAGCGGGTTTGCGGCTTTTCGCGGCCCCCCGTTAAAACATCACCCTCGCACTCCGGAGGTCGTCAGGACCGAGGCCCCTCGGACGCGGAAAGCACACAGCCGTCACCCAGAAGCGTCGTGTACGGTCCCGCGCACCTAATGCCCAATCCTACAACCCTACAGACCCAATAAAGCCCGTCTGTCCAGGCTCCTGCAAGGGAAGGGGGTTAATACACATAAAATACAATTTTTAAGTTTTAAAAAGTGCTACATTAATTAAGGTTAATATTAAAGAACTCTTGCGGAACTAATTACAAATTTAGTTACTATTATCCTAAGGACACTTAATCAAATGATGACAATTTTATAGCACTTGATAATGTTTTACAATTAGTTAATATTATTAAGTAGAGAAAATTAAGCTTTAAATCTTTTATATGTTATGGATTGAAACTATAACGTTGCTTAAGCTATTACTTATTATAATTACTTAGCTTATTATGTGATTAAAACTATTACGTAGATTAGGTTAAACTATTTAATTACATTGATTAATATATTATTGTGGATTTTACCTTACCCCTGCATCAGTATCATCTGGAAATAACATTTAGACTAGCGGCATTACAAATAAAAACACTATCACTGCAAACACGTGCTATCCCGGCCTTGTCGCATTCATGGCATGGCCATTATGAACATCACAAATCATAGTTTTAGGAATACTATGTGTAGAAAATATGGGTTTTAACGTACGCCATCTATCCATATAGTTAAATAACAACTTAGTACAAGAAAACTATTTTCTCCATAATCCAAAATATCGATAACGATTTTTTTTAAAAGGCAAATTCTGGAGCACATGATTAATAAGCGACTTCTTAATATTTCTAGATCAATACTGGTCACAAATCATGTTTTAAATATCGTCATTGATTCCCCGCCAAAAAAATTACACTACCACAATATGTGTCTGATGAAACAACATTATAGCATATTTTTTCTTCAAGACACGGGAACTACAATTCTGTCATTACGGAATATTAAGTCATTTTCAACATTTAGATAATTTAAAACTTAAAGTTTTGTTTAGTAGCAGATACTGCTTTTGCAGACCTTCTTCTAACTAAATCAGCATTGTGTCCTTGGGCAGTTTGAGTTCTACTTATTTCTGAAGATTTTCCAAGCTCCACTTACCTTAATTAAGAGCAGTCTCTCTGAGCATCCTTTCCTGAAGTGCAACATCTGATATGCCTTAACAGTGTACGATATCGTAAGATCGAATTTGTTTCCTCGCTTAATTCACAAGACTTTACTGACTTTTTTAGGTCAGTCCCAAACGAATCAAATGATTCCCCTTCTTCTTGATTTTGCTTATTGAAAATACAACATTTAACAATAATATTTTTCGTTGGCGTTGTATGAAGTTCAAAGTTCTTTATCACCACAATACAATCATTTTTCTGTTCTGCAGTAAGATTCAGAGTGTTCAATACTTTGACAACATCTTCACCAGTTGCATTCAAAAATAGTGCTACTTATACACCTGATTCCTTCTTATAATTTCCAGATGCTTTCAAATAGATCGTAAAAAGCTGTTTGAATCGTCGCCATTCCTCAGACACTTTGCCTTCGAAATTTAAACCTTGAGGTGGTCGAAAAAATTCCATTGCTTTAGGCTGCTTATAGCAAGTACAGGGGATATTTCCACATCGTGATCTGTCACGCCAACTACAATCGCCAAGGTGTCAAATAGATTTTAAACTTGCAAATTTTTTTAAAACAAAAACATGTAGATGTTTGCCCGGGGGGGGGGGGGCTTTGAGTTATACCTTTCGAGTTGGTCCCATAGATACGGAAATCTACCCCAAGTGCATGTAAATAAAAATGTAACCACTATGTGTTATATTTTCCCACATGTGTTATTTTATTTATGTTATAACTGTAACATAATTAAAGGACATGTTTTATGATCAACCAATTTACAATCAATCATCAATGTGCCTCAACAGAATTTAATTTATATGTTACCGTGAATGAGCGAAATTAGGAAAATGTCGATTTTCACCGGTGAATGTCAACAATCCAATAGTCACTTTGCTGAATGTCCGAAATATTTGTAATATCCGATTTTATATTAATTTGTTCGTTGATATTATTATATTTATTCAATAATTTAATATCTGCTGAAGATAGATTAGGAGAAACCGCAGAGTTCGGAGTATCGGGCAAATGTATACCGGGCAGAGATATTTCGGTGATTCACCAAAGCAACTATGTGATTGTCAACATTCACCAGTGGATGTCAACAACCACAAATTTCGGTTATTTACAGTAACATACATACATATGGTAAGACAGAAAAAAGCAAAAACTGGCAGTAAAATTTTTTTTCGCAAAAGGCAATAGCGTTAACAGCTTTGCTTAAATCGTTCAATGCATCAACGAGGAAATACATTTTAATGAATACTATAAAAAAATAAATAAAAAGAGCGAAAGCGAAATTTCCGCAACTGTAAAATATTTTTATATTTTTGTTTTTCATGTTTTTTTGGTATGCTCCACAATAAGGCCTTCCAAGTTATTTATGCTTTCTTTATTTGTTTTCCGTTGCTATGACAATCTTATGTTTATTTTTCTTTTCCTTAAACAGATATTGGTAGGAATTAATCCTTGCTAGCACATTTGATCATCTATTTTTTAAACTAGCTGAAACTAACTGACTGAGTTCATAAATGCGCAACATATCATTCACTTATACGGTATAAATACTAATTGATTTGATTTGAATATGAGTCATATGATAAACCTCATATATTCAGTAGTTATCATATGACTCATTATCATTATCGTCATATCAGTGAAGTTCCGAAACTTTGTGAGGTATCCTTTCGCAGTTAGTAACTACTGTATTATATCTGCTACTGTAACATTGAGGGAGTTTTTGCGGCCTAGAACTCAGCCTAAATGACCAAAATAGGTGGTTGTTGACTTCCACCGGCAAATGTTCACATAGTCACTTAGGTAAATGTCCGAAACACAGTAAAACTTGTGTAAGTTGACCACTTGTGGTGCATTTTTATAGTGGTCAACTTAGACAAGTGGTCAACTTATAGAGGGGGCGGGTTATTGTTTACTTTCTCATTTCCTATATCATGTTGCTATATATTTAAAAAATTTTTTACTTGACTTAAAAATTTTATTTAGCAAATAACCAAATGAATATCTTACATGTGTTTAAACCTGAATGAATTTCAATTTGTTACATATACATAATTCTAATATTTAACTAACTTTTTTAAAAAATTATTTCGTTAGTTATGCATGTGAAGTGTTTAATAAAAATAATTTCTTAAAATATCAGAACACGAAGACATGTAATTTGAAAACTTTAACAAAACAAAATTATTTGAACACTTTAAAATTTATTCTGTTATTACTACACTTACATACCTATCTGCTCACTACTGCAACTGGAAGAGCAACTTTTCAACTAACACACCTGTTTTCAATGAATGAATGAAAGAAATGGTCAAAAGCTGCCCCCCTACAGTTTCCCCAGATGGTCAACTCACAAAAGGATTTAGATTAGCTTTTTACACTATTTCACCAAACAAGTGAAATTTTAACATACATTGCAAAATGACAGAACATTTTCTGAATTTTTTTTTTCTGGTCAACTTTTAGAATAGAATTTCATAATACTCCTTGACAAAATTGACTTATTTCAGTGGTCAACATACAAGATAGACAGGTGGTCAAGTTAAAAAGGTTTTGCTTCTTTATATTATATAGGAAAAATTCCGTTCTTGATAATTGAGGTCAACTTATGCAGGTGCCCAACTTACAAGGGTGGTCAGCTTACAAGGGTGGTCAACTTGGCAGGTTTCACTGTACATACTAGGTCTAGTTTGCCGCTGACTGGTATGCCCTTCATCAATGTTTTTTTAAGGTTCAGTGCCCCTGCCTGGTATACATTTGCCCGGTATACTCTACACTAATGTTTTTTTTTAGGGCCAAACGGCCTAGTATGCATTTAACCGGCACCCCGAATATTGATATTTCTCCTAATCTATCATCAGCAGATATTAAAATATCGAATAAATATAATAATATCAACTAATAAATTAATATAAAATCGGATACAACAAACATTTCGGACATTCACCAAAGCGACTATGTGATTGCTGACATTCACCATCAGAAAGGTTTTTTATAAGTATTCTGCACAGGTTATTTCAAAACTCAACCAGATGTGAACCCAAATTCTTTTTTATAAGTAATAATTGGGAGAAAAACTCATCTTACATATTTGATATTTGAATTTGTGGCTGTTGACAAATAAATAAGGCAAACCAATAATATTCATAAATTGAACAAATTTTTAGAGATATATTTGCTACCACTTTCTTAATTTTACTAAATTTTCTATTAAATGGCTTTTTATAAACTTGTTTACCTTCTTAGTGGTCTGATCAGACTACCTGTAAGAAACCGTATGGAGGGTTAATCTTGATTTTGGTCGTTCACGATAACACAAATTCAAAAATTGTTTTTTTAAGTGCTCCTCGCACTATTGCATTTATATATTTTGCTTTGGCTATATTGATGCAATATTAGAAAGCACTCCGTTTTGCGGATATAATCGTGTGAGCTGATGAGGAGATCATGTCTTTTTTTCCCCGGATTTTTATTATTTTTTAAAAATAATTTCTTTTTTTTTTTCATTATTCTGTAATTTTTATATGTTTTCTCGGCATTTGCAGCTTATGCGAAATAAATAAAACTTTTTGATTTTCTAAATTTTCTTCGTTTTTTTCTTTTTGTATATATATATATATATATATATATATATATATATATATATATATATATATATATATATATATATATATATATATATATATATATATATATATATATATATATATATATAACCAAAAACAGAAAAACTTGGCAATTTTTTTCTGCTCTTACTTTCAACTTTCTTTTTCGGTTCTACAACTTTTCCTCAGTTATTAAATTTAAAATTAATTCTGTGCAATTATGTTTGTATAACAAATATATTAAATGCCTATGTTTTAAGTGATTTTTTTAAATTCTATGCTTTCGTTTGTTGGTTATCTACGATCATACAAGAGATGGTCTCCTATAAGGCGTGATAATCCAGAAGTGAGAAAATTAAAACAGGTCCGACGCGGAAAAAAAGACGGCTAAGATTTTTTTGTTTTGTTTTGTTTCCATTATTTCGGTAGTGTTTCAATATGAATTAAATTATTTTCCTCCTCCAAAAAGGTGAACATCGTTTTCTAGATCTAGAAACGGGACATAAAAATAAAAAAAGGTTTCAATCGGATTTCTTCCAAATATCTCACAAACTCTCTGTATTGAGAAAGTACAAGTACAAAAGTTGTAGATCTGTAAATTTCGCATAAAATGAGTACCAAAATAATATAATTTGTTTTAAAATGTGGTTACTTGACCTATGAGGAAAGGTGACCTAAATTGTCAACATTTTAAAGAAATTTCATTTTTTTGAACAAAATTAGTGCTGAAATAAAAAATATTTTGGTAACACTATTGTTTGAATGACATAACGGCTCATTGTTTTGATGATTCGTTTTTTTTTTCAATAATACGTAAGCAACGTTTTAACTATCCTCAATATCAACGCGGAGGTGAGCATAGGTCAAGAAACGTGACATGTAATTCTTTTTTTCTTTTTAAAGTTGATTCTCGTGGAAATTTATTTTAATTGTTTAAAATGATGTTTTTAATTGCTGTAGAAACCATTTTCGGTTCTATTTTTATATCTATGGCAACTTCTTTGACGTCTTAAAAGTACAAGTACTCTAAGTAAAAGTAATGCTTAATAAGTTAAAAGTTTGCATTTAAAAAAGTACAAAATGAAATACGTAACGAATTTAAGGTAAATTTCGTGGAAATTTACAATTTATAGTAACCTTCAAGTTTATTAAAAAATTTAACACAAAATATTTTTTTTAAATTTAAATGAATTAAAATTTAGTTCATGTGTACAAAATGCAAAACGCATGAAAATTTTACAAAATTCATTGAAATAGTAAACGGTGGTGAAAATGTCCTGAAAGCAAAAAAGAATTCAAAATTCAATGTTTGCATATAAAACGGAGTTATAAATTATGTTAATTTTAAAAATAACGAATCTTCAGAAATTTCGTTTTTTAATTTCAGAATGTGTAGTAGTAAACTAATTTGTTGAAAAAAATTTTATAACATTATAATTTTTGCTTAAAGAAATAAGTAAAAAAAAATATTGTATTTATTCATAGGTGACCCTTTGAAATCACTTAAATTAAAAATTATATTTCGGTTTTAAAAAAATCATTTTTGAATTTTAATTAATGACAAATTTTTAATTTGTTGTTAATTCTTTACTAATCAAAGATTGTCCACAAAAGTTTCATTTTAAAATTTATTCTTATGGTGAACTGAATGTTTATGTGGTGAAATTCGAAAGAGATGGAAAAAAATCTTTTTAATTCAAAATCAAAGAACTAACGAAAATCTAGAATTTTTTTCTAATCCAAACTATATTTTCATTTAATGAAGCCTAATTTTAATATTTTAAAACTTAAATGGCAAAAAGTAATTGAATATTTTGGGGAGTAATGTTTGTTTAGTAACATTATATATATATATATATATATATATATATATATATATATATATATATATATATATATATATATATATATATATATATATATATATATATATATATATATATATATAAGTTATTCAAATTAATTAGAAATACACACACAAATATGGTAGTTAAAATATTCCTTGTCAAAATTAAATCAATGGATTAATTTTATATTGGCGTTTTATATTTTTTCCAAAATAAAAATTATTATTATTGCTGTATATTTCCAATTTACAAAATTTTATTTTTTATTTTCTTAATAATTTTTTTAATCTACTTATGTTAAAAAAAAATTTAGATTTTTTTTACTTCAAAAATATACTAAAAATATATAAATCACGTCTTTTTTTATAACTGCATTCTCGGAATAATAATTGTTCAATAAGCTCTGCACAGAGCATTAGAAAAAAAAATATATACTTTTATTGTCGAATTACATAGTTAATAATTTCTCAAGATTTTTATTGAAATCTGTAGAAATCGATTAAAATTGGAAAATACCAGTCCATTTAAAACGTTTTAAACTTTCAAATACGTAGCAAGCCTCTTTTTTCATTAAAACATAAATAATTTTTACCCATTTCCACTTTGTTTGGAACTCCTATAACAATCATTTAAAAATGTTTGTGTTTTAACCCTTAACGCGCGGTGGTCGGATGGAGAGGCGAACATTAATGGTTTCGTCTTAGCCTACAGATAATCTATACAAAATAGTAGGGAAATGTTGAAATATCGGTCATTTTGCGACTTGACATTTTCAATGACGATCAAAAGTTCTTGAAACATTAGACTAATATGAATTAGTTCCTAAAAATATTTAAATTTTTAAAGTTACTATTTATTTTCCAGTATTAAGTCTAAAACAAATTAAATTTCGATAATTTTAAAGATTATAGTCATTTTAATTTCATTAAACAAATTAAAAATTAGGAGAAGCTGAAAATTGTAAATTTCATTTTGACCCATAACTTTAACCTTGACCATCCATAAAAAAACTCCATCCTAAAAATTTTAAAAATGAGTGATATTGTCATAAATGAGTTTTAATGGACTTTCTTTTATTAAAAGAAGACTCTTATAACTCAACTATATAGTTTTTATAGATAACACAATGTTAAATTATTAATATGTACATTAATTTTTTAACTATTGAATCTATTCTGAAATTAAAGACACAGAAAACAGTAAGTCGAATTGATTTTCCAATTTTTTGATGTTTATATTTAATTCTTGAATAATAATACTTGAACATGAACAACGTCGTGTATTTAGCCGTTCGAGGCTATGTGCATGAATTATCATATGCGCAATCGAATCTGGACATTCTCTCTAAGTTTCAGTTTAGAGTTCTCACCTGCTAGTGCTGCGTTAAGACGCATCTTTTGTATTGTAAATTTTAAATGTTGTAAATTATTGATAAATTAGGCTTCTTATACATAAGAGTGTTTATTGCTAAAACCCCACGCTATGGAACACAAACAATGATGTGGCTTCTTTTATTTGTTGGCTGCAAACCAATGATGTAAAAATAGAACATTAAAAAGTTATAGTAATGAAATTCATAATAATATTTTTACAATACTTTACCTATTAAACCAACTTTCTCCGTAAAAATGGCATAGCACAATGAATTTATAAATTCAATACAATAAACACTGGTTACTAGAGAGATTTCGCACTTTTATGTTAGCTTCCATACGCTTCCGTACGTAAAATTGAAGCAACTGCGCATGCTCGCGTTTATTTTAGATGCTACGTTTCTTTACGTTATGTTAAGAGTGATTTACGCTAGAAAAACAACTGTTAAATGTTGTTATCTGTTTAAGCCTATCTTCGAACTGAAAACACGAACATGGAATGCGAATTTGAAGAAATGTATTGATGAAATTTAGAAATGAATCGTGTGATCTTACAACCGTTGGTTCATTCAATAAAAAATATTTTTAATGGTTTTTGTTTAACATTATGGTTGTATAATTGTACTAGTTTCATGAGGAACTATATTTTCGCTATTTCAAAATTATAAATTACATTTCCTTTAACTATTCAATTTAGTTAAAAAGAGTTAAACAATCAAAAGAAGTTCAATATTTTTTTCGATTATTATTATTATTAATAATAATAATAATCTGCATTCCTTATAGGTGAGTTCATCAAAATCGATACAATAAACTACTAAATTTTTCGGCTCACAGGTCCGCAGTTTTACGTAGAGCAAAGAATCTTGAATAGTATGCTACAGCTTTAAAGAGATAGTCTACATCCATTTGTTTTGATTTTGTGGTCAAAGTTAAAATAATAATCCACTACGTTAACGTTTTGAACTTACGGTTTTTTTGCAAAATCTCTTGTTTACGTTTATGTAAATTTGATATTTTTTCACGGGCACATGCGCATTTCACTAGAGCTGACGCATGCGCACTAGAACCCTTAACGTTTTAACGCACTTAACGTTTTGAACTTACGGTTTTTTGCAAAATCTCTTGTTTTTGTTTATGTAAATTTGATATTTTTTCACGGGCACATGCGCATTTCACTAGAGCTGACGCATGCGCACTAGAACCCTAGAACTGCGTATGCGCAATTACAATTACTTGAAATCTTAAGTACGCACTGTGGGCCCGAAGATCTTTGGCCAAAAGTCTAAAAAATAATTTTTCAACTAAAATATGTGTAGGCAGTTTAAATATATCCCAAATTAACTTTTCATAATCATTCCAAACATTATGATTGACTTTTTGGACCGACGAGAGTACAATTTAATGAAAAATATGTTTAAAAATTGTTTTAAATGTAACTTTAAAATTTTTATTTCAGAAATATATATAGGAATTTTACCTTACTGTTACATTTTTATCAGAATAATTAGTGTTAAATTATAGTACAATTTTTCAATTTGTTGGATTAGTTAATACTCTTGACAAACTTATAGTTTATATCTTATCATTTGACATTTTACAATGTTTGAATGATTTTCGAAAATTAGTTCCAAAAAGTTCCATGAGGTAATTAGCTAAACGTTTTTTTGTTGTCTTCTTTAATGTTTCTTCTTCCGAAAAAACCTGCTCCATTTTGCCCATATTGCAAAGGTGGACTAAATATACCGAAAAACAAAAATTATGTTTTTTTTTTTTTTTTCATGCTTTCGCGTTATTTCGTAATTAATTCGCGCTATTTTGTAATATTACTTCGGAAACATAATTTGCTTTTCGCTTTTAATATAAAATTACGAAAATTATTATATTTCCTTTGCTATATTTAATTATTTAAACGTACTATATTATTTTTTTTACGCCATATTTCAGCCGCAATTTTGTTTTTTCGGGTATTTTTAGTATATTTCAGAATTTCAACTATGAGTTCAATTTACCTCCACATAAAAACCCCTAAACACAAATTTTATCGAAATACTAATTTTGGCCACGAAACCTTGGATGCTGGCCCACTGTAGTACGGGAGCTAACGCCTTCCTACATACATTTGAAAAACTACTTTAACTCATTTGTTCATAGCGTCTATAATAAGTGAATATAAGTAATATCTAAAAGTACGATTCTTTTTTTTTTCTTTCAGAAAAGGAAGGAAAATGTAATTCATGTCCTTAATATCAATATTTTAACAATTAATTTCATCTATAGCTATGGTTCAATTAATTTTAAAGCTGTATTGTGGTAATTGATTTAAGTAACCGTACACGTTGTGTGAGCAAATATGTGTTGCCACTTTTAACACATATATAGATTGCTTTCTGTAGCCGGAAAATAATCAGTCAATTCCTATAAACGAGTTAATTGTTTAACTTTTAACTGAAACAAAAATTTCAATGCAAATCTAAACAAGAAACTACAACCACTCAAAATTTTTCATTTGCGAAAAGTGAATTGTTAATTAAACTAACATAAACATTCAAATTAATTGCTAAATAAAAGAATATAAACAGATTAAAAACAGGTATAAACTGCGATAGTATAAGAGCAAACTTAATGCTACTAGTTTTTTGCTCTATTAGATTATCTTCATAAGAATTTGTTTTTCTTTAGATTCTTATAATATTCTTTAAAACAGTTTTAATCTTCATTCTATTTTTCAGTTTGTGCTAAGAAGAAACCATGATTTTTAATATGAAAAAACTTAATTGGAACGGAAGCATTTTCATTAAAAATCTTTAAATTAGTTAAAGAAAAATACTTTTATGTAAATGAATTATGTTTAAAGATACATTGCAATAGCACACTATCTTTACTATAACACACCATCTTTACCATACCATTACCATACTTTACTATAATATACCATTAATTTTTAATTTAAAAAAAATCGTTGTAATGGTATCACTCTTACAGGTTCATTTGTATTGCCCTACCTTGTATTTATGGTTGTGTGTAGTGTCCCTCTACTGTGTATGGAACTGGCTGTAGGACAAGTCACACAATCTGGACCGATCTCAGCCATTGGACAGCTTTGTCCTCTCATGAAAGGTAAATGTATATAAAGCATTATTTAAGTCCCAAAATTTGGCATTTTATCTTTTCAGCGTTGCCAACAGATTATATCCGATCACATAATTTAGTACAAAAACGCCTTCCACAGGAGATTTCTTTACTCGCAAACTTGATTGGAAGAGTTATGAACGGACCGGTCGTAATCTACTCCAGGGATTCTTAAACTTTTTGTTAAGGGAACCCTATAATGTATACGACAATTTTATAGGATCCTATGGAAGGTTCACCGTGTAAAGCTGAGCACAGATGGCGCTAGGAATTAAAAGTCGTCGTAAGACTTCTGGATTACTACTTCCGATTGATTTTTACATCAAAACTTGAAAGAGGGAGGCATCAAATATAATTATACTTGTAGTGTTTACAATATAACGCATTTTTTAAATTTAAAATTCAGCGAAACAAACAACATAAGAATTTGAGACACTCCGCAAGCATGTTTATACCCTACAAGAAGCAACCCAAAAAATAACTAACCGTGCTATTTTACACAAATATCGCCAAATCAGGGATATCACTCAAAACATGGCAAACCTTACATTTTATTTATGTTGTGATATTAATTTTCCTGATTTTATTTAAGGCTCACGACCTTTTAGAATTTATAAATTACAGAAAGCTATTATGAATGGTAAAATTACTCGTAAATTAAAACACAAATCACAGTAGTAAAACTTCCTAGAATAGTAAGCCTATTAATACATCGCCTCGTAAGCATAACATAAGCGTAGGGATACATCGGAAGTTTTCTAAATTACTTCCGGTTTTAGAAAGCTTATTATTGTTCACATTCAGTCAACCATCCATTACCATCGCGTAAATCCAACATACGCGTGAGTCAAATTCTCAGTTTCTTCTCTCGTACTGTAATATACTAGTGCAGTTTTAGGTCATTAACTTTAATTTTTTATTTTGAGACATAAAATAATGTGAAAATTCTACATAAGTAGAAAGCTTAAAAATAAATTCAATTACATTGGTAAATTCAAACATTAATTATAGTCGGAAAGTGTTTAGTAGTAACCGCTTGGATGATTACTATTGAAAAAATCCCATTTACTTCCAACAGCCTGAAATTAAGTATCAATAGGAAGAGTGTGCCTGTTTATTTTTAATTCTATATTATCAAATCTTGGCAAGATAACCGACCCCACTGGACGAAACACCTTTTCAATAGTATTTTTTAGATTTGATGGACACTAAGATCTTCTGGTCGCTAAAGACGAAAATGTCAACACAAATAAGTCGTATTAAGCCAAATAAGCCTCACACAAAGAAATCTTAGAAAATGGTAAAAGAAAGTTTATGGCAGTGTAAGAAATCGTCGGAAAATCTTTTGTGACTCCTAGCCAAAAGTTTTCTGAGAACTTCGTATTAAAATCAATTTTTTAACTCCTAATCATTTGATAATTCAGCAAAAGGAGAATAAGTTAAAGAAAAATCAACATTGATAACATTTTTGGCGACCCCTTGCCAGAGGTCACGCGCGATCTTAACTGAGGACGTGACCTACGGTTTAAGAAACTCTGATCTACACAGTAAAGGAGTTCAATTGAAATTTTTTTGTAAGTATAAATTACAACGTTGCTAAGAGGGTTGAGTTTTCAAAAAACGAAGAAAAAACATCGCATTTTTCGATCATTTATCTTTTTAAGATTATTAAACCAAAATATTGAATTGATTTTCTTGAAAGTGAAAAAGTTACAGCAGAATATGTCGAGTACGCTGCGTCACGTATGAACAAGTAAACATGCTCATTTAGTTGATTCATAAATTTACTCACTCTTAACAAAAGATTTCAATAAATAATTATTATTTTAACGATTTAATTAAAATAATTTGTTTAAATTATGTAAGAAAAATAAACGGTACTTTCAATATAAATAAGGTAAATTGAAACTTACTTAGCTGTAATCATTTTAAATGAAGGTTGTATAAGCTCAGTTTTGGAACTATTAAAAATAAATATGCATCCAAAGAATTGGCTCAAAATGAATATGTCCACAGAATTTCGACTTTAAAAACATATCACAAGAGGGACAAGAAAAAAGGCAAGACTAGCACCCGAGGCGGATGAAAGTACCTAGTATTGATGCTATACAGTTAATTACAAAATTTTATATGAATTATTGATGTAAAACAATTTATTCTAAACTATGTTTCTCTTACTGTATCTAGTACAAGTTTACTAACTAATTTTTGGTAATTAGTACATTTTTCAACCGATTTACATCAAATTTTGGCACAATGCTTACAATAAATATTTTTTTGTTGCAAGTGGGGATTTTTCAATTGAGTTGACTGATTTTGTGTATTGCATAAAAATGTAACTTATTTCATGATATCTTTTGAATTTCGTTTTTAAAAACACCTTCATCTTGTGAAGAAAAAAAACAATTAAGTTTTAATAATTCTACGTGCAACGAAAACTACATTCATGTAGTTTAAATAATCAAAACGGAATGAAATTTGGATGATTTATTTTCAAGTTATGGGGTCCTGTAGTGGACTGATCGTTAAGACACGGTTCCCAGCAGATCACCGAAGTCAAGCATCACTGGCTGCGGTCAGTGTGCGGGTGGGTCACCACTTGGATCAGTCTGCGTAGGGACCGAGGGTGTGCGGTATTGGTCCTCGTTAAACTGTGCTACCGTAAAGTGCTCGACTTCGCGTGCAGGTCGTTGGGCTACCGAAGCAGGGGTGCCATCCCCTCTGCAGAGGATCAAAATTGTGATGGCATATCTTCGGATCTTCCTCAGGGATGTTTCCCAGACAGTCGCCAATAGCCCATTGTGCAGCTCTAGTGCGACGTAAATAAACTACAACTACAACTCAAGTTATGGATAATTTATAAAAAAAAATGTTATTAACATGGTATTATATAAGAAGTAATTTTTAAAATTTTTGTGTTTGTAACGTGATTTAATGATGAATGTAAAGATTAAGAAAATGGAAGTGAACTTAAAAAGTTAATTTTTTTCACAATCGTTGCAAAATTCATTTTACAGACTTCCACTGTGTTGTTCCCGTTTAAGCGAGTCACTATTTTAAAATCGCACAAGCGAAATTATGCTGTGTAACCATTTGTGGGGACTTTTTTCTTTCTTTAGAATGACGCAATGATTTAAAATTTTCAGGTGTTGGAGTTGCAAGTATGATGCTGTCATTCTGGCTGACAGCCTACTATAGTGTTCTCACTGCTTGGACAATGTTTTACGTCTTTAATTCATTCTATTCTCCTCCTCGGTGGACACGATGCACCAATATGTGGAACACAGAAGAATGTCTGGATCCTCCTCCCCCTGCTGAAGATGTAAAGAGTGCGACTCTTGAAATGACCACCATACAGCCCTTCATGAACATGTCTGGACTTGCATCAGATAGTAATGATACTCAGGCTGATGTTGTGTATGACAGGACATTAAACTTCACACATCCAGCAGTCGAGTTCTTTAAGTAAGTTATTGAATTTTTTTAAAAATAAGCTTAATAAAATCAAATATTTTTTGAACAAATAAATCGTTAACCAAATAAACAGGGTTTATATGATCCTTAAAAAATTAAAAAGTGGTTGCTGTTGTTGTTGTCGTAGGCGAGAGGGCACTGGGGGTGCGGTTGTTCTTGTTTTCCAGGAACGCCATCTATGGCCAAGAGTTCGACTTCTGCCCCACCCATACGTCACCCCTGTTTATAGAAGAAAGAAGGCGTCAGCACCGATCAATTTAGTAGTCCGACTTAACGCAGATAAACAGCGTAGTAGATAAAAAAGAATAAACATGTCATTACGTTTGGGCTGTGAAGTGGTGGAAAATACGAAAAATATCATTACGCTCGAAATACTAAAGGATCAAATTTCTTGTTTATTGAAGTCTTCTTTTTTCTAGGCCGACTCATTCATTCATCTACAGATCGTAATTTTGCCCTGAACCTGAGATATCCAGCACCACAAGCGATATAATTTGTTATGGGAGGACTGACTCGACAGATTTAACGTGCTCCAGTCACCATTTACTACACGGGAAGTCTTCGGTTGGCTGGATTCCAACTGCCGTTTTTACGAATTTGGGTCCAGTGCCAACCAGGGTATTGCGGCCCAATTAAAAAGTGGTGTCAATATAGTATTGTTGAAAATTTATTTTTATTAGTTTTCGTTTTAAAATTAAAAATACGGAGTTGACTATTTAGAAACTAGGTAAATTTATTTTGAAATTTTCAGCGTAGTGGTGGATATAAATTTGTGAAAATGAATTTTTTTTTGGTATCTGATTATACTTTTTAATTTTTTAGAATCGTACGAACCTTGATAAAGCTAATCATAGGTAGCATTAATAGCCACAAAAAAAAAATATATATATATATATCCCTGGTATTTTTTATTCATTTTGAAGTCAAAAACTTCAAGTACTACGCTAACGTTTTAATTTTCAAGAGTTGAATTTATATTCTTTGATTATTCTTTTATTGCCAATTTTTCTGGTTTCCTTAATAACAAAAAAGATTTGAAGTTTAACAAAAAAACAATCTCACAAATAAAGGTACTTTCGGTAAAGGTACATTTCGTTCGGCTGTGAAAAAACTTATTACCATATAGTACCCATATTATTATTATAGATACTTAATTGGTCGAAAAAACTACATTATTTTTATAGTTTGTTACATCTACTTTGTTGCAAATGTGGTTAACTACAACTGCTTTTTTTTTTTTTTAAATGTAGTGTTTATATTCATGTTTAAATAAGCCAGCTTGTTATTCTAAAACGTTCTTTTTTTTTTTTCGATTTTGTTCATTTAGTTTTCAACTTTTTAAGACAGCGAATATTTAATTTAGGAAAGCGAAATTATCAAAAACTTGAATTTTTTTTTATTGTTTAATATACTTTGACTCCTTAAGAAATCAAGTGCGTCGAAAATATGTTCCCTTCAAATAACATCGATGTTTCACGAGTGTGCATTCGGGAGTGAAAGTGTGACTAAAGTGATTTATTATCTATTTTTCGTAATGACTAGTTTAGGTATTAATTATATACATGATTTTAAATACGTAATTTCTGTTAACGCCTTTCTGCAGCCCATAGGGTCATTTTCATTGCACTGGCGGATTCACTGTTACCACAATACCAGTATTACGAATTATCTTAATTAATTAAGCATCATTGTCGTCAATAATAATATGGCCCTTTTTTGGCAACCCTCCTTAACAGATAATTGCCGAAATGATCCCATGTTTACAAAAATTGTCAAAATGGGCGATAAAATTCAAAATAATGCAATTCATTCATATTATTTATTGTGGTTTCTAATATCTTGCTTCCAAAAAGCAACGCAGTGGAGCGATGCACCGGAAGTTTATGACGCTTCTTCCAATTTTTTGAAATTTGATTTTGTTTACACTTGTTTAACCATAATATAATCGGTTTTAAAATTTAGAAAATCACAGAAGCTATAAAGAGTATTTTTTTTAGAAGTAATTGAAAAGTAAGCGTTATTATTATTATATTAAATTGCATAATTCCGACAAATAAGTTCTTCAAATGTCTCTAATTTTATTTTTAAAAAAAATAATATTTTGACAGATGGATCATTAAATTTTGGAACAATACCTATTCACAAACTACGAATGTTATTATATTATTTGCTATAACGGTTCCTTTTGATGTTAAACACGATAATGAAAAGTATTTACGTTTGGGCTATGAAATTGGCGAACAATTAATTAGCTTTGCTGCGTTACAGAGTAAAAAAAAAATATATATATATATTTTTTTTCAGCGAAAAAATCTTAGAAAGGAGTGAAAGCATCGGAGAATCAGGAGAGCTTCGATTCGAAATTGTCGCTGCCGTTCTGTTTGTGTGGATCATGACTTACTTCGCTCTTCGAAAGACTGACTTCTTCAGAGGGACCGCCATCTACATCATCACCGTCCTCTCTCATCTCTTGCTCTTGAGCATCTTTCTCCGAACTGTCAGTTTGGAGGGAGCAAAATTAGGACTCTATCATCTCTTTCAACCAGAATGGAATAAGATGTTTTCTCCCAGGGTAAGGAAATTTTATTTAGAATTTACTCTATTAATTCGGATTTATGAACGAATAACTGTATGTGTTACGGTAAAAGTAATAAATCCGATCATCATTAATAATAACCCGTGATTATTAATAATACATTAATTGTTTGATTTTTTAGTAACTCCTAGACACGACAGTTTCTCAATATAAATGTTGTGACTAACATCTAGGGGAGTTAGGGCACTTCAACAGGATTAAAATTGCATATGCCCGGAAATGTTGTCATACACCGCTAGGGGAGCTTCGCTATTATGAACTGTTTCTTTCGTGCGGTTTTGAACGGGTCATAATAGGGGAGTAATCCTAGAGGAGTGTGAGGACATATCCGAGCATAGGTTTCTATGAAATTCAAATGCCAATAATGTGTCGCAACATTTATGCGACTCCCTGCTATTTATAACATGTTTAAACTTGCTCAAAAAATATGGGCCCAATAATTAAGACAAGAAAGTGGTTAATCGTTCGAGTCTCTTAATGTTTATTTCATTTCAACATATTTTGCCGCATCTCTGGAATTCTTGGAAATAACTTTTCCTTAAAGTCATAAAATTTATTGATCCAAGGATAATTCTATGTCAAAAATAAATTTTTATGAGTGTTTTATTACCTTAATTATTTATTTTAATAAAGGTCAAAAAGTTTTGAGAAATACATAGAAATTTTGTGTAATTTTTTTATCTGTGTAAAGTACGGAGAAAAAAAAGGAATGAAAAATATACTATCAAATGAATATTTAGAAGTTTTTATTATCCCGTTTAATTTAGGTGTTTTTCTTTCCAGGTTTTGATGTATGCTTTGGCTCAGTCATTCCACTCTCTTGGCGTCATTTTAGGCCCCAGCATCTTAATGGGATCATGTCATAAGCAACACAACAATCTTTTAAGGTGTTAGTTCACATTATTTACTTACATTTTATTAATTAATTCAAAAATTACCCATAAGTTATATTTTACTCATGCAGTTGGCTTATTATTTAAGGCTATTTTGTGAGACCTACGTCTTAATATGAAATGATACTTTTATGCGAATAATATGCTATTTTTTAACTAATGTGAATTTGCAACTGTTACTCATGATCGTTAGGTCAAGTTTAGCCCATCTAAAGCCAACGCTGTCTACGCTTATTTTGAAAATAACACAAAACGTCAATGCGGACAAAAGTCACGGTTTTGTGAAAATAAAAAGCGTCTGTGTTCAAATTTTTTAATATTTAAAAACTTACTACAATGCTGCATTACCTGAGCTTATAAAATTTGCAAAAACTGAGAATAAGGCAGCGATTTAAATAATTTTCATCTAGGTGTAAAAATGTTGCCAAACTGGCGATTTTTAAAAAAGTTTAATAACTTTTCAAATATTTATGTTATTTGTTTGTACTGAAGACCAGATAATTCTTTACGGCAAGATTATTTATATTGTTTAAAATTACCGCATTGCTTCATGGGTAAGGTACTTAAACTATGGCTTTTTTTTTTATTTTCCTTGGTGACAGAGCTTTGAAAATCTGAGTTAACGACCTTAAAATGTATCGGGAAAAAATCGCCCTGTGGAGAGAGAACGGTACAACACTGGAAAACACCGATCATGGTGAATTCTCTACAATCTCAGCGGTAGACCACTGTGCTGCCGTTAAATATCTTCAGCAGTAGGCGGAATATGGGTTATAGTCCCCTTACCGTCAGGCTAACCGTGGGAGGATTTCGAGGTTTACCCTGCCATGCAACGTAAATGCAGGTTAGTTCCATCAAAAAGTCCTCCACGAAAGTAAATTTCTCCCAATACTTGATCCAGGGATTCCTTTGTCATTTGGATTTGATTCAAAATGACAGGGCTATGGAGTTGAACATTAGTAGTCGTAAACCCAGAAAATTTGGATTTTTTTAAACTTGTTTTTTCAGATTTTATATTTCAGTACAAATATTCTAAAAAATGTTTTAGTAACTATTCGACTGTTTTCTATTATTAAAAAATACGAAAATTTATTTTTGCTTGCAATTAGAACGCCAGAAAAAAAGTTTATAAAGGGAACACCGGTTTTCCATGTGTGTCAAACGGTCAATAGAAAACCTAATCTTAAACATTTTTCTCTAAATTTGGGAAAACGCAGCTATGCCAAGTTGCTCTGACAGAAGCTTTTAAAGCTTGGATGGGTTGTTTTTTTTCAACCTAAGTATAAACAACAATCTCGGCATATTCTGCGAGGCGATATTTTCAAACAGACTAATTTTGTTTTTATTAAAATAATTAAATTATATGATTTCTAAGCTCAAATCTGCCATATTTCATAAGATATTAATGATATATTAAGTCATTCTGATGAGTTTGGAGTGAAAATTTGTGTTAGTTATTTAGAGATGTTTTGTTAAAAATGGTGACATGGTTGCTAGATGTAGAAAGAACTCGCCTTTTTTTGGCAGTTCTGATTCGGCCTCTTTTTACTTGTTTATTATTGCTTGTTTTTTGGTGCAAACAGTGCACCATCATATGTTTGTGTTAGCATATTGTTGGAGCAGCGAGATTAAGTTCATACTACAAATTCTCATTTAGGTTTAAATTTCGAAGTTGGTATATTGTTAACAAGGTAGGAAGTGTTTTACGGCGATTCTTTTTTCAAATGACGATTCTTACCTCTTGAAATAGCAGGTCTTCGAATAACGATTCTTCTTTTAAATACAAATAATAAATCAGGTTACAAATACACTTATACAAGAAATGCTACTTGAGTATCACGTCGTGAGCCAAATGGCTTCAAAACACACCAAATACAGTAACTGGAAGTATAGGCAGTCAAGAGCTTGCAGAGCTCCCCAGGGTAGAAAGCTCCCGCCATTGGCGAAAGTGAACTAAATTCTTTGTAAAATCTTTTAATGAAAAGCGAAGCAGTTGATATTCTTAAAAATTTAGTTCACACTTTTTTTTGGATCTGGGTAACACTAAATGTGGAATATGCATACTATTCTTTGCATTTAAGATTAAAAATCATCTGTTACATATTTATTTGTTTTGTTATAGGGATACTGTTGTAGTAGCCGCTGTAACTCTTTTAACAGTGCTGTTGGTCGGCTGTGTCACTTTCGCTACGATTGGACATCTATCTACGAAATTAAACAAGCCTTTCTGGACAGTCTTAAGTGATGGTAATATAACTTTGTATAAATTACTATCTTACCTCTTAATCAAATTTTTATTATTTCGATGTAGTTCATTGAATTTTGAAATTTTGTAACGAAAATTTGTAAATATATAAATAAAGACGGTTCGTCTGTCTTCCATTCTGAGGTTGGTCCAATGGGTCAGGATGTGTCTTCTCGCAATACTGCATCGCATTGCTCTGTCCAGTCTTGGCCGGGTTGCTGACTGGCGAGCTATGTGGATCTGGATCTGAGCTAGCTCACAAGCCTCTTTTCTTCATCGATTAAGTGTGGTGTCATGATCGTGTGTACCTGGGACTTACGGCTAGGGTCGCTTAAAACAATAATGTAGAATGGGATACTTGCAAGTGACGTAGTGTGGGTATCTCGATCCTGATTGGTTGTTGAAACGCGGCATTTGTTTACGTTAGCAACTGTTCTTTCCATTCTATTTTGAGTAAGCCAAACCTGTCAAATACCAAATATCTTAAGAAACACAACCTATATTCTATCGCAGAGATTTCGATTCTACCACACTATATATTTACACAAAGACGTACACGAAACCATGTTGAACATAAACAAACTTACTATGCATCGAAGTTACCAGGTACACTATATATATATATATCATAGTTACTCTAAAATATATAAACAAATAATAAATCTAAATTAAGTAAAAGAAGTAGGCTTGAGAGAATTTTATTTCAACTAATTCGATGCGCTACACGACTCTGTATTTAATCAACTTCACGTTATTTAACATTTTAAGTTATGTAAAGAAACTTAGCTCAATTTTAATACTCCATATTGCTGATAAAGTTTAGCTGGTGCTGACGTCAAAGGTCACATGTGTGGGTATTGGGTGGCTTCTTCTTCTTGGAGTGCAACTACCCAATTTTAGAGCTGTCAGTTTTTAGACTGACTTTTGATTGTTAAAAAATTCATAAAACATTCTCAAAAAGAAAATTGATTTAGCTAACTAGTTATTCACTTAAAATATGAATACCGAAGAAGTTCGATTATCAGAAGTAATTTGGTCCGGACCTGTTTCGAAATATTTAGATCAGAAATGTAACTTCGTTTTTTATCCCCAGAAAAACTTTGGAAACTGAAAAAATAATTTTAAAAAATAGTGATGATTTCTGTAAATTTAATTGCAATAGAATAAAATTATAAAAAGAAAAGTCAAATTAGTCTGATAATATCTTATTTCAAAATTCACTCTTAATAGTGCCATAGTTAACGCCGTACACATCACCCAACCTCTCAACCATAGCCAAGCCTTGTTTTTAGGGTTCTATTTATTTACGACCATAGTGGGAACGCCACATAATTTTTATCCCATTCAGATGACGTGGTCAGCGCATGAACTGATGCTCAACTTTTCAAACTTACACCTCTCATAACCGACGAGAGGACGTTCAGTCTTGACAGATTCAAAATGCATTTTTCTGAGTATACACGCCGGTTGTTTTGTCGGTTGCAAGTATTAACCTATTATACAGTGCGCAAATAAATAAATAAATAAATTTATATTTTTTTTCAAAAGAATTCAGATTCTTACGTATTAGGTCTCAATGCTAACGGCGTGAATACTTAACCCTAAATATGATAAATTGTTGGTACAGGAAGTATTATAAGTTACGAAAAAGAAAACTAGATAGAAATATATAGAATAGAAATAATACACAGAAACATACTTTCTTTTAAATAAACTTTTTTCGACGAATTTAAATTCTTCTTCTCCGAAATAAGGAAATATTGTCTAAAAATTTTACGTTGAAGAAGGGTTGAAAGTTTCGGTCCCTTAATTTCACTCTTTTGTCATTTCATAATCTGTTTCTCAATTTTTAATGCTTTTGCGTCTGATTTCGTATTTTAAAATGTTGCCTCCACTAATTAATTGTCTCGCGATGGACTGACCGAAAGACATGGTTCTCAGTAGAACATCGAAGTCAAGCCTCACTCGCTGCGGTCAATAAGCAGGTGGGTGACCACTTTGATCAGCCTGCGCAGGAACCAAGTGTACGGTTCTAGTTAAACTATTCTACCGTAAAGTGCTCGACTTCGAGTGCAGGTCGTCGGGTTACCAAAGCAGGGAAGCCATCCCATCCGCAGAGGATCAAAATTGCGGTGGCATGTTTTCGGATCATAATCAGGGATGTTTCCCAGAGCGTCATCAATAGTCATTGGTGCCGCTCAAGTGCTACGTCAATAAAGTACCTACCTACCTCATTATTCAATTAGCATATTTAACGTTAGGTATTCGAACTTGAGTCCAAATATATGAAAAGCCTTAGATCAAAAGTTATTAAGCCTTGTCTTTTTGGGTGTACTACATTTTTACATATAAATGTTTAAAGTAGGTATTTTATTTACGTCAGGCTAAAGAGCTGTGCTATTGACGACGGTCTGGGAAACATCCCTGATTATGATCCGAAGACATGCCACCACGATTTCAATGATGGCTTCCCTGCTTTGGTAGCCCGACGACCTGCGCGCGAAATCGAGCACTTTACAGTAGAACAGTTTAACGAGGACCGCGCACCCTCGACCACTAAGTGGTCACGCACACTGACCTTCGTTGTTCTTTAAGATCACTCCACTGCAGGACACAAAAACATGTTTAAAAATTAGTTGACATGATCGTTCTCTTTTTTTTCTAGATCCGGGCAACGTGTATGTGATTTATTCTATTGTGATAGGTACAATGCCTCTTCCATCCTGTTGGGGTGTTTTATTCTTTCTCGCTTTTCTTTTCTTTGGATTGGATTCTGAGGTAAGAAGCAATTCCAGAAGAATTAGATAATCTTAATAACATTAATAGTGGTAACAATATTTGTTTTTCATGGGAAGACAGATATTTTAGCTAAAGAATATGCATAGGGGAAGAATACTAGCTTCCGTAGACATAATGTAAACCAGTCCTCCATGGTTTGGTGTGATCCCTTTGTATACAGAAAAAAAAAAACGACAGTTAGGGCACGCAGCAGAAGTTCTTGAAACTGGTTTCTACCCTCCTCTCCCCCAAACCAGTACTGGGGTTGGGGAGAAAAAGAAAAGTTTTATCTTTTTCATTTATCATTGGCTTGTTCTGCATTTTACACTATTGATAAACGGTACTGTACTGTTAATAAAGATATTACTTGAGAATAAATTAATTTAATTCATGTTGATTAAATCTGCTGAACAAATTTTGACAAAGACGGAAAGAATAGAATGGCAGTGCGAGTGATAGCGCACTCAATCATACATGAAGTGTTGCCAAACAACCAGTTCACAGGGGACATATAGTTTGTCTAAGCTAAGAACTCCTCCCGCCACAAAGTCTGAGGCCATCTGGTGCTATGGAAACAAGAATGGCGCATTTTAGGGAGGGTAGATTCACTCTGGGACTAACACAATAGACCGAAGAAAGATATTCCCTTTCTCTCGCCGTCCCGAGCCGAAACCACTTCAAAACAGTTACCCATCACCCCTACTTGAAATAGTCACACCTCGTTACCATAGTCACCGCCTCAGGTGCAGACGAATGTCTGGAGGAGTTCTTATTTTAGACAAACTATACCTCCTGACAGTCACTTTGCTTCTTAAGCGCTGGATCTTATTAGTACATATGATGCTCTGTTAAATCTGAGTATGCTGCTCACCCTGTAAGTTGTTTTTCTGGGATAGTATACCGAACCGAGCAGTTCCTATAGTTAGTTACGTATTCTAAGAGCTGAACTTCTTCTCCTTTCTACATTCTTTGGTAGAGTGATACACATAACTAACAATACAGGGGAGCAAGTCTTTTTTCTTCTTATATTTCCTGTTGGAGGAGATTTTGGCACTGATCTAAAATGTTCGCATCGCTGATTTTAAATTTACCTTCGATTTCTCTCTATAATCGATAATTTTCATGCAATTTAATATTATATTCTTAAACAGGATTTTTTTTCAAGCTCACTCGAGTGAATGCTAATAGTGTCCCAACTTCTCTGCTACATAGAAAGTGATAGGAAGAAGGGGATAATACATTTCAGTTTATATGATGTGTTAAGTTTATATGATGTGTTAAGTTCATATGTTTTTTTCTTCTTCAGTGTTATTTTCAAAGGAACTGACAAGTGCATGTATATGAATATAAACTTTACGCTTTTCATATACTTGTACATTCAGAAAAAAAACAGCTAAAATACACCGTTTTGAGAAAACTTTGTAGCTTTCAGAGCAAAATTAATTTCAGATTTTAAATCCCCTCTACACAATTAGGTAAGATCAAGTACTTGCGTAAAATGCAAAAAAAAATTTTTTCTCAAGCTAGAATGATATGTATAATGTCAGTTTTTCAGATATTATTATTCACCAAAACCTGTCATTTTTTTAAAAAAAAAATAATAAGTGGTAATTCGCATGTTAGAAGAATTATTTATTAGAAGAATTATGAGGAAGTTTCTTTAAATCAGTAGCTAACGAAATTCTAATTTTTTTTCCCTATCTTATGTTGTATCCGAATATAAAATTCAACATGCCTAAGATAAAGCTACGGAGAAAAAATGTCATTTAAAAAAAAAAAAAAACAATAGAATACCAAAATATTTAAATCAATTGGTAATTTTTCTTATATGTATTAGCAACCACTTAAACTTTAAAATAAAAAATAAAAAAACAAGTTTTATAGGTATTGAATCATATCTTATAAGTTTTCTCAATGCTGTTTTTCGAAGCTCTGTGTTATGCATGGTACTTTATATTTGGAACATTGCGATGATTTTAAACTATAGTCAAACTCGTTTATAACGAGCTCGGATTTAACGAGAACTCGGATTTACCGAGGGAAACGAGAATAATTGGTTGGATCAATGTTAAGTCTATGGAACAGAAGTCGCTTTTAACGAGCAAGACCCGGTTTTAGCGAGCAATATTTTTCTGTCTTGCAATCTTTTTTCTCTTCTTTCTAGTCTTTGTGTCTCATCTTTTTTTCAAAATGATCAGAAATGCTCGCGAAATTAAAAAAAAAAAAAAAAAAAACGGGAACTGAAACTTAATTGCCCTTATCGCTTTAATCTAAAGCATAAGAAAAGTCACGTGAGTGTAGGCGGTGACTTATCTATTTCGCGCCTTATCGACTGTTTGGGGGGGGGGTTAGTTGTCCTTAAATTAAGAAAAGTATTTAATTAAATTATATTAATGTAATTAAAGTAGGTAAGTATTAGTTAAATTTTAAGTAAACTCAATCATTTGACCTCTTCTAGTTGCATGCCTGTCTTAAAGACCCGTTTATTACGAGCACTCGGATTTAACGAGTACATGTTACGGTCCCTTTGTGCTCGTTATAAACGAGTTCGACTGTATATATATATAATCTTGCCGTGAAGAACTATCTGGGCTTTAGAACAGACAAATAACTTGGATATTTTAAAAGTTGGTAAACTTTTTAAAAAATCGCGCATATTTGGTTACATTTTTCCACCCAGATGAAAATTATCAAAACCACTGCCGTATTTTCAGTTTTTGCAAATTTTTACGAGTTCAGGTAATGAAGCATTGGAATAAGTCTTTAAATATTAAAAAATTGCAAATTAAATGCTTTTTATTTTCTCAAAACTGTGGCTTTTCTCCATTGACGTTTTGCGCCATTTTCAAAATAAACGTAGACAGCGTTGGCTTTAGATTTACTAAACTTGACTTAACAGTCATGAGTAACAGTTGCAAGCTCACAGCAGTTTTGAAAATAGCATATTATTCGCAAAAAAGTATAATTTCATATTACGATGGAGACTTCGAAAAGCAGCCTTAACCTCTTTATTTCTTCAAAAATATCCTGAAAAAAAATGGTCTCAAATGTTTCTAATAAGTTAATTCCCAGCCATAAAAATAAATAAATAAATAATAACAAAAGCCTAAGGGAGAAACTATAGGTAGATGTTTGCACATAAAGTGGATATTTCTTTCTTTTACCTACCACTTTAGCTATAAATAAGCACTTCGTCTTCAATTGAACTTGGTCTTCAAATCGAAGTATAGGTGATTTATGTCATTAATATTTTGTGATAAAAAAACAATTGTGTTTGTGCAAAATAGGTTCTAATGGTGAATAACTTGCACCCAAACATTTTTTTAGAGATAGCCAAAGTTACCTAACCGGTCAAAGTAATCATTTGTCTTTAAATAAAGTGATGTTTTATTTCATTGAAGCGTTGCCTTAAGAGATACGAGGACGTCATTCATTAAATAATGGCGCAACTTTGGCTGTATTTCATATAGCTATATCATTGACGTTTGTAATTCTTCATTATCTTCGTAAACATCTTATCTTCATCATAAGATATACTTTTACATGTTGGGGATGTTTTAAAGCAAATTCCAGATAAGAGTTCAAAATATCTTGCTTTCATTTAAAGATAAAAGATAAATTAACGCAGCTGCTGTATCCAACTTCTATTCGGCTGTAGAATCGTAAATCATACATAAATTGGAATCCCGATTCCCTACTTCTAAAAATAAAGTTCACAATCAATAGTTTTCGAGGCGTGATGGCTCAGGGGATAGAGCGTTCACCTTTCAATGTTCACCTCCCGGGTTCGAATCCCAGTGGTGGCTGAAAGATACGAATCCAGCTTGCACCGACCACGGTGCTGACGTAAAATATCTTCAGTGGTAGACGGATTGCGAGTTAGAGTCCTCTTGCCGTCAGGCTAACCATAGAAGGTTTTCGTGCTTTTCCTTTTTTTGTAATGCAAATGCGGGTTAGTTACATCAAAAAGTCCTCAAATTTCTCCTCATACTTGATCCAGGAGTTCCCTTGTCTTCTGGATTGGGTACAAAATGTCAAGGCTCCGGGGTTGAACATTAGTAGTCGTAAACACAGAAATTGGGTCGGCTGTTTAACGACTGTTATAAAAAAATATTTTTCGTAGATTTAATGAAATTTTTTAATAGAGAATCAGACATTTCAACTCCACAGTTTTGTTCAGGTAGTGAGTGATAGATATGTTTCCGTGAATGACCAAAATCAAAAGAATGTCGACTTTCAACGGTAAATATCAACAATCACATAGTCACTTTGGTGAATGTCCGAAATATATACTAGGTGCCACTGCTAGGTATACATTTGCCCCGTATACCCAACATTGATGTTTTTTTAAGGCTCTGTTCCACTGCCCGGTTTGTCCTACATCAATGTTTTTTTTTAAGGTCAAGTACCCATTATGCATTTAACTGGTATTCCGAACACTGATGTTTCTCCTATTCTAACCTCAGCAGATATTAAAATATCGAATAAATAGAATAATATCAACCAATAAATTAATATTAAATCGGATATAACAAATATTTCGGCATGCACCATTGCGACAATGTGACTGTTGACATTCTCCGGTGAAAGTCGACATTCTCTGGATTCCTGTCATTCACGGTAAGATAGATAATATAAAATTGATATTTTACCTATCCAGCTCCTCACAATTATTGTATTTTAAATTTTGAAAGCTCGATCACTGCATGTAGAGAAGTGAAAATAAATGGCAACAAACGTGAAAAAAAAGAAGTTCAAATAAACCCGTTTCAAAGAACAAAAGGAATTTATTAATGATTTTTTTTTCTTTCCAGATCAAACTAATGGCGACCTTGATTGGCGCATTGAAGGAAGCCTATACATATTATATAAAGCAAAGGTTCCAGGGTCATTCCTTGTTCTTGGCAGTCATTTGTGGTTTTTGCTTTGTCGTCTCCATTCCTTACTTGACACAGGTCGAGATATTTTCCTTCCTTAAAATTTTGTCATTAATTATGCGAGTTTGAGAAAATAAACATTTTGCTTTATATTTTTTAAATATTTGTTCGTAAATTAATTTTTTTTAAAATATTTAATTTGTTAAGGCAGTTATCGCTAAAGACTCATTTTATAACTTAAAAAAATATATCTAAGAATTTTACGTATACTTACTAATTCGAATAATATAAATCAGGGATCTTCAACATGTGGCCCACCAAAATATCAGATTCTGTAAAAATATTTTGAAAAAAAAATGACTATAAAATGACTATTATTTCAGAATATTACAGGGAATTTAAACGCCATGGCTGATACTTCGAAAAAAAGATTGACAAGTTAATATATTTAAAGATGAGTTAAGACTGAAAGAAAAAATACACAATTAAGTTTCGCCTCAACATATTGAACTTTACTTTAAAGCGGTTTTCACAAAGATACGCTTTTAGGCTTTCTGCTTTGATGCATATTAATACAAGTAAAAGAAGGATCATTGTACGTTGTTAAAATCCGATGCAAAAGCGTGTAAAAATATTAACATGATGGTTTTACTTTGGATTATCCATCAAGAAAACTTTACGTCTTTTTCATACTTTGAACGTGTTTTAGATCCAAGAATGACATGTAATTAACATTTTTTATTCAGGTAATCACTTTCCGAACACGGTAACATCTCGCGGCCGTTTCAGATGAGGCTAGTACAATTTTCCTCCTTAATATTGAAGAGTTGAGCTGTGGCCGCGTTGTTAATCATTCAGTTTAAGTTTACTCTATGAAGTGTTGTGTTGCCATCGACTTAACACTAACATAAAACAAAAATCAATTTTCAATGTAACGAAAAAAATTTTAAAAATTAAAATTATTTTAAACTGTGTACTGTGAACTAAAACAGTTTAGGGATGCCGATTTCAATCACAAAACATAAATTAATAACCCTTTTCTTAAAAAGCATAAAACTGCTTTTATTTCCTCTTTTTTGACTTTAATAACACTTATGTATACTTTGCCAAGTGCTAAATTGTTTTTCAAATAAATTTTGCTAATTCTAGTAAATTTCTTTCTCTTTTAGGCTGGAATTTATTTCTTCCAGATAACAGATCATTACGTAGCTGTCGTTGCCACAATAGTCGTAGCGATCTTTGAAATCTGTACCCTAAGTTGGATTTATGGTAATTGAAAAAAATCTTTTTACTATATATTGTCACAGTAATTGATATCTAAATTTTAATTTAATTAGACTCATAGGCCGGGACAGCCTTGTGTAGTAAATGGTGAGTGGTGCACGTTAAATATGTCGGTTCACAAAGCCTTCCGTGTTCCCGTAAGAAATTATACCTCTGAGAGTACTGTATTGGAGATTGAGCGTTCTCTGGTTCAGGTCAAAATTACGATCAGTGGATGAATGAATGGATGTATAAATGGATCCGCCCTATAAACGGGTGTGACGTATAGGTGTTGCAGAAGTCGAATTCTTGGCTATAGATGGTTTCCCTGGAAAACAAGAACAATCGCTCCCCCTCTGTTTACTAGCAGGCGCCAACAACAACAATTTAGACTCAAAGCATTGAACAACAACTTAAATCATCTGAATATAGATTGACGAATGGTAATTATTGTTGAACCCCCTAAGTTAAAATATTGTAATAACTTAATTTAACGTTTAACCTTTGCCAGTTAATATCCAAAACTCCTTTTTAAGGATAAAGAATAAAATTTGATCTTTAAGAAAAGAAGAATGAGACTCGGTAAAATAATATGAATATTTTGTCAGATTTTACATTATGATATTGTTTGAAAGAACATGATCGAACATGCTTTCATTTTTACCCATGAAAAATTCAGAACGACCAAAATGAGAAAGATAATGTAAATAACTTCTTTTTAGCTTTACTAGCAATTTCCCCTTGCTGTCAGGCTAACCATGGGAGGCTCTCGTGGTCTTCCTCTCCATGTAACGCAACTACCGGTTAGTTCCATCAAAAAGTCCACCACAAAGGCAAATTTCTCCTAATACTTGAACCAGGAGTTCCCTGGTCTTCTGGATTGGGTTCAAAATGACAAGGCTACGGAGTTGAACATGAGTAGTCGTAAACCCAAAATTGGGTAGGCTTTTCAACGACTGTTATAAAATATAAAATAAAATAATTTCCAAGATCATGCAGTTTCAGCAGAAATGAATTTTAAAAGAAAACTTGTTTTCATTGTAGGAGCAAAGAACTTGGCTAACTGCATACAACAGATGACTGGAAAAACAGCTTCCTATTTTTACCAGTTTGCTTGGATTATACTGACGCCTGTTACTATTTTGGTAAGGAGTATTCTTGCACTAGAAAACTCTTTCTTGATTTATTTTTATAATGCTGAACGTTTGGAGAATAAATATCAGTAGAGAACAATTTTTATTTTTAATTTGATTAAGATTTTTTAATTGATCTTAAATATTTTAGTGCTGCTAATTTCTATTTTGCAATCAGTTTTTCCCTTCAGGCTATAGTTTTATGCAATTCATTTTTTTTGTCATAACCCAGATTTCCCTCAAAAGAATACTAAGTGTCCCAACTTCTCTGCTACGTAGGGAATGGTTGGAAGGTTTAAGATACGATACGTTAAGATTTGTATATTTTCTGTCTAAAATGTTATTTTCAATGGCTCAGACAAGAGTATATGCAGGCATGCGCTAAGCATTAGTCACCTCACTAAAGGCGATGCGATGGCGAATAAAATTGTGTTTTGGCGAAAGTATTAGTGAATGATTTTTTCCACTGGAAAGAAAAATTCATATTAACTCGATCCTCAAAATTACGTCAAAATGAATTTTTCTAAACAAATGAATATTTTTTATTCGATTACAGTAATTTTCGGTAGATGCGCGGAGTTATCAATTAGAATAGGGTCCAAATAACGTAAGCCTGAAACAAACTACCGTAAAATAGTCTTCTATAAAGAAAAAAATTTATCATAAAAAGTTGTTAAGATTTCGAAGATTTTCGAAAATTGGCGAATACTGAAATTGGAGATTTGGCAAAATTTTTGAAAATTGGCTAATGGGGTTAATTTACTGGCTAATAATTTGAAATCCTCAAAAAATTAAACACGTGTTTAAAATTTTTACATAATATTACCGAAGGGTATAGATAACTAGACTGCACATCAAATACAATCCAAAAACAAAGTTATAATACTTGAGGTATGAAAAAAACTAAACAATTATTAATCCAATTCAAACTGGTACAGCGCACAATGCAGCTAAAAACCAAATTTGTATTTTAAAACAATATAAAATAACATATAAAAACTTAAAAATAATTAAAAATAAAATGTAAATTGTAATTGTGTGTCCACAGAACAGCACTCCATCAGGGGACACACTGTCTGCAAACACACAGGAGCCTTTCTGTTGTTAGTGGCTGAAGCCAAAACTAACAGTGCCCCGAGGCCCCCAATGATAAAACAAGCAAAATTAAGAATAAAAATAATTACCATATTAAAAATCACATTGCAAGAGAATCACATTTTACAAAAATAAAAATACATAACAATAAAACGCCCCCCCCGTAGCATCCTATAATTAATCAACGTAATAGTAAACAGTTACAGTTATTAAAATGAAAAACCCTTAAATATTCCACATCAGAATCCAAAGAAAAAAGTGCTGACACCTAGATGTAAATAAATACACTAAATAGCAATAGCATCCAAGTGCTGCCGTCTATAAAAAACCCCTCAAAAATTTGAAAAAGAAATCCAGATTGTTCACCGCCTAGGCCTTCTTAGGCGGGCTTCAATATTGGCCAATTAATAACATTTGCTTAGAATATCTTGAATCAGAACATTAAAATTATTGAAATTGATAGGAAATTTATTTTTCTCCAAACTTTTTTTCAGATCCTTAATAGCTGTTAAAAAATCTGAACGGTTGTTGCAAATGAATTTAAATCTTAAAATTTGACCAAAAACAATATTTTTGAAAATTTTATAATAAAGGTTGGAATAAAAATGAGTAAGGCTAATAACATTAAAATTAAAATCTTTCCTTTTATCATAAACCCCTATGAAAATATTATTATTAGAAATTCTTAAATCGAGATCCAAAAAATAAGCATGAGAGTCATGTGAGTTGGTTTTTATTAAATTCAATTCATCAGGATAAATGTTATTAATCAAATTAAAATCACAACAATCAAAAATGATTAAATCATCAATAAACCTAAAACCCTTCAAAGAATTATTCTGTAAAAATTTATGTTCATAAAAATGAAGAAAAATATTGGCAAAGGCACTTGAATAACTATTACCCATAGCAATACCCTTAACTTGTCTATAAAAACTTATACCATTAAAAAGATAATTTTCAAAAATGTTGACATTGCATAAATTAATCCAATCATCCTTGTTAATACCCTCATTAATCAAATAATTATCAAAAATTTCAAGACAAATGTTTTTTAAATTATTGTGTGGAATACTAGTAAAAAGATTTTCGAAATCACAGGTAAGAATATTACTAACATAATTGTTATTTAAATATTTAATAACTTCTTGGTTGTTATTAATAATAAAATGTCTATCCCTAGAAATGATTTTGTTTAAAATAATGTTTAAATATTTAAAAAAACGTTTACCAAAAACAGAATTATAACATCCTGTGCAACATGTAACAAATCTAAATTTAACAGGTGTTTTATGAAATTTAATGGTCGGGAATAGATATGGAAATTTTAAACTATTTGGTTTTAACCCAATTTTTTTATAAAAAGCCAAAATTCTATTGTCAATTTCTTTCTTAGGGTAGTTAATCCTAATGAAAGTATCATTGTTATCATATTCAATACCAATTAATTGTTTAAAAAACTTTTTGCAAATAAAGCCAAAATTATTTGAAGCTTAATTCTGATGTGGAATATTTAAGGGTTTTTCATTTTAATAACTGTAACTGTTTACTATTACGTTGATTATTTATAGGATGCTACGGGGGGCGTTTTATTGTTATGTATTTTTATTTTTGTAAAATGTGATTCTCTTGCAATGTGATTTTTAATATGGTAATTATTTTTATTCTTAATTTTGCTTGTTTTATCATTGGGGGCCTCGGGGCACTGTTAGTTTTGGCTTCAGCCACTAACAACAGAAAGGCTCCTGTGTGTTTGCAGACAGTGTGTCCCCTGATGAAGTGCTGTTCTGTGGACACACAATTACAATTTACATTTTATTTTTAATTATTTTTAAGTTTTTATATGTTATTTTATATAGACTGCACATCCTCAGCTTCTGCTAGTAAGGCTAACTCGAAATTTCATTTCTTATTCACTTTGTTTTGACTTTATTCTGATCACGTATTGTCTATTAATTATATTTGTATACTACAGGGTAATTGAAAATGATTTAATGAAAAAGAATAATATTTACACAGAATGTAGAAGGAATACACGTGTCACAGATGTGACTTCCTTTAATGACATGGACACCATTTCACATTCTGAAGCATTTGTGCACTCACCAACGCATTACATTCTTTGAGTTCTTTAATTGTACAAACATCGTTCTTTCTTCAAACATCCTTTGGGTATGTTGTTCCCATTTGAAGTTCTTGATTGTAACGCTGACGAAATCTATTCTGCACTGGGATAACAAAATGACAATTGTTAAATTCTAACACGCAGAATGATTTCTGCACGGAACTCATTTTCACTCATGAACTTACGCAGGATTCCGCTTCACTGCGACTAACGAAGAGGAATTTTGAAGTTCCAACTATATTCTATGTTAATCTTATCGATAAATTAAATAGTTATTACTGTATGTAATTGCTATATTCATTTTGAATTACCCTGTATTTTTGAGATACTAAAAATGCTAATGAATGTTTTCCGTGCAGGCCACCGTGTTCTACAGTGCAAGCGATATTGGTGGAACTGTTGTGAAGAGAGGGTACACGTACCCCAGCTGGGCTCACGTGATGGGATGGATACTCTTCTCTCTCACACTTTGCTGGATACCTTTCTTAGCAATTGCAGCCTACCGAAAAGCCCCCGCATCTCACGTCATAAGTGTAAGTTCAAGTTTCTCCGCGTTTCTCCAATCACCTTCCTTTATATTTTTAAAATCATTGCCAGAAATATAGATATACTCGTTCAAAATCTCAAACTAATATTTAAGAGGAAAGAAAATATTTTAAAAATATATATCAGTCTGGTAAACCACTTACGAGGATATAGGATTAAAGGAAATCAAAACCATTTTGATTACCAAATGAAACTTGTAGGTGTTAAAACAGTACCCTCACACATCATTTCTGTTTCTTTCGGTAATTAAACATGTTACAATGTTTCCTCATTCTTGATGCTTCATACTTTAAAAATGTTTCTGGCTGTTTCTTTTTCAAAAAATATTAATTTGCGACCTCTAATACGTACATATTTTTTATTGCCTGTCTAATTTAAACATTAGTTATCTCGACTACATCTCGACAACAAAGGGAGATAGAAGAAGGAAAACAAACGCTACGTTTTTTATGATAGCTGAAATTTTATACAGAAATTTTGAAACAAATTGTTTAGTTAACAAAGTTGCCAATAGATGACGCTACGAACCATAGAGAATTAGAGCGAACAGTTCTTGCCTAGAAACATGACAGGAAACTTTTTGTACCGAATTAGGCAGTTTAAACCTTGTGTTCTATGGATGGTTGACGGTGTAAAGCAAAACACAGATGGCACTAGCAGTTAAAATTTGTCGTAAGACTTTTTCTTAATTACAGAAAACTCTTATGAATGGTAAAATTACGCGTATATTTAAACTTAAGTCAAAATAATAATAGTTCTTAAGATATTAAGCCTGTTCACACATCACTTCGTAAGCATAACAAAAATGGAAGATTACGCCGGAAGTTTTCTAAATTTCTTACGGTTTTAAAAAACTTATTATTGTTTACATTCATTCAATCATCCATTGAACGTCGAGCTAAAATACCACAGTCCTATAGATTATAGTCCTACAGCATTTGTTTTCTTTACAAAAACTCTGAACTGCGCCATCTGTTAATACACTTTGTAACTAAAACTGGAAATTTCTGTATCAAATTTTTACAGCTTTCACGATAAACACATAGTATTTATTTCATTCTTTTATCTATCCATCATTCCAAAATTTTTTTATTTTACAATCAGTCAATCCTCTACCGGACATCATGTTATATATAAATACAGACGAAATAAAAAACGTCCATTTCAAACACAAAAAATAATGTATAAAAAGCAAGAGAGGAAATAAGAAAAGATTGACCCTTTTAACTCCGAAGCGATTTTCCAATCCATCGATCCGATTTAACGATCCGCTCTCCTGTTTGGCATTTTTTTAAAATTATAATAATAATAAATTTTTAAAAAAACTTTGATTTTGACTTCTTTTTGATCAGTTATAAAATTTTAAAAGAAATAAAAGTTAGTATTATAATTACATCCAACTACAACCAAGAGAAAAATCTCTAAAAAAGATAACGGGTCGTTAAAGACCACTGGATTCCAAGTTAACAAGCTAGAAAAGTTTTCTGAATATTCTATACTTTCGCACGAGTTAAAGTTATAAACAAGTTAATCAATATTTAAAAATTCATAAAACAATAGCTGTCGAGCCTCAAGTCCTTGCTCTTCCCACATGCGAAATATAAATAAGTGGTTAAAGTATCAACTATTAATGTTGTTATTGTCATAGGCCATTTAGTCATTGGGATTGCGATTATTCTTGTTTTCCAGTGGCGCCATCTCTGACCTAGAATGCGACTTCTGTTACACCCATACGTCACACCCTAGCAACTATTAATATGCTATTGCTCACCCTAATATGCATACCCTATCAACTATTAATATGAATTAGTGTCTGCTATTTTTTACTAATCACAAAAACAGAACCCTGTTTTCAAAAATTCACTAAATTTTGTTAATTTAATTAGAGTTTTCATTATTTCAAGGAAATAACAATAACAGAAAACTTTTACAATAAGTCTAGAATAACGCCTGATATTGAACATATATGTGTGAACTGTGGAGACTGCATTTCCAAGATGTCGTCAGCACGAATATCGATAATGATCGCGATTTTGAATATTTGATACCCATTTATATTATCGGTAGCCAGCGATTTATGTAAAACTAAATACGATGTTGTTCTTCATGTTAGCAAAATTTCCTTTCTAGTTCCGTTAAGCAATGAGTATCATTAAAAAGAAATCTTATTTTTCATTTATCTCCTCTCATTATAGTTTAGCTGCCCAATTAAATGGTTTTATAGAATTTGTTTACTTTAATTACTTATCAAATCAATCTATTAAACCAAAATAAAACTGTACACTAGGACATTTTAGGAGTTATTTACTATATATATGATTACCAATATTTGACAAATTTGCGCAACATTTCATTTATATACTTTCTAATTTTGAAATTTTATTTAAAAAGTGATTTTGAATTTTGATTACCAAACTCACATTAATACATATATTTTAAGGTCAATGTGAATAGTCGGTCATTATTAATATTAAAAGGTCAATATTAATTATAATCAAATGAGCTTATTAAAGTGAATAATTTAAGGGCATTTAACACATTAACCGATTATTTTTAATAACAACCAATTAAGTTTGGTCAAAGTCATTCTTTCGCGTTTTTATGAGGGATAATTCCGTATCGTGATCTGCAACGTCAACTACAATCGCCAAGGCTCAAATTTGGTTTTAAACTGGAAAAATTTAAAAAAAAGAAAGAAAAAAAAAATTTAGAAAAGGATATAATTCGTAGCCTAGGGGTTTCTACGACGAGTTATATCCTTCAAGTTTATCCCTTTCCGTGATGTTTTTTTTTTTTTAGGTTTCTCGAGTGCTGCTGTCCGGAAGTTGCCATGACTTGACGATAATTCTGCCACAGATCACTATACGGAAATATTCCCTTTTCATTTCTCACTTAGATCAAAAGAAGCTGTTATTTTGACCTATTAGTATTAATAATAACCGGATTTATCACTTTAACCGTAACACATATACAGAGAGGTACTACACCCATGTCCCAATGCTGTATAAACTGTTTCACCACATTGACCAAACTTCATTGTTTACTATTAATAATAACCGGTAAAAGTGAATAATTTGCGATATTTCTCACTTTAACAAAAAGAGGCGGTTATTATTAATAGTGACCGTTTAGTCTTAAAAATATAACCGGGACATTTGTGTAATTCAATTTTTATTTTATTACCACACGGGAAAATCATAAAGATGAAAAGATGTCAGGTATATGTGTTATATGGATGTAAAAAATGTATAGGGAAAAAAAAGTAATTTTAAGGCCTATTAAAAAATAAATAAAAAGTCTAACGTCAGCCGGTAATCCAATTTATATGTTTTCTTTCATTTATATTGCTTTTAGATTGCTTCATAACGTTGTTTATCATTTTAGCTCTAGCACATTCGTACGATATTCAGAAAACACCTTTTCCGGGTTAGAAGGCGTCTTTGATGACGACTAAACCTTTTCTGCTCTTTACTTGTGCATTCGCTTGTGAATTGGGCTTATTTTATTTCGTTTTTTCCCCCTTTTTTATCCTTACTTGGAGGCTCCGATCCTACTCACTAACAATCCCCTTAATTGTTCCTTTCAGATATAAAATACCCTACCAAAAATTTTACCTTTGCCTCAGTCTGCCTCAATACGAGTACTATAAGAACTTGCACCGAGGGACCACTATATTGATATGCCTAAATTTTTTTTTAATACTGGTCCTAAATGGCCTTGGTGGCTCAGGGGATAGAACGTTTGCCTTCCAATGAGGTGAACCGGGTTCGAATCTCGGCGATGGCTTGTCGATTTTAATTTTGCATCCAGCTCGCACTGACCATAATGCTGACGTAAAATATCCTCTGTGGTAGACGTCCCCTTGCCGTCAGGCTAACCATGATAAATTTTCGTGGTTTTCCTCTCCATGTTACGCAAATGCGAGTTAGTTCCACCAAAAAGTCTACCACGTAGGTAAATTTCTCCCACTACTTGATCGAGTAGCTTCCTTGTCTTCTGGATTGTGTTCAAACTTACAAGGCTACGGAGTTGAACATTTAGTCGTAAACACAAAAAATGGGTCGGCTGTTAACGGCGGTTATAAAATTAAGATTATGGTCAATATTCGTGAATATTGGTCCAATGAGAGCTCAAGTTATTTTGCTGCTTGGGTACTCGCTTCCCTCGTTCTTTTCCACTAAGTCTTGTTTATTACCCAGCTTTTATATCTAATATTTTTAATACTTTGGTTTCACTAAATTTCAGACTTCGAACTCTGCTTTTTATTCTTCACGGATTTTTGGTTATGTTTGCTTTTCAGTTCCATTTGCTTGCTTTCTTCACCTCTCCAGACTTTTATTTAATAACAGTCATTCAACAGCTGACCCTATTTTGAGATTACGACTATTATGTTCAACTCCGTAAATTTTGAACAAACAACAATATGGCACACGTTCTTGACCACGAACTCGGAAGGGCATCTAGCTTTATATATAAAATGGACACGAGCCTGGACTATAAAGTAGCTTGGTGAAATCACTCCTGGATAAAATTGAAAGATTTACGTCACCTTAGAATGCATGAAGCCATATCTTACCATTTCTTTTAGTAGTTTAATTATGTTTAGCCGCGGGGCCATTTTAGAGTTAAAACTCACGCATATTCAAGCTTAATATATTAACATAGATTTGTGTGACTAATTATATTTTTCATTGCAGAGGTTTATGTCTACAATTCAGCCAAACATTCGTAGCCAGTCTGGGTTTTGGGAGCCAAAACCCGTCATCATACTCAACGGTTCAACGGTTACATCTTCAGAGTTTCCAGACTACAAGTTGCCCGAACTACCATCCGTTCAGAACGCTGTGCAAAATTACGTGGAAAAACATTCCATTCTTCATAATAAAGCAGAGACTAATTTTTAAACAAAAAATTGTAAAAGTATGTACAGGGTGTTCCGTAATGACAGCTTTTAATATGCATTTTTAGAATCTTTGTACAAAACATTCGGAATTATGCTCATTTAGAGATTAGAATTAAATGAGAATAAAAAAAAACATTTCCATGATCAAACAATATTGAATGGTCTCAGCAGATGTCAATACACTTGCCTGCCTTCTGAAAATTCATCAGTGATTGTTAGTAACAACCAATGGGAATAACTTTCTATTGGAATACGAATAAGAGTCATCTAATAGGAATGGTGTAAGCAACTAGTTGCTATTCACAACTATAAAATAACTGTTTTGGATTGAATTTATTAGTCAAGTGAACAATGGGATACCTGCAAGTGACGTAGCTTGGGTATCTCGATCCTGATGGGTTGTTGTACGTGGCATTTGTTTACGTTAGCAACTGTTCTTTTCATTCTATTTCGAGTACGCCAAGTCTTTCAAGTATCAGTTCTCTTAGGTGATACATTATGAATTATTTCACAAAGATTCTTTCTCAAAGATATAAATTCCATCACTATATATTTACACAGACACTTAACACAAAGACAGACACGAAGCCATCTGGAACATAAATAAACTACTTATGCATCAAAGTTGCCAGGTACACAAAATAAAAACATATCACAGTTACAATAAAATACATTAACAAATAATAAATTTAAGTTAAGTAAAGTATATAAACGAGAAAGAATTATATTTCAACAAATTCTATGTCTGATACGGTTCTGTATTTAATAAATTTCACATTATATAACATTCTAACATACGTGGAGAAACTTAGCTCAACTCTAACACTTAGAAAAGATCAGTTGGCGCTGACGTCATAGGTCACATGTGTGGGTATCTGTAAACGTCTTGAAGTGTCAGTACCCAACTATTAGTCAAATTTTATGAATTATGGAGACATATATATTTTTGGGAAATATGAATTTATAATTGCAACGAAAATTTCTTTTTTTTTGTTTTTCGTCTTTTTTTTTAAGATATATTTCTTTCTTCAAAAATGAAATACATTTACCTGCGAAAAATTCGCCAATCGGGATCTTATAGACAGAAAAAATTAAATTTTCCGTTAGCAGCCAGTGGCCGGTAGACTTTTATAACTTAGCCACTTTTTCCTCAAACCCTCAAACCTAATGAATAAGGTGACCAATAGCGATAGGTTCTATTCACTTAATAGCCACTTTTTTTTTGTTTATATCAAATTATATATATATATATATTTATAAAAAAAATCCATACTAGAAATTATCTACTCCTATAAAAAGATTTTAAACTAGAAATAACTTAACACCAAGGAAAATAACGTTTTAAAACATATATATATATATATATATATATATATATATGCTTTATGTGGCATCTAATAGCTTTTAAAAGCTAATTATTTCATAATATTTAAGGTTATTTTACTTTTTTTAATGTAATAGCTACTTAGAATAGTCAAGATAAATTTTAAAAATAAGAAAAAAAATATATTCATATACTTTTGAAATTCAGACTTTGTACTTTGTTCATGACTTCATGTTAATTATACGAGAAAATGCTTTTTTTTTCCTTTCCTCTCGGAAAATGTTGGCTCTCCGCAAATTACAGACCTATTTGTTGTAACAATCTAAGTTTGTTAGATAAAGGTACTCCAGAAAGAACTAAGGCACGATAAAAATAATCAAAACTCATATTATCTAGAGAGACTGGAATACATTTGCCTATTAATTTTAGGATTTGCTCAGAAGGAAATGTTTTTAAATGATTTTGGTCCATATCTTGCTGTTTTTGTTCTCAAAATGGGTTGATCTTAGTGTAAAAATCAGTTTTACTGTTACTTGTTGAAATAACGCCTAATGTGCTTAGTTTTCTCATTTTTACAAAGATTCTAAAAATGCACGTTAAGAGCGATCGTAACATAACACCTTGCAGATAAACTCATTTTTGTTACATACTTCAATGCAATTTGTCACCTATGAGATTTCGCCTAACTATATCATTTTATACATACTGTTTCATTCATAACATACTATGTAATCATAGCGTAGATATGTGATGTCTGTACATGTGCCATAAGTTTTTATACATGCATATGAAGAAATATGATTATAATAAAAAATTCAATCATACGATGGATCATTATTTTATTTATTTCAGTGCTTAAAAATGTGATTGGCCTTATAAAATAGTTTTCAAATAAGCATATTTTTGTAGGCGGGAAATGACGCTGATCTGGGGTAAAAATTAAATTTACTCTAAATTAACGGTTTCTTTTCTTTTTCGGCTAGGTAACCCTAAAGGATCGCGCATTATTTTTCGTAATCCCGAGACTTAATGTATAAATTTCATTAGCAATTATTGTATTGTATTAATTAACAAAAGACTATTACGAGGGTTGTTCTTTTAAGTAAAGACCGTTTAAAATTAAAACACAATTTTCGAGAAGCAAATTTATTTACATATTCTACATACGTTTCTCTTTCTTTTCAGCATAGTTGTTAAGTTTGTTTTAACATTTATCATAACTTACAACTCAACTAGATTCAGAATACACTCTTCATATAAACTTGCCATCTGTTCCGTTAACCAACGACAGTTTTCACGTATTCGTCATCGTTGTATTTATTACCGCCAAAATGATGTTCGAAATATCAAAAAAAAAAAAAAAAAAATGAAAATTACTCAATGCGAGGTCTGGTCTGTAGGGAGGGGTGGTCCAAAACTTCCCCACCAAAAGAGTCCAATACTGTTGGGATCTGAGCTACGGAGAGAGTCAATGTCATAGAGAAGCAAAATTCCCTCTCAGTATAATAGGGAATTTTACTACTTCACTAATCATAACTTCCACAAATCTGCAAGTGAAGCAGACAGGTTTTTTGCTGACTAAAAGCGCATCATTGACCGTATCTCACGCGTGGTAGGCGATTTATTAAATTTGAATATTTTAAAGACAATGAATTGACTGTACAGTTTACCTACACAGCTGCAACTGAGCACAGTTGTTTTGTGTTCCCGAGGACACACGGACACGACACAAGCACTCGTTGCGACGCACGCGTCACCTATTTGTGTACACAACAAAACGGCCCTTACTTAATAAAAAATCCTAGCAATTATTTTGAAAATATGTTATGATCTAAATTATATGAATTATTTTGAAAATATATATGTAACGATCAAAGTTTTGTTAATTGTTTTAAAAATATTTAGTGAATGAATGAAGAATGACATGTGTTCATCATATCGTTGGATTTATGTCAGACAGTTGAATTGACAGGTCTGGAACGGCACCTACTCTAGTTTTTAATTTGATTTCAATACATGAATGAATTGAAAATGATTAAGCTGCAATATGGTTTTCATTAAAATAAAAACGAAAACAAAATAAATGTTGAGAATGGTTACCAGAGAAATATGCGTCATCATTGTTATTCAATGTGGAAAAGCAACGGAGGCATTAAATAAATAATGGGTTATTAATTGGATATAAATCTAATTACAAGTTTCGAAAAGCATAACTGGTTTAAAAAAATCCGAATCCTCGGAGTAACTGAGACCCTTCCACGGAACCAAGAGTTACACGGAACACCATATAGGAACTGTTGCTGGAGACCAGATTTGGTGAAACTTTTTCCGTTGGCGATCGATAGGTGGCGTAGATTAGAACTTTTCATCAATGGCAACACCTCGCATGCTTTTCACCGTAGCGTGTGGAGAGTCTCAGGAGAAGGAAGTACGTAAGATTTTATTTTCATACAGATTAAAAACTTTTAAATCAGGAAACTATATGGAACTTGAATTGAGCAAGTTCTAAAAGAAAACGTCGTGGAAATTTAAAAAAAATATTTTTGTCAAGTAATTACGAAAAATATAAAGAAAGGGAAAAATATCGTAGTACATTTCTATAGGCGATTGCAATGCTCGAACATGCCAACTAGGGAGAAGACCGGTTCCATGTCTTTGTTCCTTCCCCCTTAACTTTCCTCCTCTTTTCAGTTGTGAAGCACATGGAGGGCCAAGGCCTACTATGCCTAAGGCCAGTTTTCTTGACTTTGGGTGCTGGGGTTCGGTGCAAATGTTCCAATTAGGTTGTCAGCCAAACGCAGAACCACCAGTGTTTAGCCACGGAACAAGCTTTATCCCACTGAAGGGATAAAAACTTAATAAACTTCGTCCGGTTCGAGGATGGAACCCTGGACCGGTGGCAAAGCGCTACCATTCAGACATCGGTTCTTAGCGCGCAAATTTACAATATTTCATAATCTGCAATATAGTTTGGGTTCTCTTCGTCTACGACATAAATTTTCATAGTAACACAGACATAAATTTCCAATTTCACTTGTCCCCTGAGCGTTGGAAAATTTTGCAATGGGCGCCAAAAATCGTAGTTTTTTCTAAATCTTCCTTTGATAGCTACTGATGCTTTTTTTTTCTGTCGTCTTCAGTGAATTTAATGGGATAAAGGTAATATAGAATAAATTTCTTGCGTGTCATAGGTTCGTTATATTAATTATATTAACTATAGAGCGTAACCAAATCTTTTAACAAAAAATAAGCACCTTTTAAGCACTCAAAAATATTTTTAAGCACTATATACATTACCAAAATGCAAAATAATTTCATGATTATGATAAAATAACTAGTTTCTGACAAAGAACTCTTTTATTGTTTAATAAAGTGATCGAGAGATTTTTTGGTTCGACATCAAAGAGTGGAAAATGAAGCCTGAAATTTCAAAATACAGCAGAGTTGCGCATGAAAGTGCAATCATCTCACCAAACCCAGCTCAGTAGACGCACATGCGGAGTCGCAAGTATTTCATAAACATGTAAAATGATTGGCGCTTTTATACGCTATGGACGCCGAAATAGAGTGTGGTTGAATGAATTGTGAAAACGTTGAATAGAACAACATGAAAAGCGTACTTTTGCATAATACGTGGCAAAAATCAACAAGGTAAAGAAAAAAAATAAAACTCACTTTCGAAAAAGGAAAATTAAGCACTTTTTAAAAACACCCACTGAAAAAAGCAAAATAAGCACTTTTTAAAAACGCTATGCATCATGTCTCATGATGAGCGCCAAAAATCGTAGTTTTTTTCCGATCTGCCTTTGATAGATAAAAATGTTTTTTTTTTCGTCGTCAGTGAATTTAATGGAATAAAGGTAGAATGAACTTCTTGTGTGTCATACGTTTATTCTAGAGAGAAAATTTTTGTTCCGAATGTTTCTTTTTAACCTTGAATTTAATGGGACCAAACAGAGCCAGAGTTAATAGTTTAGAAAGTATGATTTTACGCCCTATGTACAATTTTGGAATTGTATCCATCTGATATTCTTCAGTATGCAAGTGGGGTATTGTTTCCTATTTAATTTTTCAGTGCTCGATTGAACGGGAACTAACTTAATTTTAGAATTAAATTTAAATAAACGAATAAATTTGCACAAAATAAAATTCATTGTTTCAATTAATTTTATAAATATTTGAGTAGAATATTTCTTTGGATTCTTTTCAGTCTTTCTTCAGAGGTTATAACTCTTGATATCTGGAATTCATACAAAACTTTTTCTCTCACTAAATTTAACTTTTATTTCAAAGTGAAGTTTTTCTAAGCATAATTCTTCTGCCTCCAGGTTTTGAAATAAACGTGAAAATAAAAATTCTTACGTAAGCATTGTTCAAATCATCTCTCCCTGTTTAAGTAATGAATATACGGCCCCAATCCAGAAAACTCTTTGATCAAACAATGGGGAAAACTAACTTTCATGGAGGACTTATGATGGAACTAACCAGCATTTGCGTTACATGGAGATAGGGATCTAACACAAGATTCCTCTATCATTAAAGACATCTCACACCAGCAACATGCGAGACAGGAGCAGAATTCGTATCGATCAACTATCGCTGGAATTCGAACCTGGATCACATTGTCGTTCAAAAGTCAACCTAGTTTTAAGTCCATAGCTTTGTCATTTTGAACCCAATGGAACTTCCTGGATCAAGTATTTTGAGGAATTTGCCTTCGTAGGGGACTTTTCCGATGGAACTAACCCGCATTTGCGATACATAGTGAGGAAAACCACGAAAACCAAACACAATTAATCTGACGGCAAGGCCACTCTAACTCTCGATTGATCTACCACTAAGGATATTATACATCAAAACTGTGGTCGGTAAGAGCTGGGTGCGGAATTAGTATCTCCAAGCCACCGCTTGGATTCGAACTAGGCTCACCTCAATGGGAAGCCTGCGCTCTATTTCCAGAACCATCATGGCTCTTTTAACTGTTTGTGCAACTGAAAAGAACGGAATTTGAATTTCCCGAATGTAGTTAAAAGCCACATGATTAACTTTCAAAAAATTCAAATGATTATAAATATTAGGAAGTTGCTTGAAAAACATGTACTTCAGAATCGTGCTTCATTATTTGGGTGAAATTTTTCTTTGGTCACAAGTAGAGAAAAGTAAAATCTAAGATGTTGTAGTTAAAAATAACACATTAATATAAACAAAATTATACTAAATGCACTAATTCAAAAATGTTTTTTTCTTTTCAAAATTATAAGCACTGCTTTAAACGTTACAATCACTATGTCATTACATATGTTGTAAAAATTTTGTTCTCATTTAAAGAAATTACATTTTTTCTGAGACTGATAATTATTGCTGTCAAAGAGGAGTTTGTGGTACTCACTAAGAGTTGAAATTGTATTTTTCAGCATAAAGGAGAAGCTTAGAACTTTTTTCCTTATCAGTTGTGACTTTTAAAATATTATGAAGAATTTCAAAAAATACAGAATTCAATATTCTTACCCGAATTTACTCAATCGCGATTACTTAACTAAGTTTATATAAAAATTTAAGATTCAATTTCTGCAACTAAGTTTATTTTATATTTAACTTACACAGCCAAATTTACTTTTAAGTTATAAGATTCAAAAGAAATAAATTTAAAACTTTTTATGATTTGAGACGTATGTCCAATAAATCCACAATAAAAACAAGCAATGCAACAAATAAAATTTTTATTGAAAATCAGTCAACTTTACTTTTTACACATATAGCTTTCTTTTATGGATACAAAAGTATAAAATTCATTTCAATATTCATGCATTTTTTTTTTTTTTTTTTTTACTATTTTACAAAACTAAACTAATACTGTAAAAGAAAGATTTCATTATATTAATAACTTATTAGTATTGTTTAAATTGTGAGCTGAAATAATCAATTGTTATATTTTATTATTATTGCAACATAATAACAAGCTAAACAAACAGTTTTAAAGCACAGTATTTCATTTTCAAAACAAAATGAAAAGATCTTTTTATAAAATTGTTTAAATAAAAAGTGGAATGAAATGATTCCTGAGGTCCTCATGAAAAGAGAAAATAATGATTCGATAGTGGATGACAGAATTTAGACAATGGTAGCTGCTTAATATCACAGTTCATGTTCAGCAACGCTCTGCCTCAAATAGTCATCGTACAGTTGCCTCTGAAATTGAAGGGAAAAAAATAATATTAATAATAGCAAACATTAACAGGGCTGATTGTGACTCAAAAGCGAAAACCCTTGAAAATTTTAAGTGCAATCTTAGTACATATCTTAGAACAACTTTAAATAATGAAATAATATAATTACATTTAAAATCTTTCAGCCCAAAGGAAACAATTTTGAAGTTTCTAATTTACGTAAAATCAAGGTTAATTAACAAAACAATTTGGGAAAAAATAACTATCCAAATATTACAATTTTACAATCTAATGAAATTAAAATGACCAAAAACATGATACTAGCACTTTATTTTTGCAAAAGGTAAACAATAAATACGAAAGTTGTGATCAACTCAGAAAATTATATTATGGATTCTGATTTTGAATCATGAGCAATCCACTCTTAAAAAGTTTTTTTTAGTAAGTTCAGTTTAAGATTTAAAAAATACACCTAAAAATCACTACACAGAAAAGAAAAAAAAGTGCACATACTTTTCTATTTATCACTACATTCTGGAGATATTCTTTCCTTTCTAAGAGAGCCATTTTTTGCTTTTTTGAAATAGTTGGCGTTAGTCTGCAATATTAATACGACATTCATAAAAAGAAAATAATATTTGAATAAAAATCAGATTTTTTTGCTTCAGAAAACTTGGACACTTACCTGATGTACCAATGTGCCAACCCAAAAAATATTGCTACAATGATAATCACACAAATGGTTATAGTCATATGATCATCATCAGATACTGAAGACCAGATGTATTCAAATGCTTTCTAAAAAAGGAAATTATCAATCATTAAGTGGTTATGCAACTATTTAGAATATATAATTTATATTCAAAATAAAATGAAAGCAAAACAAGGCAAAAGATAAAAAAAAGAAGAAAAAAACAAATATATATTTTGATTGCAGCAAATTTATCAAATCGATCACAATAATTTTGTTTACATTAACATAGTGCGGTATCAATTTCACATTTACTAATTTTAAAGGCAAAACTGTCAAAAACGATAAGAGAAAAATAAGTAAATAAAATAATGTAACTGAAGAACATTTATGAGATGATATTGGTGTTGCAAAGTAATGCTGTTTCATGGGGTTAAAAATATCTCACACAACTTTTGTTTGACTTTTAATGAAAGGATCAATAAAGAGAACGATTGATCAGAAAATAATAAATAAAAACTTGAACCATATTTTAAATAAAAAAAAATAATAAAAAACTGCAAGTACTTAATCTTTATCAATCAATGGATTTAAAGATTTACCTGATTAGTTTTTATACTTTTTGCGAAGCTTGCCATAGAAAACATTAAGCTGCTTTTATTTTTCGACAAGTATGAAAATGCAACAAAGAATTGGAAAATAAAAAAATTAGTATAAACAGAAAATGACAAATAAGTAGAATAACGTGAATTCGAAGAATATTCTACATAAAATAAATAAACAAAAATTTTAAAAATGTGCGCAAAAAAAAAATTAAGACAATTTGGTATGTAGAATTAACAAGCAATATGTTTGTTTAAATTCAGCTTCATAAAAACAAAAGTATTAAGTTTAATACAAAATAATAATTTATGCTAAATTATATAAGGTTTCAATAATCTTATATACAGGCCAGAAAAAAAAAAAAAACATTTAAAATATTCTCGAAATAATGAAAGGCTACCAACATAGCTTAAATTAATAAAAACTAAACTATTAAATATATAAAAATAAAACTATTAATATAAATATGAAACCTTAGATAGTAAAACCGATGGCAGTTTGATTGATAAAACTTAATGTCTTATAAAAATTAACTAGGGAGTGTTCCTATTAATAAAGAAAATAAAAAAATGTAAATTGCTAGATCTTTATCAATTTGTAGTGATTTTCGAACTATTTATGTAACGATTATTCACAGCAGCAGATGACACTTACTTTAAAACATAAAGCAAAGGAACAAAAAGAGAAGAAAAAAACAAGAAAAAAAAGTTTGTTTAAAATAGCTTGCCAAACAAAGCACTGCAAGAATAAGTAGTTGCTTGTTAAACAAGTCTTGTTAATCTTCAATTTAATACATAATACAATACATCAATTTATAGTTTCATTTAAATAATTCATTTTTTTTATTTTTTTAATTAGATGGAATGAAAATTTCTGGCAAAGTGAATATTTTACAACCTAAGAAAAATTAAAATAAATAAAAATAGCAAAAAGGATGAAAAAAACATTGAATTTTTCAAGATCATAAAAATTTTAAGAATATTATCGCTTAAGATATGTTTTTTGAAATATGCATTTTAAATTAATCATAACTTAAAAAAAAAAAAAAAAAAATCAACAAGAGTTTATTACTATATATTTTTCACAGATCAACAAATTTAGCATTTCAAAACAAATAATGTCAGAATAATATAATGTTGGTAAAATTTTAATTAAGCAGATCGATTTAAAAAAAAAAAAAAAAAACCTATTCCGTGTTTTTTTCAATGTTAAAATCTTTTTAAAATAAATAAAAAATGAAATTTATACTTAAATTAAGGAACAGGCAGACCAGAAGTTTTGAAAGTAGAATAGGTAATGATGTATTTTTATTTTAACAGATTCATAAACAATTATTTATCATAAAACTATTGGAGGTATTAGCAAAAAATGTACTTAAAAAAAAAAAAAAAAAATTCAGTAGTTTGAAATAAACTAGAATGTATTCCCAATTTAATATCAAATATCTCAAATAGATTATTAAGCTTATGAAACCTAGAAATATCACAGTAACTGAATAGAAACATAACTGAACAAAAAAATATTAAAATAACAAAACACATACAGCTGCTACAATGTTTATTATCAAATAAAATGAGATTTAAATTTAAAAAAAATCACGATTTAACTTACTAGGTACATAGTTAAAACTTCCGCTAAACTTGGCCCTATGATTCCTCGTAAAGTGTCGATGGAAGACCCGGACAGCAGAACACCCAGGAAGTAGCAAAAGAGCATGACGATGCCTGATACACCAAACATTAATCCCTTAGCTCCCGATACAAAATTTCTAGATTGATTTTGCCTGAAAATAAACAAAGATATGCTTGATTAGCATCAAATCAGTAAAAAATATATTTAAATACTTTAAAATAACACCTCTGTATGGATCTTCCTTTGAGACCAAACCACTAAAGAAAAATGCAATTGTTTCGATAGGAAACATTTACTAAGTACATATTGTTTATTTGGTGGAAACACGCAATTTAAAATATAATTTTTTTTTTGATAAGCATAAATATACTTCCACAGTTTTAAAATAACCCATAATAAAATAAGAATGTTTGATATTTTTTAAATGAGTCTGGACATTTTTTAAATGATAACGAAATGAGATAAATGAAAATGAACGTTTCTTCGCCAATGACAAACAAATCATGAAAAAATTAAAATAGATATTGGAATTTATCAGAACCATCTAAAGATAAAATTTTGTTATGCAAATTTATGGCAAGTGAACTTAAAAGAGCTCAAGTGGGAAGTGTTCTGAATTTCTACTTGACCAACAGAGGGTGATGTCACTTATATGGCAGACAATGCATAGGAATGGATGACATATTGGGAAGCCCCAAAAATACCGTAGCATCATATTGTTTATTTTAATATTAGTAAATTTGTTTGTTATTGAATATGGCCTCTTTATTCAATGCACCCATTCAGAACTGAATAATTCTGACTAGTACTATGTATTAATTGTAGTGCTTGACATAAATTTAGATTAGATAATCGCAGGTACTACAAAACTCTACCCAGATATTCAACTTAAACTTAGCCACATTAACAGGAGACCAATTTACATGAACTATAGAACATAAATTAAAGCTAAAAATTCAAATTGAGTCACAATTCATTAATGTAAAATACCAGAAGCAAGGCATATATTAAAATACATTACATGAAATAAAGTCTCATAAAAAAAAAGACTAAACATAGCAAGTTATCAAAATTAAGGCTCTCATGAGGCTTTATCTTAATTTTAATGAATTGCTTTTGTAATAAAAAATAATTTACAGTAAAAAGAAAAAAACTCACTGATTATATCTGATTTTATCTTCAATAGCCTGTTCAATTTTGAGACAATCATACTCCAAAGTGTTGAGTGTGTTTTGGACAGTCCTATTAATTGTCTTTTCTATTTCCTTGCACACATCTTCTATTTGATTAGCACATCGGACAGGCTGAAACATAACATTTCATTGCAATTAAAAAGTAAATCATCATTTGCATTAATGCTATAGTGACAGAGCAGAGCATTATTCAGGGCAAACTTTTTTGATAATTAAATTACTATTAAATATTGATTTAAACTATCAAATTACTAAGTTAGCTGTTAAGTTATTAGTTTGTTTCAAATAGAAATCGAATAAACAGTATTTTAAAAATTTTTAGGTTTAGGCAAATTATTAAGGTTAGGTAAAAATCTTAATGTGGGCACCGTTTGTGGTAAGCAATGAAATGAAATTGAGGTTATAAAAGGTAGATATTTGTAATTTTTTTTATAGATATTTACAACAACAGACTTCGAAAGTAAAAGGTTCAAAATTCTTATTTTTTCTAAATTCTCCTACAATTATAGCTGGCAGTTTTTTCTCTTTTTACATTTTCAAAGAATGCTAGCGAAAAAAAGCACTTCAATTTGTATTTTACATGTGCAATGGAAACACTTGCCATGTGCCATCTTGAGACACGCATATCATAGGTTCGCCACCTTTGATCTAGGAAGTAAGATCCTACTAATTTCTCCACTATTTTTATTTATTTCATTTCAACCTTTGTCTGAAATGTAACTTTTTTTTCTGTTTTCAAACTTTTGCTGATTGCTTTTGAAATTTGAAACTTTGCTCCTTTAATGGGTTTAAATAGAAATTTTGTACGGAATCGAAATTTGGTTTATCTGGAAATTGAACCTTTTATCATATTTTTAATTTAAAAAAGATAAATCCTTCCAAAAAACTCTTTAAAAAAGTCACTAATCTTTTTAATTTCGTAACATTAAAGCTAACAACTCCTGAAAGATATGGGTTTTTATGTCTTTATTTTTATTCTACCACCCACAAAAACCAATTCTAAAGTAATTATAGAGCAAGTTTTCCACGAAATCGCTGAAATAGAACATTTCAAAAATTCTAGACATATCCCTGGTCAAAATTAATCCATTTTGATAAAATTGTGAGTTGAATTATCAGAGAATTGGGAATATGCCTGGGTCTAGGTTTGGAAGACCTAAAATCATCTCAACTAGACAACTGCTAGAATACATGGACCAGATCTAGCTGTTGCTGGGTCATGAAGGATTAGTAACATCAACATAACTTAAAAAATATTCCAAATTAAATATAAGGTAGGTCATAACAGGCAGAAAGCTCATTTCTTTCATAAGTAAGGAGGGACAGTTGTGTTTGATGCAAAGTGAAATTAAACAATATAACAAAATTTTAATATAAATACATAAACTTATATAACTTTTTTAACACAAAAAACTACTAATCTAACTTTCTACTAGATGCAAAAAAGATAATAAAAATAAAAAATTTTTACTAATTAATTATAATTAAATCTCAGCAAATATAAATAATATTAAAAAACTTACTTTATTTGGATTGGGTATATAAATTGTGGACAAGTCTAATCCTGCCCTATTGAGTGTTGGCCTTTTACATAATTCCTGAACAATTTGCATCAGAACTTTCTAGGAAAAAAAAAAAGATAACGTATAAACTAAAAGCAAATGAAACAATCACTTTGATTAAATATAAAGTCAAATGGGACAAAAATTAAAAACCTTCATAATTGTGCAGAGTATAAATTTTATTATCAAATCAAAACAATAAATTGTCTCACGAAGAAATTTTTTTTAAATAAAACTACAGTAGAATCCTGGCTATCCCAGTTTCCGCTTTAAGAGCTGTCAGATATTTCAAGGATTCTTTTGTTCTAGTTTATTATTCATTTTTAAAAAATGTGAATTTTATCTTCTAAACACCCAGGAAAACGAAATCCAACAACTTGATGTGATGAAATTATTGTTAATATCGTCAATAATGAAAAGGAATCTAGCGAAGATGATGAAGATCAACATATAAAAATTACATATGGACTTACAGCTATCGAAAGTGTTATAGTAATATATAGAAAGTAAATAAATAGAACAACGACACCAGCCTTTCTGTTACCCCCCCCCCCAAAAAAAAAATAATAATAATCCAAAAGATTGTTGCAGAATAGCACCAAAATAATGCAAATCAAAAAACAATTAAGGACTTTTTACGTAAAAACTCTTTAATTCTGGTAAAGTAAGCTTTTTTAATTATAATAAGAATTGTATGTGGTGTACTCGTATAAGTTTTGTATTTGTTAAATATACCTAAACTTTATTTTCCCCTTTTCTATACTCTTTGCTTTAACTGAGTTTTACGGTTATCCGAGTTAGTCGTGTTCCACATTAACTAAGATAATCCTGAAGAAACCTGTATTTAACTAAGGTTAAATGCAGGTTTCTTCAGAATTTTTGAAGAAACAGAGAATTGTTTCAATCACAACTGATTGTTACCTGTCTATCAGTTTCATTACCAGCCTCATCAGCTTTACTCAGATACAATTTGATTTTATCACTATGTTTAGCACTCAGCGCTTCTACTACATTCAGAGTGCGCTTACGAAGAGCTTGACCAATGGGGTCAAAAAAGACAAATATCAAGTCGGCTATATTTCCTGAAAGGAGAGCAGAAATATTCTTTTAGAATACATATTAGTAAAATGAAAATACAAGCTAGGCATGCTAAACAAACAAAAAGGTTGAATTCATTTTAATTAAATTCAGATTTGAAAGTTTAAATTTATTATTAAAGATGAATATTAATGGTATACAGTAGAGTTGTAATTAATGGAACTGGGCAGAAGGAAACAAATCTTGTCAAATTAAAGTATCAATAGATTATATATCACATTAAATTAGAACCTGAAGATGAAATTAGAACTTATCCATTAACTTCATTTAAAGTACAAAAATTACAATATTATTTGCCTAAACATTAATTAAGAATTCAAATAAAAGTTTGTGAAATTTTTAAAATACCACTAATAACAAAGTAGCTGCAAAAAGTATCAAATTGCTCTACATTATGAAAGGATACATTTTATTCGAAATCATATCAAATCAGAATTATACATTTAAAAAGATATCCTAGCCAGAAAAGTTTGTTAACACAGATATATGAAGCAATCATAACACATGGGTACATTTCTTTTATGTAAATATATATATATAAATTGTGCACATACTTTTTGAGATACTAACTAAAAATAAGGATAATTAATGAATTTACATAATAGTCTTAATACGTAGTATATTAATTTAATAATAAATATCCTTCTCTTTTCACTTTACAAAATAACTTGTATTCTAAAAAAAGTTATGAGGAAGATTATTTACAGCAATATTGTTAAATTGAAACAGCATCAACTTATTTAAGCTTAAACTAGTATTACCTACATATTCAACTGAAAATTGTAATACGTACCTAAAAATTGTATGGCCTTATTAACATCAAAAGGATAATTCATTTCCCCATCGACCAATCCGGGTGTGTCGATAAAAGTCACAAGACTGAATTTTTTCTGTTTAGATGTAGAGATTTCTGTTGAGATAAAATCCAAGAGACCTGTAAAAAAATAAACAAAAATATGTAACTATGAGCAAATTCTTTCAGTTTTCTAGGAAGAATTATTTTTATTCAATGCTCTACTGAAGTGCAAGCTCTCATATTTTGTTTTTAATTTAATAAATTTAATTCAAATTAAATTTGACCATTAATAATAAATAATTTAAACATCAAGGTGGCTAAGAATAAATTTAAAAAAAATTAAGTGGGGAAATTCAGGAAAATGGTAAAGGAAAGTAATGCAACACAAGCATTTTATTTCACACTGCTACAATTTACAATAAATCCCCTGTAATAGTAACTTTTAATCACTGAAAGAAATATTTGATATCAATTTGAATAAATCTCTATATGAAATGCCATTTTCTTGATAATAGAGAAAAACTTTTTCGATTAAAATTTTAACAAATAATAAATTAATTTTTAAAAATATTTTTCGAAATTTATAAAATTCTAAAAATGTAATAATATAACTGAATTGATAAAGTAAAATGCTTCTTTAGTAGATGTTTATTTATTGATATAAATTGAACTAAAATCTAGTTAGTGCCAGATAATATTTTTAAAATTTTTTTGTAATTATTAAATTATTTTTTTAAATTATTTATCTAATTATTTTTTTGGAAAAAATATTATTTTTAAATGCTTAAACTTAAATTAATTGCTTTTCGGTGCTTTCTTGAGTATTATAATTGAATTCCCTGAAATGTAAACACTGATAAAATGTATAGATAGTTTTTTTTTTCTTAGACGCCCAGTGGCTGAGTGGTAGCGCTCCCCCCGTGCCACGGGTTCGATCCTCCGGATGGGCAAGGTTGACTCAGCCTTTCATCCCTTCAGTGGGTCGATAAATGAGTACCAAGCATGCTTAGGAACTAAACACTGGGGGTTCCGCATTCGGCTCACCACCTGACCGGGACACTTGCTCCTGCACCCCAGAGCCCAAGAAAACTGAGATAGGCACAGTAGGCCTTGGCCCTCTATGGGCTGTCGCGCCACGAGTTTAGTTTTTTTTAAATAACTCTTTGAATATTATGGCACAAAAACTATTTGATGTTGCTTTTAGGTACTCATGAAATTTAACAAAAATTTCAAACTACAATTATTAATGTAATATTAATTTCACTAATACTAGTAAAAACATGTCTTGAAAAAAAATGCAAATGTTAGCAGCTATAAAAATGTAGGAAATATGTAAAGTAATACTACAATGAAAAATGGGTAACCTGAAACATTATTGAAAATCATTTGATTATTTAATCATTGGATTAATCAATCATGTAGATTTATTTTTTATGGGTGGAGATCAAATTTGCTTGAAAAAAATAATAATCAGGTATTAAACTTTTAACTGTCAATTTATTTTAATGATTTGGATACATAAATTGTTTTTTTTTTTCCTCACAGAAACCAAACATTTTTTTGTAGCTACTGCATATTCAATTGATGCAGCTGCCACTCAGCATGGCAATGGTAAAGTTCGTTTCTAGCTGAGCATTATTTTCTAAAAATTAAAATAGAATTAATTTAATTATTTTCTAAAAAAAATAAATCATCGATATAACTTTTTTTTAGACGCCATTTTGCAACAAAAAAATGCCTTGCACTTCAAACATAAACCTCTATCATTTGAAACCTTCAGTAATGTACTGCCATTTATTGTTCTAAATTGCATCCAAATAAACTTTTCCCCGAGTCAGATTTGACTAAGTGATGAAACCGAAATATACTGCTCCCGATATATATTCAGGTATAACATTACGATGTACTCAAGAAAAATATTTAGCCTTGAGTAATACTTGGTTGGGACATTTTGCAAGACCAGTGTTGTGCCCAAGATTATTCCAGGTATGACAGTTAAAAGGTTAAAGAAATTCAAGCAAAAAATTCACTAAGTAAACATGGTCAGGGGTGATTGTGAGCCCAAGTCAAAATTCCGGAAAATTTCTTGAGTTAAAAAAAAACCCAGTTTAAATTGAAAAAAATTTATACAAGGTCTTTTTCCTTTTTCACAATATTTCTTAGTTTCCTTAAAATATATTTAAAATTTTACACATACCTATACCATTTACACAAACATACGATGACCTGGAGAAGTAATTAAAATTTACAAAAATGTCTTTCTTTCTTGAGTTTATGATTATAACTATTTAGAGATAAAAAATGAATATAAGCTTATAAAGTATCTCTCTGGCTCTCCCTTACAAACAAATAAAATAAACTGTGTTCTTAAGTTCCACCTTTTAAAATTTGATTTCCGGAAACTTCTGTGATCAATGATTTTTTGAAACGTCTGGACCTTTGATCTCCGGAAACTTCCGGATCACTGCTAACAAAAAATCCAGAATTTTTCTGGAACACAATCAGCCCTGCATGGTGAAAGGTTGCTTATACAATTAGTTTGATACTCATTAATCAGACAAACATTTCTCAATCCCATAAGGAAAAAGGCAGTTTATAATGCAATACTTCTGACAAGTAATGTAGTAACAGAATGTGTTGCAACTTCATGGAGCCATCCAGTATAGATGAAGAGATCCAGGCAGTGATGAATTAACAGTATAAAGAACAGCCCTTCACAGGGCAGCTGGCAATTATAAAAAAAGCTAGCAACCCGATGATGGACTGCTCTTATTACAGGGTTCTTCAGCATTTTCATCTTAGACTGATCGGCAGCTTTTCCGTCCAAGTCGTTGGGAGAAGAATATTAAAAAATAAAAACTAGCAGCATACATAAAAACAACATGACCAAGAATTAAAGAGCATCTGGGAAAAGGCATTTGAATTCTATTTATGTCTGCACTGAAATTTATATGAAGAGGTACCAGCTTAGATTCTGTCTGCATCAGTCCCTAATTTTAAAATATTTCTTTTAAATTAAATGATGTTGGATAAAGTATTCAAATCAATTGAACAGGGTGCATAGCTAGATTTTTCCACAAAAAATAAGCACCTTTGAAACACTCAAAAAATATTTTTAATTGCTGTACAAAAAAAAAAATAAAGAGCCTAATTCGGATTTGAAATAATAAAAAATATTTCTTTCTATTGGTTAGTCTTTAATTTATAAACATAAAATCAACAAAATGCACAATCATTTTCAAAAGTACAATTACATAATCTCGATGAAATAACTAGTTACTGATAATATACTGCAGAGAAAATTGGGAAAATCATGCTCTTTTTGTAATTTATGGCAATCGACATGGCAAAGAAAAAAAAATCTCCCTTTGAAAAATAGAAATTTAAGCACTTTTTACAAACCCCGAAAAAAAAAAGCAACTTTAAGGAGTTTAAAATACGTAAATAAAAAATAAGCACTTTTTAAAAACGCTATGCATCCTGTTGAATCTTCAAATAGATTATTCCACACATGCATTACTAGAAAATAGAATTTTTTTTTTTTTTTTTTTAGTGAACACATACAAAGTCAGGATAAATACAAAGCCTACAGTAAAAAAAAAAAAAAAAAAAAATCATACATTTTAATGACTTAACAATTTAAAAATTTACAATAGAAGAGTTTTTAATTTAGTGTTTCCTGAAATCAATAATAATGAATTTATTTGAAGGTGGAATAGCAAAAAACCTTAAGTTTTAGGACAACTAATAATAATAAGAAATGAAATTCAATGAAATTGAGCAGTCCTTAAAACATAAAAAGATACATTTATTTACAAACATTAGATCACCTAAATAATTAAATAAATAAAAAACACACAACTAAAAGATGTAGAACATAAAAATACTTTACAGCAGATATAAAAACAGTTAAAAAAATGCTTGAATGAATTAACTAGAATTCATTAAAAGACAATCAACATAAAAAGGAATTATTAAAAGAAAGCAGGAAGTCAAAACACCTGTTAGAATCATTGACCTGCATCCGAATGTGACTGCATGACTGAACAGATGTTAAATAGACCTGATCTTGAAAATACACACACTAATGGCTCATTAATTTTTTTTCAAGGTTTTTTATTTTGATTAATTTACCTAAAATAAAAAGGTGCAAGAAAGGAAATAAGACTTTACCTTTTATTTTCTCTAGAGGCTTAAAGTGGGGATACAGATGCAAAGTGGCATGACCCTAAATTAAAAATAAAATTTCATAGATATATTAATATATAAATGATAAATATAGAAAAAAAGAAGAGAAAAAAAAAGATTTTAAAACAAAAAATTACTAAAAATTTTAAAAATTAGGAAATTTCACAACAAAAATATATAATCTTGTCATCAGCTCACACATTTATATCCACAAAAGTGCCTTCTAATATTGTATTTATCAGTGATCGGAAGTAGCGCATTATATCAGTGAAACTACTGTAGTCAAATTATGTATCATGGGGTTATTTTGACAATTTTTCTAGGATTCAAATGCTAATTTGACAAAATCATGGCACATCTAAGAAAAGTTAGGGAACATGAATAGAAATTAAAAATCTGTTTTAATGAGGCATAACACAAAATCATCATCCAGATCTGCTCGAGAAGTTAGCACTGTTGATCAAGTGTTTAATTTTATTATAGCAATACTATGAAAGTTAGGGAGGAAACAATAGATAAACTAGAATTGTGTGAGTAATAATAGAAATCCTCTATACAATATTAAAGCAGATATGATAACTTGAAAAATAATAGTTTTAATACTAACTTAATGGGTAAAAAATAGCTTATGCAAATAAAAAAGGGAAATCTTTTTCACTCATCTTAATAAAATAGTTGGTATATTTGAAAGAAAAACAGTAACACTTTTAATACCAACAAACACATTTCCCATACATTTTATTCAAAATATACTAGTATAACATTTCAAGTAATTAACTGAGGTATAAAAACTGAAGTTTCTAGGAAAACTTGCTCGACACAATTCATATCATGCAATTGAAATGGTCAAATTATTATGCACTAATAAAATTTTTAAAAAAAAGAACTATTTCAGAAGAGATAACTTGAAGTTTGCAAGTCAAAGTCATTAGTTTAGGAAGCAAAATTTTAAAAATAAAATTTAGGTATTTAGAACAAAAACAATTAATTTAATAAATAAATGCTTACTTACAGTTAATGTTTCTCGCTTTTTCCCACTTGTCACAAAAGCAAAACCTTGTGTTTCAATAGCAACACCTGTTTTCAAAATATGCTCTTCTATGTACCTGAAAAAACAATGAAATTTGAATACAAAATCATAAAAAAAAAAATTGTTTTTTTTTTTTTTAAAGCTTATTTAAAAAAATATGACCACTGATTAACCATTTTCTAATGTTAGAACACAAGAGTCTACAATAAAAAGTGTTAAGTTATTGTCCTTAACTTACATTGCGGTCTTTCTACATACTCATTTCTTTTTTGTTATTATTCTAAAGCTGAGCTATTGCTAATGTTTCATTTTTAAATTCTTTAATACAATAAAATAACATACTTATTATTTAAGTTTCAGTGATAAGTATCTAATCTTTCTTATGTTTAACAAAAAATTTGAAAGATCTAATAAGCATTATGAATTAGTACATATTAAAAAAGAATTTAATGAGCAATCAACTCATTTTTTTGCTTTTAAAAAGTTTAAATTTTCTGAAAAATTTATTTTTGAATAAAATATTACAACCCCTTATCAATATTTTTAGATGCGAAATATAAATAAAATATTTTAGCTGGGATTTGAACTCTTGATCTCTGTTAGAAAGGAGATTGCTCAGCTATGCCATGCATTCAAAGGAACTAAAAAGTTTTATTATCTTAAGCAAATGAATAAAAATTTTAAGGGAGCATATTTCACCCTAGGGGAAGCAGTAACAGCAAATTTTTATCCTATCCAAGGTTTTAAAATTTAAGCTTAATTTCGTTTAAAATACACATGCTCACTTCTTTTGAAAGTACTTTTTTCATTTCAAAATGAAAATTTGGGAAAAAGAGACTATATCTTCTAAATCATAAAATATTTACCATGAAAAGTTAAAGAGCCTTACCAATTTATAAAAGAACTTTTCCCTGCTGAATGGTTTCCTAACAATAAAACGGTAACCTTTTTCCTTGGTGGCAAGAGGTCCACATCTAAACCAGCTGCGATTTTCACTAGACCTGAAATAAAAGTTCAAAAATGTTACATTTGAAGAAAAACCCTTGAGATTATGAAGTTTAAAATATCATAGGCAACAATAACATTTTTTCCTAACATATAAGTTAACCACATTTTCCTACATATAAGTTAACTACCAAATTTTAACTTTAAAATGGGTTTTGGGTATATTTCTTTGAGTTAATTTCTATGAGTTGACACATCAAAAACGAATTTTGAACTCATTGTGATCACACTGTAAACAAGCTGTCCAAGGGTTTTCACTGTTCCTGAAATCAATCTTGAAAAAAAATCATTACATCCATTTTTTTTAAAAATTAAAATGTCCTTTATAGCTTAAAAATTTAGTAAATATTTTCTGTTTAAAAATAAAATATATTTTTAATGAAAACATTGTTATTTTTATTATTGTGAAATGATCAAGTAATGAAACAGTGGGATTTGATACTTCGATTACACACGTATTTAAATCATGGGTCAAAAAGTTATGCAAAAAATGAAGGTCTATAAACAATGTTTCAGTGCCTACCTGTTTACACAAAATCTGTACCATTGCTGTGTCTTAATTTGCTTCAGTTTTCAGAAAAGAAAGATAAAAAAATAATGGAGAAGCAAAAAATAAGTAGATACGAATACCTTTATGAAAAAAATAGTGGTTTATTATTCAGTAATTGGTGCAAAAAGAGAGAGTTAGTGTTAGTTATTTTCATCTTGATAGCTGTAAAAAAATTAATTTTTTTAAATAATAAAAAAAAAATTATAATACTAAAAAAATAATCAAATCCTTGATTTAATATATGTGCCATTATGAAAGGTAAAATTTTTGAGTCAGTAAGTTATACATTTTTGAAAATTTAGGTAAATTTTTAGAGTGGCACCCATTGTCTGAATTTAATACAAATGGGTCATTTTATAGTTTTAAGTCAATAGTATCAACTTAAAAGAATAATGGTATGTCGTAAAAATTTTAAATGTTAAAATTGTGTTTATTCTCTTCTATTGTTGTTTTTTTATATGCCATCGAAAATGTTAAGAATGTCTAATATTCCTCTTAAGGAAAGATATTAGTCATCTATATTCCTGAATGAAACTTTTTATATGCCCCGCTTTCTATCTAAATATTTTCCCACAACATTTAAGCAATAATTATTATTTACATAAGGTATTTTCAACAGCAATAGCAATTTAGTTATTGCTTGTATTAAAAATTCACTAAGCTTATTAACTTGATAAAAAGATTACAAAAGTTTTTTTTTTAGAATTACAAAAGGTTACTTTGTCTTGTGGAGCCCAATTTTTAAAAAATCATGATTAGATAAAGTCAACAAATCAAGAGTGGTTTATTCCGATAATTAATTTCATTTAACAACACACCATTTAATATGAGAATGCTTTCTTTGATAGGTTTTGTTTCTGAGAGGAAATAAATAATTTTTGTGTTATATCTGAATTCTTGATACCTGTTCTCTACTGACCAGAAATAATATACATAAAATCTGTTTATACTATATAGCAATCATCATACTTTCTAAGGAAAAAATTTGTTCAAAGGTTGACAGGACAATTCATGAAATTCACTCAAAATCCAGTTATTTTCACTAATATGCTTTGAGAAATAGAATAAGATGAACACTACAGTATGTAATTAACAATTTTTTTTTTAAATTATAAGATTAAAAATATACATTAACGCAAGTAAGTTATAGCATTTAATCTGTTGTATGATCTAGTTAAAAATATTTTACACAAAACTACATAAGAAATTATTATTTAATTTTGAAATTTAAAAAAGAAAAATAGATACCAGCTCTTAAATCAATGACTTTCTTTAAATTTCTTGCACATCTAAAGTGGTGGTTTCAGAAAACCAACATAACTATTATTATGGAACTATTTATAGTTCCATATTATGTTATTCAATATTTACAAATATTGAAAGAAAGGGATTGAAAAAATATTATGCTACAATTTAAAATTAAGTAAAAAGTGAAATTTATCAAATTGATTTTTATCAACCAGAACTGATTTTTTTCCAATATAAAAAAAACAAACAAAATATTTGAAACTTGTGAATCTGATATCTTGCATGTTAACCACTAAGGCCTAATCTGAAACCTGTTTTAAGTTGTTCTAAGTTGACCACCAGATAAAAAAAATTAAAATAAATAAAAAAGGAACTCTTTCAGTAAGATAACTTTAACAGTGTTTTTCGAAGTACTTTCGTATATATGTTCATACGTTATTAGAAGTTCATTGAATGGGTTGAAATGACATAAAAAGCTAATCTAGGCTATGTAAATTAAGAAATATATTTTAAAATGTTGATATAAATGTATTATTACAGTAGAACATCCAATCCGGTTATTGAACTCTAAATGATTGAGTTTTTTTTTAGCGGAACTATTTTGAGTATATTTAATGGGTATGCTACATAAACTAAAAATTTATAAAATACATTGAATTTTTTTAAAAAAAGAACTGAGTTACAAATATTGAAAATAGTTATCAGAGAAATGAAGTTTTTTTTTTAAAAATTTAGTTATTTTTATTTTGAATTGAAAAGTTTGATGTGAAATATTTATGGAACTTTTTATAAATACAAATCTTTTTAGGAATTTATTCCACACGCAGTTATTATTTCTTGTTTACAAGAAGGGAAAAGAAAATCTAAAATTATGAAGAGCATTAATTAATTTTTTTTATTCTCAGTTTCGGTTTCTTATGGAGATGTTTCCCCTAAGCAAATTTTTTTAAGAGATAGGTACTTTTTAAGCAAAATATTAAATTATTATTTTTAAATATCACTGAATCTAAAAAAAGAAACTAAACTTATTAAATTTTTACATGTTAAAAAAATTAATACATAAAAAAGGAAATGACAAAAAATAAATAAAAGAATCAAAAGAAAACAAAGGGAATTAAGCAATCTTCCTTCTTTTATGTTATTTGCTTATCTAAAACTGGCTACCAAAAACTGTAGCACCACATGATTACAAAAATATTTTAAAGGGAAGCAAGGGCAAATTTTTTTGTTCTAGTCAAGATAAACTTTAAACAAATATTGAATTTAAATTGTGAAAGCAAAAATTGATAGCTTCTAAAGGCAGTTTGCTAATTTCGGAAGGGAAAAAAAGCTATATTAATAAAATAAAAAATATATATTTTTTTTTATAAAAATTAAGTTTAAGGAAATCCGGAATTTAAAAATATACATAGATTTTTGTTCATAAGTTATAATCTTGTATTAATTCATAGGCTTTCTCATTTTTTGGAAATTATATAATATGTTGCATTCAAAATGATATATAATAAATATGTAATTATTTATATTCATGAAAATCAATTCAAAATTCGGAACTTATTGTTCCAAATTAAAAAAAAAAAAAAACATGGGTATCAGGATATATAAAAGCAAAACAAGTTTTTACTAATTTTGATTAATTTTCTGAAGAAATAATTGATTATAAGAACACTTAAAATTTAAGACCAAAATGAGAAATATAAATGCAAAGAGTTTTAGAGTTTCAGAAGTTTCTATATTCAGTGGGCCATATTTCTACCGGATCATTATTAGGAAATAAAAAAACTATGCCAGGAAAATTAAAATAGAGTGATTAAAAGGAAAACAAAAATCTTATAGGCCAAAAAGTCTACACAAAACAATACTTCTGACTCCTTGATCTGGTACTAAGATAATTGAATAGAAAATCAATGTGTTTAGAAGACATGGCAATTAGTGAGCAAACATAAGTTCTATGAGATTTATGCCTAAAAAGTTTAACATCATGTAAGTGATAGAACTGAATGTACAGAGTAGAAAGAAAAAAAAAGAACCACTCTGAATACCTTTTGATTTTAATGATCAGATTTTCACGTTCTAAGACTCAATCTTAATGGTGACTTCAAATATGCTAATTAATTAGAACAGGCGGATTTTGATTTATGAAATCATATACAAAAACGTACTTTCACTGTATAAGCAAACCTTTTTTCCAATTATTAGGAAGTATAAAAACTATGTCAGGAGCAGTCCAAAGTTTTGTCCCCTTAATATTAATTTTACTTTTTGTGCATTTCATCACATTTTGAGAATTCCTTAAACAAATCAAAAAAATTTTGCACACAATTATAATATTCCTTAATTTAAAGATAATTCCACGCAAAAAGTTTTCTAATAATTATTTATTACTTTATTCAAAAACAATTGGGAAAATATTTTTGAATTGTAGGCAACAGAATCAAGTTTTCACATTATTTTAAAAAACGGAAAAATTTGAATGAAGTCGGTCCAATAGTCTCTGAGAAATTGAATTATAAATATACAACTTCTATAAATAAATATAGTACTTTTTTTCCTTTCTTTTTTTTTATGAAAAAAAATTTGACAATGTAAATTATAAATTCTGGTTCGTTACCACCGTCATTAAAAGCTATATTAATCAAATAACGGCAATCACGTTTTTCATTTGTGAACATAATTTTATTAACCAATACAATCAAAATAAAATAAAAAAAATACTTGTAAACAGATTTAAATACCTTTGTTGATGTTGGCCACTAAAAAATTGAAAAAAGCTATAAAACGCAAGGTTCAAACAAGTTAAATGTTCATTTTTGCATAAATAAAAGGTAGAAACAAATTTGAATTCAAACATATATTTATTCAAATTTTGTATTTTGACCTATAAAATTACATTCTGTAAAATTATATAAAACTATTACAATTTTATTAAAATTCTAACTATTAAAAATTTGTTTTGATCATTATTAAATAAAATAATAATAAATACTTATAAAAAAAACTTTTTTGAGTGGAATTATATTTTAATAAACAAATTTTAAAATTACATGCAAAAAATTTTTGATTTGTTAAAAAAAATTCTCCAGATACGGCAAAATTTGCAAATAGTAATATTAACATAGAGGGGTGTAAACTTGAAGTCGCTCTTCTGGCAAAACTATTGAGAACATTAGATTGAGACTACCCTCTATATTTTTAGGGTCAGAAATCTAAATTCAGTCTAAAAAAAAAGCGTGTCTACCCATCAGAGTTTTCTTTTTGTGTTTGATTTAGATTTAATGTTGATTTATTTGCATACAGTGTGTTCTTTTACACACCATCTGATCAACATTTAGCGCCTTGTTAGCCTGAAGCAAGAGGAATGTCATTATCAACATTAGAAAAATCTAATCCAAAGCGTGCAAATGGGAAGAGTGAATAATTAATTTTCACATAGGATTATAAGAATTATTCCACACAAAAAGTCTAACTTATCAATAGCTCCCTTAGATCCTAATAGTTTTTGATACGAATATAATTGTAATAAATTTTAACTTTTGCACAGAGCTGTCTACCCACCCACCTGCCCCCCAAAAAACTCATCTAAAGAAACCAATAAAACCCATAATTCAGAGGTTTGTTTTTCAGAAATGACAAAAAAGGAGTAGGTTTGCCAATCTTTTTATTCTGTTACTACAGTTATTATTATAATTTCTTACATTTTTAAATATTTTTCTCATATGGACTTAGATTCTTATTGCCTAGCTGGTTTAAGTTCTGGCTCTGTGTTACTTTTCGAATTAAAAGTTTTGTGCCAGTGATAAGTAATAATTAAAGGCCATCTCATTTTTTGTATGCTGATAATGGTCAAACTTAAATTGTAAAAAATGAAAAGAGAGATACTGGGTTGGAAAAAATATTGAGTATTTTTCTGAAATGACTGTCTTTTAGTAATAACCAAACTATTTCTTAAAATATCCATAGGGGTTTTTTCAGCTTTGCTTTTATGAAATAAGATTAATTGTTTGCAACTGAATGATATGTTTAATGATAAATTGGCCCTTTAAAACACTTTCTTTTATTAGTAAGACAATTACGTGAATTAATCAGATAAAGCAACAAATTATAAAATAAATTAAAATTACGTAAGAGGCCTGTTTAGTGGGTTAATTTGTAGCATAGCTTAAAAAATTTTTAGGGAATATATATATACACAAAACTAGCACAATAATTAAAGCAGAATAAAAATTGACAAAATAAAAATTGTTAAATAATAAGCGACAATGTAGCATGGCTTGAAAAAGATATCTTGTGAAGATGTATATAGTATTTTCATCCTTTAGACAGTTTACCTAAAATTATAATATAATAGTAATATCACAAGTATCTACATTCTCTAAAGACTGACAATATAACTACAATCTTTTTCCGTTAATGCAACATTTAACAGCTTCTATTCTTTCTTTATTATGTGATAGAATGTAGTTTACTTATTAATATACTATCCTAAACAAAATATATAAAGAAATTAATATTAAAATTTTTGAAAATGAACATTAAATTTTATTCCAAAAATAGTTAACATAACCTAGAAAGAAAAAAAAATAGTAAAAATATTTGAAGTAGAAGAAAACACACATTAAAAACATCCCTCTTTTTGGTATTAATCTTTTTCTGTTTATTTTTTTTTTAAATGTGACAACTAACTTATCAATTTGCATTTAACACCTAAATTTTTTATGCATATAATTAGGATTTTTCATGATTTAATGCAATTACAGGCTTGCTTCTCCTCTCAACCCAAAAAAATACTAAAATTGCTTTCAAATGCATATGATTTTCAAATGAAAAGTAACTACTTGATTTTTTGGAAGAGGGAGAATTTTTAATGAACAAAAAAATAAATAAATCAAGTCCTCACTGAACTCAATATCTTGATTGAGTATAGTCAAAGCATTATACATTACAGAAAAAAATTAAAAATTGAAAGTGAAAGAGAGAAAAGGCACCTCACAGTAACCATGTTTACTTGTGAACATGGCTTGTAAACATTTAAGAGGAAGTTTTCTGTTTAAAGTGATTGTATAGAACAGGATTTAATTAGTGTTTTATTTATTTATATTTTTAGAAAAAGAAACTTTTGCATATTTTAATGCTCATTCATAGAGGTTTTATATTAGATTAGTTGACTTCATGCTTTAGCACTGTTATCTCCTTTTATTTTTATTTTCAAGTAATTATTTTTTAGATTTAATAACTCAGTTTTTTTGGTCTACATATAATTATTAAAGGATTTCAATCTTAAAAACAGATTAGGGAATACACTAATTTAACAAAAAATAGTTCAGTTTAATTTGTAAACAAAAACTACACGATTTTATTTAATAAAATTAACTTTAATAAACTGAAAAAGTCTTCAAGAATTTTTTATTTATCTTTATTTAAACACTTAGTCTAACATAAATTGCAAATGTGTGGTCTAAACCAAATTGCCTTTAAAAATACACCAAGAAAAAATTTACGTATCCTTGCCAAGAGTGCATAAATGCAACATTTTATGGTAACAAAAAACTGTCTTTATAAAAAAACAAGTGGAAGGACATTTGTGCTTTTACAAAGTAAATATTTTCGATTATTATACACCACTTTCAATTAACTCCACAGCAATATAAACTCAATTAAATTAATATTTTATGTTGAACAAAAACACTTTACTTTTATAAAACAAATACTAAGTATGAAATAATTTAGTCACCACTATCCTCATAAAAAATAATAAATAAATAAAAATATTACCTAAGTAGCAATATTAGTACTTAATGAACCACTTTTTAAAAAAAATTGCTAGAACAATAATAAAAGAATTCACAATTAATGGTTTAACTGTCAAGAAATTTTACTAACATTTCTAATATTGATATATAAATAGAAATACTATTAATATATCACATGAATATCTAATACAGTAATAGAAAGTAAATGTAAATCTTTAATATTTTTGAGCCATTTAATACTTCAGAAATCACAAAATAGTATTGGAATATATCCCTAAAACTAAATATTAAAATTAATTTAAATTAAAAAAAATAATAAATAGCTCTTTCCATTAAAACAAAAACTTCAGTGAATATAAATGCATGACAACGCAGAAAAGCATTTTTATTTTTGAAAGAATAGACATTTAAAAATGGATCAGCTATTTTTTTTTGAATAAATAGCAAACGAGATGCGATACGAACAATAAAGCAAGGAAAGCTGTGTGCACTTACCTGCCAACTACATGGAAAAAACCACCCGCATAATTATTCAAAGTCATTCTATAGAATCCAATCGCACAGTAACCGTTATCAAAACTCAATAGAGTTCAAAGTTAAAACAATACTACAACGAAAACGATTTTAATAAGACAGAAGAAAAAAAAAAAATTCCAAAAGGCGAGCGCTTACAACAATCGTCCAATAACGGAACCAAAACAAGATCGATGTCGACCTGCTAGGACTCGAGCAGAAATAACAACACACAACCAGGTAGGACGGCACGGGCCTTGGGGCAAAGAAATATACAGGTGACCCTTTTTACACGCTCAACCGGGCCCGTGAAGAACAAAACTAGGGATGACCCAAAAGTAAAAAAAATCTTTCTGCTTGGAATATTTTTCTCCTTCTCAAGCGAAAAGTTGAAGATGGAAGAAATATTAAAATCGCACGCGTTTGTAAGCGATTTTATTTCCAACTCGCTGTACCTTCTTCGTTGCTGTGGGTACGAGCTGACATATCCCTGCGTGATATTGGATGCGCGCGTTCGTTGGTGGTCATGTGAACCGGATAGCGGCGGTGGGGGTGAGCGGAGGCGGGTTTTCTTTCTTCCGGTGCCTGTATTTTGCACTTCCCTGATAAGCCACAGGAAGGTGCAGTTGGCTTTATCGATATCTTGCAAACTTGTTCGTTTCAAACATATTTAAACAATGATGGAAGGGGAAAACGAAAAAATAAACAAATAAATAAAAAAGATAGAAACGGTTGTACGGAACTCCCGGCGGAACACGAATTTCCAAGAACATCAACTCTAAGAATTTAAGTTCGATTGAATGAGAACAAGGAACGAGGATGGCGCAAAATGATGCGCATGTGCAGAAGAGATTATTTTAAAGAGCTAACAGATATTAACTATTATTACAAATTATTCCGTTATATAGAAACGAAAATTACATAGTTGACAACGTTCATTAAAATTTTACACGATTACGTCATTCTACATTCGTAATTGTGTGTATTTGCCGAAAGGATTAGTGAATTGCATTTTTTAAATTTAATTCGAAAAAAACTTAACTAAAACACTCTTATAACTGGTTACGATCAATAAAAGCAAACTCTTATTCTCAGGTAATGCAAGTTCTTAAGAAACATTTGAAGATAACTAGAAAGGGTTTCAGAAAGACACTGAATAATTTTTATGATTTTTTTTAAAAATGTAAATAATTAGGAACAAGAAATTATTTTAATTATGATTATATTATAAAGTAATCGTAGAAACTTTCAAAACTGAAAAAAAAAAATTACACGTCTTAAAAATGCCTATAGACTTTCTTATGGATGTTTAATAAACGAACACATTTTTATCTTGAAAATCGAGAAGCAAATCCCCCCCCCCCTTCTTCTTTTGAGCCAAAAAGGAATCTGTGTAACCTGACTAAACAGTGCCATGTGTGTTATGAATGTAATAGCCATTTCTATAATACAAATTTTGAATGTAAATATATGAATTGCTTTTTAAATTTTAATTTCCTATTTATTAAATTAAAAACACCTAAATCCTTTCTCGTATTTCCTTGTATTAACTGCAAATAAGGTTTCGCTTTTATTGATAGAAGCCAGTTATATCAGTAATTTTTAGGTACATTCTTTAGTCAAATTTATAAAATGTATTTTATAAATCCTTTGGGCACATATATACAATTATGAATATAGAATGATTTAAACGTTTCAAAAGTTAATTGATGTTGTCAACTATTTAAAGTTATTACATTTAATCGAAAAGTTTATAAAGATTAGTGTAATGACTTGAGGATGCAAAAAGTACTTATTTAATAAAGATAATAATAACAATAAAAGATAGACAAGAGTATTTATAAAAATCTAAATCCATATTTCACATGAATTTTTTATGTAAATAATGTTATACGGAAATTATTCTACGATAAAAAAAAAAGATTATTTTAAACTAGATTTTTGTTACATTTTCTTGTTTGAAACGTTTAACATTTCAATTTTATTAATGTATAAAATGAGTAGATGATGGGACTTAAACCCCACTACATGACGCCACTGGAACTAAAGTGTACCGTGTTGGTGTAAATGGCGTTTTCTTTAAACATTTTCACAAAATTATCTCGCTGTACTAAAAAAAAAAATAATAATAATAATAAATATATCTATATATAAAAATTTAATGATGGTGTCGCAGTTCTCCATTGTTGTCGGTGGATTTTTATTGGCCGGAAAATCACATGGTAGGATCCAGTTTTCCCACATTAACTTTCATATTGGTTTGGTTGTCATCAGCGTAAAATTGATATAAGTCATAAAGGACCTATAAATATTTTTACCTCACTAATTTAAAGGTATTTACCTTTACTGTTATAATTACATTTTTGATTTTGTTTTCTAAATTAAAGAGTTTAAGATTGCTTATATTATTATTAGAATAACGTAATTCTATGTTACATTTTAAGATAAAGTTATTTAAATCCGTGTCAGATCTTGTTAACCGCTTTACAATTATTATTCTTTGGCGCAAATTATATTAACATACTATTATGAATTACGATTAAAGAGATTCGTTAAATGATTTAGAGTTAACTTTCAGCGTCATGCACAAAGTGATGAATGCAAAAATTGTATTGAAATACACCCGTTCGTTCGGCAATCAGAAATATTAAATTACAGTTGTGAACTCACCAAAATTGTTTTAATAATATATTTTTAATTTTAAATTTAGAAAATTATCTATGTTCACTAACAGAATTTAATAGTATCATAAGGGAGGGAAATATTTGCACATGAGGAAGTGGCGCGAAAATTTGAATGATTTCAACTGTTTTATGCCAAGAAACAGAAATTATTGCGAAGCAATCTTAGGGATTGGTGAGCGTTAGCGAACAGGGGTCTAAGACCCCAAATAATTAAATAAAAAAAAAAATAACCCTACTTGTTACTCTATTTGTATAAGCAACAGAAGATTCTATCTTATTTATACTGGGTGTCATTAAGTGAGAAAGTAGGAAGTTAATTTATACTTTTTGAACTGTTCAGCATGGTATTCAAATTTTATTTTTTTTACTCATTATTTTTTTTTTTTTTTTTTTTTTTTTTTTGAGTTCTTGGTTTGGTTGGCAAAAGGTTTGCCATTTTGAAAATGTTTAGTAACAAATTAATTTTCAATCTGTAAACCTTTCTATACGTCGATGAAAACAGTAAGGAGAACGAATTTTCAAATTCACCATAACTTTGCCATTTTCTTTCTCTCATTTGAAATAGAACTAAAACATGGGAGATATAATTTCGTTAAACCTTCTTCAGATTATGATATGAGGGGTGAAAAAATCATGCTTAACAAATATCACGTGAAAAATATAAAAATATGAATACATAAATTAATATTAACAAATAATTATCCGTTTGGTCGGGACAAGTAAATTTAGATATTTTATTTATATATTTTTAAAAAAATAATAGTTAATAAAAAAAGGCTGTATTTACTTGCCCTCGATGAATTTTATTTTTTACCTATTTACACGTAATTCATTAAAATTTACATGCTAAAATGATTTTTAAGATTTCGTAATACGATAGGGTGTTATGACCATCCTTGTGTCGTCAAATATTACAAGAACCAGAAAGTATTCCTAAAAAAATAAGGTAAGTCTATATTAATGCCTTCTTTTAAGGTTAATCAGAAAATGTATTTGCAATATTTAAATAATAATTATAAAGAATTGATATAGTACACAGAGCAAATATGCACAGTTTAAACTCAGACTAAATGCATGAAGAAAAAAAAAAAAAAAAAAACATATCGGCTCTACTGGAGAGATTAGTTCTATTTGGGGTTGGGGAGTAGGGATTGTAGAACATTGTGCAGAATTCTGAGTTAGAAAACTGTACTCGATTCCGACTACTTGAAAACGAATTTATTTACCTTAATTGAAAAGTTACACAAATGGATTCTATGTTACATTCATAGATAAATATTTATATATAAAGAATATCATACTAAAAAGATGATATTCATATATAAAGAATATATTAATATGACGATATTTATAGATAAATAATATCATATAATATAATACTCATATATAAATACCATATTACAAAATATGATAATAAAATAATCACATATAAAGAATACCATATTACATGATGTGACAATATAATAACCATACATATAGAATGTAATATAATAACCATCATATGAAGAATCATGTCAGAATATTTATAAATATGCGAGTGCGCATGTGACATACTGATATTTAGTTCTTTCCTAATAACGGCTTTGTACTTTGCAGAAATATATTTTTATTCATTATTTTTTTAAACTTATGTTGCAATACAAATTGTAATTTTAAATAAAACAATTTGAACTCCAGTTGAACGCGAGAAAAAAAAATAGAAATATATCATTTGAATAAATATTTATTTAGTATTAATATTTTTCGAAGATTCGGTCAAAATTTAAATAAGAAGATAAATTGCAGTCAGAGTCAAGCATTTTAACTCTGCAGCTTTTATCAACGAGCCTTTTTTTTAAAAAATGAAATAACATTAACAGCGTGAAATACAGTGCATTAAAAAAAAAAAAAAAAAAAAAAAAAATGGGCAGTTTGGAACGACGTTGCTATATGCTTAACAGTAACAAAGTTGATAAACATACCGTTGAGTAAGATGGCATTGATCGCACAACACGCTTTATTTCTGCTGTAGATTCTAAGTTTCAAATTCATAACGGAAATTATCTGCACGCTAAAATTGTTCAGGAGGAGAAAGAAAAAAGTAAGAACACAGAAATAAAATATATCATAGTACAGTAAAAGCTCGATACAACGAGTACTCTTTGTAAACGAGGCACTTTTACTGCACTGAAAGACGGAAGAAAAAAAATTACACTCATTTCCCTATGTAAGAAAAAATTGATTCCATATTTTGTTAGTAATTCGGGAACTATAGCTAGTGGTCAAGAGTGTACATTTTTACAGAGGTTTTTGTTGCAGTTAATTTAAACTATACTTTATCGTGGAGTTCTGAAATGTAGTTAACTGCAACATTTTTTTTTTTTTTTCTTCTTAAAATGTAAAGATTATACTACAGTAAAACCTCGATATAACGAGTACGGCGTAGAAGTCCGCTACTACGACAAGTTTCCAAGTCACCATCAATATGCTAATAATTAATCATACAAAAATTGAATGTTTATAACGAGTTAAAATTCACTAGTCTCCCACTATAAAGACAAGTTTTTCTTTTAATACTTTTTTAAGGGGCATCTTTCGCTGCTGCTTAAATGGGAGAAATTATACTAAAAAAAAGCTTACAGAAATAGAAGACTTTTTATTTACATCAAGTATAAATACAAAAAATTGAAATTCGAAGGATTTAAGGAAGAAAATGCATTTCAATACATTTTCTTAATCTTGAAATCTTAATCCGTGATTGGTATGACGGCCATAAATCTTGATCCGTCATGTTAATAACGTAAATATATGTGGTCAACCTCCGGTCAATTTATGTTCCATCTTCCTAAAGAGAAAAATCTTTTAGGAATTTCAACTAATGGAAAAGCACACTTCAAATGGATATGCCTTTTGTTGGCTACTTACCTATCGTCTTTCGTCTCCCTTCTCGGCAGCTAACTATTATAATCAACACTGAATGTTATCAATGACGTCAAATACTTGTACACTATTACACTCCAGTCTATTTTACTGCTATTTTTGTTATTGTTGCTGCACATCCTCAAGATCAGCTGCTCATCCTCAAGATCAACAGGGCTAAGTCAGGTCCATAATTTTATGCACCCCAAAAAAAATTCAATAACATAACAGATAGCCGTGGTGGTTCAGGGGATAGCGCGTTCGCCTTCTAATGAGGTGAGCCCGGTTCGAATCCCAGCGATGGCGGGTCGATACGAATTCCGCGTTCGGCTTGCAGCGACGACAGTGCTGATGTAAAATATCCGCAGTGGTAGACAGATCATGGGTTAGAGTCCCCTTGAAGTCAGGCTAACCGTGGAAGGTTTTCGTAGTTTTTCTCGCCATGAAACGTAAATGCGGGTTAGTTCCATCACAAAATCCTCCACGAATGCAAATTTCACCCAATATTTGATCTAGGAGTTCTCGTCTCCTGGACTGGGTTTAAAATTACAGGGCTACAGAGTTGAACATTGACAGTCGTGAACACAAAATTGAGTCGGCAGCTCAACGACGGTTATTTAAAAAAAAAAATAATGTTAAAAAAAAGGAAAGAAAAAAAAAAAAAAGTGAACTAAAAAGCGAAATCTAGGGGAAAATAGTACTAATTCGTTGAAGAGAAAGTAATAAAACACCGATATAATTATTGATAATTATTTTCGGTAATAGTTACAATTTGAAGTAGAAAATAAGCCATTTACTAAAAAGGAAAACTGATCGATAAATAGTACCAATTCGTTTAAGAGAACATTAAAAACTGATAAACTAATATTGATGTTAATCATGTTTAATTAATTTTGGTAATCTGAAATAAAATAAAAAATAAGCTATGTACTAAAAAGCTAAAACTGGGTTTAAAATGACAGGGCTACGGAGTTGCACATTAGTAGTCGTAAAACCAAAAATTGGGTCGGTTGTTGAACGGCGGTTATAAAAAAAAAAATAACATCGCAGGATGGTTCGTAATATTTTGTCTCGTAAGCCCCAGGCAAAAAAGGATGTGGTCAGGGAATGATTGTTCATTGTAGCACATGTATGAAAGCACCTGAATATTTTAAAGGTCTTAAGTGACCACTGAGTAAGCGAGTGAAGGTGGTCGGCTGCATACAAGTGTCAGAGAGCCCCCAGGCCTATCACTCCTTTATCAGTGGATTGCTATTTTTACATTAAATACGTGTAGTTGCTTATAGCAATAAGCTGTTGACTTTTACTGTATTAATAATCTTTCTCTTTCAATTCTTGAAACACATCAACATTCTAATACAGTTTATCTACTTTTTTATTACATCATTTAAAATAGCTAAGCAAATTAATAACAACTAGTACGCAATTCATTCGAATAAATAATTAAATTTAGCCCACTGAATCGCAGCTTATCCTATGTCGAAAGAAAGAAGAATCGATTTTAGACCGAAGCTTCAAAGAATTTCATAAAATGCGATTTTTACTGAGAAATGTATAACTTATAAAAGAAAAATAGGAGTTAAAATTTTTTAAAAAGCTTATTTAAAATTAATTGATTATTTAAAAAAATAAAAAAAATTTCATAACAAATTATACTTTTTTATTTTTAGCATTTTTTATGCATAGTAAGATATTTATATAGGTTATTTCTTCACTGTTGGTCATTATCGAGAATCCACTGGATTCAAATCATAAATTATTTATAAGCTATAAAACTATACGAAAGGTTACCTAAATCAAATTTCTTTACCTTTCCAAAACCCATATTTTTACAAAGACAAACGTTTTGCAAAAACAAAATTTAAAAAATATTAATTCCTAATTTATAAAATTATACCAAATATTGTTTAATAAATTGAACGAAGGGATCTGAAGAAGATAAAGGGAATGACGATTACAATGGCATACTTGCAAGTGACGTTGTGTGGGTATCTCGACCCTCATTGATAGTTGAAACGTGGCATTTGTTTACATTAGCAACTGTTCTTTTCCATTCTACTTCGAGTAAGCCAAATTCATCAAGTATCAATTCTTTTAAGTGACTCATTTTTTTCATAAAGATTCTTTCACAAAAATTTCAATTCTTTCACTATATATTTCTTACTTAACACAAAGACAGGCACGAAGCCACGTAGAACATAAACAAATTAGTGATGCATCAAAGTTGCCAGGTACACAAAGCAAAAATATGTCATGGTTCCAATAAAAGACACAAACAAATAATAAATCTAAGTAAAAGACGTAGACGAGAAAGAAGAAATTATATTTCAACAAATTTGATGTGCTACACGGCTCTGTAATCAACATTCTAGCTTATGTGGAGAAACTTGGTTCAAATTAAATACGAAAACCGTGTGTAGTTTTCCCCCGATATAAACCAAATGAGGGAAAAAATCTTCCACGAAAGCAAAGTTCCTCCTAATATTCAATCCTTAATTTCCTTTATCGTCTGGATTGGTGTTAAAATTACAAGACAGAGTAGTTCAACATTGGCAGGCATTAACTCAAAATTTTCTCGACTGTTCAACGATGGTTTCAAAATGATTAATATGCTCACTTTATTTGTTTTGTGGATTTAATTCATTATCTAAATTTGATATTTTTTAATTATGGTACCATTCTGCTCTAAATCATCGCCTCAACAATGTTGTTCGTAAATTAAAGAACACTTTTTTTTAAAAATAATTCCCCCCCCCCTTCCTTGCAGTTCAGACACTATATTTGATTCAGATTGCAGAATTTACTTTTAAAATTCAACAGTATGTTTCACTGATATTTAAGAGAAAAACAATTGTACAGTAGTAATGAAATATTAATATAAAAGAGCGATTAATATCAGTAGTATTTTGAAATTTGGAATGGAGTTTTATGTATCTTGGTTTAAATCTTATCTTCACAATATGAATACAGAACATTATTTAATAGATAAAATACAAAATGGCGCCTTGCTTAATAAATATTTTTTTATTGGAACTTAATTTAAACATTAAACAACATCGATGTTTTTCGATACGAAGAAAAAAAAAATCGAGAATATTAAACATCCTTCTCTGTACATGCATATATACATATATATATGTTCAAAATGTAGAGAAAACATGGAAAAAATTACAGAACAATGAAAAATGGGAGGGGGAGAAAAATAATAAATAAAAAAAAAAATAAAAAAAAACAAGAAACCGGGGGGGGGGAATATAAAAATCCAGAAAATAAAAGATATAATCTTTTTATCAGCTCACACGATTATATCCGCAAAAAGGAGTGCTTTCTAACATTGTATAATTTCTAACAATGTAGCCAAAGCAAAATATATCAATGCATCAGTGTGAGGAGCACTCAAAAAATTGTTACAAAAAAATTACAACAAACAAATATATTTGTTATAATTTTTTTGTAACAATTTTTCTGAGTGCTCCTCACACTATTAGTTCTATTTACTAGCAGCTTATGAATAAAACTTTTTGTTTTTCTTAATTTTCTTCGTGTCTTTTATTTTATTTTTTTCCTTTTGTATTTATTTTTTACGCTATATATATATATATATATATATATATATATATATATATATATATATATATATATAAAATAGGCGTAGAGTAAAAAGAAAATTTTTAATCTCTGCAGATTTGAACCAAGTGTTACCTCGCCCCATTTGTACATATCCCCTTCCCCCACAAAACTAACATTTATTGCTGGCCCGAACATGAAAGCACGATACCGGAAATAGTAATAAATAATTTAAAGAGTATATTAAAGCAACCAGATTAATCTAGCATTAAATTTTCAAAAATAAATAAATCACTAAAATAAAATAATAATGATGATGATTTTTTGGAGCACTTCTAGCACAATTTTTTTCATTGTTTTCTCTAAACTGAAAACTATATTCTTGATTATAACGTTACAAGTGATTAGAAAGAAAGGAAAAAGCTTGGAGGGGTAATTCCTAAGTGCATAACAGTCAAAATGAAGCTGTAAACAGCAATGCATTGTGTGATAAATGGAAGGGAGTTTATGTAACACTTGGCTGAACTCATTCTTTAGTTTCATTTTAGATGAACTCCCATGACTCAGACAAACTACGGAAATCAATACTTGTTCTTTCAGTTTTTATCACATTCTATTTGCAAAAAATAAATAAATAAATAAATAAAACAAAATGAAATAAAATAAATAAATAAATTTAAATAAAAAAAATAGATATCATGAACTTAAAAGAAATGTAATAGATTTAAGAATTTTAAATTAATTGAAAGGAAATATTTTATTTATAACGGCTGATCCGTTGTTGGGTTTACGGTTATCAATGTTGAACTCCGTAGCCTTGAAATTTAGAAGCTCACACAAAGGAACCTTAATATTTTTGAATAATAGAAACCTCTGGGAAGAGCCGTGATGGCTTAGGGGTTAGAAAGTTCGCCTTCCAATGAACCGGATTCGAATCCCAGCAATGGCTGGACGATACGAATTCTGCATCCGGTTTGCACCGACTACACGGCTGACGTGAAATATAAGCAGTGGTAGTCGGATCATGGGTTAGGGTCCCCTTGCCGTCAGGCTAACCGTGGGAGGTTTTTCTCCCCCTGTAACGCAAATGTGGGCTAAACTTCTAATATTACTTGATCGAGCCGCGATGGCTCAGGGGATAGAGCGTTCGCCTTCCAATGAGGCGAACCGGGTTCGAATCCCAGTCGATACGAATTCCGCATCCGGCTTGCACTGACCACAGTGCTGACGTGAAATATCCTCAGTAGTAGACGGATCATGGGTTAGAGTCCCCTTGCCGTCAGGCTAACCGTGGGAGGTTCTCGTGGTCTTTCTCTCCATGTAACGCAAATGCGGGTTAGCTCCATCAAAAAGTCCTCCACGAAGGCAAATTTCTCCCAATACTCGATCCAGGAGTTCCCTTGTCTTCTGGATTGGGTTCAAAATTACAAGGCTAAGGAGTTGAACATTAGTAGCCGTAAACCCATTAAGTTGGGTCGACTGTTCAACGACGGTTATAAAATAAAATATTACTTGATCCAGGAGTTCCCTTGTCTTCTGCATTGGGTTCAAAATTATAAAGCTACATAGTTGAACAGTAGTAGTATGGAACCAACCCACATTTGCGTTACATAAAGGAAAACCACGAATGTCTTCCATGGTTAACCCGGCGGCAAAGGGATTCTAACACACGATCCGTCAATCACATCGATTATTTTACATCAGCATTGTGGTCGGTGTGAGTCGGGATCACAATTTGAATCGAGCCATCACTAGGTTTCGAACTTGGGTCATTGAGAAACGAGCGTAATACATAGAACCAACGTTGCTCAAAAAATAAAGAAAAGAATAACATTTTTTATAATGTTATTTGATGAAGATAAGAGGACTGTTAAACATTGTATTTAACAAGGATAGTAAATAAATATTCTTAGATGTAGGCTGAAATCGACACGTTTTTTTCTTTCTTTTTTTCAGAGGAACGTTTTTTAACTTATTTAAAATTTATAGTATCATGCGGTAACAGCACAAGTCCTGCCTTCTATTGTCATTGCGACATATAACTAGCATTTCCCAAAAAATATTTCTAGGTACAACAATAATTCAATAATTGTACGAAAAAATACTGAAAGGAAATTGAAAGTCACTTTGATATAACATAAAATAAATTTTGCTTTAAAATGAACCAGTTTTTAAAGAAAGAAAGCCAGTAAATATAAATAATTTTCATTTTGTTTTTAAATTCATATTATATCATTATATCATCATATATATTATATAGACATCATAACACAAGTAAATAGTCATACCACAATTTGAAATCTATAAAAATGTAAAAATACAGTACATTGTCACCAACATAAATTGAGAGATTCGAAAATCTTAAATAGCGTTTTCACACAGACTAAGCATTTTTCATACGCGTACGCGACTTTCTCGGCTTGATTAAGTATTGCAAAGCATTTATATTAATTAATATAGTTTACTTTAAACACATCATTTACGTTTTTTTAAGCTTCCAACTAATTTAACTATGTTGACTTTTAAGACATTTTCCGATTCAATACGTCAATAATTAGTTGAAATTAAAAAAATAATAATGAATAACTAAAAAACTCAAAAAAATGCATCCTCATAAATATTCAAACAAAGCGAATAAAAATCCCTTTACATGCATGATTTGTTTTTCGTTTGAAGATTTCGATTAATTTAATTTAACTTTTTATAAATATCTTTTGTTCAAAATTTCGCTAATTCGTTACAATTAAAAACATTAATAATATACATGCTAATATACATGCTAATATACATGAAAATTCCGTCAAGAGCATAATTTCTTTTTCACTTATAAAGTACAAATAATTTAATATACATTAATTTAATCATAATTACTTTTAATACATATTTTTTGTTTAATATGACGCTAATTTGATAATATTTAAAAAAAGATACAATACTACAACACGCTGCCAACTTCTTAAATAAAACAAATAAAAAATGCGTCAATCGCTTTTTTTTATTTTTTTTTATAGTGTTTGAGCAATTTTAATTAACTTCTAATACGTATTTTCAGTTCTATATATCACAAATTTATAACCATTTAAAAAGAAAAAAACGTCAATAATATACACAACTGTAAAATTTTCAAATGAAGGAAACGAAAATCTAGTTAAACTAACGCCTTCAAATAAGAGCAGAATTGTGTATGCACTTCATTAGTTATACAGAAACAGCTAAGAGCATATCAATTAGAAAAGATTGTGCAAAAATCACTTAAAAAGAATTACCGTGAAATAATTTTTCTTCCGCTTGCATCAATCTTAGACAAGTAAAACTTATTGGTGAAAGATTGTTAATTGAATTAGATTAATTAATGAAAATCGCAATTAATGAGGCGATGAGACTATATGGTTAATGACTCAGATTAATGAGAATTACAATTAAATTATTCATACATATCGGTGATTCTGAAGCACAAATAACACTTAAGAATTAGAAAAGGGTCGAGTAAGAACGAAAATTATTATTAAATGTGAAGTTTCAAATATAACTACAACCACCTGAGATAAATGAAATTCGTTCCATGATTCATGAGAATTACAGTATTCTCAATAGTAAATCCGTCAACGAATCTGAAGGGCATAACAGCTTTTAGGAATAATAAAGTGAACGAGTCGGAAGTCACTGAAAAATAATTTCTAAGAAATATAAAACTTATAATTGTCTGCAACTGTCTTAGATCACTAAAATTTACATTATCTAGAGTTAAAATTATATCCTTTAACGAAACGAAAGCACAAAAAGCTATTTAAAATGTAAGTGAACGATTCGGAGCGAAATTCACAAAAAATGATTACGAAATATAAAACTTGTGAAACCATCTTAAATCAATAAAATTTATCTTACGATTATGAGTTAAAATTATATAATATCTATTAACGAATCAGAATGAATGACACTGAAAATAGATATCTTTATGAAATATAAAATTTTTAAACTGTTAGCAATGATCTTAGATCAATAAAGTTAATTCTACGATTAGTGAAAAGTAAAACTTATATTACATTCATCAAATCAGAAGCACCAACAGCTTTTCAGAACAGCAATATGGACGAGTTGGAATGAATTTGACTGAAAAGGAATTAATATAAAATTTTCAAAGCACCCGAATATTCTAAGAATATATATATAAAAAAAAAATAAATAAATAAAATTTAAAAAAAAATCTACTCCAGCATTGAGGAGAGTTGGAGCTATAGGACAGGGATGGCCAAGCTCCTTGACAGTCGAGCCCTTTTTCAAAATTTGAAATTTTTCGCGAGCCGCAATTAAATACGTATTTAAAAAAAAAGGCACTAATTTTTTTAATTTTTTTTTTTACAGAAATTACATTTATTGAAAACATATAAATAAAAGAAAAAAATGTGTGTATTGAATTTAAATATTAAAAATTAAACACATTTATTTTACTTCTCTTGATAATTGTTTAAAATTTGATGAATAATTGGTGACAGCACTTCTCAGTAATTCTTTGAAATGCTGGTTAGTTGAGACTGATCGGTGTTTGGATTTCACGAATTTTAAAGTGGGATAAAATGATGCACATAAGTACGTTGTTCCGAACATTGAAATAATTCGACAAGCAACCTTTTTTAATTCAAGATACTTCGACTCTGGTACAAATTTCCAAAATTCGGAACATACGGAACGATAATAATTTTTTAAAATATAATAGCACAAAAATGAAAAGGGAACTCGGGAACATTTATCGAGAGCAGTACCGTCTTCACGCATGGGCACACCTGGGCAGTACCCAAAGGGCCCCAGGCACTCAAGGGGCCCTTGAAAATCTTACTTTTTAAAAATTGCGTTTAAAAAACTAAGAATAAACAACATTGCCTTAAATATTTTTTTAAATAAAAATATTCTATTATATAAATTGAGCTTTTTTTACTACAAATAATGATTGATTATCATACAAACACCGATAATTTGAATAGCTTGTCAACAAGAAAACTTAAAAATGGCAATCTTTTTTTTTTTTTTTCTACTTTCCAATGGAAATTGTAGGTACTTTGGCATTGAAAGATGTTTTAATAACTGTTTAGTTTGACAAAATAATTCATACCTTACGTTTTTAACCTTTACCTTGGAATTTATTTTAATTTGTTATACCCTTATGTTTAGTTAAATTAATTTTAATTAACTTCCATGATTTTGAAATTTATTTTATTATTTGAGGATTGCAACTGGTTAGCATATCAATTTTTTTTCCTTCCAAATTATACATAATTTAAAAATGCTTCTTTTGAGTTTTTGGGGGAATCAAAATGCGTTTAAATTTGTTAAAATTATTGCATCACATCTTAAAAATGATTTATTTTATATATGTGAAGTTTTTTTAGTTAGTTTTTAAACATTATGATATGTTTTAGGGGTCTAAAATATTTTTGAGCCCGGGGGCCCTGCATGCTTTTAAGACGGCCCTGATCGAGAGCCACAAATAATCCTTCAAAGAGCCGCATGTGGCTCGCGAGCCGCAGTTTGGCCACCCCTGCTATAGGATATCCCTTAACGAATCGGGGAAACAAAAAGTTTTTCAGAACTACTAAGTTTAACGATTTGAAAGGAAAATTACTAAAAATGCTGCGTTGAAATTTTAATTTCTCTGCCATTTTATCAGAGCAATTAAATAATTTATTCTGCGGTAAATGAGTAGTTACGAACTGGTTACTAGCAACTCGAGAATGGGGGGAAAACATATTTAAGCCTAACCATGTGTTTTAAATCACATGGTTGTGCTTAGCGGCTTAATGTTACAGCAATTAGTTTTGAGTTATTATCACTCGATCAATTTTCGGACCAGACTCTATTGGATACCTGTAAGCGGCACCACACATTAATATACAACCAGATTCGCTTCTGAATATTTTTTTTAACTGCAAGCAATGAACTTCGTTCTTCACTTCTCAAGTGTTGCTCATTTAACGTTACCCAATTGGCGCCCGGGAAGCTAAGTCACGGAAACGGACAACATTACCCACACCTACGATACCCTATTATAAGGTGGGTCACATTCACACAACAGAGAACATTACACAGAGAGAAACATCGATGCCCTGAGCGGGATTCGAACCCGCAACCATTGGCTTTACAATCAGGCACGCTGACCACTCAGCCACCGACTTCTGAAAAGTGGCAAAGAACGAACTGCACGATTTACCAACGATGACGTCACATTCAATTGTCAAAGTTTAAATTTGTGATAATTCTGAATTAGAGAAAAAAAAATTGGCAATGGACTATCGGTTCCCAATTTGCTTTTTTTTTTTTTTCTTCCTGTTATTGAACCCTAACTGTTCGACCTTCTGTTAGTGAAAACCCTATTTAATAATATTTAAGTTGATTAGCTAGGGTGAACATATTAACCAAAAAAATAAATAAATAATATAAAAATAAATAGGTACTAATAATTATTTTGAAAATAGTATTTTAAGGGAAGAAATAAATTTTTTATCGTTTCATTAATAATAGCATTAAAATTAGGTTTTATGTCAGACTGGGTCTGAAGGGGCATCTATTTTAGTTATGAATTTGTTTTTTGCGTAAATAAGCTGAATTATGGTTTTTATTGAAAGGAAAACGAAAAAGAGTCCTTAAGAGCATTGAGAATAAACAGATACATATTTGTTTATTGCTGTTTTTTTTATTTTTTTTTATAGAAAATTAATAATAATGATATTTTTTTTTTTTTTTTAGAAATGCATATCCTTTTCATAATTTAAATATATATTGTAGTAATGTTTTTTTTTCTTTTTTTTTTCTCTTTCAAATTTGCTATTATCTTTATCATTGGCATTTTACATAAATAATTTCATAAAAACAGCCAAAATATTAAAGAACTATTGAATTATTTATTGGATAGAAATATAATTAAAGGTTCCAAATATCATTATAGAATAAAAAATAAGATTTTAACTCTCAGAATCCCTGTGATCCTTCCATAGAACCCTATGTTCCGAGAAACGTCTTTTCGAAACTTCTGCAGTAAAAGTTACTCCAAGAAATATTCCACAAACGGAAACGATGAAGAATTAGTCTTCCACATATTACTGGATTTAAGAACCTGGCTAAGATAGACAGCTACTGTGGCGATAGATTAGAATACTTATTTTTTTTATTTACTAACATTTCAAAATAGATGGGGCATAAAGGGTAAAAACCTCGATAAGAAGACTTTTGAAACTAGACATCGCCATTTCCAAGTGTCGCCAAGTGAGCAGCAAGCGAGACAAAAATGTTTTTACAGAGACAGGAAAAGCTGTTCTTATCGCAGTTCATCAGTTTCCAGGAAGTTCGAAAAATGTTTTATAACTTAAATGAAAATGACAGGAACGTTATCTACTCAATGCATGCCTCCTAACTCATTTGCCCCCCACAAAGAAAACTTTCAAACCAAACAATACCCCCCAAGAGGGTAACAACACAGAATATATATACTGACTCTGCCATTTATCTAGGAGAATACAGTAAAGTAAACAAAGAAAAAGGATACCAATCAGGATCATTTTTGTTTAAACAATGGGATTTACAGGTATAAAATGGTTTCCTGGTACAGAAGTGGTCTGATTTAAATATCATTCTAAATTTTTTGTTTCTTTCAGTGAAAAATATAAGTTATATAATGATTTTATAATTTTAGTCAGTCACCTTTCAGCCATTTATAAAAAATTTTCTAGTCCAAAATAATTATAAATTAATCTATAGAAATAATGGTGAAGATGGAGTGCACGCCGAGCACTGATGGTCAGGCGTATCTTCATATTGATGCATAGTCTGAAAAAACAAACGAGACCAAATATTAACGATTATGTATGAGTGTAGCTTGGTTATTAAAAAATCTGAAAAAAGAACGTTTTCCCCCGAAATGGCGATTAATAATTTTTTTTTTTTTTTTAAAAAAAAGGGGTTACAAAAATCAAATCTTTTTTCGAAAAAACTTTTTTTTTTTTTTTTTTTTTTTGGGGGGGGGGGGCACTTTTACAAGGAAAAAAAAAACGAAGTTTTGGAATTTTTTGTTGCTTTGAACTTAGTGAATTCTCTACAACTTTCGGAAAGAAAAAATATTATCAAGTAGTTTTTCTGCAACCCAAACGTTAAAAAAAAAAAATAATAAAAACTAAAAAAAATGAGGGGTATTACGTTAAAAGATTTTATAGCATTCTTCTTAAGTTTTTGGGGACTTTCCTAAACTTCTCAGACCATTCATCGGCGATGTCTGGATCATACAGCAGATCTGACATTTTTGCTAGAGGAAGTCGAGCGTTCAAGGCGATCTGCGTTACGCCTTTTTGCTAAACTTGGACGTTGCGTTGCTTATTCGAAAACCCGTGACATCCATCTTGCTAGCCCCATGAAACGAGCCGTTGTGGCTCAGGGGAGAGAGCGTTCGAATCTCAGCGATGGCTGGTGGATAAGAATTCCGCCCCCCACCGACCACAGAGCTGAGCTAAAAATATCCTCAGTGGTAGACGGTTAGAGTCCCTTGCTGCCAGACTAACCGTGGGAGGTTTTCTCACCATATAATGCAAATGCGATTTAGTTCCATCAAAAAGTCCTGCCACAGATAACGGGTTTCTTTAACTTCTTTTTAATCATTTGTACAAAGCATTTTAATTCTGAATACTTATCTCATTAATTAATCACTCCTTAATTTATTTTATTGATTTACATTTCTTCTTATGGTAGGTGGGCAGTAATCATGTTTATATAAAGGTTTGAGCCGTGGTGGCTCAGGGGAAACGCCTCCCACTCAATTGAACCGGGTTCAAATTCCCGCAAAGGCTGGTCGATACGAATTTCGCACCCAGCTAGCAGTGAACACACTGCTGGAGTAATATATCTTCAATGGCTGACAATTTATGGGTTAAAGTGCCTGCTCTGTCAGGCTAGCCGTGGGATGTTTTTGTAGTTTTCCTCTCCATGTAACACAACTATGGTTTAGTTGCATCAAAAAGTCCTCGACGAAAGCAAAATTTCTCCAGGTGCTTGTTTCAGGAGTTTCCTTGTCTTCTGTATAAAGTTCAAAATGACAAGGCTACAGAGTTGAACATTGGTAGCCAAAAACTGTAAATTTGTTTGGGCTGTTCAACAACGGCTATAAAATGAAATATAAAGGTTTGATTATGATTTTTTCAGGGCCGTCATAATAGCATGCAGGGCCCCCGGGCTCAAAAATATTTTAGACCCCTAAAACATATCATAATGTTTAAAAACTAACTAAAAAACTTCACATATATAAAATAAATCATTTTTAAGATGTGATGCAATAATTTTAACAAATTTAAACGCATTTTGATTCCCCCCAAAACTCAAAAGAAGCATTTTTAAACTATGTATAATTTGGAAGGAAAAAAAAATTGATATGCTAACCAGTTGCAATCCTCAAATAATAAAATAAATTACAAAATCATGGAAGTTAATTAAAATTAATTTAACTAAACATAAGGGTATAACAAATTAAAATAAATTCCAAGGTAAAGGTTAAAAAAAGGCATGAAAGGTTAAAAAGAAAGGTATGAATTATTTTGTCAAACTAAACAGTTATTAAAACATCTTTCAATGCCAAAGTACCTACAATTTCCATTGGAAAGTAGAAAAAAAAGATTGCCTTTTTTAAGTTTTCTTGTTGAAAAGCTATTCAAATTATCGGTGTTTGTATGATAATCAATCACTATTTGTAGTAAAAAAAAGCTCAATTTATATAATAGAATATTTTTATTTTAAAAAATATATAAGACAATGTTGTTTATTCTTAGTTTTTTAAACGCAATTTATAAAAAGTAAGATTCTTAAGGCCCCTTGATTGCCTGGGGCCCCCGGGTACTGCCCAGGTGTGCCCATGCGTGAAGACGGTACTGGATTTTTTTCATTAAACATTAAAAGCATGGTTTATTAAATGTGTGTAAAGATATTTCCCGTCTGCCTGATTAAGTGAGCGCCAAAGGACTTGATTCACCGAATTAATTCTAAAGTCGGGCGAGAAACTTTGATGAAGAAAATAAGAAATGGGAGCCCGAACTTTCTGCCGGCCTTGTGGCTAAATCGTTGGGAATTAATTATTTTCTAGATTGTGGCTACATCGCTACCCCCTTAAATTTCACAACCGGTGCCGACCAATTTTAGGATTAACAACTATCATCGTTCGACTCAACTGCGGGTCCTTGTGATTTTGAACCAAAACCGGAGGACAAGGGAACATGTGGATTAAGAATTGGAATAAATTAGACTTCGTGGATGATTAACTATTTGATAGAACTAACTCGCATTTGCGTTACTTAGACCTAAAATTTATCAGACCTAATTAATCGCAGTCGGTAACCGATGTCGATAGATCCTTTTCGTGTAAGAGCCACTTTTTGCAAACTTTTTTTTCGCTTTAATCAAATTATATGTTTTTTTAAAAATAAAAAAATCATATTGAGATAATTTTATGGCTCTAGAATACTTCCAATATGAATTTTTGAATATGAAAATTGAACAATAAAAATAATATAAATATGTTAAAATTTAGTTAGACATACTGGCCTAAGAGAACTTTATATAAAAGTATTTCCGGAGGAATGCGAATACATTTAATGTATATGTTACCGTGAATGACCGAAATCATGAGAATGTCGACTTTCACCGGTGAATTTCAACAATCACATAGTCGCTTTGGTGAATGTCCAAAATATCAGTTTCGATATTACTTTATTCGTTGATATTATTCTATTTATTCGATATTTTAATATCTGCTGAGGATAGATTAAGAGAAACATCAGTGTAAGGTATACAGGAGCAGAGGCATTTAACTAGACTTAGTATGTATTTCGGACATTTACGAAAGCGAGAGGTCTTTTCATCACAAATTGATGGGTTCTGAAGGATCAGAATTTTGATTGAAGAGGTAGGGACATTTAATGAAAATTCTGTCTTCCAAAATCTTTTTGCATTGTTGTGCTTTTATCATTGTTTTATTTTATATCTATCGTTGAACAACCAACCTATTTATGAGTTTACGACTACCAGTGTTCAACTCCCGTAGCCTTGTCCAGAAGGCAAGGGAACTCCGGGATCAAGTATTGGAAGAAATTTGTCTTCGTGGAGTACTTTTCGATGAAACTAACCAGCATTTGCATTGCATGGAGAGGAAATCCTCCCACGGTTAGACGGGTGGCATAGAACAACCCATTATCTGTCTAACATTGAGGATATATTACATCAGCAATGACGGCGGTGCGAGCTGTAAACTAAACATAATTCGTATCGACCAGCCACCGCTGATATTCGAACCTGGGACACCTCATTGGAAAGCTTGACTCTATCCCCTTAGTCACCCTATATTCACCACTTATCTTTTAAGCGGCAAAAATCGGTATGCTTCGAGGAATAAAAATACGTTTGTTTGTTCAGAGGAAGAGTTTTGCGCTAGATTTTGAAACTTAAAATCGATTTTTGAACATGATTTTTTAACCTAGATGAATTAATTTTTTTTCTCCATACTGTGCCACTGCATTGATATTATCCATTTATAAAAAGGGCTTACATGTAAAGGCCGTCCCAAGCTTATAAAAACTGGGAGGGGTGGTATGAAAGTCCATGCTCCTCAAATTTTTTAACAAATTTTGACGGCCCCAAATAACATAGAATGAGTTTTTATTTCTTTAGTAGTCGCATTCAATCAGTATTTTTAGCATTTATATTTTTTACCAATGACTTATTTATCATTTATATCTTTTACAAATAATTTTAGTCACAACATCTACTTTACCCTTGTATTTCTATCAACAAATTGCGAACAATTTTCACTGAATTAAAGTCTCGATTGAATCAAAATATTTCTTATTTTACATTAAATAGAAGAAACTATTTTTTTTAAATTTAAGGACTCTGCCTATTACCTGATATCGCTTTCAGACCCTGCAAATGCTTTAGAGTTGGGCAAAGCGAATTATCTAAGTGATTCGAATCAATAGAATCAGTTTGGTGATTCTGATCAATGATTTAAATCATGTGATTCAAATCAGTGATTCGAATCAAGTGATTCAGATCTCATTTCAAATCGAATGATATGGATCATTGATTCGAATAACATGACTTAAACGACTTAATTGCGAGACACGTGATTAAATCAAATTCTTCAAAAAAATTATAAATTGCAAAAAAATACGAAAAGAATTTACTTACCTATCAGTATTTTTCTTTTAACTAATGTCGATGGAATAAAAAATTTATTATTCATTCTCATTAATGAATTCTTTTAAGTAAATAAGCAAACTTATTATATCGTTTGTATAATTATATTATATATGTTGCTAACTGCTATAAAGACTTTTAAGGAACTGAAATTTAAGAAAAATTTATTCATTATAATTTAAATCTATTTCGATACAAACAACTGATTCGAATCATCGAATCAGTAACCAACTCTTAAACTGCTTAAGCAGTTCTTACGAGTTTACACGACCAGAGCAAAAGTAAAAAGAAATCAAACATTTTTCTTTTCTTCACAGCCTACATATCTAATCCAATCCCTGCTGAAACTATATTTTAAACATATTAGAGGCTATATCCCTGCTCGCCAACTCAAGGATTAAATTGCAATTCTTTTCAGATAAATTCCCAACATTATCTAAACAACAGGGACGAGCACTAAACCAGCAGTATATCAAAATATTGGTGTAGATTGGTATTTGTTCCTTTACTGTGAATTCAAATTTTAGTTACTAATATATCTTACGTGATTTGAATTTTATACCTTAAACTGCTGAACTTTGCTTTCTGTCAAACAAACATATGGATATTTCGCCAAATGCAGAAGATGACAGAATGAAAAGAGAAGAACTTTAACTATCTTATATTCACAAAATATTAATATCGTGATTCTTTATTAAAATAATCAGAAAAAAATTATTTTATGAAAGTAGATTGTATGGCAATGTTATTCCACATCCAAAAAAAATAAATAATAAATAAATAAATAAAGGAGAAGGACGAATTTTTTCTAGCATCTCGAGATTATATAACTTTGAAATTAAATACCTTAAAAAATTCATAACATTTGTAAAAAAATAAATTATAAAAACTTATTTTAACTTCTTTTGAAGATAAGTGGCTACAGAAAAACAATTTCACTGAATTTAATTTCTTTCTGTACATCAAAAAAGTTTAAAAATTTTTGAAAAAAATAATATCTTTAAAACTAATTCGAAATTTAAACAATGTTAAACGCTTAGCGTATCTTCAACCACACGAGTAAGTGTTTGTCAAATGCTGCTAAGAGTTCTCCCTAAAATGTAATTCAGCCTTCTCTCAAATAATGCAACATTAAAAATGTAACAAATGATTCAAAAGATGTGCGATTCAATGTCAACAATCTATATAAATATTTGTTTTGAATTATTGAATACATTTTGTAAGGATAAAATCTCAACAACAACAAAAAAGTGGGGGAGGAAAATGTTTCATTTCTTTCACTAATATGGTCTTTAAATAGTCAATAAGCGACGTTTAATCAACAACAAGTAATTGGAAACACCAAAATAATCAGCGTAAGAAATTTGACTAATTCAAGTAATTAAAATATTTAAATATTTCAACATTTCAATTATATATTTGATATATATACATATTTGAGACTGAGGTGAAAAATAATTTGCTGATGCTGCAATAGTCTACTGCCTTGCTGGAAGATTTCTGTTACCATGTTCATATGTAACACAAAGTATAACTATCTTTCAATTGAAGCACTGCATTATCAATGCTTTATATTACAATTAATAAATATTTCAAAAATTATTTTATTATTATATTTCATTCAGAAATTGATTTTATAATATTTTTCTCATTTGAAAAATATATTGAAAGTTGAAAAATATATAGTTTATTTCAATTTAAAAAAAAAAAGTTATATTAGAGAAAAAATTTGTCTCATACTATCTTTTTAAATACAAAATACCATTAACTAAACTCTTAATTTTTGTTTGAATCTACTTATATATTTATATAACAATTTCATAAATATTAACTAACCAAAAAAAAAAAATAATAATAATATTATTAAGCCAGTTCAAGTGCACACAAAAATAAAATAAAAACAAAAAATAAATATATAACTGAGTACATGAACAAACATTCTGCCAATACTTCTATTTACAAATTTGTGAGAAATTAAATGGTATGAAATGAGAAATTAAATGGTTAAAGTTCCAACTATTCAAATAAAAAGCTATTTTTAGAAGGAAAAAAAAACAATTATTTTTAATCAACAAATACATAAAAAGAGTTCATCGATTGAAAAATAAAATTTGATATATTATTGAAAATTAATAACACCATATGCATTGTTAAATTTCTGGAATGTAGCAAATATTTAAATTAAATTTTAGTTTGTTGCTTTGAGCTAAAGTGCTTAACTTTAAATGAACACAATATTGAATTTCTTCAAGATTACATCACACAATTATATCCCATCATATACCGCTTCAATCATTATAAATTAATAATAAAGTGGAATAGTGAAAAGATTTCAATAAGTATTTCTGTTATTCACAACTGACAGATTTTGAGATAACCAGGGGTGTGGAATATGTTTGATCGAGCGAATTCAGGCAGCTCTAGAGAAATTTTTGGTCTAATTAACACACACAAAAAAAATGCTGCAAAAATTTTTACTGTAAAAAAGAAGAAAAAAAAAACATTTAAAAAATGTTTAATTGTAAAAAAGATTGGAATGGAAAATTTTTCTTGTCGAAATAAATCTTACAAGAAAAAGAACGAGGACTGCCATAATGAACAAAAGTGAAGGAATATTTCTGTTACGTTAGTAGAAAAAGAAATTTTTGTGGTTATTTTAAATATTACACAAATAACTTTATGTGTCAATTTGAAAATATTTATTAAATTGAATTTAAGTCTATGACAGCGACCTTAAATTTAGTTTAAAAAATTATTAGTATCAAAATATATTTTGATATCTATTAATTTTGACCCATGCTAGTTTGTTCAAGAACTGTGTAAATTCTGAACAGATTGATTGAAAAATTTTTATATGTCGAAGAAAAAATTATCAAAAGATTATAACAATAACAAACTTTACTTTCTAAAAATATTTGAAAAAGTAATTGTAACAAAAAAAAAATCACTAGTTTTCTAGAAAATTTCAATCCAATAGAACCGAGTTTGGTGGAAATATTAGGATATGAAAATTTTCCGCACTTCTGGTGACAACATATATGAAACTAGTAATAACATTAAATAATAAAATATAATGAGAAATATATTTATTTAAAAAACTGTATTCGAGCATTAAAGTCAAAAGGTCGGAAATTTAAGAAGATTATTTAGAAAAGATTGTTTAGATATTAATGTTTAAACTAAAAATACACAGAATAAAAAGCAATACTTTAAATCGATATATAAGCGGACCACCCGATATAACTCATAATCAAATGATCAAATCTTCATGTTCTATGATCTTCAGAACTTGAGGGGGTGACAATGCTAATGACCTCAAATATGCTACTTAACAAGTGCAGACGATATTGTAAACTGTTAAAACAGACTCAAAAACGTACTTTTTCTGAATAAACATACCTTTTTTCCAAGGGATTCCCGAAATATGGAGGGTAACCAGAATCTGGGAAAAATTGTTCCAATAGCTTGGTCAAGAGAGCGCTCTAAAGTTTGGAGCCTTTAATGTTATTTCTACTTTTTGCATATTTCATTGCATCTCGAGAACTTTTTATAAAACATAATTATAAAATTCGTTTATCGAAAAATAATTCTATGCGAAAAATTATTTTACATAATGCAATATTACTTATAATAAGATAATTAAACTTATAGTTTTGGGTCTTTAATTTAGAATAATAACAGGAATGAAATCATAATAGTAGTAGAGAATAATATAAGAAAGGATGAAAAATAACTATTACAATTTGCATAAAAAAATGAATAAACAAATAATTTATCAGGTGAATAATGTTTCAATATTTTTTCTCATAAAAATGTCTTTCTTCATACTTTTTTTTAACATGTAAAAATTTAGGAATTTAAAATTCCTGTAAAACTCTGCTTTTTTTTTTTTTTTTTTTTTTTGAAAACCCAATTTCATTTTAATGCAATCATAAAAAATTTAATACTAATGAGTTTCAATCAAAGATATGATTAAAATATGAAGAAAAAAGTTTTTATGTTTTATATAAACTTAATTTATGAATTTGTACCAGTTTGTATAAGAAAATTCAATTACTTTTCCAAGCTACAAAAATGATGTTTCCTAAGAGCTCATAATTTTTTATAAATGAAGTAAATTGATATTAATTATATTTTAAATCACTACAAACTGTCTAGATGCTCAAAAAATGTAAAATTCAAATCATACTAAAAGTTATAGAATTTTAATGAAATTTTTATCGTTAATAACATAATTTCCCGTAAATCATAAAAAATTTTTTTAAAGATTTTATAGATCCCAAGTGACAATGTGTTCCTCGTAAAACAAATACTTTTCCACCTTTATTAAAAGCACATTCAAAGCAGGTTGAATGCATTTTGATTTATATATCAAGTTAAATTAGCTAAATTGCATATTAATTAAAGTAAGATAACCAAGTTAATTTAGCTCTAATTGTTTGGAAATTTTTGTTTAAATGACTATAATTTACAAGATTTTACTTTCTTTTTTACATATATAATTTAGTAAAATCTGTGATCTAGTAAAGTAAATTTCAAAAATAAAAACCTGGATAATAATCTAATTTTAAAAACTAAACACAAATGTGGTTTTGTTATTACTTTTAAAATAGGCTAACATTCTTGAGGAATTAAAACTACAAAGGATTACAGTAGTTTCCATTGAGAGAAAAAATTACTGTCACAAAACGTTTATATTGTGAAAGATCGTTAGGAATAATTTTAGCTTACAGTTAATATTGTGAGAAAAAAAATTATTTAAATTTTTAAAATTATTAACTCCTTCTTATGATTATAAGTTTTTTCGCTTGCTTACTTTAGATTTTTTTAATTTAACAACAAGATAAAAATATAAAAACATATATTATATTATATTAAGACTGATCATATTTTTCTCCTCCTCTCCTAATAGATCCCTGATTGTATTTAAGTAATGGGCAAAATTGCACAGAAATTTTAATTATATGAACCCCATTGAATAATATGGGAAATGAAAAGATAAGGTCATTAAACTAGTTTTGAAAAAGAGATATCCAACTTATCAGGATAAACTAGATCTGTTGAAATGTCTAGTTAGATTTATGTCACATGAATTTTTTTTGTGAAATAGAATTTTGCACAACAAAGAAAAGAAAAAAAAATTATTACCATTTTTTTGGTCTACATAAAAGTCATGACACTCTTTTAAAATTCTCTCATTCAGTGTTAGAGTAGCTGAATCAGCAGAGTTTGTAGCAGATCTCTTCTTCACTTTGCCAGACATTGCACAAATAATCTGAAAACAGATTTCAAAGTTATGATGAATGGAAACATAAAGAGAAATACATTTCAGTCATTAGCAATATGATATTATTAGAAATATAAATAGGTAATTTTAAGGGTGCATTTGTAATTTTTAAACTGATGAAGATAGTCTCAAATTGATAAAATTTAAGTCACCTAGTTTAATATTGGTTGGTAACACTGTAGACTATCTTCATTCTTCAGAACTACAAATACTCCCTTAGATATACACAGTCTTCAAAAGCAAGAATAAAAAAATAGTGATTGTTTAGGAACAAAAAAAAATAAAATATTATGATTATAAATAAGTTTATATTGAGGCATTCATTAATTTTTTTCAAATCAAACATTATTTCTAAAATTAGCAACAAAAGGAAAACTCAATTTTTTTACAATTTTATTTTTTTATAAAATATTTCAACTCCATTTCTAGGACATTTTCAATTTCTTCAGTAGGAATTATACTCAGTTATCAAATTTTAAAAAAGCAGCATGTTTAATCAAATACTATATTTTCCAATGTAAAATAACATTCTTTTAAAATAAATAAAATTTGTATACCTCGAAATTATAAAATATAAAATAATAAATAATTGTTTAAAATTATTTTATTGCATGGAATTATCATTGGATAAATAAGTTTTACAATTGTATGCAAACATTTTTCCATTCGCTTAAAAAAGCCCTAAGGAAATGGGGAATTATGCAAAGTGTAAAATTAACAATTAGGAGCTAGCTTTCCTGATGAAACTATATTTCCCAGATTGTGGTGACCTCCCATGTCCCATAAAAAAATTGACTTCTAGCATGCAAAAATACAATCAATAAATCAAAAGTTATTTTGGCTGTTACGTTTTTACACTTTCTTATCAAATTGAATAAGTTTCGTGCTTTTAAATTTGTTCTTAGATATTCTATAAAATTATTATCTGAGGATTTGTTATTCTGATCAAAAATTTTTGTTATTTTGTTTTGCTTGTTTATGTGGAATTTAAGTTTAGCTACTTTATAAAATCTCAATATTCTTGTAGATATTGCACCTAGTTTATATGACAAAAATAATTTAATAAACAAAAAAGTTAGTGGTTATTTTTCTTACACAAAATTAAATTTAGAATAATTGCAAAAAAATTGTATGAATAAATTTGAAACCATTGGCCATAGTATAAATAAAAGTAAGCAGCACATCCATATGTATATTTTTGATCCAAAAAATAAATATATATATTTAGAATTTTAGAGAAACATAAGTTTTTGTTACCCTTGTTATGCTTCAAAGAACAATTAAGTTGACACTTTTTATCACAGAAGTACAAATTTGTTTACAATTTTTTTTAACATAAACTGAAAAAAGAATAGTTACAGTTATAAAAAAATGAATACTTTAACAAAGAAAACAAAATTACAATATGAATTGGTGTTAAGAAATTGGCATTGAAATTAGAAATGTTTGGTAAAAATTTTTTTTTACTTTTTAGAACATTACAAAAAATGAAAATTCTTTGTATTTTTAACTAAAAAAGGATATTGAATACGTCAATAATTTGAAAGGAAAAAAATCATTCACAATGTCTTACTTTCCATGGGATTGCCCAATTCATAGTATATTAAAGATTATACCCCAATTCATATAGTAATTTAGTTTTCTTTGTTAAAGCATTACTCTTTATAATATTAATAAGTATTCCTTTCTCAGTTTAAATTTAAAAAAAACTATAAAAAAAATGTAGTGCTGTGATATTTTGTAAGAATATATATATATTACTGAGTTCCTCCAAGGAATAAAATAGGTCAGGGCACTTCTGTTGAGTTCTGATAGAGCACTCACGTAACACCGTAAAAATTAATCAAAATGTGTAATATTATGTAAGAGCTAAATTTTATCTTCAACAGTTTTCAAATTACCCTCTTATACTATTTTATGTAAGAAGTGATTCTGTCTCATTATCAAAATAAGGAAAAAATTTGCAGTCAATAAAAATAATTAAACATTGCTAAATTTTGTGCTAATTTTTGTGCATATTATTTTTCAAAAAAAGTTAAACCAATAAAAAATGATTAACTGATAAACAACTTGAAACCTTATTTTGGTAATTTTAACTTAAAATTATGAGAAACATTTTAATGTGCATTTTTTTCAAAAAAGGTAAAAAGAAACTAAAAAACTAGTTTTAAAATCACTTAAAAATTTATTAATATCCCTTCCCCATAACCAGTTGAGAATAATCCTAATAAAGTAAATATTTGTGACAGTAATCAGAATTAAACCCATTAACACAGAGAGTTTTAACATTGTGTATGTGTAATTATTATTTAAACAGGGAATTAATTCTTTTTTCAAAATGAAGTATGAATAAAAACGCAGTGTTTTTAATAGATAGTAGCTTTTTTTTAACAAAATGGGCACATTTATTTTGATCAAAGGGCAAGCAGAACGGGCTGCCCTTCAAAAAATGCTTAGGGAGAACACTGTAAACATATATATATATAAATATTCTCTTAAAATAATTGTTGATTATGTGATAATGGAAGGGTTCAATGAAAAAAATTAGGTGCATTATATAATAAAAGTAATTTATTTAACATAGAGATAAAACATATTGTCATTGGCAAACAGTGAGCTGTAGATCCATGTGTCTCCCTTCAAGTTCTTCAAGTTAAAAAAAAAAAATTAAAAAAAAAAAAAAAAAAAAAGAGAGAGAGAGAGAATGATAGTTTAATATTTTTCTGTGACACTTGATGAATATCAACTTGTGATACTTTAAAAGATCATATTGTGTGTTATGTATCTTTCTTAGAACTGGAAGTCTTTTGGCAGACATAGACTATAATTATTTTCGTTCCAGGTAGTTTAAATTCCCACTTCCTTCAGAGAGGAAATTATTGAAACACATAATAAATACATTAATATTGTCACGTCCATTATAATACTTATTATTTAAATGATATGCTTGTAACTTGGGCTAACTTATTATTTGAATAACTTATTAAATTAGTTGAATTAGATATACTGCATATAATAATAAAATATACACAATATATAAAAAACATATTCCTTTATAATAATTGTTGCTGACTAATTATTACTTTATTTCTGATAGCATGATAAACTCACTATTCAATCAAAAAGGGGTTATCTAAATATATAATAAGTTCAATTATATTACAGAATTCATTATATGTTTTATAAACTTATTATTTGAATTAGACTCTTCAGTATATGAAATATAGAGAACACGTGGAGAATTAAAAAAAATATTCTTTTACAATAATTTCCGAACAATTATTTTCTTTCCAATTATAAGTTAAATACTTTCCAGATATAGTTATAACACATTCTTCATTAAGACAAATATTGAATAGAAATGAGTACATCCGGAAAAAAATCAGTTGAATTTAGAGACAGAAATAATGCATAGTTATTAGAAAAATCTCCATAACTGGATCATGAATTAATTATGAAAATTACCAGGACACGTTTATAAAGCAATTTCTTCAGTCAATAAAATGTTAAATAATACTCTAAATTATACTTCATATTGAATCCCAAAAATGAGAAAAAAAGTTTTGTACTTTCTTTGTTAAATATGTATCTTTTGTAAACAAAATATCATTTGGTTAACAATTCATGAACTAATTTACCTAATGTTAAAAAAAAATCCTATAAAAGCTGTGTTTACATTTCCTCCATTAATTTACTTTCGAAATGCACCTTTACCTTATTCCACCTTGAATTTTATAAATATTAGTTATTTCAAAGCGCTTTCCTCATAGCAAAATTTTAAATTAATATAAATTTTATAGTTATTTCAGGAAGTTTCATTCATAAAGTAGTTTTCTAAGAATAATTAGGAAATTTGAGTTTAAAAGAATTATTCTTTATCCTAAAATAATTTCATTTATTATTTATTTTTGAAAATTTCACTTAAAATTTACTAAAATATGGCAGCTTGTTGTTAGCTGTCGCATAGCAACAAAAACAATTATGAAACAAAGAAAGATAGAATATATTACAATCCATTTTCTTATTTAATTAATTTCATAATTTTAAATTTATTTAAATCATTGATCTGTATTTAGTTTTAGTTATTAAGACGTTATTTTAATTGTTCGCAGTAAACATTTATTTGGAACCTTTATCTTTCAAAGTATGAATGATTTTTTTCGATCTTATAATAATATTAAATTTTAGAGAAAAAAAATAATTTTAAATATTATTAAAAGTATGTATATTTGAAAGTTTTTTTATCTGTTTTAGAAATTTGTTACAAATGCGGTCATTTCTAGATGATAATGGCCTTAAAGTGAGGAAATGTTCCGCATGATTACCAATCTGTGCTTTGTTTTTAGCGTTGTTTCTAAAAATAGCTTGGTAAGAAGACTTTTCATTTCGTTCAAATATTAGTTAAAATTTGGATGCAATTTTTTCGAAAATCAGTATTTTGCTCTCACTTCTAAGTAGTAAAATAATTTTTTCTTCTCATCCTGTAATCAAGTAAAGTTCATTGACTCGCCTACTATTGCCTATTTATTTTATTTTGAAGAGAAATTTTATTTTTCTTAGTTGTGAATATCAATCAATTCAGTTCCTTTCTAGTGTTTTGAATCATGTGAATTATTTCTTTCATTTTATTTGTTTGGTTATTTTGCTATTATTGGTGAGTATTTTTTTTTTTTTTTTTTTTTTGTTATTATTGCCTACATAAAAATTTTTTAACTATAATTTAATAGTTTATAACAGTCGTATTTGAACAATATAATTAAATATTTTGAATATTCAATATGTAGACATTTTTATTTTCTGTGCAATCAAATGTAAGAGGTTTATTTTAGTTATTAATTTAAATTATATTTTGATGATGAAGATTTTATATTTCTTGATATTATTTGGAAATCAAAAAAGCTCTCTCTCAAAAAGGAGAAAAAAAAAAATTCTCCAAACTATAAATAAAAATTAACTTATGCAGACAGGAATAGATGGTACATGGTACTTGCTCTCATTGCTCTTTACTTTTCTCCAAGTTTAGTTAAGAATGCTTCTTAATGTCCTATTTTTATTATTATTATTATTATTATTTTTTTTACATTCTGGACTACACACAATCCTTTACTGAATATGGAATACCTGATTCATGTTAAATAATACATGATTCACTTTTGGCTGTATTTACATAAATGAAAAAAAAAAAAAAAAAAACTTATCTCTATATGTATTGTCTCGAAATGTATTTTAGTTATAATCATGGACAATAGTTGTTACTGACTTTATATAAAACAGTTTTATTTGTGAGAGATTATCTTATTAAAAGTGCTTATAGTTTAAAAAAATTATACTTACCAAATATGTTTGTTGTTACACCTTAACTAAAGTAATAAATATGAAGAAAAATCTAATTAACAACTTGAAACTGAAAACATTGGGTTTATCATACACATAAGGATAAAATATGTTTAAGGAGTCTTCGAGGTTACGCCTCAATTTAGTAATATTACTTTATCCTATAATTCCTATAACCGAGTTAGACAAAAACACACAACTACTGTGGGGTGACAGAGACAAAGGCTGGAAAATTCTGGTTTATGATTTATTTAAAAAGATTACAAAAATATTTTTTTAATGTTTTTTATCTTATAAAATATACTAAGCTAAATTCAGTGGTGTGACAGCCCATAGAGAGCCAATGACTACTGTGCCTGTCTTAGTTTTCTTGAACTCGGGCTCTGGAGTGTAGGAGCAGATATTCCGGTTTGGTGGTTAGCAGAACTCAGAACCCTCAGTGTTTCGTCCCCAAGCATGCTTGGTACTCATTTTATCGACCCACTGAAGGGATAAAAAGCTGAGTTAACTTTGCCCAATCCATGGAATAAAATGTACAGTCACGAAAAATATTTTTCTTTTTTATTAAACTATATTTTTCTAATAGGTAGCATATGGAATGAATTTTAAGTTCTTAAGTGCTTGCTAGACTAAAATTTTTGCCTGTCACTATTTCCATTAAGAAATAGGAACAATTTTCAAAATGTTAACAGTTGAATAAAAAACTTTTTAGTGACCAAAAACATAAAAGAATGTATGAAATAAAAAACTGCAACACATTTATTGCTAAAAAAATACTCATATCAATTTAAAATAAGGTTTCAGTGTTATTCCCATACCATTAAAATACGAATTAAAATTAAAGCATTAGAAATGTTCTTTTATTTTTAGCATTTCATATGTGCATATGAAACTACCTTGTCTGCTGCCTATTGACACTAAAATGCCATATATGGGTCTTATTCTTCAAAGGATCTCTGATAGCTATTTCTAGTCTGTTATGATAACTGAAGGTTCTCACACAGGAAACTTTAATCGCTAGTAGCATAGCCAAAAATGTTATAACTTAGAGCATATCCATATTCGATTCTGTATAAATTTTGACTCTGAATCATAAGTAATGCATAAGAAGGCTTTTTAATAAACAATGTTTCATTCAAATTTTTAATTGTTCCAGTTTTGTGTAAAATATTGCTTTAATATATATACTTGAGTACTATACCTACATGTTAAACTTTGCTTAATAAAAATTTGCTATTTACAAAATTTAATCTATTGCACATTTTCTATCAAAATGTAAGCTTCGTTGCCTTTTAAATAAAAAAATAACGTATTTGTAATAAAATTTGCTGTATATATATATATATATATATATATATATATATATATATACGTATATAGCCAAATTGTAATCTGGAAATTAGTTGAAAATTTCCTGGAAAAGTTAGCAGATTTTATTTCTAAAATTGAAGAGAAGCATTAATAATGATTTTAATTTTTTTAGTCTGAATTTGTGTTGACATAATTCTTATAATTGTTTATTTTTTTACAGAATTTCATAAAATTGACGAAATGACACAGGATGTGTCTTCTAATTGTGTTTTAACCAAAAAATGTGCCAAAGGGCTGTTGGATACAGCTGAGGATGGTGTTCCATTCTGTGAAGACAGCTGTAATGAAATCAGTATTAGAGAACAACTTTTAGCTGCTAAACAAAGTATAACATTTCTGCAAAATGAGCATGCCATTTTATTAAAAGGTCTTCACGAAGAAATCGAAAGACTGCAAAATCTTTGCAGAGGTCTGTATTTTCCTTTCAATTTATATAAATAAGTTTATTTTACAATTTTTTTTATGTATATATAAAACACAGATAGTTTTTATAGAAGAAATAAAGGAAAAAAAATTTCTGGATTCTTAGCAGTATTTTCCCTAAGCATTTTAAGAAGGGTGACCCTGTCCGTTTTCTGCCTGCCCTTTGATGCGCTCTCTTGTCCATTTTTGTAAAAATAAGCTATCATCTCTTAAAAACATTGCCTTTTTATTCATATTCTATTTATCAAAAATGTGAATTAAAATTATAATTAATCAATAATTACACACTGATAAAGTTATCTGTGTTTATAGGTTTAATTCATTTATTTTATTAAATACAAACATTAATTTTATTACAATTATTTTTAAATGGTTAAATTTTTATAATTTTCTCTTTTTTCGAGAGTATATTAATGAATTTTTTATGTCATGGTTTCAAATTTTAAAATTATATTTTAAATACCTTTTTTTAAAAAAAAGAAGAAAAAAAGACATCTTTAAATGTTTATTATTTATTTTTTTTTATAAATTTCAGTTTAAATTACGAAAAAAACTTTAAAGTTGTTTATCAATAACCATTGATTTTTTACTTTACTTTATTTGAAAAAAATTTATGCAGAGTGATTGTCTTTTAGAATGCCTTTAATTATTTGTTATAAACTACAAATTTTTCTCTTTTTTTGATAATGAGTGAGAATTCCTTTTTGAAATACACCAATAAAATAATCTAAGAGGGTAATTTAAAAATTGTTGAGGATCAAATTCAGTTAGTATTACATAAGATTACACATTTTGATAATTTTTTACAGTGTTAAGAGAGTGTCATTTCAAAACTCTAAGTACCCTTTTTGTGAGGAAGTGCTGTACCCTTTTTCATTCCTAGAGAGAACTCTGATTCCTAGCTATCTTGATACTCCTGATTTTACTGATCAAAAATATTTTATCTGTACAGAAAATTCCATTTTCTACAAATAGAAATTAGATTTTTAAATCATTGATTTGAACAATCAATTTTTCTGCAACCCATCTATATAGTAATGATCTTATTAAAAAAAAAAAAACTGAATTAATAATTTTACATTTTCAAGAATTATGGCAAAAATTCAGGGACCATACAGATATTTATGCAAATGCAGTAAACAACCTCATTAGGGATCTTTGTAGTTACACAATTATTGATTTGTCTCTTTTATCTGATTTTAAAACTGGTTGATTCTAATCCTATCCTAGAATTTTTATGTAGGGAATTGTAGGATTGTCTACTAAATTTTTGTACAAAAAGTAAATTTTATTAATTACTTAAAATTTATTTTATTAAAGAGTTCCTTAACTGGATTATAAATTTTAAATAAATATTGAAATGAGGGAACATTCATTAATTAATGCTGATTATTTTTTACATAAGAATACTAAAAAAAATTTCTGTGTATTGTTTTCAAATTATTATGAGTTGTTCAATCAATGAATAATAAAATTCCAGTATTATAAAATTATACTCTGTTCTAATTTGTTTAGTAAACAAAGTGGTTTTGAAATAAAATAATGTATATTATTATTCTTTGGCGATAAAATTTGGTTTAGTTATACTTAAGTAGAGCAAATTATTATCATATATATATATATATATATATATATATATATATATATATATATATATATATATATATATATATATATATATATATTATTATTATAATCATATATATATAAATATATATATTAATTTGTTGTTTGCTCTTTTTAAAAGTAATCTGGTATATATGTAGTATACTGTTCAAATGTCCTGATATTTGTTCTTTTGTCTACTATGAGGCTTTCAAACGGTAATAACTTAATTTTTTTTTAAGTATAATGTGAACAATGTCAATTTGACTTGAAAAGTAAAAGATTGAATAATACATGTATAATTTCAAATCAATAAGTATTTAAAATTTTGGGTCACTCTATTTTATATAAAAATTATTAAATTATAGCAGGTTTTATTGTTTCTCAGAGTAAAATTAATTTTATTATTTTTTAACAGTATATAAATTACTTGCATTTTTTTCCCCTCAAATAATGTCTTGAACTATATGTGTTTCAATCAGATTTCTTTGATTTAAATCGGATTTTTTTTTTTTTATATATAAATCAGATTTTTTTTTATTTATTCAAATACACTGTAAAAACTTTAATTTATGATTAAAAAAACTCTATAAATGTTTAATCAAAATTAAATTAATATTAAAACTATATTATAACAATATTTTAGAAGAGCTCTAACTTACTAAAATAATTTTTCATTATAATACATAGCTTTGAATGCATAGCAAACATTTTGAGAGAAATGCATGATTGAAATTTAAAGACTAGATGAAATAAGAGAATTTAGAGAATACTTCAGGGGTCTGTCTGTGTTTTTCTGAGAGGTACCTATTTCGTTAAAATTTAGACATCATTTGTGAATTCATCATCATTTGTCAACACAAAAATATGGATTTATCGTTTCTTACGAGACACAAAAATAAAATTTCACGAAAAAGTATTTTGTGAAATTATTCTACCGTTTTTTCTAAAGTTGATTTTGTGAAGGTGCTGTTAAACGGCTCCTGTACTTTAACTATTAAAACAAAGTTTCAATTAACAAACCATAATTTTAATTTAAAATTATGATTTTTTTCTCTTGATTTTTAAAATGACAAAATAAATGTAGTCATTCATCAAAAAAGAAATAAATATTTTATCTATATATTTTTATATTAAAATATTCATTTTTAATCCTATATCAAAATAGATAAGTTAAGCTAAAAAAAAAATTTTTTGTAATCTATGTACCTACTCATTGGAATTGTTTTTCTCACAAAATTTCTTTATAGAAAATCTGATAATGTCAAAGATAATGTAAACATATTATGAGAAAAAAATACCAGTTAATTACCCTACTGCTTCAAATAGACTTTAAAAGAGTCTGAAAAGGAAGAATGACACTATATTAGGAGAAAAATATCTAAATTCATCAGCCTTTTCTTTTTTTTTTTTTTTTTTTTTTTTTTTTTTTTTCCTTCTATTTTTTGCATATTAGGGTAATTTCTTTTTAATATAACCTCATGCTTCAGAAATATACATTTTCCACCAATAAAATATAATGTAGATTTTAATGCCATGCTTTTTCAATCAAAAGGTAGAATTTTAATTAACATTATTTGCATTTAAAAAAAAAAAAAAACATGTTTATTAATTACTTTCTACAGCTATGCAAGTCTATATTAAGACAGCATTAAATGTTTACTATAATCTGTACTTTCAATCTCAAGAATCAAAAGATTTTTAAAAATGTAATTTCAAATTTGTTGGAATTTAATTTGTTGGAATTTAATTTGTTGGCTTTGCTTCTCATCTTTTAAAAATTTATACTATACCTATTTTAAAACGAGATATCAACCATTTGAACACACAAAAAATCACTATTCTCTTATTTTTCAGCTTAAATTTCCAAGTTTTAACAATTATAACTGTTTTGAGTATGGAACTAATTATCATAAATGCAGGCCTGCCTTTCTTTTTAAAACTTTCAAAGCATTCTGAGATGCAGGGCTGATTGTGCTCCGGAAAAAATCCGAATTTCCAGATTTTTCGCTAGCAGTGATCCGGAAGGTTCCGGAGATCGAAGGTCCAGACGTTTCAAAAAATCATTGATCACAGAAGTTTCTGGAAATCAAATTTTCAAAGGTGGAACTTAAAAACACAGTTTATTTTATTTGTTTGTAAGGGAGAGCCAGAGAGATACTAAATAAGCTTATATTCATGATTAATATTCATTTTTAATAGTTTTTATAATCATAAACTCAAGAAAGAAAGACATATTTGTAAATTTTAATTACTTCTCCATGTCATCATAAGTATGTGTAAATGGAATAGATATGTGTAAAATTTTAAATATATTTTAAGTAAACTAAGACATATCAAGAAAAAGGGGAGAAAAAACATTGTTTAAATATTTTTTCTAATTTTGCAATTTAAACTTTTTTTTTTTTTTAACTCAAGAAATTTTCTGGAATTTTGACTTGGGCTCTCAATCACCCCTAGAGTTGCAACATTAAATTTTAATGTTATATTTCATATAGCTTACATATTTATTGTAGCATAAAATGCATACAACCATGGCTCAACTGGTCATATAATTGATGCGAAGCTCTTATTGTTGCTTTTTATTGCCTATCACTAAATTAAACCTTTTAGCAATTTTAACTTAAGAAAGTTTTAAAGCACTATCAAAAGGAATGAAATTTCAGGAAATAACCTATTTCTTTTGTAAAAACTTCAATACACTAAAGCTCAAAGAGTTTATTAAAAAAACTAGTCAATTAATCGAAGCTATGATAACAATATCACAACTTTATAAAATCTTTTAAATAAGAAATTGACCCTTTATTAAAAATGTCCTTGTTAATTCTGGTAACTCATTAAATCGAGTTTTCAGTAAACGAGTTTGACTGTATTTATAAGCAGGGGTCTGACCAGGCCGAATTTACTACCGTTTAGCGGTACCTTCACAAATTCAACTTTAGGAAAAATGATAGATTCACAAATTCAACTTTAGGGAAAACGGTAGTTTCACAAAATACATTTTCTTAAAATTTTACTTCTGTATCCCTTAAAAAACGATAAATCCATATTTTTGTGTTGACTTTTTAATGTAATTTTAAATTTTTCACAAATTATGTCTAAATTTTCACAAAATAGGTACCTCTCAAAAAAACCTAGACAGACCCCTGATAAGGAAAAATATAAAATATTTTAGATAAGATAGACCATTTAAAGTATAACGAGTGAAGATGCACCTATTTTTAACCACTCAAAAATTCTAATATCACAGCCTTAAAAATAAGTTTCAGGTGCTCTTAGCCTTAGAAAATATCAAGTTTTAAGTTAACAAAAAGTTAACAAGTTTTAAGATATAAAAAATAATATTAATGAAATTAAAACTTTGTACATTACTTTTAATTCGTGTCATTGTTAATAAGAATATAATTTTTAAGTGATTATCTTAAAATACCATCATTTATATTAAAAACAATAGTTTCTTACCTTCTAGTTTTTAACTATTTTTATTTAAGCCAGCTAACCTTACCTCCTGTGATGAATATTGTACTATATACTATGCATCTGTCTAAATAATTTATTCTTTAATATAACAGGGATTTTTTTCCTTGTATCAAAGTGATTCTAACAATGGTATTTATTTTTATTTTTTATAGATCTTCAATTTCGGTGTGAAGTTATTGGATGTATTCTTCCTGATAATGGTTGGTTAAGTTTTTGGTTTTTTAATGATCAATGTGTGCATATTTATTTTGAAAATATGTTTGTTTATTTACTGTTTAGTTTTTAAAAACTATCCTGTTTGAAACAATAACTCTTTTTATTCTCGGTTGTAAGTAATTTCTTAAAATGATATGCTTGATAATTTTTGTATATACTTTTTTAATTTTATTGCAGCTCAGGGCTCTATATTTTAAAGCACTAGCAAAATGTTAATACATTCAAAATGTAAATTTTTTGATAGATAAAGTAAGGTACTATTATAATATTGCACCACACATAGTAATGATTTAAGAAACGAGAATTTGTTGCATTTTGAAGCGCCTAAATAAGTATAAAAAAAGTTTTTATTTAGAGTATAAAGCGTAGAAATAACCAAAATATTTTTTCATACCTAACAAAGGCTTTAATTTGCTCTTCTAAAATATCGCAATCACGCTTTATTTACAAACAGAATGCTATGTTTTAAAGACCAGAAACATTTTTAAAAACACGTATGCATTATGTTATGTTTTGGGGAGATTAAAATTGTTTCAAACCCTTTAAAATTTAATATTTTTCTAGTCACAATATAACGTATTAAAAGTGTTCACTGCAGCTCTTAAGAATACTTACTGAAAGAATAGTTTTTGAAATATCTATTACATTGTAATACATTATTAACAATGATATGTATATGTACCATAAGTATAAACAAATTACAAACTAAATGTATTATTAAAATAAATGTATTCTATACTTTTAAACTCTGAAAAAAATATTTTCTTATGGACAAAATGCAATCAAACTACCATAATTTTAAACTTATACCAATGAAGTTTATTTTTTCTATTAAATCAACCAATCATTGTAAAATTGTTTGCTCTTTAAAAAAATTCTTATCTATTTGCAAATTGTTAGATACATTTTGACTTGTTTTCCAATATTAATTTGCTAATATGCGGTATAAATTATACTATATACATTTTTTGTTTTTCCAACTTAAAAGTAATTTATTTTCCAAATATTAATGAATAAAGAAAAATCTTGTAGTCTTTATTACACTTTTGATAGTTAAATTATACGAAAGATGTTTTTAACACATTAATCACCTATATAATAGTGCCTCTGTTTTAGTAGCATTCAAAATATTTACATAAATATAAAATAATCATGTTTTTTATTCCAGAATTTTTCAAATGTAGTCCAAAAACTCTTGAGCAGAAGGTTGAGAATTTATTAAAAGAGAACACAGAACTAAGACGGAAGCTGAATGAAAGTCACCAAGCCATCGATATTCTTGACCAAAAAGAAAAGTTAGCATTGTGGCAACACCACCAAGAACTGGAGCAAAGAGACGAAACCATACTTAGCCTCGAGAAAGAGTTGGAGGCTAAATGCAATACCATTACCCAGCTCACCTCAGCTCAAGGTGCAAGAAGAAAAAAGGGCAACTTCTGGCGCCGTTTCAGTTTCACTTCCTCTAACCATCCTTCAACGTCCACTTCTGTGCCTCATTCCAAAATCCACCCTCCACGTGTAGAGCATTTGAGCAAAGAGGATCTTCCATCTGAAATGCAAGGATCACTCACATCTTATGAATCTCAATACCAGAGCTATTCCTCATATTCTTCCCTCTCTGATAAAAGTGTGTCTGACGATGAAGGTCTAGGCCATCACACCCAGGGGGAGTACAAGAAGAAACTTGCATCTAAAACAACGGTCAAACTGCCGCCCATCTCTGGCCTGCCAACCGTTTCAAACCGTCAACTCGTGCGGCAGCAGCTGAGAGTCCACGGATACCCCAACCAAGTTGCAGCCGATTCATTGGCCATCGATCAAATACAATCACCCGAGATGCCCCTTAAGAGGACGAATATGACTTGATTTCTTTTGTAGGTATTTAGTTTGAAATTGAGAGAGTTTGTCAGCCCTACAAATTGACACAAAGCTCTTACATTTGTACCCAAAGTTTCATTTCTGTATAGCTTTTGTGACTCGGTAATTTATTTATTTATTATATAGTTTTTATGCAGATAGCTTTTATGACTTAATAATTTATTCTTTTCATTTTTATGTACTGTTGTATACTCTATCTGCCAATAAATATTTGGATACTTGTGATAAAAAGTAAAATAAAATTTTATTCTTATTCAACTGTTGGTAAATCTCCCACAAGAGCTGGTTATATGCACAACTCAAGGAAGCATACTCTCTACAAGTCCTAGCATTATGGCTGTTGGTATATTCTTTTGAGATAATATGTAGTCAACTTTTAGACTGTTGCTCCCTTAATTTGGTATGGAGAGCCATCTTGTCATAGTGTTTCAAGTCTAGGCTCTGAACAGACCAGTCTATTGGGTTAATTCTATTGTCTTCTTACCGGTCCATACTTTACCTCTCAAGAATACAGCTGGTAATTTCGTCCTTGAAGTAGCATGTGTTTAACCTATAACAGGGCTACAACATAGGACACACACTGTCATTTGCAGAAAGGGTCCCAGTCCACACCAAGAGAAATAACCCCTGTCCAAATACTTATTGACAAATTGTGTGTATGCATTGACTCTAGTAATTTTTACTCCCCTATTGATAATCAGCAACTCTTTATTGGTCAAGCGTCCAACAGTTTGGAACATAATGCATATGTAAAGCTTTTATACTTGCACTGTTTATGATATCTGGTTGTTTGAATGGGAGTACGAACCACAAGAGCATAAAACTTTCATTGGCCTATAACAACTATTTAGTGTGATACAGGAGTGCTAGATTTTACCAAAGAAAACAGAATTACTTGAAAAAAAATATGCTGAATCAATAGGAAAAATTTTCTTTTATAAAATATTTTACTTACTTTTTTAAAAAATCGTGTTACATGCTTTTTTCTCCTCTTAACTGAATGGCAAGTTACCCCTGTGGCAGAATAGCTGTGACATTGTCACAGAACATAACAGAATTCTTTCAGAAAGATTTTTCATTTAAGAAATAATATTTCTTTTCTGCAAAATCTTTTGATCTGAATTTTTTGTAATATTTTTTATTGTTTCTTTATTATTATTTTTTGCATAATTATTTTCAAAAGATTGTCTTCCTCTCCTGCCCTTGATCCTCCATAACATTTAACCTCGATCGGAATTCTTGCCAAGTTCTGCTAATTTAAATTTTTCACAAAATCTCGTTAACAAGATATTTATTCCTTCTTTAGAAGCAACTCTCCTCTTTTTTTTCTGCATGCGCTCTCCGCACACTGTTTTAAACTCAGAATTGCAAGATCAAGACATAACTTAAAAATTAAAAAATTCCTTCGCAATTGGGAGTGACTTCAGATATAATTTAAAATTGATAGTATGAAAAGTATTTTCGAAATCACGGAAATTTAAAAAATAGTTTGCTATAGAAATGGCTAGTTTTTTTTCCCCTCATTTTTTATAGAACTTTATTTTTTATTTTCCAATTAAATATGCCTGGGTCAGATTTCATTGCAAATTCAGATTTGTAAAATAACTATTAAATCAATGTGGTATATTTGATTTATACCTCCTTTTGCTTGGCTGAATTAATTAAATATTTTTAACATGATATTATGGCATGAAAATTTCAAATAACATATTTAAGTAATAACTTTATTGCGTATAATTTGCTTTTAATCCATGGTAAATGCATGTCTATGTTTTAAAATTTTTTCTGCAATTATTGCTGAGATTTTTCAAATGGCTTTTTAATATCTCAATGTGTTTTGTTTCTCAGTTATTATTGATGTCTTGAAAAAAAATCGATATTATTACAAAACGCAAAATTTGAATCACACATTTAAGTATTCATTTTTCGAGATGCTCGATTTTTGCTAATATCCTATTGTAAAGCCAAGCAGTGTTTCGAGCATTTTTCTACAGTTATTGCTTCTAATTTGAAGGATTTTTTTTTTCCTTTTAAATCATAAAGTTTTTTAAACAATATTATTAAGACACTCAAAAGTCGAATCGTGCATTTGATTATTAATTTTTAATAAGAGATTCCACCATTTTTTGCCACCAATTCTTTTACTTAAAATTAATAACATTTAATTAATATCATTTGCTATCTTTATTTTATTTGGTCATAGAGATAAAAATATTTGTAATGCTTGTTTGGGAATATATCTAAGCATTATGAGTTCGAACATAAAGATGACATTTTGAGGAGCATTTGAAAACTAATCTATAAACCATTTAATCAAACAAATAGACCACCTTTTATCTTACTCGCAGAATTTGATAGACCTTGTTAATGCATAGCTGTCAACTCAATTAGATTTTCAAGTTAAATTGAAAATTCTTTTATTCTATATGTATTTTAAAGGATTTTTTGAAACTGGAATAGTAATTGGAAAAAAAAATCTTTCAAAATAGATTTTTTCTCTGTGGTTTAAATGTTATTTAGATTAATATTATTTCAATTAGGGATTGTGCCCCTTACTCGTTGAACTGAAATTAGGTTGGTTACTGGATTATTCCCTAAATGAAGTTGGGATAATTACTGAAAAAAAATATCTTTAAAAATAAATTTACTCAACTAATTTGTTTTTTAAGTATTTAGAAAAGTATTATATTACTATTAGGGATTTTACACTCCCACTTTCTAAAATGAAATAGGGATAGATACTGAGAAAATCCCTTGGAAAAGATTATTTATTCAACTTACTGTTTAATTAATTAGATATGCTTGTCAAAGACATTATTTCAATAATGTTATGAAAATCATTTCTAGTATATCTTCACAATTTTAAATAATTATTTTATTTAAACTTGCAAATATTTCATAATAATTATTTTAACTGCTCAAATTACTGTACACATTTATACATGAAATGTATTATAAAACTAAATATAACTTATTTACCTTTGAATTATTGTGAACTAGTGATTCAATTTGTTTAACAATTTTAAACCATTTTCTTTTTGTTTTATAAAGAAAAAAATATATAATTTTTAATACTATAATTTTCTTTCAAAATTATAATTTTAAAAATATAACAGACATAAAAAAATATATCCAATTTTATTTAATTTCAGTCATGAACAGAAAACATTTCAATCAATTTAAATTTGTAGTTATAAGCATATTTCTTATGTTTTTAATTCTTCTATTGGATTATCATACATATTCTCTAAATGTGGAACATTTTTATGGAAAGCAAAATTGGTTGTATGAAATTTATGTTTTATCATAAAATCTACTGAAATTTTCTCCTCATCATGTTGGCAACAAAGAGTTAATGATTTTTATAAATATTTATACATAGCTGCCAACCATAACTGGATTTACCAATAGACTACTGGATTTTGCCATTTTCTCCTGGTCTACTGGTATAATAAATATTCTCCTGGTTTTAATACATTTTAGAATTGTGTAAATTTTCGAAGAAAAAAAAATCCCTTTTGGAATAGAGTTATTACGCAATTTATTGCTTGTTTGAATATTTAAATAAGTATTACAAATACATTATGAAGCGAGCCTTAATTATAATAATCAGTTTAAAGCTTTCCTAAAAAATTCAGTTTATTTTTATTCAAACTCTCTTTTTAAATTATAACACCTTTTAAATATCAATAACGATTTGCATGTCTATTACTATTTAAGATTATGCGTCACCCTAATAAAAAAGAAATATTTCAAATTCATTTAATGCCAATCATAAATGGAACAAATTGCAGACCATTTATTAGTGTTATAATATTATTAGTTATAGTATTATAGTTACTAGTGTAAAAATGTCCTCTAATTCACTATATCTCCAATAAAAATATTTAGTATATTATGCAACAGTTAGCATGAAATTTATGCTATTTTGTAAAATCTACTGAATTTTTCCTATCCATGTTGGCAGCTATGTTGATACAATATTTGTCATTATTTGTAAGTAAAATATGTTTTCTAAACTTTGGCCATTAACAGTTGAGAGTTCTGGTTTCCTCTTTAGTATACCTATGTTTAATGAAAAAAGACGAATAGGTTTGTTGAACAAATGTGATAGACAAAGGTTGCGATATACTCATTTTGTGTGTTTTCTTAATGATTTTAGATTTCGTGTGAAAGAATTTTGTTTTTTGCATTTGATAGTGTGAAGTGAAAAAACTGCTTTTAAATATGGCAATGCATTTCAACCTGTGATCTTATTGTGGTCCTGACAAAGTGTATTATTTTTTTATAGTGGAAGAATAAATGTTTATGACTTTTCTATTTTTTATTTTTTTTAATCTGTCTAACAAAGGAAAAACATGTAGTACTTAGGGGAAATATTAGTCGCTTAGTAACCATGGGGGGAATAATTTTATGAATAACAACGATGAAGAAGTTAGAAAATTTTCTACTGAACATTAAATTGTTTGACAAAATCTCTTCTAAACAGTGGATTATTCGTCAAAATTTATTCTGGAAATAGATGAAGGGTTAGTAAATCTTAAAATTGAGTACTTGCACTTCGAGTAGTAGATCAAACATATCCACCCATGTGACCTGTGACGTCAACGCCAGCTGATCATCAATAAACAAAATGGTGTGTCAATGTTCAGCTGAGTTTTTACACATGAGTTAGAATGTTAATTAACGTGAAATTAATTAAATACAGTATCGCACTTTGAATTTGTTGAAATATAATTCTACCTTAGATTTATTAATTGTTTAAATATTTTATTGTTATCCTGATATATTTTTGCTTTGTGTACCTGGCAACTTCGATGCATAGTTAACTTGTTTATATTTTGCATGGCTTTGTGCCTGTCTTTGTGTTAAGTAAGAAATATAGGGTGCAAGAACTGAAATCATTGTGAAAGAATCTTTATAAAGGATTATAGAATGTATCACTTAAGAAAATTGATACTTGACGGGATAAGTTAACTCGAAATAGTATGGAAAGAACAGTTGCTATATTTTAACCACCAATCAGGCTCGAGATACCTACATTAAGTCACTTGCAGGTATCCCATTTTATAACTGAAATTGATTTAGCCTTTTGAGCACTTCAAATTTTATTGGGCACATAACCTGAATCGTTTGAGAGAAAATAAAGTTCCTTGTTTCTTTATTAGCAAAAAGAAAAGAATTAAAAACTAGTGAAAAATGTTTATTGTATGGAATTCATCTTAAATATAACGAACACTTAGGCTTTGAGAAACAATTTAATATCCTCTCATCCATTCCACGACATTAGCCAATGGTTCGCCATGGACATAACGTTGGTAGTTTTGAGCTATAAATTCTGCTATCTGTAAAGAAAAAGGAAAAGCTTATTATTCTAATAGGCAGTAGAACCTCTATTATCCTAAGTACTTGGAATTGGATCTACTTCGAATAATCAAATTATTCGGATTTAAGTGGTAATATCGCTTTTTAATCTACTTTCAGTAATCGAGATTATTTTAAAAAATAATAGTGCTATGTACTAATGCATTTTAATATGTTCATTAATATATACATAATGCTCCTCATTCGTCATTGTCCCCTCCCTTAAATCTCGATGTTTACCACAAAAACACAGAATATTTTGTTTTCAAAATATGCAATTATTTTAGCTATTTGTAAGAACATTTTGTTAACTTGTTAATCGTAACAAAATGAACGATTACTCGGATCTGAAGATCAATTATCTAAACTCGAAAGGAAAAAAAAAGTGTAATCAGAAGAACACAGAATGTTGACTTAATAAGAAAAAATAAAGGAAAAGTAATTTTTCTCATTGGTATGACAATTCAAATAGGAAATGAAATTTATTATAAATATTAAGATTTATATCTGGCTAATACGTAATCTCTTTCTTTCTTATTCTAATTTTGATTGACGACTACTGGAGGGCATTTTTATAAAATAAAAACCTCGTGGGGGGGGGGAATAAATTTCTTACAGCAGTGAATAAATAGTCAATATTTAAAGCAAGTAAGCTAAAAAGAAATCACGAAGAAGAACTTAGCATTTGCAATGACTTTCAAACACATTAGAATTTCGAAGTAAAATTTGCTTTCAGTTCACATAAAAAATAGACTTTTTCAACACTTCACATTTTAACTCCGTAGTTGCATTTCAGCGGGCTACAGATTGACTAAGCATAGTATTTTTTCCTACAAGTTTAACAGTTTAGATAATCGATCATTTTTATAATCTGTTGTACTTCCTCAACTTTTTTCAGTACAAATCTACACTGTCAAGTTTCTAGATTTTGGGTGACAAGGCAAAATATAACATAAAGCAAAAAAAGTAATAAAAAATACTCGCAAAAGCACTCAAAATAGCAATAACTTTCAAACAAATCGAAATTTCGAAAAATAAAAAAAAATCTTGTTAATTTTATAAATAAATATGGCCCTTTCAGCATACTAATTTCAACTCTGAAATGGCATGATTTTTTAACATGAAGAGACATTTATTTACAAGCTTTGTATGCACGGTCTGATTTACTGGAGGGCATGTGCTCCGGGACCGCAACTTGTTAACGGCCCCACCATCATTACTTATAAAAAAATTATTTTTATCTTTTCCAACAAGTTTTGCATTAAACTTTTAGGACTTGGTAAATAGTGGTAATAATGCTTGGCAATTAGTGCTTTTTGAAGGAAATAATAAATTTTACCAATGAGTTTATGGATACTTAGTTTGGTACTAAGTATAAATATCTTGTTTTTTTCATAATTTCCAACATTCTTTGCAACAACCCTTAGTCTATTAAATAAATTTAATTTTTTTTTCTCAGATTAGCTAAATTAATTGTTTTAATTTCTGTATTATGTACTTCAATACTATTTCTTGCATGGAAGGCTTCAGGTTAATAATTTGCAATTGCATACCTGCCAACATTTAATCCCTTCCATTATGGTTTTTCCCAGTGGTAATAAAATGGAATTAAAATTTCAATTTTAAGCAAAAAAATACGTAGTATATGAAAAAGCTTAAGCTGTCGACCATGATAGTAACACATCTTAATATATATGCTTAATTTTTTTAATAATTAAATCAGGTGATCAAAATCATTTAAAAATTAAGTTTATAAAAGAAAAAATAGTATATATTAAATAAAATTTTACGCCAAATGCGTAAAAGTTGGCAGGTATGCTTGTCAGAAAAAAATATATCTATCTTTTGATTTTTCTTTTATGCATGTTAACTGTCGACGCTTTTTGAGCACCCTTAAGCGGTTGTGCGTCCCGGGCATGTAAATCTTGTTTGTAAGGTTAAGAAAAAATATATATAGTATTTAAAATTCGATTTCTCAGGAACTATTCGACCGATTTTGCTCAAATTTTGTATTTTTCATTGTAAAAACATATTCTTTAAAATTATAAAAATTTGTATGCCATACAATTCAACTTTTTTTCGACTATTATTAAATAAAATAATAAATATTTACTAAAAGTTATTCTTTGCATGGAATTATCAAATAACAAATGATATTATTTGGATAAACAAATTTTAAAATTTCGTGCAAAAATGTAAAAAAATTCGCTTACAAAATTTTCGAGTTATTGAAAATACACAAAAAGTAAAAATAATATTAAGAGGTCAAAACTCTAGAGCTCTCTCCTGACCAAACGATTGAGACCCTATTTTCCAGATTGCGGCTACCCCCTATATTTTGAGGGTCAGAAATCCGAATCCGTCAAATGCTAAAATGGATATATTCTTTTTTAATTTTGTGAGCAATTGCTTATACCCTTGCGTATCTGCCAACTATTCCAGATTTTCCGAAAGATTTTATTTTTAAAATTTTTTTGGTATTTTTCACCTTCATTATCACTTTTATTCTTGTTTTAAGAAATTTGATTTAAGATTATTATAATTTAAACATACATATGGGAGAATTAATATGCATGCATCGTAAAATGTTTCGAATAGTAAATGAAAAGCCTGTTTATAATGTGAATTCAAATTATATTTCTCTACTTCTAGATAAAAGCTTTTTTGAAGAACGCGAAAGTTGATAAAAATTTATTCTTTCTTTACTCTTTCTGGAATGCGTTCATTAATTTGAAGGCACTTAAAAAATGAATTTATTTTGAGTCTCTAAATGAATATACTTACCCCATTCATTTTTGGAATAGCTCCTATATGAGGTGTGATAATAACCTGAAATTTAGAGGAATTATTTTATAACAGAAAATGAATCAGAATGATAGGACACTATATAAGAATTATTTGTAGAAAGATGGTAACTATGGATTCATTTTTGGAATAGCTCCTATATGAGGTGTGATAATAACCTGAAATTTAGAGGAATTATTTTATAACAGAAAATGAATCAGAATGATAGGACACTATATAAGAATTATTTGTAGAAAGATGGTAACTATGGATTCATTTTTGGAATAGCTCCTATATGAGGTGTGATAATAACCTGAAATTTAGAGGAATTATTTTATAACAGAAAATGAATCAGAATGATAGGACACTATATAAGAATTATTTGTAGAAATATGGTGCACAGCAACGCAGAAGATTTTTATACATACGAATTCAAAGAAAACTTCTTTTTGCAATAGATTGTCGCCGGTCCTACTAAAAAAAGAATATATGCAACGGTAATATATAAAAGATATATTGCCATTGCAGGAAGTTTTGAATTTTTAAAACCCCTTGATTGTTTACTAAATTGAATACAACGAAATCGCCATTATTTGTAAAATACCCGCTCCGGAAGTCCACAGTGATTTTATTTAATTTTATATCCGTCGTTGAACAGCCGACACAATTTGGGGTTTATGACTGCAAATGTTCAACTCTGTAGCCTTGTAGTTTTGAACCCAATCCAGAAGACAAGGGAACTCTTGGATCAAATATTGGAAGAAATTTGCCTTCGTGGAGGACTTTTGAATGGAATTAACCCGCATTTGCGTTCACAGAGAGGAAAATCTCTCACGGTTAGCTTGACGGCAAGGGGACTCTTACCCATGATTCGTCTTCCACTGATTATATTTTACGTCCGCACTGTAAGCGGTGCAAGCGGAATTCGTATCGACCAGCCATCGCTGGGATTCGAACCCTCATTGGAAGGTGAATGCTCTATCCCCTGAGCCACCACGACTTTTCCCCACAATGATTGTGCTTAGTGTTTAAGGAAGATAAGTACGAAATTTTCCTTTGAGGACTAGAAATGAAAGATGATTTAAATACCAAAAAAATAAATAAATACAATGCTATACAAAGTGGAAAACGCCCAAAGGAGGTCGTATTCCAGTAGTAATAGATCAAAACAGTTCAGTTATGTCGGCATTTTGTTCATGTAAGATGAAAATAACACAATAAAATTATCCTAATAAGGAAACATTTGCGCAAAAACTTTTCCTCTTTTTCAGTCCTTCTGCACCTCATTATAAAAGTTAAGCCTATTCAAACTACTTATACATTGAATCAGTTTGCATATACGCCAAATTCGTTCATGAAAATCACTAACATGAATAATCTTAAGAAATTGAAGTGGAAAGAGGGACTCGCCAGCGATAAAACTTCTTTATCATCAAAAATTATGAAGAAAAAGTCTATATACTTCGAGTGCTCAAAACAGACAACCATTATCAAGAGCCACGACCGACTCGTGAATGTGGAAAACAAAATAGATATTTTTATTAAAAATATGAATTTTTCAACGTGAAGTGTAAATAAAGGTTGAAAAAAGAAACAAGAAAAACCGCGGTGAACGAAGGGAACTATGGCGTCCCAAAAAGGCAAATCAGAACCGTATACTGGAATGTTAGTGAGAAACTCGTGTCTTCAACTTGGGTATAAACAAGATTACATAGCTAATATGGCAGGGATAAAAAAAAAACTGGCTTTACTGTCCAAGTTCTACATATGGGCTATAGATAATAATTTTTTCCAACTCTTGATGATAGACAAAACCGTCACGTTCTCTCATATTTCTTCTATATCGACTTTTCCAATCTTATTTGTTGAAAACGAATTTTTTCCATTGACAAGTATATAAACAAAATTGTCTGAAAAAAAATTTATAAATTGATCTTACCCCTGGATTTTGCCACAAAGGACTTTCTGGTGGCAATGGCTCTTTTTGAAAGACATCTAGAACTGCTTTTGAAATCCATCCTTGTCTGTTAAAAATTAAATACATTCTTTTTTAGAATTGAAGTGTTGATATTTACCAGGAGTTAAGAGACAAAAACGAAATTTTAAAAGAGAAAGAATAAACAGCACCACTCGAACGCTGACTTTGCTGATGCCGCACAACAGTGTGTTTGCTTCTTCAGCTAAAATGATCAATCAGCCTAGAGAAATTCACTTTATTTTATGAATAAAGATGACTTCGTGCTCACTTTTAATGCCCAAGCCTCAAAATTTTAAATCCAAGCCCACCCGAATTCGGACCTCAATATGTTATATAAAGTTTATAATTGATGAAAAAACAAAATCAAACATAAAATATATTACTTTTTTATATATGGATCAAGAAACATACTATGTTAGAATTTTAGGTCTTGTTTATCGTAATCATTCAAACGTGATTTAATAGGGAGCTAAATTGAACCATAATATCGTTTCTTAAACTTAATTGCATATCATTATGACTCAGTTCGAATGGAAGTATGATTCAATGGAACGCCTTTGCACTATTCAAAATACCGATATTATGGTTTAAGATTGGGCTGATTTTTCTGGTAGAACATCATCTTTACCTATTGATTTTTAAATTCTATATGTATACAAATGACGATGAACATAAAAGAGTTTCGCATATTTGTTCAGTTTAAATCTTAACTGATGTTGATATATCCCTCTGCTGATGCCTTGTGAAGCCCATTCAGCTTCAGACCGATATTTTCCAGTGTGTCTGGAAAGTTAAGGCGATCGGTGCGGACGGATATGTTAGTCGCCTTTGAACCCTAAAACAGTTCTGTGACCAGGAGTTGGCACTTGGCTCCGCCTTCATCACGTGGTACGCGACGATACTATTTCGCTATTTTGGGGAGAAGGTTGTGAGCAATCCTGAAAAAGGTTGCTATTTGGCGCTCGTTTGGCAAAAATATTTATTTCTCAAACTTTGTGTGCATTTTTTTAATAATTAATGTTTCATAAATTTGATGATATTTTGCCTCATTTTTTATGATATTTCTTTCTTTTGAGTGAATAGTTTGTCCTTTATGAGACATATTGCTGGGAAAACAGCAGTTTTTTAACTTAAAATATATTTAATTAGCTAGAGTAACAAAAGGTATAATAGCAGACGATAAAGCAAAGTAAGTGACTGAATTTGTGTTTGGCGCAAATTAAGGGTTGTTTCTATTTCAAGCACGGATATGTTTCTCTTCTTACTCCCGTGCTGAAATGAACTCCAAAGAGGCGTCCGAAGAGGTGGAGCCAAGTGTCAACTCCCGTTGAACGAACTATAGTCTATTGTCGAAAACACAACAAAAGCGTATACTCACTCCAAAGCTCTGATGATGTTGTTTTCTTTGATGATATCTCCTCTACCAATGTTTATAAACACAGGTTTCTGAAAAGATATTTTATAAATATCTATTTTATATATATATTCATTCAATTTTATATTGAAATCATTTTACTATTTATATTATTCGACTTATTGCTCATCTAAAATCATTTAAATGAATCGGATAATTGAAAATACTTATTACATTGATTTCTCATTTGGATCCATTTGACAGGGCTAAAGAGAATAGAAGGGCTGGTTCACTCCTTTGAAGAAACTCTCATCGAGCCAATCCTCCGATTTGCTCTAGTGACGTCACTTTGGCGCAAAGATCGCACTTTTACTTCAAGAACAGAGCGTTCGGCCTTACTAGCTCTAACTAATATTGGAGCATTTCTTTTTGTGACATATTCTAAGACATTTGTTATTTTCTATAATGACTTTCCTCAGTTTTTGCAGTGAATTTACAAAAATTTAAAACTATTAACGAAATGCCAGTTTCCGTGATTGCAACTTGCAAAAATTCTGATAGAAAAGCAAAAGGAAAAAAATATAATTTTCCGCGTGTTCCCTAAAGTAAATGAACAACTATGTAAAGAATGGCTTCCGAAATGACACAGTTAATATAAAACAGCAATACGTTTTTTCTATCGTTAAGAACTTTTATAAAAATTCGTTATCTAAATAGAAACCGCCTCGTTACTTCAAAAAGAAAGGCAGGTGAAAAAAATTAAAAAATGGATATAGTCAAAGAAAATTAAAACGTAATTAAAAAGTATAAATAAAATATATAGTGTATAGTTGAAATTCTCCTAATTTCATAACATATTTTTTAATGTAGTTATTCTAAATATTTATGATTTTTTTAAAAATTATATTCTCTTAAATTTAAGTATCTATAAATTATATCATCTTAAATTTAACTATCTATAAACAATTGTAAAATTTCGAATGTCATTATGAACCTAAATTATTATTTTGTTTCAGTAATTAGCGTTTAAGGTTGATGTTTCTTAATGATTAAGTATGAACAAATTGTTATTAACGGCATATTTTAAACTCAGGGATTCTAAATTTAACTCAACTTATTGTTATAAAAGAATATGTAGATAAAAAAGTGTCGCTGTATGTTTTCATTTTTCTTAATAATTAAAGTTAAAACTGAAATTTTTAAAATAAAGTATTTATAGTGTCATTTTCGCCAACTAGTAAAATATTTTTATAAGTTTAAAATGGTATTTTTTTAATATAATGGCCAAGAAAGTTTTTTTGAACTATGTTTATGAACGGAAATAATGTGTTAATTACGTAAAGTTTGAAAGCTAATAACAAGAAAAAGTCTAACTTATTTTTACAAGGAGAAAGAGGCAAAGTTATCATAATATCTTTGCTATCTCCGAGATCTGTGGACACAGTGACGTCATGAGGAGGGAAATAGTAGCTTCAGCTCTAAGAGCGGAGTGAACTAGCCCTTCTATTCTCTTTAGCCCTGTCCATATGAGCAATGATTTGAATTAAAGAAAAATGGTTCAGACGGTTTCAATTGTGTCAAATAATGATGGAAATCTTCAAATGATCACAAATTTAATTCTTATGCCGAAATAATCGGAATCTTCAATAGAATCAAATTTTTCAAATGGTTCTAAATAGGCATTCAGAACTGTCGAATAATTGAAATATTAAAATGATTGGAATAATGAATGTTCTTATAATTCAAATGAACAAACTGATTAAAATGGTTTCTAATGTGGATTTCCAAATCGAGTAATTGAAATTGATGAATCGAATCTAAAAACTTAAAAATTCTCATAAGTGGAGTCTTGTTGTTGTTGCTGTAAGCCATGAAGACAAGGGATGCGATCGTTCTTTTTTTTCAGTGGCGCCATCTATAGTCAAGAATTCGACTTCTGCCACACTTATACGTCACACCCGTTTATAGAGATGTATCACACCCATGTTTACAAAGACGTATCACACGTTTATATCACACCCATTCATACATCCATTCATTCATACACAAATCGTAATTTATACCTGAACCAGTGAAATATCTATCTCCAATTTAGTACCCCATAGGTATAACTTTTTTTTTATTTAGGGGAACAGGGAGGACTTTGTGACCCGACGTATTTAACGTGTACCAGTCACCATTTACTACGCAGTGAGTCTTCGGCTGGCTGGATTCAAACTCCCGTTCTTACAAAGGTGAGTCCAGTGCCCTGCCTACCACGCTATCTCGGCCCATGTGGATTCACAAGTCCAGTAATTGAAATATAAAATAAGAATGGAATAATTAAAACGATTTCCTTTTTATTGTCAAATTCATTTTAACATTTTGAATATTCGCATACGAAACATTTTTCTTTAATTACCACCTTATGAATATATTTTGAATATTCCAATTCATGTACATTTTTTCATTTCATTATTGACGATGATTTTAAAAATATAAATTGAGGGTGGTAACTACGGAACACCCTGAGTAAATTGATTGTATAATACCTTTTTGCAGTTTCGAAACACATCAGGGTCCAGAAGAGTTCTTGTTTCCGCTGTACTTGGTAACACATTGATTAAATAATCGCAACATTCTAAGAGATCCAACAAATTTGTAGTTGCCCTGTTTTTAAAACATGGTATGTCATTTTTTTCAATGTATCAGTGTTACTGTGAATGACCGAAATAGGTGGTTGTTGACTGTGAATGTTGACAATCTCAAAGTCGCTTTGGTAAATATCCGAAATATGAACTAGGTATACATTTGCCCGGTTTGCCCTACTACATCAATGTTTTTTTAAGGTAAAGTCCCACTGCCCATTATGCATTTAACCGGTACTTCGAACACGGATGTTTTTCCTAATCTATCTTCAGCAGATATTAAAATATCGAATAAATATAATAACATCAACGAGTAAATTAATATCAAATGGGATATAACAAATATATCGGATATTCACCAAAGCAACTATGTGATTGTTGAAGTTGACATTCACTTGTGAAAGTTGACATTCTCTTGATTTCGGCCATTCACGGTAACATCAATAATTCAAAATTTTACAAAATTAATCATTCTAACAATGCTTACTTATCATACGCATCTGAGCTCTCTGTGCGAACGCTTCGAACATAGGCGAACACCCACGCTCCAGCCTTTCTTAATAAACTTCCAACTAAGCAAAAAAAAAAAATAATAATAAATAAATAAATAATCAAACATATATTATGACAGGATTTTTTTTTAAAAGTTTTTCTTGCTTTTAAGTACTTAACTATGTAAAGTTCGTAAAAATAAATAAATAAAAAACAGGCACTCTGAATTATTTTAGCGGTAGGATTTTCTGGTACTAAAATGTACCCTAAATATAAATGAAGCGAAATATCTTTAAAAGAGCACAAAGCCACCTAAAAAAGCATAATGTAATTTAGGCTCTATAATGAGGAAACATGAAATGAACGAGAGGAAATAATTCGAAAAAATTACAAATATGTTACAATAAACAAAAAAAAAAGGGGGTTGAGCAATAAGACAACTTGAAAGGAGATCAGATAATGTATGATGGGGGTATTTTTAGAATCACAGTTGTGGAAATAAAAAGGAAATAGACCATCAAATATTTAATAAGGAATAAACATACATGCATTTGGAATGGCATACTAGAAAGGAACTAAATAAATTTGATTTAATTAATGGTAATTATAAAATATTTTTTAAAAACAATAAAATGATTCCCAGAAATCTAGGTCTGTGACTGGGAAAGCAGAGTTGAATGAGTTTAACAGAAAAATCGATTATTAGAAGCGATTGTTCGTATCATAATCTCCATGATGTTTAGCACACGATCTTAATATCCAAAGAATGTAAGGAAGGATACATAGGCATAACCTCTTGAATCTAACCTCATTAATCGAAGTCAATGAAATTCCACTTTATTTTAACTCTCTCACATTAAGTTTTTAAAAATTTTGGCACATTTACCAAAAAATCTGAGGGCTTTAGTTTTTAATTATCTACCACTCGATAAAATAGTTTGCAATAAGTGTTGTAGTTGGCAGCCCTGAAATTGTAATTAGCTCAAAAATTGAATAGAAGCTAATGCAAGGTTTGCTTTTACTTAATTTTTTAACAAATTACAATTCAGGCCATTATTTTGATTTAAATGGTATTGTACTACCCTCTTCTTATACGAGCTCTTTTCACAACATTAGAAATGAAAAAAATAAATAATGGGTGTCAATAGGCAAAATAAATAGAATAGCTGCAGCGTCTTATTAAAAATAAAAAAGGGAAACGAGAAATATGATATTTACATAAATTTTTAATTGAAATACATATTTTTTTTACAGTGAAACATTTTAGTAATTTAATGAATTTAATAATTCTAAAAATGTCGATTCGATTGTTTTTAAAATTGAGTGGTCCCACAGTGGACTAATCGTACGATATTGTTCCCAGTGGAGCACCGAAATTAGGTATCACTGATTTGCGGTCTGTGTGTGACCACTTTGATCAAGCTACGAAGGGACTGAGGGTGTGCGGCATCGTTAAACTGTTCTACTGCAAACTTCCCACGAAGTTTGTTAGGCAGGGGAGCAATCCCCTAATCAAAATTGAGATGTCTTCGTATCATCTTCATGTCGCTAATAGTGCAGATCTAGGGCGAAGTAAATAAACTACTTGAAATTGAGTGAAGCATTGTTTTTATCATCCATTCTTAATTTTAGATAGAACGTCACTGTCAATATTTTATTAGAGTTTAAATGTATTCTAAATTATTATAATTCTATAAAATAAATAAAGAAAAAAAGATTACCTGATGATCCTAGTTTTCCAGAACCCAGAATTCCAATTTTTAGATCACTAATAACTCGAGAATGAGGAAAATTTGGTCTTGCCCTGCGGAATAAAATGTGAAATTCGCTTAAAATGGCGTGTAACACGAATTCTCAGTTATACCTTGTTTTTTAAATAAATAAATAATTCGCTACTAAAACAAATATAAATGCTTCTGGAGATGCACATGCAGCGCATACTAACATAGGTACCTCCAAACCACCCTGCCTGCTTGGTTGAAACATGAGGAATTATTTACTCCAGGAGTTCCAAGAAGCATCTGGGATTTTAACAAGAACGGTGAAACCTTTCCTTGACGTCTCACTGTCCATTTTATCGTCTAGTGTTCTGAATACGATGAGATCGAGTGAAAAGCTACTTAAATATATCCGACCACCTCGATCACAAAATTTGGGATTTTAACCCTTACCTTGCTATCGGTGTTTAAAATAATAACAAGGAATAGTAGGCTCAAAATTTCTTGCTTAGTTGATAAATTTGGACTGTTCGATAAAAAAAAGGAGCATTTTTTGCTGTGTACGCGCAATTTGACTGAATATAAATGTTAGAATGTTTCCATGGTGTTGCAGGGAGATACAGAGGTTTCTCTGATTTTGAGTACATACATATAGTGCAGTCAATGTATGAATAAAGTTGAGGACTATTCTTACCATTCCGAACTTTTATGTTTGTCGTGTAGGCCGTAGAGATCTCTTTCAATGTTTATTATCTGCGCTATGACATAATTCGACATGAGCTCTCCGAAATAAGGATCCACATACCTTGTCAGTGTAAAGTTCGGCGAGGGCTGAAACATGAGATATTTTTTAAAAAATATAAAATCATTTAATAGGTTTAAAAACTGGTATTCCATGTAGACTAAAAAGAAAATAATAATATTTTTTTTATGAAAACAATAATAAAATAGATTGAAAATTTTAAACACTTCATTTCTTTAATAGACTAAAACTGGCAAAATATCTTTCTTTCCCCTTTGACATAATTTAAAAGTAAAACTTCTTTCACAAAAAGTGTGACGCCATAATAGGCATTACATATTTCCTAGCTTATAAAATTTATTTTAATTTCTTAGATTTATTTTTTATAATCGAATTTTAATTAAATTAAACTAATTATTTCATTTCTATTACATTTTATAAAAAGCTAACATAAATATTTTATTCTTTTCTTAACAATCAATGCAACGACTCAATTTTTATTTCAATAAAAGTGTAAAATCCATTCATTCACTGTCACGACTCAATTGAAAACAAAATCTATTTATAACTCTTTATTTCTTACCATAATAATGTTTCAGTTACATGGTTATACTAATTCTCACAGTCTTTGGGCGATTAGCCATAGCCAAATTATTTTCAAATTTAATATTGATTACGAAGGGGGGGGGCGGCTTTGTTTTTGGTTATTTTATCTTTGGATAAATCGCCAACCATGGATCTCTTCCCATGCTCCTAACTATACAATGGAAACAATTGACTTACTTTGGCGTAAGGGCTCGTAACTTAGGCCATCAGCCCAAGCGCTAATTACCGTTTTTTTTTTAAATTATTTTTCTTATGAGAAAACAATAAGAATGATATTTTTCATCCCTTTAAGGGGTATTATAATTTTGCAAAGTGGTCATATTCGTTATAATAAGATTTACATAGAAAATAAATTTTTCCTACACGATTTTATTTATTTTACTGAGATAAATATCCTTCCATCATAACAAAATTAGAATTTATCTGAAACGGTCATTATAATACTACAATGATACTACCTCCACTAACCACTAAAATAGGACTAACAATTACCCTCATAACAAGCTGTTTCATGAAAAAGCTTCTTTCATAACAGGAAATTACCCTTTTACTCGTTTCTAGAAAGGGTTGTGACAAAAAATTAATTATTTCCCTTTTTTTTAGTCCTTTTGAAAAACAAAGTTTTTAAATATTTTTCTTTCCGTTTTTCTCAGTTTTGAATGTATTCAGTGTTTCTTAGTTTATTTTGTTTATCTGAAGCTGGTAGAGAATGTTTTCATGCTTCAAGAGTACGTAGAAAAAACACAAACAGTTGAAATATCCTAAGAAAAAAACTGAAACTAAGGTCACAGACTTTATAATCTATACAACAACATTCAAGTTAGTGGAATTAGCACACGTACAATCACTGATTTAGGCATCAATGAAAGGCTTAAATTACTGTTTTACTACCACTTTACAAAATCTGTTGTAGTTGTCACTTGTGCTACATTTATTTTATTTTATAACCGTCGTTGAACAGCCTGTTCACTCCGCGGCCTTGTAATTTTGAACCCAATCCAGAAGACGAGGGAACTTAAGAAACAAGCATTTAAAAAAAATTACTTTCGTGGAGCACTTTTTGATGGAACTAACCCGCATTTGCGTTACATGGAGAGGAAAATCAAGAGACCCTTGACGGTTAGCCTGACTGCAAGAGAACTCTAACCCATGATCACTGAGTATATTTCATATCAGCACTGTGGTCGGTGCAAGCCGAATGAGGAATTCGTATCGACCCTCAATCGCAGGGATTCGAACCTGGGTCACCTCATTGGAAGGTGAACGCACTATCCCCTGAGCCATCGCTGCTCTATTTGCCCCACTTGCCAATATGAGGAAGCCTGCTTAAAATCAAACAAATTTTTTAAAGCAGAGTTCGCGTTTCCTGTATTTTCAGTGGTACCATTTATGGTCAAGAATACGACTTCAGTTACACACACACATGTCACAGCCCGTTTTACAGGGAGGACACAATCATACTCTATTTATTCATCTACAGATCGCAATTTTGACCTGAACCAGAGAACGATCCATCTCCAGTTCAGTATCCCCAGAGGTATTGATTTCTTTTGGGAACTATGTGATCCCAACAGATTTAGCGTGCACCAGTCTCCATTTAATACACTAGAATTCTTCGGAATTCGAAGTCACTTTCTCACGAGCACGAGTCCAACGTCCTACCAACCAAGCTATTCCGGCGCTTATAAAATTTTTCTCAACTGAAAGCACAAGTTATCAGCTATACAAATTTACTTTTTTGTCTACCACGTTTTAGATTGATATTAACTACAACGTAGAGCATTATTCGAAGAAGAAAAACTTTATTTACAGCGTCTTTTATTATGACCAAAATCAGGCCTGCCATCCACTAGCAAAATATTTTATAGACTTTTAAAAACCAAAGCATTCAGAAACATTTTAAAAGACTCAACACGACAAACGTGTTGCGTCGCATATGAATCATTTATGTGTAGTAGTGGGGAAAATAAGGTTAAATGAATTTCAAAAAAAATAATATTTTAAAACATTGTTACCACTGGAATAAATTTTTACAAAAAACCTTTGAAAATTATTTGAGAGATTTCAATCAAATTTAGTACTTAGTCATTTAAAAGCATGAGATTGGTAACATTTGCTTTTCTTAATATTCAAACTATTTTTTTCTTCGGCGATAAATAAAATTAAAAGAGAATTATCGAAAAATAATAAGCGCAACAAAATTAGTTTTCTTTCTGGAGTTATTTTTATCTAACCGAGTTTAATAATTGTGTGCAAAGGCCTTTTGAGAATCTTTAATTAATCCAGAAATAGAGCGAGATGTTCAAAAAGTAAACTCAAATTTTTAATCGCACTCCTAAACTTTTGGGAGCATATTACATACAGTCGACTGCTCGTATTTTTCAGATGAAAAAGTTAAATAAATGGTATATTTTTTTATAAAAAGTACATTTCTGTGTTTTTTTTTTTTTTTTTTTTTTTTTTTGTCGATTCTCTTCTCTTTGCATATTTAAAGTCTATCTCTGCAATCATAAAAAAGTGCTTCAAAAATCCAATTACTTTATCAAAACTTGATCTTGTTCCGGTTCAGGCTATAAACAAGTACACAAAAATTATCAAGTTTTAAAGTCTTACCTTTGTCTTATCAACATTTTGCATTAACATTTCAACACCTGAAAGGAAAAAAAAATCATTAAATTTTACGAGGCTGGTGAAGGTTTTATTTTGAATAACAACTCAAAATGCATGTTTAAGAAAAATGGACATCGCTTGAAATGTACCTTTAAAAAAGGTATAGACGTAGCTTATGATAAATAATTAAAGAAAAGGGCAAAATGTGTTTAAAAAAAATTAGCGCGTTTTAAAACACGTGTTTAAGATAAAGAACATAACTTTAAAATAGCATACTTTTGCGTATTAATATACTTTTGCGTAATGAATACAACTTTTTGGCGTATTAAAAAATGGATGCATATTAAAACAAGTGTTTAAGATTGCGTGGTAATTCATTCAATGTAACATCGGTACATAATTTGAAATATGTGTTCAAATAATCTTAAAATAGGTGTTGAATAGGTGTTAAAATATGTGTTAACTTCAAATGCCTGTTTTTAAAAAAAATCGACATAACTGAAAATACGTATTTAATAGAATGAACTCAGCACGAAATTAGATGTTTCATTGTTTAACAACAAACCAACTGAAAATTTCGCTTTTTGTTTTTAAACGCTAACGTTGAAGAAACGTTAAAAGCGGACTACTGTGAATAACTTTTGTTCTTATGATCGGATCTTCACGTCCTAGAACTCAATCTTAATGATTTAAGGGGGTGACCTCAAATATGCTTATTAATTAATGCAAACGATATTTTAAGTTACGAAATCAGACACAAAAACGTATTTTCTCTGAATGAACGTACCCTTTTTCGACGCATTCAAATTTCTGATCCCCAAAATATGCGGGCTAGCCGCTATCTGGAAAATAGGGTCCCAATAGTTTCATCCGGAGAGGGGTCCAAAGTTTGGACCTCTTAATGTTCATTTTATTTATTCATTTATTTATTTATTTAATTTATTTTTTGCGTATTTCGCAATATCTCGAGAACTTTTAAAGCGAATTGAAAAATTTTGCCCCCAATTATAAAATTCGTTTATCCAAAGATAATTCCATGCAAAATATCATTTTTAGTATATTTAGTATTTTTTATTATTTTATGTTATAACAGTACAAAAAATTTTGAATTCTAAGGTGTACAAGTTTTTACATCATTTTAAAGAATATAATTTAAAATGGGGAAATTCAACATTGAACGAAATCGGTGAAATAGTTCCTGAAAAATCGAATTTTAAAAAGGCCATATTTAAAAAATTCAATTTCTCAAGAACAATACAAGCGATTTCGCTCAAAAATTTTGTCTTACCATGTAAAACTACATACTTTAAAATGATGTAAAAAATTGCAAGCCTTACAAGTCCACATTTTTTTGACTATTATTAAATAAAATAATGAAAAATAAAAAAATATTTAATAAAACTGTTATTTAACATGTAATTACCTTTGGATAAATGAATTTTATAGTTATGAGTAAAAAAAATTTAATTCGCTTAAAATTTTCCCGAGATATGGCGAAATACGCAAAAAATAAAATTAACAATAATGGGTCCAAACTTCGGATCGCTTTCCTGACCAAACTATCATATCATATATTTCAGAATCCAAATCCGTCGAAAAAAAGCTACATTTATTCAGGAAAAGTATGTTTTCGTGTCTAATTTCATAATTTTAAAATATTGTCTGCACTAAGTAATTAGTTTATTTGAGGTCATCCGCTCAAACCATTGAAATTAAGTCCTAGAACGTGAAGATCCGACCATTAGATCAAAAGTTATTGAGGATGGTCCGTTTTTTATTTTGAGTACTGTACACCTAAAATGTAGTGAGCAATAAAAAGAAAGAAGCAATCAAAGGAATTAAATTTATCAAAATATTCTAACAGATATCTTTCAGTTGATTATCAGGTCTGAAAGCCTATATACGAGTATGTATCAAGACATTTCATTCCAGGATATTTTCGCGAAGAAAGGAATACTTTTTAGAATTATAGCATATACACTGCTGATCATTGAAATTGCTACACCAGAAGGGAATGTAAATAACATAAAGATATTTATTTGGCACATACATCATAGTTGGAAGAACAAGTGATTAAATTTTCAGGATATTTGGATGTATAGATCCTTAGAAATCAGTACTCAGAGTAGCCTCCCTTGGCAGCAATAACAGCAGCTATTCTCCTGGGCACCGACTCGAACAGAGATTGGATACCATGGACGGGTACAGCATTCCCTGAAGCTTCAACATTATGTCACAATTCATCGACCATAGTGACTGACGAGTGGTGGTGCGCCAGTCGTTCAGCAACCATTGACCAGACGTTTTCAATTGGTGAGAGATCAGGAAAACGTGCTGTCCAGAGCAACAGGCGAACATGTTCTGTATCAAAGAAGATCAGGACAGTGCGGGCAACATGCGGTAGTGCATTGCCCTGCTGAAACGTAGCGTTATGGAGGCCTCGAAGATAAGGCAGAGCAACTGGCCCTAACGTATCAGAAATGTAACGGCTGCTGTTCAAAGTGCTGGCAATGCAAACAAGAAGTGATCGAGGCGTGTATCCAATGGCACTTCATACAATTACTCCAGGTGATGGGCCAGTATGACGATGTCGAATACAAGCTGCCACCATGTTCTCCACCATGTCGCCAAACACGGATGCAGCTATTATGATGCTGTATACAGAACCTGGATTCGTCTTAAAAGACGGCGTCATGCCATTCCTGCGTCCAGATTCGTCGTTGGTCACATCATTCAAGACGCTCCTGTCTGTGATGCAGCGTCAAGGGTAGGCGAAGCCATGGTCGCCGTGTTGACAGTTCATGCTGCTGCAAACGTCGTCGAACTGTTCATGCAGACACTTGTTGTCTTGCAAATGACCCCATTCGTTGACACAGGGTTCTTGACGTAGCTGTACGATCTCTTAAGGTCATGTGGGATGACATGTCTGTCTTTTCTGCTGTTAGTGAGGGGGGCCGCTGAGATCCTGCACGGCGTTCCATATGATCGCCATAAACCAATCGATTCCATATTCTGCTAACAGTCATGGGATCTCGACCAACGTAATAAGTAATACTTCGGCATGATAAACCACAATTCCGGTAGGCCACAATTCGGCCTCGATCAAACTGAGACACGTGCTGGTGTGCATTTCTCCTTCTTACACGACGGCATGACAAAAACTTTTCCCCCCCAGAGCAATGCTCAAATTCAACTTTTGTATGAGGAACTTACTGTCAAATCTTTTCTTTTATACACATTGTAGGTGTCGCTACCGTTGCTTGCTTTGCTTGAATGCGCTGATTAGCTAACCATTTGCATACCACAACATGCTTTATCCATCCTGCAATTTTTACTTTAGTGGTGTGTCGCTTTCCTGGTGTAGCAATTTTAATGGCCAGTCGTGTATATAAAACTGCTTCTTTCTCGAGAGAAAACTCAATATTGATAAATAGTTTGGAGTAAAGAGTTGATTTACACCTTCTTAACCCCTTAACGCGTAGATTTTTTCAAAAAAACCGACCAAAAAAAAAATTTTTTTTAATGTAAAAAAACACACTTTAAAACATTGTCTTTTCTTTTGGTGGACAATTTTGATATACTGCGCTTTTGTTCCATGGAAAAAGGCTATATTCAGAGATGCTAACAGCTCTGGACATAGCAAAATAATTTTTTTTTAAAAAACGGTAAATAACTACCAAGTAAATTTTGCAAATAAATCACTATTTTTGCTTGCTTTTTAAAAGGTATAGCATGACATAAGTACTATAAAGTGGTGAATCATATATGCTATGAATTATTTAGAAATAGTAGTAGATAAAAATCTACTAAATTGAATTTATTAAACCAAGAATCACAATTGATAAACTACCACTTTAAAATGTATATTTACTGTCCGGAGCAATCTGACATCTCTGTATGTACAATATTCTTGAATAAATAGTAAGTGTTATAGCTTACAACCCTAAGTAAATGATAAATATCTGTTCAGCCGAAGTTGAATAATCGAACAATCACTTAGGAGAAATCTTTTCTTATTTGTTATTTGTTTATTTGTTACGCATGCGCTCTAAAACTCTTGCTAACTCGAATATTTTTTGCCTGCTTCAGTTGAATTAGCGATTTCGCGACCGCATGGTTTACTTTGGCTATAAGAGAGTTTCAGGGCGCAGAGCCCTTTTTCCCAACTACTTTGGAAGTTTGAAGTATGTTTTTATTCAGTTTTTATTTTAAAGATTTTTAATAAATAGTTTAATTTGGAAATTTAGTTCATTATTCGATGGCTCATTTTAATTTAATTCAAGTTAGTATTCCCCAACAATAAAACGATTTTTTTTCTTAGCTTTCACATTGTCATTTTCAATTCTCGATTATATTCGAGTGTGAAAAATTATAGCAGTATAAAATACAACGCCGCTCGAATTATCTCGAGTGTGCACAGTTTGGCCTTTATAGTGCTCTCGAATTAGCTCGAGCGCACAAGAAAAGGGGTTAACATCTTCGTGACGGGTGAGTCATATATATGTTAACCATGAGGGGGAAAAAATCAAGAGAATGTCGACTTTCACCGGCGAATGTTAACAATCTCATAGTCGCTTTGGTGAATGTTCGAAATATTTGGTATATAGGATTTGATGTTAAATTATTTATTCAATATCTTAATATCTGCTGAGGATAGATTAGGAGAAACATTAGTTTTCGGATTACTGGTTACAGTGGCACTGAACCTTTGAAAAAAACATTGATGTAGGGCATAGCGGGCAAATGTATACCGGAGTGGGGCACTTCATTAGACCTAGTATATATTTCGAACACTTACCAAAGCGACTATATGATTGGTCGTAACATTCACCGGCAGATGTCAACAACCACCCATTTCCATAATTTATAGTAACGTGTACATTCTCAACGTGGTGGCACTCAAGGGGAAAAAGATAAAACTGGTAGCAAACTATTTTTATAGCAATTTATTTGTGGGCGGGCCCGGCGGGCTAAAAATTGTTCACTTTATTTAATTCACGAAGACTTAGTTCAAAGTAACTATTAAATAGTTACACTTTAAACAAACATGGATTGGTTGTGTTAGATTTAAAGTGTAAGCAAAAATAAGTCCGCTCAATGAACCATGTCCAAACTTTTTATTTCTTTGCAGCGTAATTCTGATTCTCGTCCCGAAAAGGTTAAAAAAATTGAAATGGTTATGCGACCAGCTTTCCTCATTTTCCATCTCACTATCAGTCGTGTTGATTATTAATACCATTGCTTTACAGATTTTGCTTGAAATAGACATTATTGGAAATATTAGTAGGGGAGAGTCAGGTAGCCCCGCTCACTTAAGGACTATTGCTTATATTTATTTCTGTATAATATTTAGTAATAATCAATATTTTTGTATTTTTCTATTGTTTTATCATATAATTAAATAATGCGAAAAGAATAAACCAAAAAAAGAATAGTTTAACTTTAAAAAAATTGAAATTTAAAACATTTGATTACCGTATTCAACATATTTTCAAAACTATTGTTTACCATGTTACCAGCTGCATAAATACTTGAAACTTTGAAAATAATCTTTTTTTAATATACTAATTAATGTCCGATGGCCCATTGACTTGAAAAAATATTCTATACATATGAAATTGACAGTGGGCGGGGGTACCCGACACTCCCCTATATATTTGTAATTTCTAATGAATCAAATTGAAGAATGAGGAAATCAATTTCTTCAACATTTTTGTATTTTAGTCGCGTTTTAGAATAACTGGAGGGAACGAATTTTTTTTTTTTTTTTTTTTTTTTTTTTTTGTGATGGAGATTCTTTTTTTCAACAGATAACTTCGCACCGCTGATTTAGCAATTGGTTCCCCTATAGAAGCTACTGTTTTTATGCAATTAAAAAAATATATATTCCAAACTAAGATATATATCCTTAGATTTTATGAACAATATCTTTCTCCTTATACCCTATATCAGGGTTGCCAACTTTTGAGGAAAATTTCTTCCAGTACTAACTAAATTTATGCATTAATGTATGATTATTTGTTCTATAATATGTGTTTTTTTTTTTTCTTTGTTCAGTACTTTGTTCAGTACGTTCCGACCAGCAGTTTTACTGGGAGGTGAATTGAAGGAGCTAATTGAGGGATCGGTACTGTTATTTTGATAATTATGAAACCAAGTATATTCGGTCTTTGGTGAGGCAGATTTGGTATATAGATCGGAGTTAATGGTTCTTTAGAGTGGCTCAGGTAATAGAGCGTTCGCCTTCCAATGAGGTGAACCGGGTTTGACAACCGGTTTTTTTTTTAAAACTTGCAACGGAGTATAGTATTTCTTCTTAAAAGAAGCTTCCTAATAGAGCCTTAAAACCGGGTTCAAATTCCAGCGATTGCTGGTAGATACGAATTCTACACCCGGTTTGCACCGACCACAGTGCTGGCGTAAAAATATCTTCAGTGGTAGACGGATCATGGGTTAGAGTCCCCTTGCCGCCAAGAGCTAAATGTAGGAGTTTTCGTGGATTTCCTCTCTATGTCACGCAAATGGGACATAGTTTCATCTAAAAGTCCTCTACGAAAACAAATTTCTCCCAGTGCTTGATCCAGGAGTTTCCTTGTCTTCGGCATAAATTGTATTTTTTTTTTTTTTTTTAATGAGAGGCTTTTTATTTTCTCTGAGCTATACGATCATTTTACTTGTGGGTAGGCCTGTAAGATATTTACATTCATTAAAGTGTTCCTATTCTCAGTCGTTGATTGTGTTGTATTATTTCTTAAATTTTTCAATCACGTTTTCTTCTCAATTCCATTTTTTTTTCCTGAATTATTATTTATTTTAGTAGGTTGAGAGCTTGTTGAAACTATTGCTACCTAAGTTCCAATTTCTTTTTTTTCTTCTTTTTTTTAAAAATTTTTAATAATTTTTTTTTCTCTTCGGAGTCTTCATTTTTAGTTTGTAACTTATTTATGCTCTGTTTGTGAAGTTCTAATTTAGTTTCAAATATCACTCGAATTTTGTTTAGATAAGTTTTCAAGTTCAATTTGTTCGTTCAATTATAGTTTTAAAACAGGGGTTTCCAACTAACACGAGGCCGGGGGCCGCAACTTTATCAAACTTTTATATAGGACTATTTTATGTTTGAAGGAACATTTAATATTACTGTCAAATTTTTATCAAGTTGTACTAAACTAAAGTATTGAATTACAAATTAAAATACGATGTAGATTTTTACCTGAGAAATAAATTTTTACCATCGTTTGTATGTTAAATTTCACAGAAGCGAAGAAATTAGGTGTGTTTTTTTTTTAACGAAGAAAAATACTTTTAACTCATATATAGAGTTTTTACGAAAATTGTCAGAAAACAATGACGACTAATATATTTTAGTTTGCGGGCCACAAAAAAGGACTTGGCTGGATGGATGTGGCCCGCGGGTAACCACTGTTTTAAAATGTAGACTGCTGTTTGTGACCTAGCTAGGAGTCGACTCGGAGTTGTCACTAGTAGTAGAAGCTGACATGGTTCACATGAAATAATTTAGCTGAGTTTATCCAGTAAACTTAAAGTTTGTTTCTGGGTAGAGCAAAATTGTGTTAACTTCAAAGCACTTTTCTTTCAAACTAGCACAGCATGTAATTATTTGAAAACTTTTGCATGAAACTAAAAATCACTTGTATACAAAATAATAATAAATCACTCACTTGAAAACTGACACGTCGCAGTTGACTGAATCATCATGGCAGAGATGCCAACTTGCTCCTCTTAGTAAAAAAAAATATTTTGTGGTAACGAAACTTAAGTTATTTTTAGTTTAGCATTCTTTATTTTACAAAATTTTGAAGTATTATCAAATGCAACTTAGTCAGAGTTATTTCGTCGAGACTTATTCTAGAAGTTAATCAGAGATTTTGTAGTGAATGGATCACTCGTTTTTAAAGTTCTCGCAATTTAACTCTTTCTTATATATTGAAGTTATTTAAATGTCGTGGTGGAAAAGTTATTTTCTGAACCGGTGAAAATTTCATAAATTTCATTAAAATTGGAGAATATGCACCGCATTTCACTCCCTTCCGAAAGGATGGAAACTCATCTGTATGCATATATATATATATATATATATATATATATATATATATATATAAACTACTTTATTATAAAACATTTACGATTTGACTTATGTATATTCCTCTCTTCCTCAATTGTTTGACAGCTTGAGGAGTTGTCTGGCTTTATCTCAGCCCCTCCCATCACAGAGCTATGACCGTCATTTAAAGACAAAAAAAAAAAAAAAAAAAATCTTTTTTTTCTCTTCTTAACAAGCCTTAGATAGCCTTGTATAGCATACATACGTCTTCAATCAACACTCACTTCTTCGTTATACGGCTTAGTACAGTTTACTTCGTGTCTCATACCCTAATATTCTACTAAAAACGGAAAAGAAAAGAAAAAAAACGAAGAAAGTTACCTGCCCATGTGGTCTGCACCCACTTAGCTTTGGGCAATTTGTAGAGTAACGGCGACAAATACATGCTGTCCATTACAAGAGTTTCGGCATCTTTGATGAAGTCCAGTTCCTCTTCCGTCAGTATGATTTCCACATCCCATCGCTTAGATTGATCTGAAATATCATCCAAATAGTTATTAAAAACTCTCCAAACAGCTAATAAACCGTCCAAATAACAAATAATTAAATATTTACATTGATTCAGCAAAAATTAGAGACATGAATCAAACTTGAGACATTTCTCTTTTTCAAATGCTCTTAATATAATGTCAATAACGCTTGGTAGTTATTTCAAATTACCACGATGTTTAACTAATTTTGGAAACGGTACTAATTGAAAAAAAAGGAATATGTTTTAAAAAGCAAAATTAATGAAGAAAATAATGGTCTCTCTTTTAATTGGCACCAAATATACTAATGTAGGTGCAAAATATTACATAGTCATAGCTTCCAAACCGGAAGTTCAAGAATATTTAAAGCGGCAGTCAAATAACAATTTTTTGTATATTTGCTTATCTTATCTTTAAAATTTATCTGTATAATTGTAAGGTTTTATATATGTTTTTATGTCATTTGTATGTAATGGTAGACAAAATGGTTAAAATATTAAGTCATAAAATTTATTACCATTCTAGAACTTCAAATGAAAGCGAACAAAGAAAATTCCATTTTTTAAATGTCTCTGAATTTAAAATATAATTTTAAAAATTAAAATTCAGGCTTCTTAGTTTGTTTACAATTTTACTGATTTAGATTCACTTTGAATCTCGCATTCTTAGAGCTTACGGTATACCCTCTATCCGGTGTACACACAGTCAAACGGGCATACACAGAAATTCTTTATTTTATGATGTGTAAAGATTAGTAGTTGTACTTCTCGATGGATTTAAGTTATTAGATTAATTAGAACACAATTTTTAGTAAAATAAAGGCTAACTGTATTATTTAGTATTATCTGGCATGATGTTGTTTCTCGTGATATCTCAATGATATTGAAAATTTAGCATAGTCTTTCTCCTGTACTTAAAATGCACAGTATTGGTGTCAATAATGTTATGTTATGATATGTATCAATAATGTTATGAAAACTTTTTACGGTATCCCGTAACGAATATTCGACATCAATTTAGCTTTTTAGTAGGTACATAGCTTATTTCTTTTATTTCAGATTACCAAAATTAATTAAGCATGATTAACATCAATATTAGTTCATCAATTTTTAATGTTCTCTTAAACGAATTGGTACTATTTTTCGATCAGTATTCCTTTTTAGTAAATGGCTTATTTTCTACTTCAAATTTTGACTATTACCAAAAATAATTATATCGGTGTTTTATTACTTTCTCTTCAACGAATTAGTACTATTTTCCCCATGATTTCGCTTTTTAGTTCAAAGCTCATATATATGTTACCAGCAAAGTATGAAACGCCGGCATTCTATAGAATGCCAAGTCATTGTATATAATGCCGGATGTTTTAGGCAAGGTATGAAATATGAGAAGTATTACATACTTTCCCTAGGCATTGTATATAATACCTAGCCATTCTATAGAATGACAAATGCTATTTAGGCAAAGTATAAGAAAAAAACGTCCTAATAAAGTTATTGATGTGCATGTTACTGTGAATGACCGAAATCGGTGGTTGTTAACCGGTGAATCTTGACAATCACATAGTCGCTTTGATGAATGTCCGAAATATTTATTACATCCGATTTGATATTAATTTATTCGTGGATATAATTACATTAATTCGATATTTTAATACTTACAGACGATAGATTAGAAGAAACATCAGTGTTTGGAGTATCGGAGAAAAATATACCGGGCAATTGCACTTGACCTTAAAAAAACATAAGAGTAGGGTATACCGGTCAGTGGCACTTAACTAGACCTAGTATGACTAGACCTTTGGTAAATGTCCGAAATATATACTAGGTCTAGTTAAGTGCCACTGCCCCGTATGCATTTACCCGGTATACCCTACACAGATATTTTTTGAGGTCAAGTTTTTGAGGCCATTGCCCGGTATATATTTGTCCGATACTCCAAACACTGATGTTTCTTCTAATCAATCGTCAATAAGAATTAAAATATCGAATAAATGTAATCTATCGTCAGTAAGTATTAAAATATCGAATAAATGTAATTATATCCACGAATAAATTAATATCAAATCGGATGTAATAAATATTTCGGACATTCATCAAAGCGACTATGTGATTGTTGACATTTACCGGTGAAAATCGACATTCTCCAGATTTCGGTCGTTCACAGTAGCATGCATTTCTCAAAAATAAAAATGTTATTCTGAAAAAATACTGAGAGTGCCATTAAAAAACATTTATTCAAAATGCGTAAAGAAAAATAAAAAGTTGTGCAAAACATAATTTATGCCTTTCTTTTTAAGGGAAACAAAATTTTCATATAAAAAATAAGAAATTAACCTACTTGTTGCAGCATGGCAGGCTTGAATGCCGTTTTGAATTTGTCATTTTTGAATGACATTTTGACGAATCGGAAATGTATTTTATACTTTGCCGGTTTCTCATTTGGCATTCAATAGAATGCTAGGAAATGTGGGAAATATAAATCGTTTCATACATTGCCGGCCAGTTTAAAGCATTATATACAATGTCTAGGCATTCTATAGATGCCGGATGGATTTCAAACTTTGCCGGTAACATACATATATATATATATATATATATCTGTTGAACATGATTTTTTTTTAAATAACCGTTGTTGAGCTGCCGACTCAATTTTGAGTTCACGACTGTCAATGTTCAAATCCATAGGCTTGTAATTTCGAACCCAATACAGGAGACAAGGGAGCTCCTGGATCAAGCATTGGAAAAATTTGCCTCAATGGAGGACTTTTTGAAGGAAGTAACCCGCATTTGAGTTACTTGGAGAGAAAAACCACGAAAACCTCCCACTGTGAGCCTGCCGCAAGGGGATTCAAACCATTGATCCGTCTACCACTCAGGATATTTTTACGTCAGCGGTGCGAGCTGGTTGCGGAATTCATATCGACTAGTCATTGCTGAGATTCGAATCCGGATCACCTTATTGGGAGGCAAGAGCTCTATCTCTTGCGCCACCACGGCTCTGTTTTCAACAATAGAAAATCTTGAAAGATGTGTGGTTCTGACAAAAGATGGTTTTGAAGATCAATAATATAAAGATGCCGTCAATGGATATGAAGATGCCGTAGAAAGATACATAATTGAAGCCGATCTTTAAGTGTTATTTTTATCTAAATAATTATGAGGACTAAATAATTATGAGGACCTTTTTTTTTATCAAACTTAATTGTCAAAAGAGTATGAAGAGAGAAAATTTTAAACACTTAAAAAAAAAAGCTGTAAATAAACTTGCTGTGAATATTTATTCTCTTTGGCATCTTTCGAAACATGCTGGGATGCCATAAAATCAAAATGTCAGATATACTGCAAATAGTAGATTCTCTATTTTTTTTTTTTTTTTTTTCTCTTAATAAAATTATACCAATATAATTTCTGGAATCAGCATTTCTTGAAAGATAGTTCAGTATTTTGCGTTTGTCTATTTTTTGATTTTTAATAGATATTTTTCAAAATTGACTCGAATCATTTTTAATTATTTTAAACTGCAATGAAATTAAATTTTAAAAGTCTAAAGACAGGCAAAATAGTAGTTTTAAGAAGCAATTTTCTCAACACCGCATTATTTTATTGCTTTACAGAAAGTCTATATGAAAAGAATCTTTATAGATTTATTTATTTTTAATATATTAGCAAACAGTATTTCTCTTAATCGAGCAAACTTTTATTTTTAATATTTTCAAGAAAATATATTGGCGAATGACATCATCATAAATGTCTGAGGTAGAAAAAGCAAGAAGGAAAGAAAATACTAAGTCGAAAATTTAAGATGGTAAAAAAAAAAAGTACTCTCAGCTTTTTTCATATTTATACATATGTCTGGTTGACCACAACCGGGAAAAATTAAAAAAGTGGTGGAAAATATAGCCCAAAGCGTTTGGAAATTTTAAAGAATTTCATATCACTTTAATTTTTTACTATATTGTCTATACTAGTCAAATAGAAAACTGCCTACATTTCTAACTATATATAAGAGCCGCAGTGGCTTATCGGATAGAGGGTTCGGATCCCAACGATGGCTGGTCGATACGAATTTCGTACCCGGCTAACATCGACCTCAGTGCTGACGTAAAATATCCTCAATGATAGACGGACCATGGTTTAGGGTCCCCTTGCCATCTGTCTAACCGCAGGAGGTTTTCCTCTCCATGTAACGCAAAATGCGGATTTATTCCATCAAAAAGTACTCCATGAAGGTGAATTTCTCCAAATACTTGATCTAGGAGTTCCCTTGTCTTCCGGAATGGATTCAAAATGACAAGGCTACGGAATTGAACATTAGTAGTCGTAAACTCCCCAAAATTAAGTCGGCTGTTCAGCGACGATTATGAAATAAAATAACTATATTAAAAACTGTAATGATGTTGTTGCAGTTTTCGATTGTTGTCTCTATGTTTGTATTGAAATAAATTTCAGTAAATTGTTTTGTTTATTAACAGCATAAATTAATAAAAGTTATTAGGTTATTGTTTCCTTGTTAAATATTTCGTATCCCAAACTCAAAAGAACAAAAAGTACCAGCAACATTTCTTTTTCTCAATTTACTCTGTTATTATTACGTTTTTTTTTTAAATTTCTATTGTTTTCTAAACTAAGAGTCTCAAAAAATATTTCTTTCTTTATTACACTGTTAGTTTATTACGCTACATTTTGAGATAAACTTATTTGGATCGTTGTTTAAACTTATTAACCATTTTACAATTATTACTTTTAGGTCTAAATTACTTTAATATGTTATCTATAAACATCACTGCCACTACTGCGCTTTTTTAAAAATAAAAATAAAATTCCAAGGGAGTAGACAACTAAAAACTTAAGTTTTCAGAATTTTTGGTAATTTTCTCAATATTTTAAAAGACTCGGTATGAGAAAGCTGCAGGTGTGCCACCTTTCAACGCTTTTTAGTAAAATTTCTTCTAGTGGTATCTAAATTTATGTTTTAATGTACTATTCTAAGTTTTTGTATATTTGACTAAAAGTAAATTTCCACACCACAGTATATAAAGGAATCACAATTGCATATGAAACACAACTTTGTTGCAACTCTCTATAGGTGAAGCTTTAAAAATGTTGGAGAGAAATTCTTTAAAATGTTTTTTTTATTTGTCAACTACTCTGTAGATTATTTTGCAAAATGTGCAATATTTGGTAGCCCTGGTGTTTGTGTCTGATTGCGTAATTTAACTAATAAACATCACTAACTTAATTAGTATATTTTAGGTCACCCCTTTAAATCCAGTTGGTAGAAATCGAATTAAAATAACAAAACGTTTTTTTTTTCACAGGATGCCTTAATTTTAGTCATTGTTCATTCATTAAAAATTTCGCTCTGTTATTTGAAATAGCATTTATTTAAATTGAAGTTGTTATTTCGTTATATTTTATTCATTTACTAAAATGTATAAATTATATTGTTTGTTAAAAAATGTTAACTAGAAACTTCATAAATTAATTAGTTTATTTAATTTATTTATGCTATTATTGTTCTCTAAAAAACAATTAATTAACAAATACCTATAAACTGTTAAACATAAAGCTAATTTACAAGCAAATTGCAGTCAAATGAAAAGCATAAAATAATTAAAATTTGTTCCAAAAATTTTACTTTCTGATTTAAACACTAATTTTTATTGTTTATTAGATTCAGGATTTCTTGTAAAATAGCGATTAATTGAAAAAAGGTGATTAAGTTTGTATTAAATACAATTGATAATTTTAGTTATCCCTTTAAATTTAAAATGCTATGCCATCCAAATTTCAAGTCTTCGCTTAAATCCTTTAACCTAAACTATAAAACAAACGACGCATATTCCTTTAAAAAAAAAAGAAAGAAAAGAAACAAAGAATAATATAAAATTTTTGATTATCATTTTTTTTCTATAATGTTTCCAAAAAATAACTTATTAAACTGAAAATAAGAAATAGTGAGACACGTTTGAAATTATATATTTAAACACTTGGATATTTAAAAATTTTATTGTATAAAAAAACAAAGCCTAACACTATTTCAATAAACAATATTAACTAAACGTTTTCATATTTTGATGTTGATTAAATAATAAGAAAATTTAAAATCCCTGAAAAAAAAATTCTAACTAGTGAAAACTTATACATTTAGGTACATTCTAAATATTAAAAAAGGTTATACTCAAGAATAAAGGGTAATCCTATTAGATTTAATATAATAAAAAAACGAGAAAATTATTTTAAATAATTTATAAATGTTTCTAGTTTATAAATATATTTATCATCTTTATGAATTTGTTTATAAGTTTTTATTTTCATTTTTTTAATAAAAAAATAATAATAATTTACAAATTTATTTTTCTGGTGTTCTACATAGATTTGTAGTTCTGTTTGGGTCTATAACGAAGATAAATGAAGTTAAACTAAGCATAGAATTTTACGTTTCTACAAAATAAATGTAAAATCAATGGTAATTTTGTAAAGAAAAATAAAAGGAAATATTAACTTATTAGTTACTGATTATTTAGTTTACCTGAAATAGGAACGACAATCAAATTAACTTCCTCTGGTAAACATTTTTTCAACTCTTCTGCAATATTTGGAAATCTTGAGACCAGGTAAAGATCAGGATGTATTTTTGTCATATTTGGTTCGAAAAATATTTTCTACAACTTCATTCACACCAGTAAATTATTATAAAATTTTACTACTAATTAAATAATATAATCAATAAAGCACTCTTATATTTTATCTATACTGACATTCCACCGATAAAAGTAAATTGTTATTAGTTTCGAATAGTTGAACCTAGATCAGGGACTGGTCAAAAATGGGTCATACATTCTTGCAAACGATACGTCAAAGCAGTAATAAGAAATTAAAAACACATTTTATTTTTATTCTTTCTTTAAAAGTGACAGAACTAGCTGAAGTAGGACACAAACAGGTAATGTATATTTTCCCTTGAGCATTCCAAAAGTGATGAAAGCGGGAGAAAATTTATGGGTTTCAGCAAAAAATCTAAATGAAGCGTGTCAAAACAAAGATTATTATCTGGAATCAACTTTCACTTAAGTCGGTAATTTGCGAAAGATTATAGTCAATCATATTCGATTTTGCAAACAAAAATATAAAATCACTCACGTGGTTACGATTCCAAACTTAACCGTTCTTCTTAAATTAAAAATCCCTACCTTCTGAATATTAGGGAATAATTGCTTTCAAAAAATTATGAATTCCCTTTTACTTAAGAAATAATAAAGTAAGTAAAATAAGTATTTCTAATAACTTATTATATTTTTTAATTTATTATATTTTTCTAAACTGTCACGTTATATTATATTACATTATATTATATTATATTGTAAGAATACTCGAATCAAGGAAGGAAACATCCTGTTTAAAAATAAAAAAAACACCTCTTTAACAATTTACGACGATTCGGTTTTAACGACTGTTTAAATTTAGGCCATTGTTCCCGAGTTTAAAGCACTTACGCCCTAACTGCCAACTGGTACGGTCGCTAAGAAATAATTTACGTAGTGGTAGTAAATAAATATAAGATGATTTTCTTAAATTTAGATACTTTGCCAAATCTTAAAAGTATTCTTATATATATATATATATATATATATATATATATATATATATATATATATATATATATACTTTTAATTGGATTCTGAGGAAAGTTACAATAAGATTTTTGGAATGCGAACGTTATCATCTGTCATAAAGAATATATATTTTTCTTAATTTATTTATTATATATATTTATTTGTTTTTCTTCCATCTTCAGAATTGCTAGTTATCCCAAAAAGACGAAAATATTGTTGTTAAAACTTTTCATTTCTACCTTGCTCTCGAAGAAAGTTAATTTCTCCGTTGCTATCACCACTTCTTGTTAACATATTTATATTTACTGTGCATGCGTTTTAACTTCTAACAAGTATTTGTAGTTTTGGCATGTTTATTTCTCCCCAAAAAAAATATTTCTACTAATCATTTTTTTCTTTTTAAAAAAAATCTTTTCCGGACGTGTAACTGCCCAGTTGTCTAAGCAAATTGTTTTCGAATGGTAATAGCATTAATACCATAGTTTCTTGCTTTAAAAAAAAAAAAAAAAAAAAAAAAAAAAAAAAAAAAAAACAGATTACCCTTAATAATTATTATTCTAATAATAGGATTTTTCACGTACTAGGGCTCAATCTTTATGCTTCCAGGGGAGAGATCTCAAATATTCGTTATAATTAGAGTGCAGGTAATATTTTAAATTACGGAATTAGACACTCGAACTTTCTCTGAATACCTGTTTCGGCCCTGTACCTCAGGGGTTGCAACTGTCGACTATAAATGTAAAAAATTGTGACTCATAAAATCCAAAATTGTATTAAAAAGAGATTTGCAACTTTTTTTAGCATTTTTTTCTTCCCCAGTTAACTATTAAAAGTGAATGCGAAGAATGTTTTTGATTTAATTATGAGTCATTTGAAAGGGAAGTCCCAGTGATAGTTACGATTGAATAATTAAAGATATACTATTAATAAACAAAACTGAATCTTCCACTTCTAACAATTATACAATTATAGTCGTCTGTGGTATCTGTGTTTCGACGGATTATGATTTCTAACCCCAAAAATGTAAGCCGAAGATTGAATGAATGAAGCAAAAATGAATGCTTAAAAATCTTTTATGCATTCATTTTTAGTAATAAAGTTAATATTTTTTTAGGCGCACATTTATTACTTGCCTTACACATAATAATGCATAGCTGCCAACTCTTCCGGTTTCTTGGAATATTTAATTTCCATATTTAAAATAGTGGCGAAACTCATGTTATTCCTATAAACTTTTTTGACTTATAATAATGATTATAAATGAGTTTGAGCTCCACTACATATAATTACAACAAACTATATATATATCCTTCCAATATACTTCACATTATCGACATCACAGACGAATATCAGTTACTGAAATAGACTCGACATTCTGAAGAGTTTTAACACCAATTGAAATGACAACCCGATATTAACTAAAAGGTATCCCAAGACTATCCAAGAGTCACTTTTCCAAAGAAAAATTGCTAAATAGTTTGAGAATGTACCCGAAAACTCGTTAAAACTGAAATGGTTTTACTACCAGATTTTTATCTTTTCCGTCTCGCGCTTTCACCCACGACAGGCATGAAACTAAAGAGAATAATAAAATTAGGAAAACTACATTCGTCAGGTTTGTTCGAAGGGCGCTTCAGTAATGAAACTTCTATCCCCACAGAAAATTCCCTTTCTCGCCCTACTTTTTTCATTTTAGAATAATAATAATAAATATTCGTCTTTTTAGTCCATTGGAAAAACATAGTTTCCGAAGTCTTTACTCAAAGCTCATTTGTAGAAAAACAGGGTTCATACATGCTTTAGAAAAAAAATTTCAAGTGGTGAGAGAGTGTATTATTTAAGACCATCTGTGTCTTTCTCTTTAGTAGCTTTTACTTTAACAAGTCGGTGTTTATGGAAACTGGAAAATAATTCCAACATGTACCTGGCCAATGAGGACACTTCAGTATAGATTTATTAAAATAAAATTAGTAATCAAATACTCAAAGGATTTTATTAAAATAAAATTAGTAATTAGATGTTAATGACAAAAATGAAACAGAGAGTCACGATGGCTCAGGGGATAGAGCGTTCGCCTTCCAATGAGGCGAACCGGGTTCGAATCCCTGTCAAGACACCGACCCCAGTGCTGACGTGAAATATCCTCAGTGGTAGATGGATCGTGGGTTAGAGTCCCCTTGTCGTCAAGCTAACCGTGGGAGGTTCTCGTGGTCATCCTCTCCCTGTAACGCAAATGCCGGTTAGCTCCATCAAAAAGTCCTCCACGACGGCAAATTTCTCCCCAATACTCGATCCAGGAGTTCTCTTATCTTCTGTGTTGCGTTCAAAATTACAAAGCTACGGAGTTGAACATTAGTAGTCATAAATCCAAAAATTGGGAACATTAGTAGTCGTAAACAAATAAAATAGATATTAGGTAAATGAAGATGACAGAGAAAAAGAAGGAAGTATAACATAAAGACAAATACTTACGTAAGATTAGTTCAAGTTAAATTACAAACAAAAACATATTTTTTAATGAAATTATTAATTTAAACGAATTGGTTGATTAGTAAGTATTAAAAAATAAATAAGAAGTAGAATAAAATTAGAGGCAGATTAAAATCTCACAATATTTCTATCGCCGGGGAGCAGAGTTTTTCTTAACATTTGCCATGCTGGCGAATTTCTCCGAAAAAGTATTACTGTTGTTAGAAATTAAAATTTTAGAAAAGTGGTAGGCAATATTTCTTTAAAGTTGGAGTAAATTTGTCACTATAGCCTCAATTTAAAAAAAAAAAAAATTATGACGAACGATTTAAGTACTGACTACATGTATACTGTATCCGTTATGTTTGTGGTAATCACGAAAAGATAATTTCTTTGAAAATCAGAGCGAAAACAAATAATTTTTGCTACCAGTTTTTAAACTTTTGTGTCGAACACAGAAAGTTCAAAAAAGTATTTTTACTTGGCCTGCTGGCAATGCGTTATGCAAGTGAATAATATGATTCAATCATAGTCATAGTAATGCTCAACTAAGGACCTGGACCGCGAACGACCCCTATGCCATCTGTCATGAATTAGCTTTAAAGTTTGTTGTAATATTGAGAGGTCAGTTGTCCGAGTTGTTGCTGGATAAGTAGTTCGATTTATATGATATAGTCAGGACTAAGGAGCAGACAGAGAAGGGATGATTCACTCCTTACTCAAAGCTGAAGTTACGATTCCCCATCTCATGACGTCACGCCGTACACAGCTCTTGAAAATCAAAACTAGAGGAACTATGAAACTATGAAAACTATGCTGTTTATACCTACTGTAAGAAATGAGTAAAATGTTCGACACTTTTCTGATAATAGCTGTCAAACTTAACACCGCTGACAAATTATTTCTGTTCAAAAATTTAGTGCTCATACATTTTCTTAGTATTCCTAATAATATTACAAAATAATATTTTAAAATTAGAAAAATATCTCAATGGTTGTCGTCATCGTTTCATTATCATTTTATAATTTTAGTTTTTAACTTTTACTGTGAAATAAAAGAAAGCATATAAGGACACTTTTATTGTGACATATTGTCCGTAACAATAAAAGTGTCTTTATAGTGCATTAAGTAGGAAGCCTAATTTTAATATATATTTATAATAGCAATTTTATTTTATATGTTATCACTAGAAACAAAAATATTAAACTTGCTCAGAAATATTTAAAATTAAAGTGTTAATATGAAAACACATAAATATTTTGAACAATGACATTAAAAAATATATTATGAAATCGAAAGAATTTTCAAGCATTAATAACTTTTATTTTTGAAATTCTAGATTTAATTTTCTTTAACCTTGTACATTTTGTTTCTTCTTAAAGTTAGGAGAAGGTATCGATTTCAATACTGAAATTAAAAGTTCTTTAACGTCTAAACGAAAAACAAAATGCTTTTTTTATTCACAGAAATTCTTCTAGTACATTTATAATTAATTTGATGTCACCTTTATATTTTCAAAAAGTAAAACATGGAATATTACGTTTTCTCATTTTTTGTTTTATAATTACTCTGGTCGGTCACTAACGCGCAAGCTTATATTTGACTACAACTATTAAATTTTTGCAATCAGGTGAGAAGAAAATCACATCAAAATAAATATAAAAAAATAGAGAAAATAATGAAGGTAATGAAATAAGATTTATAAAAAATGTTAGTTGCATGCGAAACAAATTATTTTTTCAGCGAGAAGTTAATGTTACTGTGAATGTTACTCTGTAGTGTTACTCTGACTGAATTTGGAGGCCTAGATTGACTTAACTGTTTCGTATACTTTTTTGTCGTGTAATATATTTATTTGAAACTATTAATTATAGAAACTTCTTAAAATACAATTTATTTTCTTAATTTTATGACAATTTTCAAAAGATCGATGGAATCTTGATAGCGAAACCAATATATTGTTACCAAAATATTTCTTTTCATAAATATAATTTTTTGATGAACAAAAATTTATTAAATGCAGTAACATGAATTTCTATTTATCTAATTTCTCGTAAGAATCCGCTCTCAGATTTATAATATCCATGCAGGGTCCAAGAAGTCTCTCAAAAGCGCCAACGTCCAAAAAAGCTAACTCAGAATCTTCTAAAGCTCTTGCGGTGCCCGCTCTTGGCTGGTTTCGAACTAAAGCCAACTCTGGAAAAGGAAAAAAAATCAATTAATATAATTTTCTAAATATATTTTTATACTTTAGCGCCTTGGACAAAAAATTCCGAGTCTACCCCACAAAATACAAAGGGATGCGTGTGATGGATGGTTGGTCTTTATTTTATAACCGTCGTTGAACAGCCGACCCAATTTTTTTGGTTTACGACAGCTAATATTCAACTCCGTAATCATATAATTTTTAACCCTATCCTGAAAACAACGGAATTCTTGAATCAAGTATCGAGAGAAATTCGTCTTCGTGGAGAACTTTTTGATAACCCGAACTTGCATTACAAGGCAAGGTAAACCACGAAAACATCTCACGGATAGCCTGACAATAAGGGAAAATGTCCGTCTTCCACTGGGGATATTTTAAGTCTGCACTGAGATCGGTGCGAGTCGGGTGCAGAATTGAATCCCAGCTATTATTAGAATCGGACACAGGTCACCTCGTTAGAGGGCGAGCTCTCTATCCCCAGAGCCACCAGAGGTTCTGATTGGATCGTGTGAAGCGCTAAGAGTTAAAATTTGTCGTAAGATTTCCGTGTTACCACTTTTTTAAGCGTAAGCTTAGAAAAGCTCCAACAGTTATTGTTACACACGTAGAGATTACACTATGACGCGTTCTTTCAATTTAAATTTCACTGAAACAAACACAAATGAATTCGGAAGACTCCGCAAGCTTTATATGATGCTACCCAAAAAAAAATAATACATCGTGCTATTTTAAATGAATGTCAAATAAGGACACTCAAAACATGCCTAATCTTACGCTTTTTTTATGCCGTGACATTGATTTCGTTAAATTTGTTTAAGGCTACTACCTGTTAGAATTTATAAATTACAGAAAACTCTTATGAATAGTAAAATTGCGCATTCATTTAAACCTAAATCACAATAATAGGACTTCCTAGAATATTAAGCCAGTTCATACATCGCCCCGTAAGCAAAACATAAGCGGAGGTATACACCGGAAGTTTTCTAAATTTCTTCCGGTTTTAGGAAGCTTGTTATGGTTAACGTGCAGTCAATCACCTTATAATGTCTTTATTAAAAAATGTTACTGTTTTTTTAGTTTTATTTATTGATTTATTTTTGTTTTTAATGATGTTTTGTTTAACTCAAGTTTTAGACATGCAAAAGAGAATTTACCTCCGAAATAATCTCCAGGTTTCAGTAGCGCCAATTGCACCTCTCCGCCTTTGACTTCCTTATTTATGGTAATGACTCCTTTTTCAACAAAATACATGCCGTCTCCTGTATCTCCTTCCTTAAACAACACATCTCCCTTCTTCAAGTAAACTGAAGTCAGTGCATCACATACTTGCATTTTCTCATAATCTATAAGCGGTTGCAATTCTGGCACTTTATCGAGAAGCTCCATATACCTTTTTCTCTTTTCGTACGCAGTTTTGACGACAAGTTTCGTAAAAGTAGCTCTACTGACAGCCCACAACACGCCATCTGTTACGGCTTTTATGGTAGCCGCTCTCGGTTGGTTATGAAGCAACGCCAACTCGCCAAAACTCCCGCTGTCTTTGTACTTCATGACCACTTCTTGGCGACCCTCTTCTTCAATGATGGCATCGAACTCGCCCTTATCAATGACATAGAAAAAATCGGCATCATCATTCTGTTTAATTATAATTTCTCCACTCTTCACCTCAGACGGTATCATGGTATCAATAATGGCGTCCAGGTTCTCTTTAGTCAGGTGTTTAAAAAGAAACACGTCTTCGATGAGATTTCTGATCCTTTCCTTCTGCTCTTTTGATTTAGGATAGATTTTGACTTCGGCGTCGCATTCTTCTGGGTTTACCACTTCGCCGATGACGGCCGTGCGTCGCCTACCCCTTCGGCCGAGCATTTTGCTGATACCTTGGTCCGATCTCTCACGCTTGAGTTGAGAGAAGTACGATGCGGCATAATCGATGATGTCATCAGGCTGTTCCTCCAAAACGCTTGTGGTAAAATGAAGCAGCATGTTTTCCAACTCTTCTGGAACATGAATTTCGTTCTTATCATCTGCCATATCTAAACAATTTCAGTTGGATCCTGGGAAAGATAGTCTTAGTTCGGTTTACAAGATATTTTGCGGAAGCATCGTTTGTCTCTTTTCATGCTTAAGTGGAGTTCAGTTGTTGAGGCTTCTATTGAAAACTAAATTTCAGTTATGAGCACAAATAAGAATTATAAAACAGCACAAGTTCAAAAAATTTTTATATACTATATGAACACTCATTCTTCCTACGCGTTATATAAAAAAAAAAAAAAAATGTGAAAAAACATTTTTCTCTTTGTTTTGTTCATAGCGAGAGGAAACTCTTTTTTTTCTTATATTTAAAAAAAAATCAAAATAAATCGCTTAATGAATATTTTTTCGCTAATCATGTATTAAATTGAAGTTGAAAAATAACTCTGTATTTTTTTTATCTAAATCTCAAGATTACATTTATAATCAAGGGTGCCACGAACTTATATTTTTGGGAGGGGAGAAATTCCCATTTTGCCGAATGAAATTTCGAATTTGACGAAATCATTATTAAGTATGTAATTCTTTAGTTTTAATTTTAAAACAATATTTTGTTGCAAATCTTTTCACTGTATGGTATTTCTTTCTCACCGACACGTTATTGATTTAATGACTTTATACTTAACTATTCTAATCAGTGAGCTAATGAGTAAGGTGAACTGTTGGGAACATACTAGAGTATGTTCTCAAAGCCTACCTAAATAGTTTCAGATCGATGGGCAGCAATTTGTATGGAAAGTAACGGCTGACCACATTGCCATAATGATCAATTGCCATAGTATGGAGTTCTAACCTCCGTGAACCCACTGACACACAAAGGGCTGTTGCTGTTCCGAAAACTCCGAAGTTTTTACACAATAAAATTAAAAAATAATAAATAAATGAATAAAAATGAAAAAATAAAATAATAACAATAATATTTCGAATCTAAATGTTGTCCCATATAAAGAATTAGATTACAAATTATCGCAGAACCGGGGTTGCCACGGACGACTAAAATTTGAAAAAGTGGTAGAAATTCAAATCATTTTTCCTCATTTATAATCTCTTCTATCAATCAATTGTATCAATCACTATCACTTACATTTTACATTATTCATACACATAAAACAAAATCATCCATTGTTATTATATCCGCTTAGTGTAAGGAAATTCATACGCAACTGGAAATTTTTTTTAAAAAAAAGTGGTAGAAGTATTAATATAAATTTTATTTTATTATTATGTTCGTTGCTACCAGAATGTTTTTTTTTTCTCTAAGTAAATTTATATCGATCCGAAGAAAGAATGAAATTTTTAATTCGTTAGTGGAAGCTAATATTAAGAAATGTTCTGCTTCTTCATAACAAAATTGATACCTGTTATTACATTTTTCCAGGTGCGTACGAACACTGTGTAATTTTTATTATCTTATCATGTTTATTATTATAATCTTATCGTTAATTTATTTTCGTAATCTTCTCACCCTCCTTCCCTTATTCTCATTCAACATCTATGAAAGAGCAGATAAGCACTCGGCCTAGGTACTCCCCACCCTAAATTTAAATCGGTTTAAATTGCATTCATTATCAATTGTAAACTGAAAAAAATACTATAAAAATTTGCTAGTTTTAATCTCTTTTAACAAAATTTCGCCACTTTATGAATTTTCAGTCAACCATGGCAACTCTGCAGTATATGGAACTATTAAAATCGCCTTGTCTATCATTTTTAAAATTAAAATTATTTTATTACATTTCAAAAACCACTTAATCCACCAAGTCATACAAGATCTTTGATTCTTAATAAAGAATTTGCTAACCATTAGCTTTGGTTAGCAAATGCTATGAATTACGCATAATGTTGAATCGAATATACGTAAAAGAAATGATGGAGAAAGTTTTAATGATTAACGTAATCATTAGAAAGGTAGAAAAAATCGATGTACTTCAAGCAAAAGTAAGAGCTTTAAAGAGAGCTAGCAAACATTACCAATAAATGAAATGGTTTTGCTGCCAGTTTTTTTTTCTTTTTTTTTTTTTTAATATTTAAGTTACATGTCTATTCTACAGCCTAGGCGATTCTTTACGGCAGGATTATATGTATAGTTAAAAATTATCGCATTGCTTCAAATGTAAAGAACATAAACTATGGTTCTTTTATTTTCTTTGAGCTTCAAAAAACAGCGTTAAAATCCATATAATAATTTTCCGTACTTGCCATGGTTCTAACATCCCAAAAATAGCATTATAACGCCATTATATCCTCTCATAGTAAAAATAGAACTTTTAAATTGAACTACCACCGCCTAAATAGTAGTAACTAGTTATATAAGCATATTTACCTTTCATAAGGCTATCATGCGAGTGGGATAGCCAAAAGATTTCAGAATTGGAATCTTTTTAACCACAAGCAAAATTCTTTTTCCAAAACACAATCCGATGTTGAGTGAATAAAGGGTATAAGTGGCATTTTTGAATGAGATTTATCAGCGAAAGTCCTTAATTAACTATACTTTTATAGCAGTTTAGTTCCATAATGAAATTAGCAGTATGGTGGATGTAGTTTCTTCGTAAAATTAAAGTATAATTTTTAGCTGTGTGAGATACGTCTGAATTTTGTTATAAAGTAGGGATATTTTGATATTTATTCCAGAAAAATAAATAACATCGCATAGGAAATATTGACTTATTATGTAAATCTGATTATAATGAACATGGCCACATTCCAAAATTATACTATAATGAAAAGAAAGTCTCTAAAAG